>JAJTTP010000016.1:0-600000 GCA_023313575.1 Eutypella sp. D-1 | reverse complement strand
CACAACCATGACGATGGCTCACGACGATAAAAAGGCCCCGGCAGCCCCGCCCAAGTCCTCCTCGCCTCAACCACCAGGAAGTCCATCAAATGCTGAGAATAAAGAACAAAATCAAAACGAAGGCCAAATGCAGAGCCAGATTTCTACGGCACAGCCAAATATTACTCCACATGATGTCTCAACCCGAACCCGGCCACCAATCTTCTCGGAGCGATCACTGAGGCAACTGGGTCTGTTCTTCGCCGGCGCAGGTTTCCTTTCCCTCTCAACCCTCATCACGAGACGATCAATCGCAAGGAAACGCCTGGCGACAATACCAAGCTTCTATCATCCCAGCAACCGGTCAGTCGATAAGCTGGGTTCCGACAGCTCCTTGATAGCACTCGAAGCACTGAACCTAGCAACCTTGAATGTCATGGGATTCGGCATAATGTGTACGGGTGGTCTGGCCTGGGCATTCGACATATCGAATGTCGACGACTTACGAAAGAGAGCAAGAGGCCATATTGGCCCCCCTGGTGGTTATACGGATGAGGAGGCAGAGCGAGAAGTCGAGGAATGGGTCGCTAAGGTGCTCCACCTGAAAGAGAAGCGAGAGGGAGGAGAGGAAGAAAAGGGAGACTCATCATCTAGGAAAGGTAGTTGAGTGAGCCAAAAACCAGGAATAAGCCGCTACCATAAATGATCTCTGCTCCACCTAACGCCATGGAGGTTCCGCTTGTCTAATGCGGAACATACACATGCACGTCGATGTTATTATCTCGTAAGCCACCGATAATCGCTCGCCACGGGTAACTAGTTAAAGCTGCTAGCTATCTGGCCAGTCAGTTGAACACCCTTCAGACCTGGAAGTGGAAAAATACAACGATATCCCCGGATTGGATGTCCCGGGGTGCAAGAGACCTGGCTACAGTACTTGGATCCCCGCAAGCCACTCAGAGCCGTAGTCGTCTCATGATATATACACCTGGGCTATGTATGATTGGGCAGATCCATACTGTCAGGCCGCTATCAATCTTACAGAGACCACACTACCGGCCCCCGATCTATAACATACATTTATATGTTATACGTATACTCTGGCCTGCCAGTCCTATGTATACAGATGGGATAAGCACCTCGCGATATTCACCTGCCCTTGGGCCCGGCAGATCCGTGCAGCCGCCTCCTCAATGCACCCCTTGGCCCTGGCAAAGACTCAAGCTTCCCTCTCTGCTGGAAGTACCATAGTTACATAAACTGACCTGGCTTAATTTCGATTTCCCACCTTCCTGCAAGCGAACCATCCTAACACTCTTCATTGTTGCTTCCCACCTTCTCGTCGTTTAGTGTGAACATGCTTTGAAATGAGGACCTATCGAGGGCCCGCCCTGAAGCGCCCTGGCCATTATTAGGTTTATTCATCCTGCCTTCGTCGAGATTATTCACTAATCGAATTGGTCGTCGCGGGTTGCGAGCCTCGAGACTCACAAGATGGTTCGCCACATTCTCCACTACTATCATGTGTGGGTGAAAGATTATCACTGGACCGACGAGAAGGTGCCTGTGCAGTCTCCCGTACTCCGTTTGAACAAGCCCGGAGTTCCCGGACCGCTTCCAGTCTTCCGGCCGAGGGAAGGCAACAACCAGAACGAGCCCAGAATCGCTGCCACAAGGGATGAATTGAGCGATGGCATCGGCAAATCCGAGTACCTCACCGAAGCCCACGGCGTATTTGTCCCAGACAAGACGCGGGACCCGCACATACCTTTGTGGGTAACCTATCAACAGAGCAGCTGCGCAACCGAGGGAGGAGTGACTCGCTTTGTGGACTTAAGGTCAAGCACGTGTAGCAGTGCCCCCATCTCTAGGATTTGCTGGGTCCCGGACTACAAATCCCGCGACGGGAAGCTATACACCATCATTGGAGGGAAACGCCGATGGCAGTGCGAACGGGCCACTGTCTGGACCATTATGGTCTGTGAACAAGATGAGGGTGCACCCCAGGATGCTAAAATCACATGGATATCCTCGGACGAACTATCAAATCTTGAACAAGTCGATAGATTCGAGAAGAGGCGGTTATTTGATATACACTGGCACTTGATTACGAACAATTGCAATGCCGCCTCCCCCGTGATGGGCTCTCTTTTCCAGATAGCCAAATCGGAGTATAGTAAGGACGATGGACGGCCTGCCCTAAACGTAATATTAAACGTACAAAAAGCTCACGCCTTCCGAATCAGCCCCGCGGCGACCACGAGAGCGACCTACTGGAGGGAGGCTCCGATGAAGGCTCATCGGACGGAGACACCTCTCAGTCTACCGAGGCGTCACAACCGGCGGTAAGTCATATTGTCTTCTATTTCGTAGTTGTGGGGTGGTCACTCAACAAGAACCTGTGATAGCCAAGTGACAAGTGCAAGTCTTGTCTTTACCCGGGCCTAGGCCCGACATTCACCGACGCGTACCCGGATCATTACCACGGAGACGACGCGTCCTGCCCGCGGGGCTCTTTGCATGATAAGCACTGCGTCAGGGCGAAACACGCCCCGCTTGAATGCGTCATTCCGCCGAGCGAGCCGCACATCCATTGCGACGATCTATATCGAAACGCAACCTGCCCGTTTGGCTCTTATCACGATAAACACTGCGTTAGGGCGAAAAACAACCCGCATGAATGCGTTATTCCGCGAAGCGAACCGCACGTCCATTGCCGTGATCTGTATCTCAGTGACAAGTCCAAAGCCGACCTCGATGCGGAGCAAGAACCTTTCAAGGAAACAGATGGTTATCTTCCGCTCATCGATAGCCCTTACCTGAGCCCAGAGTCGTCAAGAGCATCACCAGCCCTTCCTGGCTCAGATACTTCTATGATGGAATCAGACCCATCGCCGGGACCGGACCACCAGTATCCGGCTGCCGAAGGATCCACCCCGGGTTCCTGCGTCGACACGTGGCCGCCAATGGACCCGGAAGTGCAGGACCTCGTATTCTAAGACAGTCGCCAGAATGGTTATAGCGACTTACTGGCTCATGGGTGCATGCAGAGTAAACGGGGGGGGGGGGGGGGGGGGGGGGCTCACCAACCTCGTCCAACGGAGAGACGGCATTGCCGAAACCGGAAGACGAGACTATGTATGCCTTCGCGAGGGATGGGGGGAGGACACGCAGAACGAGGATCGTATACGAGAACGGGTGGTACACACCTCTGAGCTTT
Source organism: Eutypella sp. D-1 (assembly GCA_023313575.1). NCBI lineage: Eukaryota > Fungi > Ascomycota > Sordariomycetes > Xylariales > Diatrypaceae > Eutypella > Eutypella sp. D-1. Next base: position 596,801 of record JAJTTP010000016.1, on the reverse strand, counting down.
TGAACTACAATCACTTCGGGATGCAAGAGCATCGCATCGCCAGGGAACATGGCTTCGGGGCACATTAACATTTTCGTGGTTGGCACAACTCAGTCCGTGGAAAAATAAAAACAGCTGTACATGAAATGACCAGGCGCCCATGTCTATCTCTGATCGCCAGAAACTACTTACTTACCCAGCTGTACGTGTTGTCACGGGTCACCTTGCGTTCGTCGGGTAGTTGCGTACCACCCAACCCCCCTTACGGGCTGCGTGAAGAAAAGAGGTATAACTATCAGTTCAGTGGCAAAAGAAACCATCTGCTTGACCTTCAATCCATCCATCATATAGAGACTCCTGTATTCCCCGCTTTGTGAGAACCGCCTGGAGTCACATACGTTGCTTAGTACATAGATTCTCTTTCAATATTATACGAAAATAATGGGGGTCTTGACTTGATTAGCACCACGCCAAATTATAGCAGCCGACCACACCTCCGCAATGGTCATACCCCGGCAGGCAGTCCGGATAGGTAATAAACGCCCTTACCCGACTGAACGGGGCCGACCCACTTGGTTACTACTCCCAATCCCACCGGGAGCGAAAATTTTTTCTTCTACTACGCCGGCGCTACCCATACACACATGTCCTCCTATCTACCTACCCTACCCTACGGGGGGGCACCTCACTTAAAGCAAAATAAGCGCCGGCGTTTCCAACAAACAGACTCGGTTCGATTCGGGATCGAACCGGGTCGAATAACAAACGGGGGCGCGTGGCGAAATGGTATCGCGCTTGACTACGATGACCCTTTCCTTTCCTCTGTTAGGAGATTGAGGATAGGAGTGAGATCGAGGCATATCAAGAGATTGCAGGTTCGAGCCCTGCCGTGCTCAGTTTTTTTTTCCCCTTTGTGGCTTCTTTTTTTCTTCGATCCCTTTTTTGCCTTACTCTCCTTTTTTCTCCTTCCTGCCCACGTTTTGGGGTAACTCCATGTTCACATAGCTTATTTACCTTCCACCGCTAAGTTACCTCGCCCGTCCCCGGCCTTAGTAAAATGGGAAAGAGAAAGAAGAGGTTTTCTCTCTTTCTCACTTACTTACCTGCACTCATCAAGTCGTCAATACGCACTAGTTAATGGTGAATTTAGAAAAGAAGGCAATGTAGTATAATCCGTATGCAAAGTCAGGTACAGTAATTCCAAACGTGTATCGCCAAACCCCTTCCTTGCCTTCTATCAATCCCCATTCTGTCAAAGTCCACGTCACTTAAGTCCTTCAAACCGCGTTGCCTGGGCTTCGTCCTGCGCCAAGTGCTTGATCGTCCACTGCCACAGATCATCGTGGAACCTCTCGGTGTAACTGGGGACGCTGGATTGAATCTCCTTCCGACCCTCGTAGTACTTCCCCGAAACACCAGCGACGTCGTCGCCGACGGCGAGCCGGGCAAGCGACGCGCCAGACTCCGCCGGCGGGCGGATATTGTGCGTGTACGCGACCTTCAGGACGGGCACAAAGCAGGGCATGACATGATTGAACACGAAGCGCACGGCGGGGGAATGCTCGCGGGCCAGACCGGTGCCGAGCATCAGGCCCGGATCGAACGCGTTGACGGTGATCCCGCGGTCCGGCACGCGCTCCCGCAACCTCTTGTCCAGGGCGTACGTCCACATGATGTTCGCCAGCTTGCTGTTGGCGTAGTGCCCCGTGCCGGGCCGGCTCGTCATCGCGGGCGGTGGGTGCGCCAGGTCCTCTGCCGACGTGTACGTCGCATCCGGCAGGCCGCTCTTCTGCGCCGGGTCGTGGACGCCGCTGGCGGTTACGACGACGCGCGCGTTGCGCGCGAGAAGGGGGCAGAGGAGGTGGAATAGCAGGGCGTGTCCCACGTGATTGACGGCGAAGGTGGCCTCAATGCCCTCGCCGTTGAATACTGTCTCTTTCGGGAACTGAAGCCCGGCGTTCAAGAGGAGGGCCCGGAGCGGGGGGTAGTTCTTGGAAGCCCATTCGTCTACGAAGGCGCGGACGTTCTTCGTGTCTGACAGGTCGAGGGGCAGGAATATCACGTTGTTCTGGCGCAGGGTCTTGTTGATCGAATCCGCTGCATGCTCCTTGTCAGTTCTGGAGCAGAGGACGACAAGCCAGTCCGGGTGTTTACGGGCGATCTCTGTCGCCGCGTGGTATCCAAGGCCCATGGTACCGCCGGTGACTATGGCAGAACCTGTGTACTCCATCACTGCAAGTCAAGCGTGAAGCAAGGGATAGAGGTGAGCTGGTGAAAGTATTGATTAGTTGCTTATAAAATGAGTTCCAAACGTATTGTCGTATATGTTATCATCCGACACACAAGATAACTCATATACTGTCATTCACTGTTTATATACATCTCACTTGTTTCCTCTGATACTATACCCAGCGCGAGCTATGCGTATCGTGGCCAGGCACCAGAGCCGTTTGTAAGCCCGATCATGCACAGTTTCAGCTGTACACACAGCCTGACAACTGCGGTACAGCATGGCTTTAATCACGGAGATAGGTCACACCGGACTTAGGAAGTAAATACTATTGCGGAGTGCTATGCTTTTTAATCTATTTATGGTGTTGGAATTCCGTGTGGGGTAGAAACTCACGGAGCCCGTGGGTTCCGCATGCGGGGCCCTCGGGTCCCGAATGATGGAGACCGGGAACGGCTTCAGCTCGCTCTTATAGGCTAGATCGGACGCTCCCCATCCACGTGGTTTACCGGATTCAGTCATGGAGTATCCCTTTTACTCGTATAATGCACGGATATATTGATTCGGAAGTATTATTTGGCTCCCAACGTCATGGCAGACCTATCCAACGGGTGTGCTTATCATTAATTCCACCTCGTCTTAGTGCTGCTTAATTTGGATCACATCGAGTCTAGCTCTATAGACTAGGTATATCAAGTCTTGGTAAGCGAAACCCCAATCTTATAGCCCCAGGAAGCTGAAGGGAAGGTCAATTAATGACGAAAGCTGGAAAGTAACCTCCCTTTTCACCGCAGTGCTCAGATCTCAGTGCTGGCAAGTGTTCGTGTGTCTATGTTGAGGAGGATTAATCTAGGACAACGCAGCTAGTCGGTCGAATGAACCACATTCATGACCAAGTAATAGCAACTGGTGATAACACTCAGCGTCTAACCATATAAGCCACAACCCAAAGACCGGCAATCTTCCCGCTCCCCACCGGTATCTCTATTTCCACTACAGGCCTCAGTAGCTGCCGTTCAATCAAAGGCCGGCGTAGGACTCCATCCAAGTAACCTGTGTGAGAGAGATTGCGTGCTTCAAGGGTCGCTGGGACGGATATCCATACGGCAAAACACATATTCCTAAACACACCTGATTACGCGCATATGTGTGACAACTTGTGGAGCGCAGTGAACATTCAGTTATAATGCGGTTATCCGTCTAGATATAGGATAGGGGCATGTATCATAGATTGGAACACATGCATGTCACTCACGGTATGGCCCACAACCGAAGTCCCATGAGTCAGGTGAGAGCATGAAGAGGTGGACGGCTATAGAAATTAACTGCCCTACCAGAGACAGTTTCAAATATGTCGTATAATGTAACCAGTCCCGCTTTCGCCTTATTCCCAGTATTATGAATAAATGTCTGGTATGCTTTGACCATACCTACAGTCCTTATTGCAGCCCGGACGGCACAATACCGTGGTTCCACCAGAGTCCGAACCTGCCCTACCTACCCCACGTATCCTGTCCTTATTACGGGGGCCTGGCATAACCGCATGCCCTGGGTATCCAACCAATAACTATGTCTGATCTCTGCAAGTGAGGAGACTCTCTGCCCTGTCGACACCTATCCCTATGCAAGCAGTGCCACTATACTATAACCCCCTCAGGTGCAGAAAACGAGAACTCGAACTAGTGTGCCCCCGTAGCTAGCCTCGCTACAGGATAGGGCGTATCGCGTTGCATACCGCGCGAATTGAGGGGCCCGATCTCTTCATTCATGCGGACTATCACTGGACTTGCCTTCTGACTAAGTACCAGTTCGATCGATCCGCCAATGCTGTCCCGTTGCAGTTTGCCTCTACTTACGGTACGACGAACATGGGTCTTGGCAGGGTAGCGGTAACTGGTAACTTACTCCCTGCATCGCCATACTTGTATCCCGTAGGCAATAATTAGCTTGTAGGATTCTGTCACGCTGATATGGGACAGGGGTAAAGTAAGGTGAAGGAATGGGTCTTGAAGTGGTGGTGAGGCCTCGCGGATTCTGCTCGACGTGCTCCGTCTCAAGAAGAATAATCACGAGTAGGCTGTTTCTATACCGAGAAGCAGACATTCCACGCCTATTGTGCAAGTCCGACCGCATGGGATGTTGGTAGATACTGACAGTCACGCAAACCGCAATGTACTCGGGACGCTTGGTGACAGTGATGATGCATTCTTCATTCATTCTTCATTCATACTTAGTATTGCGCCAGACAGATGACGCATTGAGATTCCGTCCACTTCCAACCCAACAACAGCACTCTGGCCGGGTCAGATCATGACTACAAGCAACCTCGAAGCAACTCCCAAATAACGCCTGACACCAACCCCCCCAGATCCAGGAACAAGGTCGAAAAGCGTCCCAATTACATCCCAATGCTAGCTATGCTATGCACGGAACTGGCTCAGGCGTTGTGGCGTTCCCGCGCGGCTGCGAACTGCTCCTCCTGCAACCTCTGCAGCTCCTCGATCGACATCCCGCTCTCCTCGAACTTGTTCCCCCGCTTCTCGCGAACCTGGAAGGTGGTCAGCTCCGGTCCGGGCCATGAAGCGATAGCCACGGGAAGAGGGTGAGAGGGGGGGGGGGAGGAACATACCTTCTGTGTCTCTTTGTGCGCGGCGGCGGCCTCGAGAACGGCCGGGACGTACTCGCTGAAACCCAGGGTGTCGAGCGCTTTACTGATGTGGTCGCACGCGATGGTCTTCTTGGCCTCCTTCTCCGAGATGTCGTTGGCCTCGGATGAGACAAGAGTGATGAACTCGACACAACACTCGATCAACAAATCGCGGGCCTCCTTAGAAAAAGAGACGCCAGTCGAAGACGGCAGGATCTCGCTGACGATCTTCTGGACGGTGGCTAGAAACCGGGGTTAGCTTTCGAGTCCCGGAGGTTGTTGTCTGCCCACTCATAAGCGCCTCCTCCGTTTGGGTGGCTAACTGACCTTTGGGGAGAGATAAATCCTCATTGCCTATCGAGTGAGTGTGTTAGCGCGTCCTGAGAAAAGTGATAAGTAGACACGATAAGAAGGAACAGGGAATAATGACCACCGAAATCGATTGCGTTCCAGAAGGATGCAGTTTTGGACTTGGTCATAATGAATATGTGAGATGATCTCAATGAACCTCAATGGCGACTGGGTTGTGGGGTCTTGCGAGAAGATGATGGCGTGTATGAACAAAGAACGAGTATCTCTTGCAAGGTCCGTGGTGTGTGGTGTAGTTGCGAGGTCATGAAAGGAAGTCAATCATGCCTTATGTAGTTTACCAACAACACCCCCAAATATTGACCTTATGCCTTATGATGCACTAGGAGCCGAGTATTCTGAGGAAGTCGAAACCTCAAGACAATACGGCACGCTAGGGACTATTGTTCGAGCATTCTTCTGCATCTCCATGTTGGTAGAAGCAGCAATAAATGCATGGGTAATAACGATACACGAACCAAATGAACAATGAGAGTCCCCAATACATGACATTCAATTACATAAAGAAGGAGTGGTGGGCATTCAATACGTATAGTATAAGAGAATTTGGTCCCTCGAGATGCAGGAACAACTGCCCCTATTTGCATTCAGTCCCTAAAGGGGAAAGGGGGGAAGCGACTACAATACTTCCTATTTGGAGGTGGCAGCAGCGCTCAGGCATAATGACACAAACGATGCCTGAAAAAAAAAGAACCAAAACAAAAAATCCTCAATAGGTTAGGAGAATAGGAAAAATTGAATTTACCTCCGTACTCGTTGTCGGACATGATGAGTGCAAGCGATTGCTTTTACTTGCTTGGGTTGCTTGGTTTTATTGTATTAGGTAAGACAGAGAGGGAGTGTGCGAGGTATACGATAAGGCGGCGGCGGGCAAGACTGCTGTTTGCGGCCTTTGAAAGAGATGGTGATTAACTACCTAAGTAGATATTTCGAAAACGGGTTGCGAGTGAAAAGAGAATAACAAATACGCTTTTTTTTTTTAAAGAAATATAATGATTATTTTGAATGTACTTATGAGAATGTCTTTAGGAAGAGTGATTATAGAAGGGGGTGCAACTGCTCTGGAGGTCTCTAATCGATTATCTCAGGCGTTGAATCGTTAAATGATGGAAGTACCTTCCCTTCTTAACTTGCCAGCTGTGGAGCCAAACGCGGTGGACTGAGGTTGCTTTTATATACTAGGTACCTAGATACCTTGAGGTGCTGTAGGTACTCCAGGTTATGTACCTTTCCTTAGATAAACTTGAAGGGGCCAACTATCGATTAGCATGCAGCCAATCAAGTATTGTAGAATAAGGCCTCCTGAGGCTCAAGGCTGGCCGCATGATGTAACGGCATGGGCATGGTGTGGCTGCAACGGTCCGGAGCTTACCTGAAAATAGGTAGCTCGTCTCCACCGATTGGAAACCACCACAAGACCTGATTGGCCTAAAGGGAGTTTCTCAATAGAGAACTCTGTGGCGCAGCCAGCGCAGTTTTAAGAGAACCGTGCACGCGGACCCTTGGAGCTCGCGAAATTTTCTCTTCATTTACTTTTTTTCTTCGATTTTTTTTTCGTGGAATTCTCTTCTCAACATCAACCAACATCAACCAACCAACAACCACATTACCTCCAAAGCTAAGCACTAATTTCCAGTATTGAATATATAACCAACAAGCATACGTACTTGCATTTCTTCACTCATTGTTTCTACTAGATATGTCGAGCCCAAGATAACTGGCTATCTACGATACGCATCACATACCCATCATTGCACACGATGAGGTTGACCAGCAGTGCTTTTGGACGGGTAGAGGTTAATAGATAGCCAGCTAGGTAGATGCGCTGCTGCTTATTTTACGATATGGAACAGGCTGCGCTTTTATAGTTTACAGGTATGTTTTGTCACTTGATCCTGTCTAAGGCCCTATTCAAACTTCCCCGCCTACATGATGAGCCTATTGTCGCCCCAGTCTTACCACCGCCAACAAGGCAACATGGTGATTGACACGTCAAGCCAAACGACATGACTGAATACACATTCCCCTTTCCATTCTCTTCATCCCACCCAAATTGGAGATGAGTGTGTGCTAACGGGATTAACAGGAAGCTCCGGAAAAGCTGTGAGTACCTGTGCTTACGTCCGCGACGATGCGCTTGCTTTCTTGCTTGCTCGTTCGTATGATGCCGAATATCCAAATGTACTATCAAATACCGATTCTACGTGACGGACTAAAACACACCACCTGATCGAACGCATTGCCATATCATTGTGCCAAAAGTCTCTGGCGGCGAGGATGACGGGACTAATGTAACATCTCTTCAGCAATGACGATGCTGCTGCAACTACAGTATCCATCTATTAGGGCGCAATATATCTGGTAAGGTACGGAACATCTCTTTTTGCCGAAACTTTACTTGCAGTGATGACACACTTTATATTCCATGCTAAATCTGAATTCCCCATGTCGAGTTCTATAAAGCCTTTTCATCTTTCGCCTGAGGCAACCTATTGTTTCTATCTGTTTGTTGGCCTGTCTATTGTATGCCAGTGCGCTAACCGCATTTTCCAGTGTCTTATCATTGTCCAGCTTTAGGATTGGAAGCTGGCAAGCTCGGTGTCATTCCATCTGGTGATTGTCAGCGCGCCCGATCATGTGCAAGGTGTTTTTCTCGCCTACTCACCGGAAATGTTTCCCGCTAAACTCCTTGTTGGCGTCCACCACAAGCTTGGCGATGACAGAGCCCGGCTTCTCCGGTGGCAGGAGAAGTCCCTTCTCGTGCTCATTGACGAAGCTGGCATGGAAATCGGCGGCCATGCCGGTCTTGCCTTCCTCCCGGATCTCCTTCTGCATAGCCGTATCCACCTTGCCCGGTGAGATGGCGACGCTCGTAAGGGACGGCTCTTCCACGGCTAGATCCGCGCAGAGATGGTTAATGGCCGCTTTTGATGTGCCATAGGCTGCCCAACCAGCCCAAGCGCCAGTCGCGGCGCCGGAAGAAACGAAGACTACCCGACCATTGGTCTTCCTCAGCTCGGGGATCGCTTCTTTAACCTGCGATAATCAGCTTATCTGACTGTGTTTGGCTAAGCAGTGAGACTCACGAGTCCAACAGCGCTAAAAACATTGACATCGTAGGCCCGTCTCCATTCCTCGGGCGATGATTCGGATATCTTCGTAATAGGGGCTATCACACCGTGGTTTACCACGAGGCCATCGATTCTTCCGAATGCCTGTAGAGATGACTGAATAACCTTAGGTGCAGTCTGGTTTGGTCAGTGATATGCATGCTGCTGGTCTTCCATGCCGAAGTAACCATATAGTCTAGTCCATACACCAGATAGAATAAAAGCAAATAAAATTAATCTCTCTCACGCACAGTCAAATCTGCTAGGTCCGCAGCGATGAAATCCACGGAAGACGGGTGCTGCTCTTTCAGCGCTTTCAGATCGTTCTCCGTCCTGGCCACCAGGAACACCTTGTGCGAGTCTCGCAATAGCGTTTGGGCTATCGCTAGCCCCAGCCCCCGGCTTGCGCCAGTCACGATGAATACTTTAGACGACATTGTGAGGAGACCGTTTACGGTATGCTTGTGTAGTTTGTGTGTGAGAGAGAGAGGGAGAGAGAATCAAAGTGAACGTGCGGAAAAGAAGCTGAAATACAGGTATTGTTTGCTAGGTATGATGGAAGAGCAAACTTAATAAAACTACTTCATAGTGGATTAATATAGTAGTACTACCCGATTAGTAAGAATACCTGGTTGGAAGAAATCTTGTCCGCCGTCAATCGGAGCTAATGCTTGTCCTGAAGGATTCCGAGCTCTTCCTAATAATTGTGGGGTCCAATCATGGTGGGGGTTGCACCTTTACCTAGGCCCACTAAATCGGTGCTCTGGACGAGGGGGGACTTTGCACAATATTTTACCCTATGTGCAGATATTTCTTAGAGGCGAACCCGTACCTAAGTAATTAATCTTGAGGTGTAGTTATCCATATTGTGCAAGGAATTATCTAGATCTAACTCCCTACGTAGATCCCACCTACCTAGGTAGGTTAAGGGTAGGATTGCGTGCAGCTGTGCTAGGAACGGAGGACCTGCATGGTCTGGATGGAATATTTCTATATATAGTCGAATAGCGTACCTGTGACGATGAAGTAACTATAGAACCTCCGGTCCGGTTTGCTCCATTACTTGCAGTATTTAGTAATGCCATCAATATTCACTTCGCCCAGACATCCGGGACAAGGGGGCTATTAATGACTGTCATCTCGGGCTACCTACGGGTATCATCGGCGTCTCGATGGTCCCCCTACTTCTCGCAGGATGGAGCTGATTTCCTCGATCTATCTACCTAATAGATGCATCACCGGAGCTCTTTCCCTCGGCCTTCGGCGGGTTTCCTGGCGGACCTGGCCCGCGATTAGTATGCCGCCCGCTTTGCCCGACGCCGGCGCCACCGGAAATACCCTAGAGTCTGGAGCAGCGTATGGAGATACGAACAGCACCAGGTAGACGGGGTAAGTGAGGCCCTGTGCTTCCGGTCCACCCTGGACAGGGCCAAACCGTTCCTGGGCTGGACCCCGGAAGATCGGGCGGCGCTCAAGCGGCATCCGTCTACCTCCCCGCTGGTCACAAATCCCCAGGTATTAGCCCAGCCTCCCTCACACCCGCATCGTAATAGCAAACTTGCTACTGGGGCTGGGTAGACCACTCTAGTGATTTTCGGCGAAGGAGCGGGGCTAGAAGTCACTCCATTCTAGCTAGTTCCTGTCTTGATATTCGCCGCTCAGCGCTGGCTGACCTGGTGTATCGTGTTTGGGATTAGAGGGGGTGCCAGCGACTTTCTAGTAAAGGAGGCTGGTGAGAGTGTCGTCATCGAGTGTATCTGGCTTCACGGCCGATTTACCGTGAACCGTTTTCTTTGCGCGATGCCTCAACGGCTATGTAAATTCAGATGTGCCGCGGGTGCCGTGTATTCGTCCCATATAAAACATATCTATAGCGTGCGGTCTCATCACCAAGGTTTGGTCACCGTGATGTTCTTTACGCTATGTTCTCCCAGTCCGTACACCGGCCAAGCCACGCGCGCAGTTCATATATGTCACGTGATAAGGGGACGGGGCCGCTGGCGGCGCCGCCCCCGTCCCCTCCCCCCCATCTATACGCTACGATGTCACGGTACGTGGGCGAATAGGTGGCGTACCGCCACCTATCCTGCCCCGTGCAACACCATGGGTATATCTAGAGTTACGATCTTGTTAGGTAGTCCTTTTCCCTTCTCTTCCCTTCTCTTCCCTTTCCTTGCGCAACAACAGAATCCTTTAGCCAACCTAACGTTCAGTCGGTGCCGTGAAATACGATAGACTAGAATTATCTATGAGTAGGGGGCTTCACCCCATGCGGTTCAAGTAGAGGGCCAGATTTCAATAGCTATTCGACCTCTACCTATGCTACAGCGACCTCATCGTGGCCCCCCTGGCTATTATCTTTCACTCTGTGCCTAAATCCTCCAACAATAGGTATGCAGATGTCTCGCACGGGACTCGTAGATAGTAGTATATACCGTGCGCACCGTATCCCATCACTGCGTAAGTACCTTCCATAGGCAGTGGGCAGAAAAGAGCGTGCGCCGTAGGACGCTTTTTCAACACTTATAACTGTGGACTGTAGTTTGGTGAATATGGGTGGATGGCACGTCATATACTTCGATCTCCCTTATGTGACACGAGGCGAGATGAACCAACGCCCATGCCGTATCACGTCTCACCTGTGTTCCTTCGCTTTAAGCCGCTTTTCCCCATATCGGCTGCTATGTAACTTGCCCCCCCTCCCCCCGGGGGTGCAACCTTGAGTCTGGCGTATGTTGTTCTAGGTTTTCTCTACGATGTGTGACGTTACTGAGCCATGGTGGGTGTGTATAGAGAAAATGATCATGCAATCTCGGCTGTGAGTACAGATGTTGAACAAGTAGCAATATGTCGTGCGGTAAAGATGGGAATCGCGTTGGTGGTTGAACATAGAAGCTATATTGATAGTAATCGTCCTTAGACGGAGCTCAGACTACTTCGCATTTCAGAGACGAGATATGACTAACAAAACATAACGGACGCTGTTCGAGTCGCCATCATCCCGTGCCACGCTCCTGCTACAAGTGCCCCGGACTACCCCTTACCCGCCTCGATGAACCGATCGCACGATCACTGCGGGGCGAGACGCGGGTGACCGTGGCCTATTTGCTTAATTAGAGATACGTAAAGATACCATGGGTTCTCTCTATTTACTTCGGGCTGTCTATATGGTACTACGTAACCTTAGACCGCCCCGATAGAAACCCGACGGTTCTAAGATCCCACGTCATGTATACCATAAACAAGAACACCTAACTTCTGGTATATCACAGCTATAAAAAGGCCATTTAGATGTAAAGAGCTCTTTTCAGGGAATAGTATGACATAAATATCTACTTTCCTTTTAATGTAATACTTAGAAAATAACGAAGTTACGGACAGGTATCCGGTAGGAGGCATTTCGAGACCGTCGGATTTCTATCGAACCCATACAGGTAACGCGATCACCAAGACGTAGGTGTACTGTGTGTTGCTGTATGCGGAAAAAGGGGATGGCAGCTCCCGATAAAGGGGTAAGTCAGAACGAGCTGGACGGTGTAAGACAATGCGACACTATACCGCCACTCTCTCCACCTCGGTCTGGTGGGGCTTACCGCTCTTGAATCGATTGACCGATCGATGAGAGGATATTAAATGATCATACGTGGACCGAAGGGACAAGTGGTGGAGTTCATCGACACTGAGATGAGCCTTCGGAACCAGATCGGTCTCGGCCGTACCCCATGCGGAGAATTGGGTTTCTGCAGACTGCATGTGTGAAGTAAGAGAGGGACTTTGATCTGGCTGTGATGGTGAGCGTTTATCCTTGGCTCGGACAGGCCCTGTACTTAGTTCTTGCTTCTTCATTATCACATTGATTGCCAAATTTACTGAACCACTGACTCACGGATGGCCGTATATCCGCCATAGCCGCTCAGGTCGGGTAGTGATAACCAGTGAATGCACACGTCCGATTTCTCTCCCATCATAGAGTATTCCGTGCCCTTTATGCCTCAGCTGCCTGGGACGCTGCCAGCGTCGCGAGAAGTGCAGGCGCAAGAAAGGGCAGCAAGGCTGTGAAGCCAACCTTCGCAATCATATCATATCGACAGAATAGGCCTGAGTACCTCTAGGATTGTCTCTCCTTCAGCTAGCCAGCGATCAATCCAAGTATCAACCCTTGTACGCCTTCTGATATATAAAATCAAGATCTTATATTGACGGCTTCGTTACAAGATCAGCAAGTTCGCTGATTAGTCCTCTTGCAGCACTAGTGCTGGCGGTGAAGTCATCTCCGGGACTCTGCAGACTCCTGTGTCTGCTGGACAGTGGATCGATATGCGAAGTTCTCTCCGAGATTTAGAGTGTTATGCAGGACCATATCACCGTGCGGCTCCGCGGCGTACGGCTGAAATGAACAGTTGTCAACCATGGCTGCTAAGTGGCTGTCAGGGGCGAGCTGGCTCCTCAGAAGCGGTTGTTTGTGAAATCTAGAGATTTTCGTTACTCGCTACACCGCTCGTATATAATTTCAGAATGCATACCTGAGCGAAGTGTATCGAGCCAATAATCGATATTCGATTCACAAAACTTGATGGTATTCACGACGAGAGCAACGGAAACAAATGTGATCAATCACTTACGGGCTGTTATAAACTCGCACGCGTTTGTCTCATAATTCGTGGCAGGACAGAGATGCGGGTATGCCCGTCCTACATTAGTGTTGTCTTGTAATTAAGGCGTTCTCGCGAGACATACGATTCGAAGTCCAGTTTTCCAGTTTTGAGTCGGTGGCTAGAATGCAGACCAACCATGACACATAGCTATGGAGAGAACTCCGTGATCCCCGCTTTTGGTTCAGCTTTCAGGTGGTTATGGTATTCGGAATCATTAGCATCATTCAAGTGCTTAGTAGTTGCTTATTAGTGACATATTCTCTCGCTGCCCTGCAGGTCTCGGGGACGAACACTGGCCGAGGAGATGCGTGTGTGATGATGGATGTGTACGATCTCATGAGACATGCTAAACGGAAACCTCCGCTGGACAGCAGCCTTGTGTAACGCGAGTATTTGACACAGTAGAGTGTGCGGGTGCTATCCCTGTTACATTGGCAAGAAGGGCCGGCCCGTTGAATACGTTATACTTTGTCTCACATGATGGGCAGACGATCCGCTCGGTTCCTGACGTCGGGATATGATGTGAAGCCTTTTAGGAAAGTACCTCTTCCGTTGCTTCCTTAACAGTGTTGTGTATCTTTACGGAGCTCCGGTCGAGACGAGGGATGTTTTATTATATATAAGGCATAGACCCTCGTGAATATTGTCTTCTCATCCTGCCTGAGCTATCTCTATCTCGAATCACAGCCTATTTGCCGAACTCGTTTTGTGTCAATACTTGCCTATCTACCTAGTGTCTACCATCGACCTACACTATCTATTCAAGCTCCAAGATGCATCAGCCTATTGTCCAAGAGTTGGCGGACTACATCTCTGTCACCCCAGGCTGGCGTGAGAATTTCGACAAGGCCATCGACACTGCGAAGAAGCAAGCACCCGAACCCATGAGATTTATTCCGGACTTGGACCGCTTCTATGATTTCATGGACAGCTTGCAGACGTGGGTACCTTTCGAAGAATGCAACGGTAAATATATTTACCTGCAACTTTGCACCTTCTACTTCGTCTTCGACCAGAAGGACGTGTATGGCTACCAAACTCCGATCGACCCGAGCACCGCGAACGGGAAACTATCATACCTGTCGGATTGGCTGGTGCGTTATGCAAAGGAGATGGGAGCGTTCCTGGGCACTCCCGGATCCCTGACGCCGATCACGCTGAAGACCTTCTGGGCAGCGGAAAAGTATCGCATGGACAACTACTTAGAACCGCCTGGCGGTTGGAAGACTTTCAATGAATTCTTTGCTCGGAAAGTAAAGCCCGAGTGTCGCCCGATCGACCCGGCCGCGAACGCAATCATCTCCCCCGCCGATTCTACCTACGAAAATCAGTGGAAGATAGATGAGAATTCAGAAATTACGGTCACAGAGGTTGAGGTCAAAGGAGTCAAATGGCCCATCAGCAAACTTCTGAAGGATAGTCAGTACGGTGATCAGTTTAAAGGGGGCATCTTCATGCACTCTTTCCTCGGACCAAACGACTACCATCGCATGCATGCTCCGGTGGAAGGCGAGGTATTGGAAACGAAATTAATCGAGGGCCAAGTCTATCTTGAAGTCACGGCAGACAAAGATGGCTATTTGCAGCCAATCAGGGGGGTTGTACCTCCTGACGACGAGGACATATTGGAAGCCAACGATTCTGCGGGGTACCAGTTCTGTCAGATGCGTGGGCTTGTTGTCTTGAAGACGAAGATAGGGCTCGTGGCGATCCTCCCGATTGGTATGGCTCAGGTCTCTTCCGTGAGACTTACTGTGGAAAAAGGTCAGAACGTGAAGAAAGGGGATGAGATTGCTTATTTCCAATTTGGTGGATCTGATATCGTGATGGTATTCCAGCGTGACCGTGTTGCAATCACAGCAACGCCCGATCACCATTACGATATGGGCCAGAAGATTGCAGAAACTCTTGCTCCCAAAAGTACCTAGGGTGCCACCTAAGTACTATTGGGGCCCTTCTCTTATGTTGCAAACCAGTCGTTCGTTTTGAAGGTCACATGACCACTGGGATCGCCCACCGCTCTTTTACCTTCGGTGACCAGGTCCCATCAATGTAGGGGGCAAACAAATACTATATAAAGGGCATGGGATTGAGTCCTATCTAGATAGTCTTTCTTTTAGCTAACCGCCGATCAATCTAAGTATGAACCCTTCTACGCCTTCTGTTATCTAAAATCAAGACATAGTGATGATGGCTTCCTTACACTTTGTTTATTAATTTCTTCTGGCCTTCTGTAGCATAAGCTTCAACCCTTTCGAATGCCCATTTTATATGTTTCCGGTTTAGAAATAGCTTAACGTTAACCAGACCAGACCAGACCAAACCAGCTCGCCAACCAACCAACCGAATCCCTTCGCCTCTGCCCCCTTTCCCCGCAGCGCGAAACCGGGGACGTGACAACGCGTGTGCGACCCTGCGAGGGGACGTAACTTTTCCTTTTCGACACGTTAGTATGTAGGGGACGACCCGTGTGTGCAGTAATATTCCGGGGGAGACGATCGAGCGTACTATAGGCGCCTGTTCACACTCGTCCCTGTATCCCGGATGCTTCGTTTGTCCACAGCTGCATATCCCTCTAAAGGAGGAAGGTGATATGTGCGTAGGGGAGAGAGTGTGAGCATAGTGCTTTATTGGAGGCGATCCCCGTACGGGGTGGGCGTCATTTGTTGTTTTGGAGTAAAGCAGCAAGCGCGCTGCGTGTCATACGCTATGCGGCAGGCCCTAAGAAGAGAAGAGAAGGGGTGGTGTGGTGCAGTGATCTATCCTGCGGTGGCCACCGATGCTCGTTGTGGGCACCGGGGGGTTATGTCGTCTGCTGGGGTTTGAATACTTACGGGCTGGATATCCCACCCAGTTTCTGAAATACCGGAGTTTTTCTCACATATCTCGCTTGTGAAACACGTCCAGAGTGTCGTTCTTCGCGTTTAAGAAATTTGGTGAAGAATTACACAGAGGTCAAAAGAGGGGCTTGAATCCACTCCGCCCTTTTTTCCTTATCCAAGAAGCGTTATCTTTGAACCGATAATTGTAATCTTCGAACGACCAACATGGAGCCAACCAGCTGCGGTTATGCCATATGCTTCTGCTAATCGTGCAGTTCCTGCTTATGCTGCGTAAGTTAACTCCGGACCACCAATGACTTTATCAATTAGGTCCATCCTTTGACATCTTCCGTAAGAGATATGAACTAACGCTGTCAAACAGAGCCACTAAGTACCGAAGATGAACTGAGTCTGTATTACGGTACGGGATGGGGAGTCGGGGCAAATTGATACTGGGTGGGCATGCGAATTGCGGACGGGATTTATTAAAAGGCATGGGGCAGGATGAGCCACGACGTTAGTTCAAGTGCTGGATAAATGTAGATATGGATTCAATATATGAATATTATTATAACTGAGTACAGATGAAACAAATAAAACAAATAAAACTCAAATTGGTATCTTAGTTCGTTCCCGATCCCGCCAGATCCCGTCCCGACCGTCCGAAACACCTACGTGATGCTACCCTAATTTTACAAAAGCGAATAGATAGAGGGATGTACAGTACAGTAGATTGAAAATACAGGAAGATGCCGCGACCGGTATGCGCGGCACAGTAATAGGGTAGGGTTGTGTGAGATAGTTGAGGTATCAGCTTAGGGTGTTTCATTACCCTCGTAAATGGTGATTATGGCCCTCGTAGAAGGCAGGAGCCGGGACACCCGTTCCCGGCTGTTCTGATCGCTCCCCGCTTTGCTCGCCGCGGCGCACCTGCGCCCGGGAAAGTCAAAATAGATGGGATGAATACAGAGAAGGGATGAAATTGTTGTTAAGTGTGTAGTAGTATGGCGTGGTTGGTGGGATTAGGTAATATGATGTAAGGAGGATGGTGTAAGGAATGCTAGTAGGGGTTGAGGAGTATTTTTGGTTTGCGAACTTTAGCTGGGGACCCCGGAAGGATCCTCGATCTCAAAGTGGCGCTCCTGTTCCTCTTCGTCAGAGGCGTCGAGGTGAAACACGATGCCTCTGCGCTTCCAGTCGCCGCGGCGGACGTAGAAGCCGGCGGGGTCACTGGTGGGGTTCTCAGCGGGCCGCCTACGCTCGGCGGGGCGGGGCCTCAGCGGAGTGACGGGCTCCGAAAGCTCGTTGACGTCGGCAAGGCCGGGCGGTACGGTCTGCCAGTCTTTCAAGGGCCACTGGGAGGCCTTGTCGTAGATGTAGGTGATGCGGCGGGCGCTTCCATCGCGGCCGAAGAAACAGTTGTCGCCCTTAATCGGCGAGTACTCGGGGGAGTCCTGGATGTGGTCCTCGGCGCGCGGTGGCGTCCGCTGGCCGAAGAACCGGTCCTCCCTCTCCGCATCCTCCCGATACCGCTCCTCGTCGAAATGCGGCGACGCGTTGAGCGCCAGCGGCGGGTGCAGTGACAGTGGGTCGAACGTCCCCGGCTTCCGGTGCGACTCCGTCGAGGAGCGCGATACGCTGCTCGCTAGGCTGCTCGCCAGGCTGACCTTGCGGCCGTGCGAGCGCGGAGGGGACCCCTCGTCCCTCCGGCAGAACAGGTTGCTCCTGGATCTCTTGTGGAAGAGAGTCGGCATCGTGAGCGATGTGATGTGGTCTTTTCGTAAGAAGTATGTGTTGATGTGTAACCGTCTACCGGATGTAGGTAGTGACGGGAAGGAAGGAGGATGAAAAAGATTGTATCGAAAAGAAAAAGTGCGGGTAGATAAAAATAAGGTCAGCAGCAGAGGGGAGGCGTGGTCTAGTCTAAGCCGGACTACCACATGCCCGTGCTGACGCCGTGGAGAGCGTACCCGGTGTCAGCGCTGATGCTTGCTGCTGCAGACTAGCAGGACTGGTAGACAGCGAGTAGCTGCTGAGTATTTGAATTCCAGATGCAGGAAGGCTGAGCACCGGAAACATCGGCCTGGGAGGGGTGGGCATGGGTGCCATTGATATATGTATAGGACGTTAGATCTCTGGATCGGAGCTTAACTAGCTGCTGGCTAACAACGACCCTGTTGTACCTATACGGTCGATGGGAAAGACATATAGAAGAAGAAAAGCCACCCACTGGGTGTGCCTGATAATCCCTGTCATGATCGAGAGATAGAGTTGCGCTCATTGTCATGTCACCCACACTAGCGGCATACCAAGCGCGAGGTAGGATGGATAGGGTGGGCAGGTGCCTTGCAGATTGGTCTACGGACCTGGACGGGAACAAGAAACAGAACGCTTATTCATCGCCGGCGGGGACCACCATCACCCATCACCTGGTCGTCCGTCGATAGATACGAAGTTCTTAGCCCGTATTATCGCTTCTCGGCGTTCTTCGCTCTTCGCTCTTTCTTTCTCTATCTCACTCGCTTGTGTTCACGAGGTTTTTTCTGTTTTAGCGTCAGCCCGCCCTGGCGGGAAGTATTTGACCGGCATACGAATTTTGAGAAGAATACCGGGGTTGGATTTATTTTTTTGTATGACCCTGGCATGTATGTACGTGAATGCGGGCAAGCAGGCCGGTGGGATGGGACAGAAATGCTCGAATGCGTCATAGTTCGTACTTCTCGATACCCGTATGACATATTTAGGGGCGATCCCTCTCCCCTCTCGCTACATCACATACATTAGCACAAGGAGAGACCCGGGTAATATCACTCAGGCAAATCAGGGCCCTTCGCACATTCCCATAGGTCTGCCAATCACTTGATCGGTGTGTGCGTTCGCGCCGGATCGTCGAGTTGTCTCAGTTTTCAAAGGGCGGGCAGTCACAGAGATAGAGAGTACCTAGACAACTAGACAACTAGAGAAGAAGAAAAAAAAAAGACAAAAAACCGGTCCTGTGGTAATAGCATGGGTATGACAATTCCCGACAATGTCATGGTGGACACAGCCCCTGGTCCTTTGGTAGCGTGGAATTTTCCCAGACCTTCCAAACCTTCGAATGGCGCGATGTGGGCTTAGACCAGAGTGAAGGTTTCGCCGGACTTGTGATGCCAAGGACCTTTTTTTTCTTCTTCTTAATGGGATTTTGTAGTAGCAGCCATTTGGCATTGTTTGGCGCCGACCCTGGGAATGACCGGATGACCCTCAGACTTCTAGAAAGTTTGTACTTCGTGGCGCGGTGTGCAGTGTACGAATACTCCTCGTACATACATCACTGCGGAAGGCTTGGTCCGGTGGTGTTCGGCTGCTTGGCTTGCTTATGGTGGTGGGTGGTATTGACTCCTGCACAGCGCCTCCATCCAATCAATAATGGGCCACGCTGAAGGGCATATTATATTGGTGGTCAAAAAGCTCACTAACAAATGGAATCCAATTGCCCCCCCAAAGTGATTTGAGAATTAATTAATTTAGCTCGAGGCTGTTCCCATCAGCCATCATCATCATCAGCAGCCATCCATCCCCCATAACTTTGTAACTCGTAGCGCAGGGCAAGCCCCAGCCCAATCTCAAGAATTCAGCACCGAACCTGGCTTCTGGCCATGACAGCCGGCCTGCCAACTTGGGTTTGATCCTCCGGTGAATGAGTTCGGGTGATAGACGGGCGCATTGATCAGCTTTGATTGTTTGGCGTTGGGGCGTCGCAGGTCATTGGGCATACAGACGAATAGATTACTTGAGATATCGGATCCCTTCATCGATGCCGCCGGCCGAAGGTGGTGGGGGGGGGGGGGGTGGTAAGCAAGATAAAACCACGGATAAGAGGGCGACGAAAGAAGGGCTATGATACCATGGCTGTGGTTGATCTGCAGATCCCCTGCCTGGGACTTGCCCCGTAGAGGAAATTAGTGGACGATTGAGAGGTGGAGAAACAGATCGGGGATACTTGCAAGGGGCATGTTGTTTGTTTCTTGGATTTTTTTTTGGAATTCGGCGACAGGAAAAAGGCATTGGAGAGCAGCACATTGGGGGCCACACACGCAATCAGATCTTCAGGGATTGCCAAGTCATTGATCATGGATTCGGTCCCTGAAAATCGCTGCCTATTCATGTACCCCGCATACGATGGTTTTAGGCTGGTTCCGTCTACCTGTCAGGTACCGACCGAGAAAACTCAATAGTGGGAAGACATGATTCACCAGTTGCAAAAAGAAGAACAAGGCTCCCTCACTCATCATCGGCGATTTCTTGAATCAAAGGTTACACACTCTGGACATTTTCAAGGTACTTAGTATGATGGGTAAGTTAATCATCCATGCTTGTATTTTTTAATCGCTATACCGTTTCCTCTTTAGTTCGTTTCTATCCATGTCGCGGCAACAACTTCGAAGCACTTTGTACCTATGATTTAATGGACCCAAAGTGTCCGTGCCAGTACCTGACATGGATGATTTACTTCAGCAACACACCAAGTATGATCAAGGGGCTACGTAGCTACACTACATACACAATGCATATCTTACATCCTGAAGATCACGGGGGTCCGTGAGACGTTTCGTTTTGAGTTGACCACTTGTCAATGCGTTCGCGTTGCATGTCCCTCTGCAGTATTATATCATAATAACCCTCCCCCCTCTTCCTACCGATGAAGATGTCCTCCAACTACGTATGTATGTACTCTGCTCAGCGATGCACCCAGCATTGCTGGCATGGATGTAGGGATAAACCGATTGCCCGCTACCGGAAGATGCCAAACTGTGCACCTAGCTCCCCATCGTCAAAATGGGATTCACGATGCCTAATTGGTTGACTATACGAAATCATTCACCTTACTATCAAAGAGCTCTCTCTCGAGAGAGCCCCTTTGAGCATTTTCGATTACCTAAACGAGCTTCTTTTTCCTCGAGTCAGCGAAGTGTCGAAAGCGAGTCCGAGGTTCACACCTCCTGCGAACCAATCAACGTAGCCAGGCAACTGACTCTTGCTTTCGGTTTCGGTCCCTAAAATAGTGAGGGCATGATAGCTCTCTAGCTGAGGTCTAGTTCAGCTGCCTACCCTACTTCCTTGCCTTCCCTATGTACGGTACCTTGCCTAGTCGAAAAACAGAAAGCCGTTATATCCGTTATAGGTATGTCCTAAAACGGCATCACGCTGGTCTCCGTTTCTTTCTCTCCCGTCGTGGGCCCAGGTCCCCATCCCCTCCCCATCTTAACGCATTAATAATCAGCCTTAGGTCAAGCAGGCAGACCCCTTGGAGTTGGTTATTGGAGAGGCGCCTTGGCCCCTCAACCCTATCGTCGTTATTTAGTCACGACAGCGCCCCCCTTTCTCCAAGTCGCCGTTCTGCCGCCGCTGTTGTCCCGGTGTGCCGCCACGCCGATTAGGCAGACTTGTGTGTTTGCTGTTTGGAGGCCGGGCAATCCCATGGAGACCAACTACGAGGAGCTTGCATGACTTAGCTAAGCGAGGAGGGCCTGACCAATGATTGACTGAAGTACCGCAACGAGGCTCCCTCCCTCGCTCGCGAGTCTGATAGTTGCTTGCTGGTGCTCGCGTAGCTGGCTGGACGGGAGATCACATGACAACCCCCCTCATTGCGTAGAAAATAAGCTGAAGCTTTGCGTGCTTTCTTCTCTCGTATACCTGGTAGTGTACTTCGTACTACTGTCCTACGGCTTGTAACGCAGCTCAGCGCAGCGAGGGCTAGATGTGGCATGGGGGGACTAACGCATGCAAGTAAGTGCTCTCGCGGCTTAAGCCTTGCGGTGGCTTCTATGTCTAAGCGAAGCGGCGGCGGTGCCCCGGTTGTGGCTGGCATATGCAGAGTTTGACAGGTTGCGTTGCTGCAGGTATAGAATTTCTTTTTGTCGACGCCATTCACTACGTAGGAACGCCACTGCCTAACTTCTCCGACAGAACAGAAAATACTGCACTTCTTTTCTTCCATTTTTTTGCTTCTCGCCAGTCTCAAAGCTGCAGCGCGGCCCGTCTTTTGTCACATTAGCTCGTCCACCCTCTTAACTACCCCCGTAAGTCTAGATTTCCACCCAGGGGCAAAGCCAGTCAGGGCAAAGGGCTTTGCTTATAACAGCAGGTTCCTCGCGGGTGGTATTCCGCTGGGATTCCGTACATTGGTAGCGCAGCGCCCTTCCTGTATAGTGCAAATGTGCTGTGCACGTATGGGGCCTGGACCTAATCCTCGGACTCAGCTTCACTCATCTCCACAGCCTTTCGTAAAGGGACCTCTCAGAGCATCTCCTTCAACCTCACAGAAGCAGCCAAACCCGCCTAGCGTAAACGTTATTTTTGTTTTTAAGGTTTCCCTGGACGGCCCAGGCATTGTTTCCGCTGGGCCGTCCTTTTTAGCCTCTTCCCCGGACGGAGGAGATTCCGTTCCGTACGGACCAGAGAGACCACCGATGCGGACGCACCCGCGTGTTGCAGAGATCGCGCGCGCGAGTCACTCAATGTTCTGTAAAAGGCAACGCCTTGAGACGGATAGACGGCGCTGGTTGGGGGAGAGAGACGTTGCGATTGGTGATATAAGCGAGAGTGGACCTCCTGCGCGGGAAGGGGGTGGCTTTAGATTAGATATATCACATAACACGACTCGTGAATGCCTATTTCCGGGTGATCTAGGCGAATCGTAGCTTCCCGATTGCCCGGGAGGGAGGAAGAATGGGATTTTGAAAAGATTTCGGTCTTTCTTTTTCTTTCCCATTATTTATGGGATAGGTGGACTTCTCGGGACCGAACGAAGCCCGGTGAGGGAGAAGGGGGTCTGTAGTTTGGCTTTTTCTTCTTCTTTCTCCTTTCTTTTCTCGTAGCGCGATAACTTGTGGCAGAGACAACGTCGACGGGTGTTTTATTATGCCGTGATTCTGCACTTAGAGCACGCCGTCGTGCTCTCCCGGGAGCCGCTTCACACGCTTCTGTTCCCAGTCGTCGATGTCCTTCGCAGCCAACCTCTGTAGACCGTGATAGTCAGCAATCTAGACTCTAGACCCGAGATAGACCAAGTAAAGTATCGAAATGTCTAGCACAAGTGATTTCACAAGTGCAGCTGATAGTCTCGAGTGCATGAATGTATGGTATGTAACATGGTGTATAGAGGGTTGGGACGGGGCAGACGCACGTAATATTCGTCCTTCATATTGACCCTACGACCAGACTTCCCTATGCCCAGCTCCTCCTCCTTGGTCATCTGTCGCACGCGCCGGTCGTGCTTCTCATAGCGTACCGCCGTCGCCGGGGTAAGCACGAATGATCCAGCCACGATGATGCTCATGAAGGGAAGACCGAAGAGTAAGAACGGCCGCTTCGCCATCATCGCTCGGTACTTGGCCGCGAACGTCCCGGCATCGGCGGACCCGCGGTATTTCTTGGATTGGAAAACTGCCATCTTGTTCTAACTGTAATATGATGGGGGCAGTTGGGTTGCTATAAGGAAAGAAGATTTGCTTATACGGGGTGTTTACTTTACGCTTGGTTAAAAAATTCAAGATGAAAATGTTGGAGTTGAGATATGTGACATCAGATGATTAAAAAGCTCAGATCATATTTGAAATCGGAGGTTATTTGCCTGTTGTTCCGACCTGCCAGCTCCTAACTCGATATTGTTTAATTGAATACAAGCGTCTTTAGCGGGGTCTCACGTGGGCGCGTGTTAATTTCGTGTAACGAGTTTTAAGTACCCTGTATCTTGTGCCTTCCAAGGTTGTATCTTGTCGCCTGCATTGTGAGCATACGTGCCAGGACAACGATGATAAACCAGATTATCATCAATACCCAATCCTAACGATTCAATTTTGGTGTCGGTTCTGTCTCCTCTGCTACTGAGTTTCCTCTACACACATGGCTGTATAGAAACTTTTGGTCTTTTGGAGAGGATGATCCTGACCCGACTGATCTCCTCGCCATGCCTCCAACCTCCCAAGGAAGATCAGGAACCCAGGGTCGCGATAACTTCGCCAATGGATCCACTGCTAACTATACCAATAATGGTGGACAGCCGCCACCCTCCACACTCGCTGCCCAGCTTGTCGAGAATATCTCCGCATCGACGAGATCCTCACGGTCTGACGAGACTGCTGAGCTCGGCAAGCTGATCGGCATCATCGAGAAGGTCAAGGACCAGCCCGAGAACCTGAAGACACAGGAGGAGCGTGTCGCTCATAACCAAATGCTCATCTATGTCTACGCCCGCGTCAAGCTGGAAGGTCTTAAGTGGAACGACCCCTTTGCCGACCGGGCTCATCTCCGATCCGAGGCGCTGGGCGCTATCAACTTCTTGAAGGTCGCTGTCAAGGAGACCCCGGAAGTTCTGCTCGCTGTTGCCGAGCCCGACTCCTACCTTTTCCGTGGCAAGGAGCCCCTGTGGGTCTGGATATTCCCGAGGGTCCTAAGGATGCTGGGCCATAACCACTCGTTCGACCTCGCACCGGCCATTGAAGCTTTTTTCCACGCCGTGTTTTCGGTGGCCTGTCAGACAGCAGTTTTATGGTCCTTTATTCCACAGCTCCTATCGTATCTCGAGCTGAATATGAGTAGTAAGTACTTACTGACGTAGCTGGGAGCTATCCTCTCATATATGTATTCTAACCTACGTCATCGAAAGCTGTATGCTCTCGTTTGAAAGAGACCAAGCCTGCTTCCACGAGCAAAGACTTGCCCCTTGGCCTTCGTCTGCCACCAGACTCATTTCTAGAGACCATTGAAAACCAGGACTCGCAGCTCGCTCGACAGCAATGCTCCTATACATTATCATATGTATCACAGGCCTTGCAACATGCCTCTGGTCTTTTAACTATCATGTCACTCCCTTTTGCGCGTCAATTGACAGGGGTTGCTATTATGTCCCCTTTCCAGGATTATATTCCCTCGCTTCTAGACGCGTATCTCTCCCTACATGACGTGCAGAAACGATGGCACTCCTCATTACCTAGCTCCCTACCTGTTTTGCTGCAGAATACCCTGGCTCTTATAGAATCGTTCGATAGGGTCAGGCATACCGATCCCCTACTGCGGGAGAAAGCCTTCATTGTGCTGGCGATCATGTGCACCGAGATGTCAGATTATCCGGGTCTAGACATTACCGAGAAGGACTGTACTTCCGATGTCCATCTCCTTTGCGCAGGCCTCATCACCGTAGCCAGTGCCTGTTTAACCCACAAGTCAGTATCACGATTGACTATAGCACAGCTACTACCCTGTCTTGAGAAGCAGCTGATCCATGATGGTGATGACGATAATGATACTGCCAAGACAGATATATGGGTAAGGGTTCTAGGACAGTATATCATACTACACTCATTACTAACAGCTCTGTAGAGATGTGTTGAGCTCCTGAGGAGGTTAACTGCTGATCCTGTACCTCGGTCGTTGGAAGCACCCACACGACCCGAGCAGTTCACCAACGAAGACCTGCGAAGTCGGGTGGCGTCGTTACCTCTTGTTACGAACGACCAGGTACCCAGCGAACCGCAATCTAAACGTAGAAAAGTTTCCGATGAATCGCGATCATTACCTTCGATCATCGCCCGGCTTTACGATGTGCTGAAAGTTGAGCCCAAGGCAGACCTCACTGGACTGGATGACGAACTACAGTATGAAAACCCTAGACATTACGGGTGCATCCCACTAACAGCCCTAGAAACCAATTCTCAACCCTCAGTGAGCGGGACCAATGTGGCGTAATCGACCTCCTGGGCTATGTCTGCTGTGCTGCCGACAACACGCTCGTGATTCCCAATGAGAAAGAGGAGAGCCCAGCGGGTGCTCAATGCTCTTACTGCCAGGGAATACCTAACAGCTGTGATCCTCCCCTTTGCATCGATCCGGCAGCAAAGAGAAAAGCTTTGGACTCCTTCAACAACCTGATACAGCTTCCAGATTTCGTGTCGTCACGAAAACCACGGATTTCTGCTATGGTAGCACTGAGGCGTCTTGCAAAACATTGCCGGGATGACGCATTCTTGGACGTTGAGGCCTCCATAGCAGCGCAGTGGTGTCTTAAGTCATTGCAAAGTTCTGTAAGAGAATTACGCATCGCATCAACGTAAGGGGCCGTCAATTTCTGCACCATGGATATATACTGACCGTATCAAAGCCGGACGTTGCCCGTCTTCTTGTGTGAGACTGTCCCCAATAAATCCGGTATAATCGAGAAGAACCGCACCAACGTCCTTAATATCCTCCGTTCACTCTCGGAGCAGAATCTACCTCATTTGACTGAAACATGTATCATGGCCTGGTCTCGGATTGGAAGGTATGCATGCCCTCCTTTTTCCTATTCTCATGAAGCCGTACTGATACTGTATCTGGCCAGCGTTGTCGACGAAGATCAGCTTAATCTTGTTCTCGTAAAACTCGTTGAGTATCTAGGGCATGCGACTGCCATAACCTCTGCTACTGCCTTCGCTGAGGTGCGCTTCCTACTCAACGGCGAAAAGTATGATATGCTAAAATCTCTCAGATTATGAACCTTGCCCAGTCACGGCAGATGACACCTCGCCAACTATTAGAACCGTTTTGGAGATACCTAGCCTTCTCCGCCCTCAAAGACTACCCTAGTAAACCGAAACTTGTACAACTCTTAGCAGAGATGATGTCGATGAGCGTCCAGGAACTGATCGCGTACATCCATGGGTACGCCATGCCCTGGCTAGTCCTCACCAAAAGGCGGGAAGTGATCCAAAAGATCGCAGAAGTCCGTGGCGAAGAGGAACCGTGGCAGCCCTGCCTGGATAACGCCAACCTTGGCCCCATACTTGCCCTTCTCCTTGTGCAAGAGGTCCAAGACGTGGAAGAGTATGCAATGGGCCTGCTTCGGGAGATATCCCCTCACTTTGACGATTTGACACTGGTGGAGCTCCTTCAGGTGGAACCAATGATGACCTCACTAGAACTCCTTAAAATCGCTGGCGATGCAGATGAAAACCGTAAGCCCCAGGTAAGAGTCGGCCTTTATATCCTATATATGTTACCCACTGGGGCTAATTGTTCCTATAGATCCGGGGCGCCCTCAATCAGATGGCTCTTCTCATTCTTACCGCTTCTGGTGAGGCCAAGCAGAAGAAATCGCATTTGACGGGCAGGTTCCTACAGCAAAACGCCTTGGGCCTGATGACTCGGCTGACAGATGTTATGAATGACACGTCGGATAACCACGCCTCAGTACAAGAACGGAAACGGCGTATCAAAGCTATGGAAGAGATGCTCAGGGTAGGCAAGCACTACATACGCATCGCCCGCCCCCAAGTAAGTTAGTTATCACACGTCTTAGTCTACATACGCTCACAATTTTCCAGATCTCTGCATGCCTCCTTGGAGCCATGTCGCATGATCAGCTCCGTCCCTCAGCGTTTTCGTGTTGGGCTGCTATGCTCCGAAATTTGGACGAAGAGGACGTCGAGGCGCTTATCGAGACAACTTTCTTCCTAATCAACCACTATTGGAGCTCTTTCAATCCAGCCACACAGGCGTTGTGCCAGGAATTACTCGAGACCCTGCTGACAAAGGAGAAACCGATTATTGAGGATGTCATCAGCAAACTCCCATCTTTTAGTCACATCAGCAGCCTGGCGGAGGTGGAAGCGAAGTTGAACAAACTTCGCAAGCCAGTTGATAACCGTACCGCCTTTTTCCTCTTGAGCGAGCGGATCTGTCATGAGAATGGCGGCGTCGTCCTTCAAGCCCTCAGAGAACTCGCTTCTTACCTGCAGAAACAGCAAGGCTATTTGCAGGCATCCGCCGTAAGCGAGCAGCCCGACTCGGTGGTACCGACGCTGGCGCGCGCCCTCCTTGATTGTGCTTCTAAGTACAACAGTATCCACGATGAGATCACCAGCCTCTGTACCCAGTGCCTCGGCCTGATGGGCTGCGTTGACCCAAATCGTGTAGATACGGTCCGGGCCGAAAAACACATCGTTGTCAGGAGCAACTTCGAGGATTCCAGCGAGACTACGGATTTCGTAGTCTTCTTGTTGGAGCATGTTCTGGTCAAGTCGTTCCTCTCGGCCACGGATACCAAGTTCCAAGGCTTCTTGTCATACGTGATGCAGCAGCTCCTTGAGAGATGTGATATTGGGGCTGCTGTCGCCATAGCTGGTTCCAGAGAAGCCGAGCCTATCTACCGAAAATGGCTCACGATATCCGAGGGTGCTCGCGAAATACTCACTCCTTTTCTTACCTCGAGATACCTTCTCGCGCCTATGGTTCAGCAGCCGACAGAGTACCCCATGTTTAGACCGGGAAAACTCTATGGGAACTGGTTGCGGAGTATCACCCTTGACCTACTACGGAAACCACAAAACGCTTTTGCCGTGCTCATCTTTGAGCCCCTGTGTCGGGTGATTCGAGTCAAGGATCTCTCCATCGCCGAATTTCTTCTACCATATCTGGTTCTCCACGTCATTATCGCAGATAAGAGCACGGAGGAGATACGTAGCAATGTCCTACGTGAGATTCTGAGTGTTCTTCAGCACGAGATTCCGCCTGACTCGTCATATGTGGAACAGGAAGAGAAGAAGTTATACTATGAGGTGAGTTTCTCGTAGAATCTGCGATCTGTATCCTTTGCTTACAATTCTAGGCCATCTTTCGCGTACTTGATTATACCAGCCGATGGATCCAGGCCAAGAAGACGCAACAGAATTTGAACCCGAAAGAAGTCGCCGCGATAAAGAATGCCCAGGTGATCCTGGACTCGATCCCCGCTGAGCTGATTTCCCAGCGTGCCGTGGACTGCAAGGCGTACCCACGAGCACTCTTCCATCTGGAACAGCATATCCGACAAGTTGAGCGGGAAAGCGACGACGCGGAGGAGAAGGATCGTCTACTGCAGAGGCTGCAAGATATTTACACCCAAATCGACGAGCCCGATGGCCTGGAAGGCATATCCGCCCACCTTCACGTCCTCGACATCAACCAGCAGATCCTGAGCCACCGCAAGGCTGGGCGATGGGCGGCTGCCCAGACGTGGTACGAGATCAAGCTTGCAGGAAACCCAGACAACGTCGATATCCAGATCGACCTTTTAACGTGCCTGAAAGAGTCAGGACAGCATGGTAATTTGCCTTG
This sequence comes from Eutypella sp. D-1, assembly GCA_023313575.1. Classification (NCBI taxonomy): domain Eukaryota; kingdom Fungi; phylum Ascomycota; class Sordariomycetes; order Xylariales; family Diatrypaceae; genus Eutypella; species Eutypella sp. D-1. The sequence goes on along the minus strand of JAJTTP010000016.1, from coordinate 567,873 downwards.
TCTTTAATTGTTACTAAGATTGAAGCTAATATTGGAGGCAGATGTTCTTTTGAATTATGTCGAAGGCATAGAAAAACATACCACTGCCACGACTATCAACCGGATAATACCATACGCAGTGGAAGCGTCCTGGGCCACTAATCGGTGGAAGACGATGCGCAAGTTTATTTCCCGATACCAGGGGGATCGCGCGGAGAATTTCAACGTGTCTATCGCTCAGGCTCTTGCCTACCTCCAGAATGGCTGGACGAAGTCGTTTGTCGAGGAAATGAAGCTTTTACGGGAGCGGGTCGGCTCGTCGATGACGTTCTCGGCCACTTCTTCCTTATCGACATGCCACGAGCCTATGCTGAAATGTCACGTATTAACTGACCTCGAGCTGATTGCTGGCATCAATAATGACGGCACCCAACATCTGCAAGAGACCCTCAAAACTCTGAATCGTCGACTGGAAGTTCTGGGCTCATATGTCAGCGATAAGCAGTATATCTTGGGCGTCCGGCGTGCTGCAATGGAACTGCTGAGGTACGTGTGCATCAAGATGATAGCGATGCTTGGCTAACAGACACAGGCCCAAATACACCAGCTTGGATATCTCTACGATCTGGCTCACGAGCGCCCGCTTGGCCAGGAAGGCAAATTCTATGCATCACTCTTTCAATGCCGTTCTTCACGCCTCAGAGCTCGGCGATGGTTCTGCCACAATTGAGCATGCTAGGCTACTGTGGAAAGAAGGCCACAGCAGAAAGGCGATCCAGACTCTGCAGGGAGCCATCGCCAGCAGTGCACTCACCAACCGGAGCTTCACTGAGTACGAACCGTCGGCAAAAACTACGGAGTCCCAGCAGAGCATGGTGACCGCGCGTGCCCAGCTCCTTCTCGCCAAGTGGCTCGACAGCGCAGGGCAGACGCAGGCATCGGCATTGCGTCTGCAGTACCAGAACGTCCCGAAAAGCTACGGCGCGTGGGAAAAGGGCCATTATTACCTTGGACGGCATTACAAGAAGGTGTTGGAATCCGAGAAACCCCTTCGATGGCAGGATCAGAGCGAGCAGTACCTTAGCGGGGAGACTGCGAAGCTGGTGATCGAAAACTACATTCGGTCCCTCAATTACGGGACTAAGTACCTGTACCAGACCCTTCCCCGTATCCTCACGCTCTGGCTTGAGATGGGCGCTCAGGTTGACAAGACGCAGGAGGGTAAGGTCTCGCTATCCCGGGAAGTCTATCACCGCCGCAAGAACCTCTTAGACGGCCTGCATCAATACCTCGACAAGTACATCAACCGGCTACCCGCGTATATCTTTTACACGGCGCTGCCCCAGATTGTTGCGCGTATTGCGCATCAGAACCCGGAGGTTTTCGCGCGCCTGCAGGATATCATCTTGAAAGTGGTAGAGGCGCATCCGAGGCAAGCTCTGTGGAGCCTGTTCGCCATCATGACCACTAGGCAGACCACCTCAGAACGCAAGACGCGGGGACAACAGATTCTCCAGAGGCTCAGGGGAGCGAGCAAGAAGGTCGAGAACGGAGCCTACGATCTTAAGTCTCTCCTGCGCATGGGCGAGAAGTTGGCAGACCAGCTGCTTCTGGCTTGCAACAACGGGGACTTTCAGAGCAACAGGACGACAATGGCGAGCATCACGCGCGACCTGGGGTTCAATCATAAATGCACGCCGTGTCCGCTGGTAGTCCCGATTGAGACGTGCCTTACGGCCACGCTGCCCACCCTCACGGACAATGTGAAGAAGCATAAGGCGTTCTCACGGGATGTCATCACCATCGACTGTTTCCTGGACGAGGTCATGGTGCTAGGATCCCTGGCAAAGCCGCGCAAGCTAACGGCACGCGGGTCGAATGGTGTCAACTACGGGCTCCTTATCAAACCCAAGGATGATCTGCGGACGGACCAACGGCTCATGGAATTCAACGGCATGATCAACCGGTCTCTCAAGAGAGACGCGGAGTCCAGCAGGAGGCAGCTGTATATCAGGACATACGCAGTAACGCCGCTGAACGAGGAGTGCGGAATCATCGAGTGGGTCTCGGGGCTCAAGACTCTCCGGGACATCCTGCTCGGGATCTACCGATCCAAGGGGATCATGCCAAACTACACGCACCTGGCGGCGATGATGAAGGATGCGGCGTCGAGCTCGAAAAACACCAAGATCTTCACGGACGGGGTGCTGGGGATCTTCCCCGCGGTGCTGCCGCAGTGGTTCGTCGCGCAATTTCCCAACCCGACGTCGTGGTTCGGGGCGCGGCTGCGGTACACGCGATCGTGCGCGGTGATGTCGATGGTGGGCACGATCCTGGGGCTCGGGGACCGACACGGCGAGAACGTGCTGCTGGAGGAGGGCAACGGCGGGATTTTCCATGTGGACTTCAACTGCCTGTTCGACAAGGGCCTCACGTTCGCGCAGCCCGAGCGCGTGCCGTTCCGGCTGACGCACAACATGGTGGCGGCGATGGGGATCCACGGGCACGAGGGCCCGTTCCGGAAGTGCTCGGAGCTGACGCTGGCGATCCTGCGCCAGCAGGAGGAGACGCTGATGACGATCCTCGAGGCGTTTATTTACGACCCGACGCTCGACCTGCAACGCTTCGACCGGAAGCAGCGGAAGCAGCCGCACCACCACGACCCCTCGGTCGTCCGCCTCAACCCCCAGAGCGTCGTCGATAATATCCGCCGCAAGGTCCGCGGCCTCCTGCCCGACGAGAGTATCCCGCTCGGCGTCGAGGGTCAGGTCGAGGAGCTCATCAAACAGGCTGTCGACCCCCGTAACCTCAGCGCTATGTACATCGGCTGGTGCCCTTTCCTGTGAGAGGAATAATAGGCTGTTGCCGCGTGTGTGTGTTGTGTTTTAATGCCAGGTATTCCATCGTTTATACGCTTCTCTCCTGATGTCTTTGTTATGAGGTAATAGATGTTTGTTACGATGCTACTACGGTCTATGTGTTATGTTGCTACGAGGGTACTAATAAGAGGCCCGGAGGGGGGGAGATGGAAGGGGGGGTGACTTTTCCGCCTGGTAAGGCTATGCCCAAAAAAGTTCTTGTCCGCTAAATATAAAATTGAAAAGAACCTACATAACCACGTGGTGCACCAGCGACGCTGCGTTTCATCACTGCGAATAGTGTAAGTGGTAGTGGTGGTGGTGTAAAGTAGCAGCTGGAAGCCCTGCCTGGCCTTGGCCTTTATACCCCCCCTGCTGCTGTAGCCTTAGGAAGTAAGTATGAAGAAAAATAAAAGCTTCCCGCGACATTTTGCCCGATACATATTAAAACGGGAGGGGGGGAATACGTTCAAGACCAGACCTCCAGCGGGTGATATAACAAGTAGGTAGTAATTAGAGCATGCATACATACATACATACAACAGCTAATTACGGGAGCTTTGACTCAACTTTTTGCTTGGGCCTGGCCAGTCTCTCTTTTTTTGGTATGTGTGTGTTTTTTTTCTCCCTTTCCCCCCTTGTTGTTGCGGTGGTTAAAGTACATACCGCAAACAATAGGAATTTCAAGCAAAAGTACTCGAGGGGTCCTGACGCAACCCCCCCAAACCCGCCACGCGTTTTTTACGGTCGGGAACCAGAACCAAAGAACTAAAGAAAAACTAAACCACAATTCTTTCGCGACAACCACCCTCCCCTCCTCTCCCTCCCTTCTCGTCCCAATCCTTTTTCTTTCCTTCTTTCTTTGTTTCTTCTTTCAATAGATCGGTAGACTTGTCGAGTTTTTTTAGTTTTTTTATTACGATACTCGAAGGGAGAAGAAGGATTATTTGCGAGAAAAGATAACCTACTGTTGCGAAGTACGAGAGTTTGCTCGAGGATTCTTCGATCGGGGCTTATTCTTCCTTAACAGGACTGCCTGCTACCTAACTCTAGGTAGGTAATTAATACCAAACCTTTCCCCCAAGGCAGCCCCCTACATAACCCCAACTCGGCCAGGCAACCAAACGCCCTCAGAATCATAGTACTACTAAAAATATTCTTGGATCTGGGTCCCTGTTGTCTTTTGAGAATCACGACCTTCATTCAGCACGTCACTGCGAGAATTCGATTTCTCTTTTTCTCTTGTCTTCATCAACTAGTCAATCTCTTAAAAAAGACGAAAACGCTTTTTGCACCCTTTTTTTTTTTCGCCGGAGAACAGTTGACGAAGAAAAACGAAAGATGCCTTATCGCATTGGTAAGTTGAGATATCTCTCCTACTGCTATACCAGCCGCTTCCCTTTGTTTATTCTTGGAGCGCACCTCGTTCTGCGCTAGACCCAGCACTATTGTCCCTGATGCCATCCATCGGCGCGCTCTCCCTATACAATTCGCACACCATCGCATCTAATCCTACTACATCGCCCCTCCCTAACACATATACGTACACACGCGGCACACATTCATATATATACATTTGCACATGCCCCAGGCCACCAATACCCCATGAATCGAACCTGTGCTAACTTCGTCACGCAGAGGTCGCCAAACAGGGCCGCGCCGGCTGCACGGATACCGTGTGCAAGAAGGCCGGCGTCAAGATCGGCAAGGGGGAGCTCCGGCTCGGCTCCTGGGTCGAGATGCCCGGTGGGGAGCACGGCTCCTGGAAATGGAGACACTGGTACGGCTTCCCCTCCCACTCCCCACCCCCTTTAAATCCTGCTTCTGCCTAGTCTATCTATGTACTTCTATGTTATATATCTCTTGCTAAATGCACGGTGCCTTTGTGTAGGGGCTGCGTCTCTGGCTTCACCGTCACCAATATCCGGGATGACATTATGGAGGGCGACGATGAGTACGAGTGGGATAAGCTCGATGGTTGGGAGGAGCTCGAGTAAGTTATACCACTGCGAAGGCTGTTCCAGCCAGCGTCTGCTCAGCCTCTATAGCCTGTTTTACTAACGCTCGACTAGGGATCAGCCGGAAGTCCAGGAGAAGATCCAGCGTGTGATTCAGCAGGGTCACATCGATGCCGAGGACTTCAAGGGCGTGGGTATCCTGACCTCTTATGACCACTACAAGTGGCCGGGCTATGACACACGTGCTGACCCTAACAGGATCCCGACTTCAACAAGCCCGGACAGAAGGCTATCCGTCCCCGTGCCACCAAGGCCAAGGCCCGTGACGACGAGGTGCGTAGTTATCCCCCTATCTCTATGTTATTGATCCTGCGGGGTTGATCTCGACATCGTGCCATTCCTCACACTCATCTTAGGCCGAGGGAGAGGACGAGACGCCCAAGAAGAAGGCCCCCGCCAAGCGAGGCCGCAAGAAGGCTGCCGATGAGGATGACGAAGAGGAGGCCCAGCCCGCTAAGAAGAAGGCTAAGAGTGGTCGAAAGACCAAGGCCGCCTCTCCTGTCAAGGAGGAGGAGGAGGAGGAGGCAAAGCCTGTCAAGAAGAAGGCCAAGAGCGACCGCAAAGCCAAGGCTGCTTCTCCTGTTGACGAAGAGGTTGAGGAAGAGGCTCAGCCTGCCAAGAAGAAGGCTCCTGCCAAGCGAGGCACCAAGAAAGTTGTCAAGGAGGAGGATGAAGAGGAGGAGGCCGCCCAACCCGCTAAGAAGAAGGCCAAGAGCGCCCGCAAGTCTAAGGTTGTCGACGATGACGACGAAGAGAAGGCCCCGTCCACCAAGAAGACCAAGGGTAGCAACAAAATCAAGCCTACTGCTCCCGCTCAGGACGACCTCGAGGACGAGCTCGAGGCCGAGGTCGAGGAGAAGCCGCAGCCCACCACGAAGAAGGCCAAGGCTGGTCGCAAGGCCAAAGCCGCCGCCAAAGTTGATGACGAGGAGAAGGATGAGGACGATGAGGACGAGGAACCCCAGAAGAAGAAGCCTGCCCGCGCTCAGAAGTCGCGAGGTACGAAGGCCGCGGCGGCCAAGAAGAGAGCTCCGTCCCCGCCTCCGGCTGACGAGGAGGTGGATAAGGAGATCCACGACGAGCCGCAGGAGGACGGGGCTGATGAGCCTGAGGCTGAGCCCGAGGCCGACCCAAAGCCTGCCCCCAAGGCTAAGACGAAGCGTGGCCGCAAGTCGGTCGCTAAAGCCCCCGCTGTGGAGGACGAGGATGATGATGCCCCCCTCAAGCCCGCCGCCACTGCTACTAAATCGAAGCGTGGTCGTCCCAAGAAGGCGTGAACATGAGTCGGGGGGAAGGGGAAGGTACGTCTTGATATTAAGAGGTTTTCCCATCCCCTCCCATCATGGTTCCGCTGGACACTTTACTAATTGATCACGCAGGTCCATGGCTTTTTAATACCACGATCTCGACTCATTTTTGACTGCTCTAAGTTTGCCGGAATAGTTTGGTTGCGCGCGTATGTAGTGTTCGCGTTGCTATACCTACCGACCTAGTTGCCTACCTACCTAAGTGCCTACCTACCTACCACCGGGAACGGTTTTTAAGGGGGAGGCGAGTCAGCTTGGCTTGGCTTGGCTATTTCTCTATGCAGTACGATACGTCTGACCTGTCGATCGGATATTCTAGCCATGTCGGGAAAATCGCCGAGAGCGTGGCAGAGGAAAGAGTGTGAGCTACCTACGCGCAACGGCAAAAAAGGGGGGGAAGGAAGGGGGGAAAGGGATGAATGAGAATATGGTCAAGGCCATCGGAATGGAATGGATGTAATTGTACCGCTACGCAAGGCTATGAAGCTTGAGAACATTGCTTAATTGATTAATTAATTTGCTGCCTGGATATATGGTTGTGCGTGCACTGTCGTTGCTTTTATATCGTAGGTATAGAAAAGGAGTATTGGCGTAAAAGGGGGGACGGTTACACTTATAACGGAGTACCTGGGTACTTGGTAGCTCACCACTGGATCTAACTAGAATAGGCAAGGTGCATGAATACAGAGCTCTGGAGCAAAAAAAGCCAATTGACTGACATCAGACTGACCCATCTTGATGAGCTAGAGCTTCAGCTTAGGTGTTACTTAGCAGTTAGCTCATAGGTAGCCTACGCTAGAAGTTCATTACCTAACAGATAACAGCGAACTTATTATACAACACCTACATATCTAGCTAAGTAATTATTACATCGTGAAGCCACCTACATACATACTTATCGGCGCCAACCAACTACAGCAAAGACATAGGAAATCACCAAATATTGTCTTCCCGGCCGCTCCGATGGCTGTATATACAGCCTAGACGAATGCCGCCTACCATCTTCGATTTAATCATCTAGCCAGGTTGCTAGAAATCCACTGGCAGGAAGGACACTGGCAGGTGGAAAGTGAACAGAAAGATACAAGACCAGGACGACGACGACGACAAGAATAACAACAGCAACGAAAAAAAACAATATGCATATACCTTCCGCCTCCCTCTCCCTCGCCACCCTCCTATTGGCGCTGCCCGCCGCCGTGCGCGCCGTCTTCCAGGATGAGGTCGGCCACATCGACTACCACTACGAGCTTCTCGGCCTGCCCCAGCGCGAGACCACCTTCTTCCACCGTCCCCGACGTGACGAGCGTGCGAGCCTGCTCTATACCCTATCCGATCTTGGCGTGCTCGGCGCCGTAAACCCCAGTAGTGGCGCTGTGGTTTGGCGGCAGCTTTTAAACGATCATGGTGCTCCTAGTAGTAGTACTAGTGGTGGTGGTGGTAGTAGTAGCAGTGGTAATACCGACGCAGGACATCTGCGCGCCGGCGAGGACGAGTCATGGGTCGTAAGCGCCCTGGGCAGTTCTGTTCAGGCCTGGGACGCCGTATCCGGCCGCAATGTCTGGTCGCTCGATTTTGACGGCCGTGTCAGGGATCTTGAGGTCATGGAGTTGACCGAGGATGGTCATAAGGATGTTCTTGCACTGCACGAGGAGGATGGCTCCAAAGTCGTCAGGCGGATACACGGGAATGAGGGTCGTGTTATATGGGAGCACAGGGCCGTCACGCAAGATGTGCCTTTGCAGGTCAGCATTAGCGGCGACAAGGTCTTTGTTGTTACGCTTCATGGCTCCCTGCTCTCTTACAGCCTCAAGGTCGTCGTACTGGACCCCGTCACGGGGAGCAAGCTCGACGAGATTGCTATTGGAACCAAGGGCGAGGTCCAGAAGCCCGAGGATGTCATGTTCGTCGGCTCTAACTCCGCCCCTCCTATCGTGGCTTGGACCGACAACTCGCTATCTACCCTGAAGGTCAACGTACTCGGCACCAAGTCCGCGAAGGCATTCCCCCTCGTCGCTGGTGCCACCGACGTCGAGATTCATGCGCCGCATCTGGTCCAGTCATCGCCTCACTTCCTAGTTCACACGCGCACGAAGACCGCCCACAAGGGAGACGTCTTCCATATTGATCTTAAGAGTAAGGATATTACTAAGGCCTACGAGCTGCCCCTTCTAGAAGGGGAGGGCGCCTTCTCCACCAGCTCCCTGGCTTCCAACGTCTATTTCACCCGCGTCACCGCCGACGAGGTCATCATCACGTCCTCCATGTCGCACGGTGTCCTCGGCCGCTGGCCTCTGCAGAGTAGTACCGGCCAGAAGCTACATGCCCTTCATGGCGTCTCGGAGGTTATCAAGAAAGCCGAGGATAGTTATGCCGTGCGGTCGGCGATCGTGGATGACGCCGATGACTGGGTCATGGTCCGCAACGGTGAGCTCGAGTGGACCCGTCCCGAGGGCCTGAGCGGCGCCGTGGCCGCCACCTGGGCCGAGATCCCTGAGTCGGAAGAGCTGGCCAAGACGCTCGAAGCAGAAGCCCATAGCAACCCTCTCCAGGCCTACATCCACCGGCTTAACCGTCACATCGACGACCTGCAGTACCTACCCGACTGGCTACAGTCCATCCCTGGACGTCTTGTGGGCAGCATCCTAGGCTCGGAGACCAGCAGCTCCAGCGGCACCCTCTCGCGGGATAGTTTCGGGTTCAACAAGATCGCCGTTCTTGCGACCAAGCGAGGAAAGCTCTACGGCCTAGACGTCGGCAACCATGGCAAGATCATCTGGAGCAAGAAAGCCAGCGAGACGCCCGCCGTTAAGCCCTGGGACGTACGCGCCATCCACGCCGACAACGTCAAGGGACTCGTTACCGTGCGTGGCGCTAGCGGGGAGTTCATCATCGTCAAGGCGGACACCGGCCTCACTATCGAATCGATTCCGGCCGGCTTGTTTCCCCTAATGGAGGGCGCCGCCCTAGTTGACAGCGATGCAGGCCCCTGGCTCCTCCCCATCGGCATCGACGGTAAGGTCAACGAGATCCCCGTCGCCTGGGCGCCCAAGCAGACCGTCGTCACACGCACAGCGGATGGCGGCCTACAGGGTCTCATCTTCTCGTCCAAGGCGGAAGACGGCGAGCACGCCGTCGCGATCCCGTCCTGGACCTTCGCACCACCGCGGGGCCAGAGGATCGCGCACGTGGCCACCAGGCCGGCACACGACCCCGTGGCCTCCATCGGCCGCGTCCTAGGCGATCGCAGTGTCCTATACAAGTACCTGAACCCGAACACGATCGTGGTGTCCGCCGTGGACACGCAGGAACAAGGGAACAACGGGCTCACCGTCTACCTGCTTGACACGGTGTCCGGACAGATCCTGCACTCGGAACGCCACGAGGGCGTGGACGCACAGAAGGAGATCAACTGCGCGATCGCGGAGAACTGGTTCGTGTGCTCGTTCTTCGGCGAGTACAAGCTGCGGGACACGCCGCCGCCGCGCAAGTCCCTCAAGGGCTACCAGCTCGTGGTGTCGGACCTATACGAATCGGAGCGCGCAAACGACCGCGGTCCTCTCGACGACAGCTCGTCATCCTCGTCGAACTTCTCCTCGCTAAACCCCCTCGACAACCCAACCGCAGACGCCCTCCCCTTGCTCCCCGCCGTGACGTCCAAGGCATTCGTGCTCAGCGGCCCGCTAACGGGTCTCGCGGCCTCGCAGACGCGCCAGGGCATCGCGGCCCGCCAACTCCTCGCGTACGCGCCGCATCTACACGCCGTGGTCGGCGTCCCGCGCGCTTTCGTCCTCGACCCCCGCCGGCCCGCGGGCCGGGACCCGACTCCGCAGGAGGCCGAGGAAGGCCTCGTCCGCTACCTCCCCGCGCTCGAGCTCGATGCCCGCTGGGCGCTATCGCACGAACGCGATGTCCTGCTCGGGCGTGTTGGGTCAGGAGTCCAGATCCTGCCCGCACCCGCGGTCCTCGAGAGCACGTGTCTCGTTTTAGCTTTCGGCGACGGCGGGCCGGATGTCTTCGGCTCCCGCGTTGCGCCGAGCCAGAGCTTCGATGTCCTCGGTAATGGCTTCAATAAGCCCGCCCTCGTTGCTACTGTTGGGGCTCTCGCGCTTGGTGTCTTTGCTCTTGGGCCTTTGGTGAGTTTGATTTTTCTTTTTCTTTTGCTAATTGTTAACACCCAGGACCCCTCCCCCTCTCCTTTGGGAAAAGAAATCCCTCTCTGATTTGATGCTCGCGGCATGGCTCTGCCGGGCGGGAGCTTATACATTCTGCTCTGTTGTTTTCACGTCGTGGTTATCAAAGCTTGTTTGTTTGTTGTATGGGGCTGCGGTTGCCTTGCGTTGTATTGCTTTGCGCCTGCGCTGGCGCAGGTCATCCTCTTGCGCGGGGCTAAAAAAGCAGTGAATGGGCCAAGCAGTCAAGGCCCAATGGGCCTACACTTCTACTACCCACCATTGCTTCTCCCAGCCTCGTCCCTCACCCTTCTTCTTCATCCCCCCCCCCCCCCTCGCCGCTCCCTCCGGGAAATAAATTCCTTCTGTTCTGGATCTGATTGGCTCGCTGCTGGCGGGAAGGCTTTTGGAGGGGGGGGGTAATGGTTATGCAACACACCTATACCTGTGGTTTTGCTCTGTTTTGCTCTCGCGCCTGGATTGTTCGAGGGTGATGTTGTGCTGCATTGCGTTTGCCCCGCCCCTCCCCTATCCATCTATCCTCTCGCGCGAGGCTAAAAAAGCAGTGCACAGGATTCCCAGGAGGACGGACCCATCCACCATCATCTCGCCCAGCCTCGCCCCTCAGCATTTCATCTCTCCCCCCCTGCTCGTGCTGCATACCCTTATACTTGTCCATATCAATTACTAACATGACTTCGCGTCCTCTTAGGTACGGAAAAAGCAGATCAACACGCGATGGGGCGGGACTGGGTGATCGGGGGGAAATATGAAGGGCACACGGGGAGGCATACAATATGCTTATTATTGTCCTGGTTGGCGTGGATGCTGGCTTTATTGTAACTGTATTTATTTTACTCGTGCAATATCTTACAGTTTACATTGCTGAAGAGGCAGTTCCTGTCTGGGTGGTGTGCTGATCCGGTCTACTTTGTACTAATAGGCTAAGGAAAGGGAGGCGAGGGGCTTGGAGTTGTTGGGGGATGATAAGGTCACGGAAGATGGATGGCATGGTATGGTATTTGCGGAGGCTTCCTTCATAGACAGGGAACCAGGCGTAGCTAGCTAGTTAGCTAGAGACTAGAACTTTTCGCTTGAGATGTAATCCGCTATGAAAAGATGAAGTTTTATTTTATTTTCTTTCCTCACATTTCTTTCTCGAGTGCCTTTCCATAACACTCCCCTGAACGTGCTTCGTCGCTTCCCTGCAAGGTAGGATGGATGGAGGGACACGTTGGCGCTCTACATAGGAACCTCTCCCTTGCTGGGGTAGCAGGCCGACTGCGGGTGGGCGGGTATGTGTGTACTCAATATCAATCAGTGAGTGTAGTTAGTTCAGTCAGTCTACATGGTAGAGGAAAGGAGTGCAAAAAGACACCGGCAGGAGCTCCTCTGGGCGAGGATCGCGTAGTGTAGGAGTGGAGGGGGATTCAGGATTGTCATCAGTTATGCAGCGATGTATTTACGCGGATGTAGGTATTCATTCTTCTTATCACGTAACCCCCGACATCTACAGAGAGAGGACTCCGGTATGTTCAAAACTCGAGATGGGGGCGCGGAGAGGACGAAAGAGAGGGCGTGGACTGCCTAAGCGGGATTTACTAGAACAGGAACATTACACATATGCACTCTAGGAAGGTATTGTATCTCGCGTGCCCGAGCCCTTTCATTGTCTTACCTTGCTTGGTCTTTTTTGCCCCAGATTTTGGTCTCGGTCATGGATAGGTAGTTTATCACCCGCCCCTCCGGGCCCGGCGCATCTCCATCACGGAGCTGACTAGGTTGGATTCTACGGCGGCTAGGATACGAAAGCGGCAAGATGTTAGGCAAATCTTGCGGAATGTCGACGTAGTTACTGGGACCAGGCAAAGGTGGAGGTAGTAGTACTACTTGCTTCTACTGCAAATGTACACTATGGGAATATATCCTATCGTTGACGGTTATGGACCGTCTGATGGAGCCAACATAGCCCAGCTATCATTCGCTTTGACATTGCTATTGCCTCGACTTCCAGCAGGGCGTGGCATGCCAAACTATGTGGATGAATACTCACTGACACCCCACGATATTGAAGGTAGGCCGCGCCTGTCTCTTCCAAAGGCCCGACAGTGGGGTAGCTCGGGGCCGGCCCATCTTGTGCCCGCAAATTAAGCTCCGGCCCGGAGCATCGGCTTGAATATAAGCTTAAATAAACAACTGCATGGTGGCCGGACAGACCATCGGAGGTCCAGCTCTATTTAGAAACGATGGTTGGGCTTCTTGTTGTACAGAGAAAACCAAACACCGTATACCGATAGACGGCGAGGTGTGGCCGGAGGGTAAGCACCAATTAACATGTTATCGCGGCCTCGCAAAGTACTTAGGGTGCCACGAAGTAGAGTGCCGCAGCGTCACATCCCGCTCCCCTGGTTAAGGCCGTGATGAGTACCTAAATCCTACCCCAAATCCCCTCAGTCCTCTTGCTCGATTTATTCGATCCTGCCCAACGGTATGACAGGGAAGCATGGTCGGTCAGGTAATGTGGCTGGCTCGCTCGCTGTCTTGAACCCGATGATATAATACTGTACGTAGCGAACGACTCTAACGGCGGAGGAATGTCTCAGATGGTTTAACTCGGGAGCCAGGAAGCAGGGCGGCTCCGTGTTCTTTAATTGACTAGAACTACTGATGATCCCTGTTCGGGCAGCAGCTTGTTGCTTGGATGGAAGAAATGATACCGGACGCCAAGGCACCCGACTAAAAAAACCACTACCGCTACCCTACGGACTAAAAATTGACCCTCGCCAAAGGAGATTGAAAGAAATCGGGAAAAAAGTTGGAAAGATGCACAATTGCGTCAGTGCCGTCATCCGTCGATTCCTATCGATTCGTCACCCCCCATCCTATTCTCTCTCTCTCTATCTCCCCCCATACTACGCAAGTACATATTCCATCACTTTGTTGGTCGGATGAAAAAGAAAAGAGAAGGAGGAAAGAGCCCGGCTCGTCGTATTCCTTCGTCATCCCTTGACGGACCAAACGGCGAAAGCAGGAAATCGGTATTTTCGAGGCAAGAAAAAGACGGAAAAGAACAGGAGAGTCAATAGGGTAAAATCTTAATACACCGGCTATTGCCATCTAAACTACATGGTTAGTCTAAGCCATCATCATCATCATCCATCATTCACATCATCATCTGGACGTTACTATGTACCCGAGCCGTCGAACTGCATAACTCTGTATTGGCAGCTGTCGGGCGTTATGGTGCCCCCATTGTCAAATTGTTTCTTCCATCCTTTGTACATGTGGGAGGGGCGCGGGCGACTATTGCGGCGAACGGCAACCGAGGCTTCTCGCCATTCGTCGGGCCGTATGAACACGCGTACCTACATCGTTTAGGTGGTTGAGTTTACATAAGTGCGGTGCGGTATACTATAGGGTATAGTCCAGAGGAGTCATCCCATCACCAGAACGAATAGGTCAGTCAGTCAGTCAGGCCAGATAATCACGCCCGTCTGGGCCCGTCTGTTCTGTCGGGGTTATCTGGCCTGGCTGGCTATGTATGTAGAATATGTATGGATGGTTCTCGTCAGAGTCAGCGCTTGTGAAGAAGAGCCGCTGCCACTACTGCTGCTGCTACTGCTGCTGGTGCTGCGCCCACCCGGCAGACCCAACGAGTGAACAGCCCAGCCTGACATGTGCTGCGGGTTTGCCCCTCCTAGACTCAGGCATTCGACCCCCCTCAATCTCACGAGATCCCCTTGGTTGCATCACGCGCGCCCCATCCACAAAGCAGTAGGCCTAACTAGTTACTTAGCTAAGAGGCAGCCCGACTTTTCCCCAATAAACCGTACAGTCTCTCCCTGGGCCTGCGCAGTATAATCAGACTAGATCTTTTAAGCCTTTATCCTCCCTTTCTCCCTCTCTATTTTTCTTTCTCAACCCCATTTTTGCGTATAATTGGGACCCGGCCAAGCCAGCCAGCCAGCCAGCCAGCCAGCCAGCCTGGCCATCTATTGTAATCTACATCCTACATATACTACCTACCCTTCGTGCATTTCTTTCGTTGCATTCATGCGTTCGATGATGCCTTTACTGGGTTCTATGTAAGTACGTGTTTAGTGGTGTTAGCCGCAGTTCTAGCGCATCGCCCAGCTTGCCAGCCAGCTTGCCGGTTTGCCTCTCCTCCTCTATCCCCACTAAGCACTTCCCCCCAGCCCCCTTGCTTCTTCGTTTTATTCCAGTAAGAAGAGGTTCCTTCTTGGCTTTGGATTATCTAGATGATGCTAGATGTCATCGACATCGGGAATCGACGCCTTGTGTAGGAAAGACCAAAAAAATCTGAGAGAAAAAAAAAGTCGCCTGTAGGGTACATTAGCTCCTCTATTATGCTCAGCTGTCCGTTATCCATTCGGGCCCGGTGGAGAAGCCGAGCGAAGTCCCCCAATCCCTCCACAGCCCCGGTGAGAGAAGGAGAAGCGCAAGTGCAGTCAGGCTATATATGCAGGTGGGCGTCAAGGTGTTTTAAACGGCGTTTCCGGGGAGTTCCATCGTGTCTCTATCTCCAGGTATACTCATCTGTCTTTCTATGTATAGTACTACGTACAGTACTATGTGTGCGATCGATTATAACCCTACCTAATTATTTTAACTAGGTACCTGTATACCAATGGATAGTACTTATATATCTAGGTAGGTAAGTTAGTACATAGCCGTAATATGTATGTATCTATCTTGTGTGAGCACGTACACTCTTGCACACACGATGCATGCATCTATTATGTATTAATTATGTCGGGTATTAAACGTACGGTTGACAACCTGACATGCCGGCGAACTTCCAGCCGGCACTGGAAGCCCTCAGACATTGTTATCCACATGTACCGAAGAATGCATAAAAAAGTACACTCTTCAACTCCATCTCCATTCGGTTCCATCCCATGCCATCCCATGCCATCCCATGCCATCCTATCCCATTCCCCCTCTCCTTCGCTGCACCCCCACCTTCTCTTCCCATCATCACCCTGCTATTACAGACAGTGTACCCAACACCCCGGCTCTTCCAACTACGATAATAACTTTAGAACTTGGAAGCATTCATTTATACCATGACCAGCTTGTGACATGACGACGTATGTTCCTGTTCCTAGTTTATTCACCCCAGTCCCCATTTAGAAGACCGGGGATGAACACGACGTACCAACCTACGCAGAAACAAGAACTCCATAGAGAATAGAAAATCCCATATCCATCTCCATTGCTTGTTTTGCTTTAGTCAGAGCAAAGTCTGGAATATCTATCCGGCATATTATTTGAATATCCAAGACAGCCCGACAAGCTACATAATACGGATATAGATCCATCCCCGCCTAGCCGCCCCTGTTTCTCCTTCCTTTCCCTTCCAAAACCCTGGCCTGCCGCCAGCCTGACTGATCCACCCACCACCACTCATCGTCATCCGCTCGTGTTCCACTCGTGTTCCAGTGGCAGCAGCTGAGAGAGAACCTGACATTGGGCAGGCTAACTCTAACGAGCCGAACTTTTTTTAAGTATTAAAATATTATTCATCCAGAGAAGGGTACTACTGCATTTCTTCTTTACAGTCTGCCCATTTGCTGACCTCTTCCTTTCTTCCAATTCATTCCTCACCATCAACCTTCTTCATCGTTTATCAAGACTAACCGTCTTTCTTTCTTCATCGAAGGCAGGCGGCTTAAAAAAGTGACAGTAGTAGTTTTGCTCTATCTTGTTGCTTCTCTATAGTTGGTTGAGTTTTTCCGTGAGAAGGGATATCGTGTCACTATCGTCATACGGGCGGTGATCGTCCCCCTGTCTTACCAGCCACCAGCCACCTGAACACTACCCCGCTACGTCACGAGTACACAAGAGGGAGCGCCAATTTTCACTCACTTATACTGTGAGACCTTCGTACTCCTCACTCTCACCCTCACTTTTACTCCCCCAAATTGATTGAATCTTGTACCTTCTTCTGCGTTACTTTCACCACCAGGAAGATAATCGGTCATTTTTCAAAACTAGTAGATTTTTTGAAAATACGACAGTAGACCGTCTTCATCCTCGCCATGTCGTACAGCCGCGCTAGTCGCAGCGACCTGGACGACCGAGACTACCAATCTCGGAGTCGGCCCCGGGTCGCTGTTAGGGAACATGATGATGATCTCGACTCCCGCGTTCGTGATCGCGTCCCCCATTTTATGCGCGAGGACAACAGGAGGCCCGAGGCCGGGGCCTTGGTGCTGAGTCGCCGTGAGGTCGAGACTGTTGATCGGAGAAGACCCCGCAGTCCGAGCCCCCAGCCCCAGACTTTTGTCAGGGAGCGTTATGTCGAACGCCCCAGGAGCCTCAGTCCTCCTCCTAGGCCCCTCTCCGTCACTGCCCGCCCGAGATACGTTGTCCCGGATAGGTCGCCCTCTCCGCCGCCGCAGAGGGATCTGCGCGTAGACGTTGACTCCCGTGTCGTCGAGAGGCGGAGGCCGAGGTCCCCCACACCCGAGCCGGACCGTGAACGCATCCGCATCATGATGGAGAGAGAGAAGCGCCCTTCTCCAAGTCCTAGCCCATCTCCGCCTCCCCCGCCTGCACCCCCAGCCGTCATTAAAGGCCCTACCATCGAGCGGGAGGTCATCACCCACTATCGTGACATCGACCATGGTAAGTTGTTCCTGGGACCTGCTCAAAATCGACCACATTTCGCTGATTTCATGAAAGGCATGATTCGAGCAAGGTCCCCCACCCCGCCACCGCCACCGCCGCCTGCTCCTCGCACGAGGGAGCAGTGCGAAACGGACATCGACATCCGGCACGGCCGGGGTGAAACGGATATCGACATTACGCACACCCACAGCCGATCCCGGTCTCGACCCCGCCCCCGTCCGCAATCAGTCTATGAGGAGGATCTCCTGATGGTACGCGACCGTGAGACAGGAAATCGTCGCCGCGCCCACTCTGAGGTCCGGCGTAACGACTGGGATGAAGAGGCTGAGTATATCACGAGCAAGATCGATAACCGGGGACGCATGGGTGAAGCCTATCACGGCGCTACCCGCGACTGGACTATTATCGACGTGCCTCCTGGTACTGAGCGTGTCAAGATGGATGGCGTTGGAGGCGGCGGTGCTGAGGTCACGTGGCAGCGGTATAACGGCGTGCGGCGGAGCAAGTTTCTGCCTGAGAGTGATGGTGGTGCGGCACTTAGCTCCCCGTCTGCCAGCGAGCCTGCTCTCCCTCTATCTGACCGGGAGCGAGACCGCCTCAGCGTGCAGATCTACGACTCTGATAGAGACCGGAGCCGTGACCGCGGCCGAGATAGGGAAGTCGAGGAGATCCATGATCGGCGGATCTCGATCCGGGAGTCATCACGCCCGGCAGCAAAGCGCAAAGAGAAGGAAATGTGGACCGAGATCACCAAAGACCTCGTCTGCCGCGAGGCGATCGAGAAGCACGGTTATAATTATGAGGAGACGGACGATTTCTTCTATGTCATGGAGTATCTGCGCTACGTAAGTTCGAAGCTCCTTTCGCCCCTTCCCTCGCAACCTATGCTCTCTCTTTTATCTTGTCGTTAAACTCAAGCTGACCAAGGATGATCAACAGGAGGATGTTGTGGAGCTAGTCAATGCCTCGGATAAAATCCGACATGCCGCACGGCGCCGCCGAGCCCGTGAACTCGATTGGGAGCGTGACTACCGCGACAGCCGGGACCGTGACCGCAAGAGCCACCACCACCACTTCCACTATGACCACGAGCACTCCGGCTCGGGTTCCCGCCGCTCCCTCGCTTGGGACAAGGTCGACGACGAACGCATTGTTGAACGCGAGGTCGTATATGATCGCGCCCCTCGTTACCTGCGCTAAACCCCCACCTTCCTCAAGCCCCTTACAGCATTTAGATTTCTCTATCTCGCTTCTTGGGACATTAAAGGGTGTTTAGCTTCTAGGCTGCGGACCTCCAGGCCAGAGTGCGTTCCCACTTTCTCTCGGCGTCGGCATCTATTCGCAGGCTGAACATCACGTCCAGTATCTAATGGAATGAAGCCTCGGATGTTTGGTTATGGCTTTTCCCATCGCGGAAGGAACGCTGCTACCTAGAGAGGATATTTCAAAATGTTACACCAAGGAGGTTCGGTGCCATAACCCCGGGCCCTCATCAAGGAATCTAAAGAGAGCCTTTTTCTTCGTGTCCTCATTGGTGTTTCGGAGTGGTTGTACAGAATCATGGCCTCGATTTCTTTTTCTTTTATTACCTTTCATCAACTCTTCTTTCTTCCGGTTCTGGCATCCCCACGGGCGACCTTATATAACGAGCTACGGCGGAACGACCTTTATATTTTCTAAGATCGAGGTGGCGGATGGGTTTTGGTGGGTTCGAGCATTTTGGGTCGGACGTTTGTGGTTGGTCGGCTGGTTAGATGTATGCCTCTGGATGTTGATATGATGTCTTCGCCTGGGCGAACCTCCATGGAAATTTTGGATGGATATGTTTTCCTTTTTCTTGCTTGCTTTTTCTATTCTCTTTTCAAATTATGACCTTACGACTACGATCTGTCTTACATACACCACCATTTTTAACGAACGAATAAACACTTGAAAAGCTTCACACAGATGACTGGGTTGCGTGCATGCATGTAACTGAGAACTTCGAACCAGCTAGTGGTCGAAGTTTTGATATATACTGCTGTCGATCGACCTATTAGGTAGTGTAGTTGTCTGAAGGAGGATACTGGTACGTCAGGGTGCCGCTCTCGTGTGCATACCGCCCACGGGACCCTGACGACTCAGCGGGTAAGCAAATGAAATCTGTAACGTACAGTCAGTTGCCAGACATCATGTCATGAGCTGATCTGCTCGTTCCCCGCTGAGGGCGTGGAGAGCGAGAGCCGCGGAGGCAGGGGACCTTGCAGGCTCTGCTTTGAGCAGACACTCGCCATTCAGGGGATCAGGTCCAGGGCTAGGGCTAGGGAACTCGCGCGGGGTCTGGTTCGCGGTTGGTAAGTGTATCCTTGTCGTCGTCGTTTATGATGGATAGGCCAGGACGCCATAGCTTCGCTGATTAGGATCCCAGGGCCTTGACCGAGGCGAGGCCACTGTTTATTGTTCATCATGCTTGGATAGGCGATGCACTTGGCTGGCCGGTAGATAGTGTCGGGACTAGGCCGGACTAGCTAATGAATATGAGATGCCGCGCCATGGGCAGGCATACCCCATGCCATAGCCGGAAAGTTTAAGAAGAAAGAGACGGCGGTTCCGTGCGTGTTCCTATGCCGTATCGAGATAGGATCGAAGTGCCTTCTCGGATCCAAGTCCCCGTCCCCTCGGCGCCGATGGGTGGAAGTGAGCTTAGCGTGGGACGAAGCGCGTGGCAGTGGTGCACTGAGGAACGAGGCGGCGAGCGAGCAGGGACGTGGTTTCTGGGGATGTAGGGCATTGCATATGCTATCATGGGTATGCCTATTGGAAGCTCAGTCTGTATTTTTTAAGAGCCTTAGTCCAACAACCGCCCTCCTTATGACAAGGAATCTAGTTCTGTCTTTGCAGTGTTTGCACATTCACTGCCACCACGGTACTACTATGCTAAGAAAATTCCTTGTATTCATAACGCCTCCTAACTGGGGTCTGTATTACCCTTGAGGGAGGCATCTCCCTGTCTGTGCAACAAGTACCGTTACCTCACTTGCACTCCCTGTTGACGCAGCCACGCGGATGACGACGATAAGCTACGGGCATGAAGACGTTGGTGGCGCAAGGCTCTTTGTCTTGGCGTCTTTAGCAATGGCAGAAGGTCTAAGATGAAGTTTTGGTCGCTAAGACTATAATCTACCTCTTCTTCTAGTCGTAGCCCCTCTACTACCCAGAGAGACATTCAAACACTCCGTGATAGGTTCTCGACTTCGCGACGTCTGGCCGATGCCGGAACAGGATTCCGAGCCTCAAATTCAACGGTGCTGATGGTGGGGGCTAGGAGTCGTGATAGCGGCGCCTTTGGCTTCAAGAGGAGCGTAATGCGCATGAGACCTTGACGGAGGAACGAAAACTACGCCATGCGGGTAGTATGCTCGCTTGACATCCACTAACCGCCCGTAGCGGTTCCCGTAGGAACACCGACTGCATTCCAACTACTGGAAACCGACCTCGTATGGGTACGGCTCAAACTGTGACCTGTTCTGGCGTCGAGATGTCGCCATAATTTATCTTAAACGCACTGCCGGCGAGGCCGGCCCAGAAGCGGAAGTAGCGAACGGCCTTCATCAAAGGTCAGGGTTCGTTATAACTACTAGCACCGTGGTTAGAATGCTGCGGTAAGGGTATATTGGGACTAGATAGAGCGAACTAATACGAGATACAAGTGGAAGAACCCCCCTATAGTAGCCCCACATTAAGGGGCTCAACGGACCGTGGCAACCAGCTCAGGAGATCACTGAAAGTGATCCACCTAGGCGGTACCGTTCCTGGATACCTCGTTTGACGCTTCCAATGCCTTCGAAGGCACGGTACATGCTCTACTATTTTAAGGGGTTTATTGTAAGATGCGCCATGCTCTGGAGCCAGGAAGCGTAGTCGATATCCGAGTGGCCGAGGGTGGAGGAATTATGATGATGAGGGCCTTGCTCATCGGCGCAGTCGTATCAGTCATCATGGAACAACCCTTAGTTATATAGAATACGGTAAAAGGGTCTCAAGCAATCCTGTAGAGTGCCTGGTTTGGGGGCTTGAGGTGTAAGAGCTTCGCGGCCGACAAAGAGGGGCCTTGATTGTGCACTGTGTTCCTGGCATCTGGGTGGTTGATCTCAGGTATGCTCAGACAAACTGCACCGGGGGCGGGGGGTGAAGACGGGGGGATGCTTGCCTCGACTCACCTAGAATTGCTGGCGTTAGTCCGCATCTCACCGGCCCGTGCGAAGAAG
Organism: Eutypella sp. D-1; assembly: GCA_023313575.1. Taxonomy (NCBI): domain Eukaryota; kingdom Fungi; phylum Ascomycota; class Sordariomycetes; order Xylariales; family Diatrypaceae; genus Eutypella; species Eutypella sp. D-1. The sequence goes on along the minus strand of JAJTTP010000016.1, from coordinate 546,638 downwards.
ACACTGCACACTGGACACTGCACACCATGAACATGAGAGCGACAACATTGATTACAATCAGCAGTCGAGACATGTTAGAAGTCTACAGTATAGCTGCCAGATTAAATCCTGAGGTCAACACCCCGCAGGGCGAAGTACTCGGTAGGGCCTAGACGGAATGGCAGATGGAGGACGGGGAAGAGAGTAAATTGACGATATATAATATCTACAGGTAAATGTGTAGGGGACCCGTGGTGGTGTCACCTGGTCACCTGAGCATCCGGTACGCAGTTTCTAACTGCTCTACATCCCGTGGTGCGTAGAATGAAACATATCGTATCGTGATGGGCTAATCTTTGTTTGTATAACTGGCTTCTAGATAGTCCGGGGTTTCCCTATCCCTCCACCGCTCCTTCGCGGCACCCGGGATCAGGCCCCCCGGAATCTCGATGAAGCGGTTTTTTCCTTTGTTGTTACTTCTCTTTGCCGAAATTCCCTCCCGCATGTGCACTGTTATGTGCTGCCGCATTTTGTCTTGGGTCAGTTGGGGGGTCGGCCGCCGGCCTCCAATCATATGCGGCACGGTCGTGAGTTGGGTCTCGGCTAGCCGCTTGGCCGCTGGCATCCTCCGACTCTTTCGGGGTGGCATGAATTTCCCAAGCCGTATCGGTGATATGCGAGAGCGGCCCCCAGCGCGCGACGATGAAAGCGACGAGCAACCCCGCTTATTCCCGGGTAGGTGGTTGACATGACAGTTCTAGGTAAGGCTTCTACATACTAAACCCGCTGGCGAGGCAGGTGGCAAAAGATAAGAAACGCAATAGCGTGGTGGGAATCTCACGATGCTTCCCCCTTAAGGCTGAGCTGCACGGGTGGGTTGGGGTTCCATTACGCCAGATGCGGCGGATTAGGGGGGCTCGGGCCGGCCGAATTTTCAACGGTCTCTGCGGCCTCGCCCTTGGGATTCACGGCGATTTTAGAGCTCTAGTTCATGAGATGGCGTGGTGGGTGGGCCGATCTAAAATGTAATGTAACATCCACATAAACACAAAGACACACAAGTAGTAGTGACACAGCAGCCATTTTGCTCATGGTATATGGTACAATGGGTAGCATTTTGTGAATATTTGGGACAGTATGACGCATACGCATATCCTGAAATCCTTGGACATAGAAGAAAGAAGAAGAAGGGGAAGAAAAAAAGATCGTACGATTTCCATTGAGAGCAGCGGGCGGCGGTAGTGAGAGGCGCAGGACGCCGGATTGCCGCGCACACAGAGGTAAGACGGGCAGCCGGGTTTGGCACGTTCTGCGGGGTTTCCTTATCACTGGCAGATGCCCAGATGACTTTTTTTGCTGGGCGGACTGGGCGGGAGAGATGGAAGGGCTGGGCGGGCTGGAAGGGCTGGATGGCTTGGCTGCTGGGTTCGGTTAGGCCTGTCACTTTGAGGCATTGCTTGCTACATTTGCTACATACATATTGCTGGATCAGTGGATACGATGTACGATGTACGATGCCGAATCATCCATGATTGCATCCATGATTTCAACAACGATTGCGACAACTTTCCCATCCGAGCCATCCATGGATCTTCGCTGCCCTAGTCATCTTAACACCCGCGTTCCCGTGCTGGTTGGTGACTTACAGTGACAAGAGCGAGACTTGACCCGTTGAGGGAATTTAGAAGTGAAATGGTGACTTGTCATTGGCTGATGCAGCTCGATCTGGTATTCTTTATGGAGTGGGTGGTGATTTAACAGTATCGAGGTACCTGAAGCCTGGAGATATACCTAGGTACTTATGGACCGTAGTACCTGCCCGGGTGTCTCCTACTTGGGGGCTCCCGCACAGCTCCGGATTGTAGTATTCGGGCCTGTTTAGTTAGTGAACAAAGAAGATTTTTTTTCTTCTTCCATCTCTTGTTTTAACGGGTCGAGTATCTCTCCACTTTGTAAAGCAACTGCTATTAAGCATATTCCATCATGTTTTCTTGTAGCCATCTTGCACGAGGCTTCTAAGCTGGATAATGACCAGGCACAGGTAGAGGTGGAAGATACCTAGGTACGTAATGTACTACTGTCCAGATGTGTGTGAGTGATGTAGCAGTTTGAGACCCAAACCCGAGGTTGACGTTGATTAAAGTTTAACTACTTGCCTAGTAGGGTTGGTAGGGTACGAGGTAGGTAGGGGGTAACCTTCCGGATGGATTGGAAGGAAGATCCAAAGAAGCTCTTGGAACTTAGGTATACATACTCTTCAACCTGAGTTCAATGAGGGGGTTTCCACTCCTCCGACCCCTCGTCGGATGTAACTCATACAAACATGAAAGTAACTAGACTAGAGCATTTTAGGCTTAGTGGATATAAACCCCCACCATCCATAAGTACGTACCTGTACTAATTCGCTGCTTATGACGCTGCCAGTGCCCCTCCTCCCCTCCTGGTTGATTGTATTCAGATAAGAGCTCTTTTTCACCCCCAAGGCAACCTTACCTGGGCAAATCTTAACATCCATTCTTCAACCTCAGTTAACCTATATTAGATACCCCCTTCTTTTTTGGGCACTCGTGCTGCTAAGGGCAGGAGCCTCCTGGTTGGTATTTGTAATTTTGTATACCTACCTTTTCATTTTATTGTTTTCTGGGAAGAGAAGAAGGTTCCCGTAGAGAATATCGTACGTTTCTCCCTAGAAGGCAACGTTGGATCTGACTGTCCGATGACCCTTCCGCCTTTGTACTTGCCGTCGCTGATCATAATTGTTAAGGATCACCGCCCTCGCCCGTGCCAAGGGCTCTGTCATGTCTGCTCTCAGCATACCTATTTAATACGACCTAAATACCCTATCTTGACGACTTAGTCGATCACCTCTGTCGTTCTCTTCCTAGACAAACAACTAAATCCTACACGCCATCCCAATCATTCATCATGGATACTCACAAGAAAAAGATCGCTATTATGACATCCGGGGGCGACTCCCCCGGTATGAATGCCGTCGTACGAGCCGTTGTCCGCATGTCCATCCACATGGAGTGCGAGCCATACTGTGTATACGAAGGCTACGAGGGTCTCGTAAGGGGAGAAGACTACATTAAGCCAGCCGCTTGGAACGATGTACGCGGCTACTTATCCGAGGGAGGCACCCTCATCGGAACCGCCAGATGTAAGGCCTTCTTCGAACGCCCCGGCCGTCTAACCGCTGCCAAGAACTTGGTCCTGAAAGGCATCGATGCCCTTATCATCTGCGGTGGTGACGGCTCTCTGACTGGCGCTGACAAGTTCCGCGCCGAATGGCCCTCATTGGTAGAGGAACTGGTGTCGACCGGTCAATTGACTGCCCAGCAGGTCGCCCCGTATCAGCATCTCAACTTGGTTGGACTAGTCGGCTCCATCGACAATGACTTGGCTGGTACCGATGCTACCATCGGTTCCTACTCCGCCCTATCACGTATATGCGAGATGGTCGACTACATCGAGGCCACTGCCGCTTCCCATTCGCGAGCCTTTGTCATCGAGGTCATGGGTCGTCATTGTGGTTGGCTAGCTCTCATGGCTGGTGTCGCCACCGGCGCCGACTTCATCTTCATCCCCGAGAAGCCCAGACAGGACAATTGGAGAGAAGAAATGTGCGAGATAATCAAGGAACATCGAGAGTGGGGCAAGAGGAAGACCATCGTCATCGTTGCGGAAGGTGCTCGGGACCGCTTCGGCAACAAGATCAGCTGCGACATGATCAAGGACCTCCTTGCCGACAAGAATGGTCTGGCCCTTGACACTCGTATCACCACCCTCGGACATGTTCAGAGAGGAGGAACCGCGGTAGCGTACGACAGGATGCTCGCAACGCTGCAGGGAGTTGAGGCCGTTAAGGCGGTACTAGAGGCCACGCCCGAGACAGAGACTTGCTTCATCGCTATTACCGAGAACAAGATCACACGGAAGCCTCTCATGGCCGCGGTGCAGGAAAGCAAGGAGGTCGCTCAGCTCATAGACGAGCAGAAATTTGATGAGGCCATGGCCCTTCGCGATACCGAATTCTCAGACCAATACCAGTCATATATGATGACGACTGCTATGGGTCTTGATGTCGATATCTCGTTACCAGCGGAAAAGGTGAGTGAACAAAAGCTTTATCGTGTATGTGAAGAATAAGGAGGAGGTTGAGGAGGATATCTTAGCTGACAGTCGAACAGAAAATGAGAATTGGCTTCATCAATGTCGGAGCCCCTGCTGGCGGTATGAACGCAGCAGTCCGCGCCGGCGTGGCTTACTGCCGCGCTCGCGGCCATGAACCCATGGCTATCTTCAACGGCTTTGCCGGATTCGCTCGACACGATGATGACAAGCCACTTGGCGCAGTTCGACCGTTCAATTGGTTAGAAGTCGACGGCTGGGCAAGCAAGGGTGGTTCGGAGATAGGAACGAACCGCGAGCTTCCCGAGGAGTCAGGCATGGAGCTCATCGCCAGTCTAATCAAGAAGCACAAATTCGATGCGCTGTTCCTCATCGGAGGTTTCGAGGCTTTCCACGCCGTTTCACAACTACGGAAAGCCAGAGACAAGTTCCCGGCGCTAGCCATCCCTATGACGCTACTACCCGCGACGATCTCGAATAACGTACCGGGCACAGAATACTCGCTGGGATCGGACACGTGCCTCAACGAACTCGTAGCCTACTGCGACAAGATCAAGCAGTCTGCCTCTGCTACTCGAAGACGAGTGTTCGTCATCGAGACCCAGGGTGGTCGGTCCGGCTACGTCGCGGTACTCGCAGGTCTTGGTGTTGGTGCAACTGCCGTTTACACCCCCGAGGAGGGCATCAGCCTTGAGATGCTCGCATCCGACGTAAGACACTTGAAAGACGTCTTTAGGAAAGACCGAGGTCAGTCGCGCGCGGGCAGGCTCCTCCTCGTCAACGAGAAGGCGAGTAAGGTATACAGCGCCAAGTTGATCGCAGACATCATCCGCGAAGAGGCGCATGAGCGATTCGAGGCGCGCGACAGCATCCCGGGCCACGTACAGCAGGGCGGTGTGCCGTCGGCGATGGACCGGTGCCGCGCGGTACGGTTGGCGATCAAGTGCATCCAGCACCTAGAGCAATTCGGGCCCCGCCCCTACGAGCAGCCCGATAAGATCGCAGCGGACCCCATGACCGCGACCGTGATAGGAATCAAGGGCGCCAACGTGGTGTTTACCCCAAGCAAGGACGTAGAAGAGAAGGAGACCGACTGGCGCAACCGCCGCCCCATCGACACGCACTGGATCGGCATGAAGGACGTCGTCGACATCCTTGGCGGCCGCGCCGAGTACCCCCGTCCCGTACCCGAGAAGAGCCTCCACGGCCTCCTGGCTAAAGACGTGAAGCGCGGTCTCACCACAGACTAGATAGTTGTGAACGGAACGCGCGTCGCGCCATGAATTGTGTGAGATTTGGAAAGTGGACCAAGCAAACACATTCCAGTACAGAAGTGTTAAAGGGTGGTGGGGTGGAGTGGGCACCCGTAGCAGAGAGCACGGGCCCTCAAACTGGAAGGAATTGATTGGTAAGGGTATCAGGATGGGAACTTTTTTATTATTACCGCGATGGGGGTTTCTGCAGACTCGGATTCGGGATTCCAGGGTTTTCTTGTTACTTGGTGTTCTTGCTCTTATATTTTTCTTAGGAAATAAAAATTAGAGTACCTACCTAGTTATGTGATAACGTTAACGGATACCTTTTACCTCAACCATGCAGCTGTCAGGGTATATACCTATGAATAAGTCTGTTACGAGTTTATAACTAGGACAACACGTTGTTATGACACATTTGTAATCGAAGTACGGTCTAGTACTGACAGTAGATAGGCATGAGTCCTGATCAAACCAAGAGTCTACCTATGTAGCGTCGAATGGTTTAGTGCCGGCGCGCCGCTCTGCTAACATGTATTGCGGCTGATTATATAAATCAAGGGCCCAGATAGCTGCATGGGAAACGGGGAGAACTAAGATTATACTATACATACACAGAAAGGAGAGGTGTCGCTGTATTTAATATTGCGAATAAACAACGAGATGTCTTATGTAGGGACTTAGTGGGACTACTCTCTCCCTCATGGATCTAATGGATGCCGGCCCGGTTGCTGATAGCGTGAATAGGGGTAGATTGGAGGAGGGATAGGGGTAGCTGGCCCCACAGCTCTTCTCATGTCAAATAAGTCCGTATGCCTATTAAAATGATACAATCATTAATGTATTAAGCTACCGACGAGCATAGTAATGGCCATAGTGCTTCTCATAGTATTGTTCATAGTAGCCAGCACCGTAGTCATTCTCACGCCCACTGCTGCCTCCGTCGCCTTGACGATACCGAGGCCTGGGGGGACGCGATGCCGGCCGAGGACGGCGTTGCGGCGGTTCGTAATGCTCATAAGCGGGCGGCGGCCTACGAGGGTCCGCCCCTAGGCCGGTGAAAACGCTTCTCAAGTCGACCGGTTTCCAGCTCGCGGGCCACGGCCGTCGATCCTTGGATTTCCGCCGAACACACGCCGGGACGGTGAGTTCCAGGTCGCCGTACACGCCGTCCCGACCGAGCAGGTTCTTAGGGATGAGCAACTGTTCGTGGTCGCGGTCGTCGCTTTCGTCCATCGAGAGTCCCACGGTGCGGATGAACACGTTTTGGTGGTTTAGACCGAGCTTGCCCCTCCTGTCGTAGTTCTTGCGGATGTACTCGTCGATGTACTGGAAGCTTTCCGGCGTGTAGCCCGTTAAGTCACGTCCGTACCGATCGTCAGTGGGGATCGTCACAACTGTGATGTCTCGGATCTTCTCCCAGTTCGCCGTGATTGGACAGTGCCTAATGACTGGTCAGTGTGGACGGCAACATTCACATTATTAACGTACCAAACGCCAACATTGCTCGTCCAGCCATCGGGCTCTATCGTGGTATAGACTCCCGGTCCGTACCGCGTGCGTAAATTTCCCTGCCATTGTAGCCTAGTGGCACGGGGATCCATATACTTTTCCATTTTATCCTACTCCATTGGACTTTCAGTAAATACAGCACACATTCCCGGGCCAATCTGAGGGTTGGGATACGGCGTACCTCGTCACAAGCTGTGTAGGTTAGGATAATCTCCGTACCTATGGCGAAGGGAGCCAGGAAACTAAAAAGGAGAAGACTAAGAAATAACATGGTGAGGCATCTAATTACATGGCAAGTCTAATTTTTCTCAAAAACTCCAGCTCACCTTCGGTCCGCGTCGCCTTGTGGATACGTAGCTTTTATAACATACTGGAAATCCATTCCCTGCGGTCTAATGTACTCCAAACCCAGATGTCATGGTACTGCCTGTCGAAGATTATATAGAAGAATAGACAACCGAAATAAACATGCCGTCGTTGTACAACAAGGGTTCACGAAAGCCAGGCCAGGGTGTCTTCGCCTCATTTGGTCGAGTTATGTCGCCGGTAAGAGCGGGCCATTTGAAAACACATATCAATCCGACCCTTTTGTGGACATTACTAAATTTGTATGCGGAATAGCAAGATTGAACCGTAGAGAAACCTTCGCCTTATCATGGTCGCATTGATAGGATTGTGTCGGTCCTTTCCTAAATGTGTGGCCTTATACTCGAGGACATGACGGAGCTACGAGTAGTGACCCGCAGGCAAGAGCAACAATTATGCGGCGCAGACGATCAGTGAATATGTAGCACGGACTACCATTACCAGTCATTTGGGTGATTTCACCCTATAATTTGAGGAATATGGCGGCGGCGACTCATTATCGGTCGAGTTGGGACCGGAAGGACACCTGTACCGCATCGCATTCATGCTATAATTCTGTGACCTGCCAATCGGTACCGCATCGCAGCGTAATCGTGGAAATATCCGCCGTCTCCTCGAAGCGTCCTTCGCACTAGTAATAGGACCAGTTGTAGAGGTGATGTAAAAATTATTAAGTGTGACACGGTTGCACCGAGGACGGGCTTTTCTAGTTGTGCACCGAGATCGCCTTGATGAAGTGTCAACTCATCTCACTCATAGACAGACCGCCCACAGACCACCGACAGCGATCCCGCGAGACTGCCTTCAAGCTTGAAGTGTACTGAAGGCAATTGCATTGAGAACGGTGTGCCTTTTCGTCGACTTCCGTGTGTGGAAACGCGCCGACGGTGATGTGCGGAAGCGATAGGCGACAGCCTGTCGACGGCACGAAATTCGGGCCGTGGAGGCACTCGCATAAGCTTATCAGATGATGTCGATTAGCGGCACTGCCATTACTCTACAGGTGGTCATCAAGAAGACTTCCCAAGAATTACACGTCTTAATTACCGCCTCGCCCTCTTCCTCAACCCCCTCCCCCTCGCGGCCGCACGATCATCACCATCGCCATCGCTCTCCTGGGCCTCCCTGGCTTCTTCATCCGCGCGCCGACGCGCCGCCATGCGCTGCCGCTTCTCCTTGCTGACGCCGTTCTCGAGGATGTGGAAGAATTCGTCCTCGTTGATGGTCTCCAGCTCCTTTTCGTTGATCTCCTGGAGCTTCTTCGGGCCCGCGCGCAGGCCCACGACGATATAGTCCGTATCCTCGAGCTTGGTGACGACCTCGCCGCCGTACCGCACGGCCGTCGCGATCGACGTCCGTCGGTCCATCGTCTCGAACGTCCCCGTGAAGAGCAGCTTCAGCCCCCGCAGACAGTTGGGCTTCCCCTCCGGGATCTTCTTGCGGTACGTTGAAGCCTGAACTGCTGTCTTGGGAGGCGCTGCTGCTCTAGCGTTGCCCCTGCCGGATCTTCTGGTAGTTGTCGATGATGCAGCCGCGGGCTTGGATTTTGACGGAAGTGATCTGGACCGTTTTGATGGCTTCGTTTCTTCTTCGTCCTCTTCCTCTTCGTCGTCTTTATCTTCATCTCCCCTCGAACTGCCGTCCTCTTCGCCGTCACTAGGAGGTTCATCTTTGACTCTAGCCTTTTTCCCATCCTCACCCTTCCCGTTTGTGCGCTCCTCTCCACCCATCCTTTCCGGCCCATCCGCCCTGAAGACCCTAATCTCGGCGGCGGTATGTGAGTTCTTCCAGTCAAGCTTGCCATTGTAGAGGCCGACGTCCCCGCGCTCTTGGTCCACGTTGTGCTGGAAGTCGAACTCGTCGGCGTCACCGAGCTCATTGAGCACCTTGGCGTAACGGTCCATCAAAGCGCGCGCGGCCGCGTTCGCCGACGCCGCCGTTGTGTGCACTGACGGCTGTCCCAGGCCCTCTAGCCAGTACCGGTCGTCCCATACGTACGACGTTACTACGTACAATGACCCTGCCGATGCAGGCGGCGCCGGGACTGCGTCGCCCTTGGTTTCCCCCGCATCAGACCGTTTGCTTGGGTGCATGCCGTCGCTGATTGGCATCAGATCGACCCCTGTGTGTGGGCCCATCACGCAGACTGACGCAGTTGCAAGACGCGTCTATGATTCTTGAGGCGTGCGTTAACAAGGTCGGGATTTCTTAATTATCGGGATGGAGCAGTGAAGGCGAGCGGTCTAGTCCAATCATCAGTTTTAATATCAATCCAATATCAATTTCTTGATGGAGTTGTTCGCGGGCTTTCTCTTGCTTTTATGTTGTTACCATGCCCTCTTGCCCTTCAACTTCTTTTCATGGCGGCCGCAATTAGTGGACTTAGCGGTCGTCTGCCTAACTAAATTAAACCAAAGCCCAGGCGCCTCAGGCTAGGCAGAAACAGACCCCCTGCCACTACATACCCTGACCCTGTGCTACAGTCGGGTGTAGATAGGTCTAGACGCACCTTATCCCCTGTGCTCTATACTACCCGTTTTTCTACATAAGTGTACAAATGCAGCGACCTAGGACATGAAATAGGATGTGGCTTGTTACTAATCAAGCCTAAAATTCGCTTTTGAACAAATTTTCGCAATTGTTTGTGAGACTGTAAGTTAGCTAGGTACTCAAGTAACCGTACAATAGAAGCCCAAGTGGTGGGTATTGGTGAGGACCGGCAGAACAGTTCGCTGTACGATGCATAGGACTGCAATGAGGCCATTCTCTCATGAGCTACTCCTTAATTTGACGATATCAAGTATTAAGAACGGTTTCCAATACGAGCCATTCTTGTGACGATAAGAAACGATGATGCGAAGGCAATATCGCATCATGACTCCAGATATTCGGTACTGCGAGGAAACCGTTAGACGCGATTGATCCATCACGACCATGCTAGCAATCAATCTTGGAACTCTTGCCATTTGACCATTCTGTCCTTCAGATCCAACACTTCTCCGTCGACGACGAAGGTGCCGTCCCCGCGGTGGTGAAACATCCTCCCTCCCTCGCCGGGTTTCCTTAACGGATTAAGCCACGCCTTCACCGGCCGCAGCACCCACATCGAATATTTGCTGACCATTTTCGTGTCCTCGACGACACACTCGATGTTGGCGATGATGTCGGGCCCGCCCACGAGCGGCGCGGCGACTTTTTCCGCTGGGAGCGCCTCAAGCTCGAAACGACGCCACTTTCCGCCGCCATCGTCATCATCATCATCATCATCAAAATCATCAGCCGAGCAGTTTCCGATGTCAACGACGACGGGGGCCATTTCAACAGAGGGTACAGCAAGAACGCACTCGCGTCGCGACTTCAACGCGGCAAATGACGCGTCCCATGGCCCCAGGGTGATCCCGAGCAGTGGCGGCGACTCGTGCTGCAGTACCATGTGAAAACCGATCGTCATGACATTGTGCGTCGACTCTGCCAGAGACCCCGTCGTGACGAGGAGCACGGGACCCGGCTCGATCAAACGGAATACCCTAGAAGGTGGGTACGGCTCAAAGAGACCGCGACGTAGATTCTTGTTCGGCTGACTTTGTGTATCCGGCTGCGACTGTGATTGTGGCCGGGACCCGTGTTTTGAAACCGTGCTGTGTTCAGTGAGGGAGGACGACGAGCCTTCTCCCTTCGCCAGCTCATCCCGAGCCTTCCGCTTCCGAGTCATCATTATCACGCTGTAGCTACCCGATCACAGATTGCGAACTGCTAATTTGAAACGAAAGAGATGAGATGTTGTTTTATGGAAGCTAGGTGACGGTCCTATAATCGTCAAGGATCTATTGTCTGCAAAGCTTAGTGATGTAGGGGCTTGGCCAAAGCTTGAATGGCATTGGTGCAGTGTTTTAGTTGGTTGGTGTACTTAACGCCTTAGGCGTTAAAGAGCCATCTCCTTGCAGCGGACCTCCTTAGGGGTATGTATATGGCGTGCTGGGCTACGTAGTTGAGTACAATATCTAACAAATCTAACCCAATGGCATATATGTTAATGTATAAACTGTTATTGCTGGCTCCTTTAGTTAAGCTTGTGTACAGCGCAATTCTCCCGCCCGTCCGACCATGTTACTACCCGTCTACCATCCAGTTTACCACCTTAACGGCTTGCCGCATCGTGAGCTCCTTCCATTAACGCAGCGGTTGCCCGTTAAACGTAACGGTTTACCGGCAACTTAAACGGCTCCTCGTATCGCTAGCGCCTCTTTTCCAGTATACGAGCTTCGAAGCTTTTTTATCGTTAGGCGGCCCAGCGTTGGGACCAAAGGCCAGTGTTTTAGGAAGAATACACTGGTATGTTATCCCTAACATCGATGCCCACCGTGAAATCAAACATAGCACGCCATTCAAGGTATGTGTACAGATATGTATTGAAGTTGTGGTACTTTCATATACTCTTCATGGAACGAAGTACGTCTGCATATATTGCTAATGGCGTAGTTATGCATATTATGATGCTTCCCTAATCAAGACTATTTCGGCTTGTGTCTTGCGGCGGGGTTTTATCACATTCGACCTATAATTAGGAGAACAAGCACGCTGTTACATATACTCCCACACGAGATTGGGTGCCCTGACCATACCCCCTCATTCAACAGACTGAGCAGGACATCTGAAGCATTAACCTATCCTTCTACATCGTCCGGAGAACCCTACAAACTTGACATATCTAGCAATAGTACACTTTCCATGGCGACTGGATATGACAGTTCCTATCACTGGAACTTGGAGGGAAATGATCGCACGCGATTCCGTGCATACGCCACTCTGTTAGAGCTACAGAGCAATGGTCAAATCCAGGATCACCAAGGCGGAGTCGACACAGGAGAAGAGTTGGACGAGGATGTCTTCGACGACGCTGACACTACAAGTCCGGATATGCTAACATCATTCGATGATAATGTGTTGAAGGACAGCTTACTAGACCGAATAGCCGAGGTCGCGTCGTCTGAAAAGGCCGGCAGTCACGTAGCCGCGAGTGTCCTACAGGAGAGAAAGGGGGCAGTCAGGTTGATCATTGCACGCAATGAGGGATTCGTGCATCGTGATGTTGTGTTCTTTCGGGAAGTAGAGAATATCATTCACAAGATCGCTCGTGAATGCCGTGAGTGTCTCAGTTATCTTACATTCGCTCTCTAAAGCCACTTTAAGCATGTCTACTGACGACAAAGGTCTGATTTAGACGGGTCGCATGTTCAACGTTTATCCGACGAAATCACTCGATTCCAAAAGTCGAGGATTCGGTTCTGGCTCAAAGAGGCCCAACCAAATTTGGAGTTCATCAAATCCCGCGAGGCCTACGTAACCAGAAGCTCGCGAGTTTCTGACACCAGGATCAATGACCTTGTCACGGCGCTTGAAGTGATCAGAATATTGATCACGGCGTATTTCGGAAGTCAAGAGCAGATACAGATGGGAATAATACTTAGCCAAATATCACGCACTATATGGAACTCATATCCACCCGAGGTCTTCCAACAGATTGGCATTCCCAAAGCCAGAAAGTTGCGTGACTCGCTAGGGTATATCGGACGAATCAACGCATCCTGCAACACAATCACGCGAGCTGCCCAGCGCCTACGGGGATTTGATACCCTGCAAATCATTCTATTGTACAGTGAATCGACTAATGATTTAAGCCTTCTGAAGTCGCTGGACCGGCGGAACATGGATGCCAAAAGTTGGACCCTTGAGGAGACTTGTCGCAGCCTTTTCGAAGGAGGGCAATGTGTAACGAATATCCTGGGTAGAAACTGGAGATACTGCGACGCCGTGAAAGAGTTCGGCTCGAGGATGAGGAGAGACTCACAATTCCACGCCGAGACGCAGTTACTGATGTACCTCTCCAGTGAGCAATCACAATTCGGGTGGCTGACCCATCGCTATATCGGCTGTAGTAAAAGGAGTTGCTTCCTTTGCAGTCAGTTCATCAGTAAATATGATACCGCCACCTTCCGGACTCGAGGATCACATGGCGCCTTATTTAGTCAGTGGACCATCCCCCAAACAAAGACGGCGAGCAAGAACCCCGACGCGTCCGTCTGGCTCGCCCGTATTCTGCGTGAGGTTGAGGAAGAGATAGTATCATTCGTCAATAAAGACAGAAAAGGATCTCGTCTCCTTGCCGGGGTCAAGCAATCGTCCGTGGGGGGTTCATCCTGCGAAACTCAGGTCCCACTGAGCGATACGCCACACATATCGGAATTCACACGAATGCTAATCTCTGACCGTATGGATAAAGAAAGGGCATATAGAGGAAGCCAATCACTGTAAGCCTCAATATTACTCTACAGTATACTAGATTACTAACCGACCTACCTAAAGCCTCGACCCGGCAGAGATCACGAGTAACGCGAAAACCGGGCTTGGACGTGGGCAGTTCATACCCCTTCAGCAAGTACCTGAGGTTCCTGAGCCTGAGATGGTGGATACTAAGGAGGAAGAAAACGACCTTGTCGAATATGAATGTGAAGGTATTTGCTACCGACAAACCAGTCGCCACTGTTCGCGTTGTGGTCAAGGATACTTCTGCGGGACCGTTTGTGAGGAACATACGACGGTATACCACCTACAAACTTGTAGTGGCAGGCCTTTAAGACCTGTAGACTACTTAGAAATGACTATGGCGAGGGACGAACTTCCAGACGACCCTGAGGTAGAAGAGAAATTTGGGTTTGACCAATGCTCAAGCAGCATGGACCGCGCCTTCCTGTTAGAGATCTACAAAGGCCTTTTTAACGTCTTGAAGGTACCCGCAGCTACTGTGCATTCCTGGATGGAAGCTGGCACATTGAGAGAGAGCATTATTAAGGAATACGAGACAGCTCCCGTGAAAGGACGTGGAAGTTACTTCCCATGGTTTTTGCAGCAGACGCAAATCCTAAACAAGCACAGCGGAACTCATGATGCTATGCTTGAAGGACATTCAAAGGCGCTCGAAGAAACTCGAAGACATCTTAGTCTCGAGGACCAAGGTCTTTCCTTCAGCGAACTAAGTCCTCCCGCAAAAAAAGATAGCTTCTTTTTCTTTTCGGTCCTTTCAATGGGTGAATATCCCAATCCAAACCTCGCGAATCTATGGTTCAACTTTGGATTCTGTGTGTGCCCCGATGAGTACCAACAACGCATGCTTGGCACATTTTACAGCAACTTGACACATGGAAACAAGATTCGTGAAGACTGGGATCGCGCCTTGAATTCTCACAGTCATGATTCTCCACCTGTGGAGACCTGCACATTTGCGGAATTCTGGACGCACTTTGAGCAAGGGAACCTAGTCTCACTAATAAAGCGATACCGAGGCGATGGCGTGTTCGCACATCGCTATTTAGAGACGTTTCTATCCATTCCACCTAATAGGCAACGGCCGAGGGTCTGGCACCTCAAGCACCTCCTCGAACTCGGCGATGGTATTGACAATACTAGCGTCCTTAACTGTCCAGAGAAAGACCAGCTGTGGGCTGCGCGTGAGGCCTTCGGCCTGGACCTCACCACTAGCCAGCTCGATGTCAAGGACACCATGATCTTGAAGGATTTCTATAGACGGCTACTGTTTGGCCGGGGGGATGATATAATCGATCCTCTCGAGCTGGAGGAAGCCCGGGTCCAGGGTAGACTTTTGGAGTTCCTCCAACAACAGCAACAGCGGCTTGGCAGTAGGAGAATTGGAAGTCAAGCTTCAGAGCTGAGGCGGATCTTGAAGAAAGGATTCGGCGAAAAACTGGGTGGTCCCCGGTCGGAGCTATAAGTTTTCCTAATAGTGTACGGGCAAAAGATGGCAAGCTGTGTTTGCAAGTAACGTGGTTGTTTAGTGGTTATGTTCCGACTACGTCGCTGGTTAAGGTTTAGGGACAAAATTACCTTAGCTCTTGTGGGACTAATCAAGTCTTGTCCAGTAAGTGTTTTGGCGTACTCAGATATCTTATGATTCAAATCGACTCCGCCGTACCATAATGCTAACTGTGGCAATGAACTTAATGTTTGGCTGCTGCTCCTTGGAACATAGGAATTATGTCTATATATCGAGAAGGCTAGGCTTGGAAAGCGGCGCTATAAATAGGGGTAAAAGTGGCATTTTGCCCCACACCTTTAAGCTTATACGAGTGGATCATAGGCTCAGCCCTGAAGCGCGCTTAGCTTGTATAGAATGTAACGGGGTTCTCACCTATATATTGCATAGATTAAAAGGTTCAGGTTGAGAGTCAATATTTCCAACAGGTTCAAATGCACCCAGCATAATTTAGATGGAGGTACTTGGTAATTCATGCGTGCTATCTGGACATCAACTGATATGGTCATAAGTCAAGCAGAGTAAGAAATGTTCATTGTTAATAGGATGACCAGTGGAAAACCTTTGGTCATAAGACGTCGCTTCTGACAATGAAAGTGACTCTATAAGTACCGTATCTACCTGGGAACCTTATATTGTCCGGGAATCTGGTAGGTGAAGACTTATTGGGATCGAGTCTTTGTCATGCGCTGATTTCTAGCCTCTCCGTAGCTCATAACGAGATACTAGTGTCTCCCAAAATAGTGGGGAATAGACGAAGGAGCCCAGGACACCCATTAAGCAAGCCTTAAACCTGTTCAGTGTCAGAATGCTGGGTCCTAAGGGTGTTCAAGCCATAGTATCGCAGCCCTAAGGCTGCGAGTTTGGCGGGGAAGTGGCTTACATTATTGACAGGCACGGATACGGTGGAAGAAGATAGACGATGAATCTGATTAGATGTATAAGCCCTCAACCGCCAGTTCAAAGGTCACTTATAGCTTACGATTAATTGGGGCACCACCTTAAAACGTCACTAGTTATACACGGATGCTAACGTATGTTCAATAACTTATTCCTTCACCTCTTGCTATACATACATATCGTTCAATTTCTTCGCGAATCCTCAACATCTAACTAACTTCAATGCCAGTCAACCCGTCAGGCTAGACTTCATGCTAAAGTAACGAATAGTATCCCTGGTAATGACGCCGCTATTGGGTTTAGGTGGTCTTGGCTGCTGAACTGCGACGCTATTTAGCGCCATACTTGGCCAAGATGGACATAAATCACCAACAGTTATCTTGTCGCCGCTACAATTTTGGACTGATGTCATATCAGAAGTTTTGGGCGTTATGTTGATATGATCACATCCTGGGATTTTGCTTACAGTTCACTGGACTTATGTTATGGTCTTCGTCTGAATGAAACAACCAGTTATCAGGTATTAGCTACGATGCAAAACTAATGCCGCATCTTATACGTTCACGCCCCGCCCCTCCGCTTACCCTAGATTGTTAAAGCAGAGCCCTTGTCTCCTAAGTATGAGGCTCCTCCACACAACTACTGGAGAAATAAAAGAGTTCTTCGGGCAAAACATCCCCTCCCAATATGCCATCCTATCTCACCGATGGAGAGAAGGGGAAGTGTCCTTTCAAGAATGGACCAACAACTCATCGCACGGGTTGTCGCGTAAGTTGCCACCAAGGTGGCGCCGCACGTCGTCGCAGCCCGACGTACAGTTGCGACAGGGGTTTATGAAAATCAAGCGTTGCCTTGAGCGAGCAAGAAACGACAATTTTGACTGGCTTTGGGTGGACACGTAAGTGCCGCTTCTTTACACCTTCATACCAAGTATGCTTGCCAACTTCCACAGTTGTTGCATCGATAAAACCAGCTCTCAGGAGCTGTCTGAAGCCATCAACTCAATGTTCCAATGGTACAAGCAATCTTCGATCTGCTATGCCTATTTGTGGGATTACGATCACGGTACTTTTGAGGCTTCCCGCTTCAAGGAATGCGATTGGTGGCTACGAGGCTGGACTCTTCAAGAGCTCATTGCCCCGCGTCGCGTAGAGTTCTACAGCGGAGATTGGCAATATCTCGGGGCTAGAGATGACACGGCGTTATGTTCTACCATCGCGGAGATCACTAACATCGATGTGCAATTCCTATGTGGGGCTGAGCTGGAGTCTGCCAGCGTCGCCAAGAGGATGTCATGGGCCTCCAGTCGACAAACTACCCGCCTCGAGGACGAGGCCTATTGCCTGCTAGGTGTGTTTGGAATAAATATGCCGCTTCTTTACGGAGAGGGCTCCAACGCGTTCACAAGACTTCAGAAAGAAATCATGAGAAAGTACCCAGAGGACCACTCACTCTACGCATGGGGAATTCCCACTGAGAAATGCTCGGCCAACGCCACGCAGTTTACGAGTGAGCGAAGGACGATCCGGGCACTCCGCGAGTCTTTGGAAGACCAAACCATAACGTCCGAGCCCTTTTACGGGATACTAGCAGCGTCCCCAAGTGATTTCAAAGACTCGAGGCATTACTCTCCTGTCTCCTGGTCTAATCTGCTTTATCTGGATATGTGGACCGATATGACAGTGGCAAGTCGTCCTTCGGAGTTTGGTAAAGGGGTAGTCGTATCCCTCCCCGTTTCCGATTGGATGCCGTTCTTCTACCGACTCAGCGACCTTTCACTGACGGAGATAAGGCCTGGTTCCTACGCTATTCTTCTTTGCGAAGATGACACCGACGAAGAGGTAACGCTCTTTGTACCCTTCATTCGATGGGGTTCGGGGTTCTATGCCCGAACGAGAGAGTTATACAGGAACCGTGATTTCCAACTGTTGAAACAGGAGCCATTGAGTGTATTGCAGAAGACTCACAGTATGACAATAGTTCCCGAACAAAAGACTACTCTCAGATCCGGCGATGTCATCCTGCGTTCGATGTTGGGGTTTGAGAGCCCGAGCAGTGGCGCAACTCTGCCGGCTCATTACTTCTTTCGCAACTATAAGCAGGGTGTCTCAGGAGGTTTTGATCGAACAATCCGAACCAAGCACCTTATTGCAGCTCCTTACGAATGCTTTTCGCTCGAATCATTCCCGAATGAGGGACAGGATTTGTCAATCTTACTAGGGCGTGTGGCCGTGGAAACTTCTGACCGCCTAGCTTTCCAAGTCGGGATCGGTCTGTGTGATCACAGAGGTCCTGACATGGATGAGTGGCCCGCGGATTTCATCTACCGGGTCTTCGACAGTCCCATGGACGAACACACTTTCGACATTGCACCGCACCCGCGCATAATGATAGGTGTTGAGAGGCGTGACCTTTCTGCAGGCGACGGGTTCATCGATATTGTGGATATCATCGTGACTAATAGGCCGTCCCCTGAAAACAGCAACGCTCCAATTGGGATGAGAAATAACCCGCCCCCTTCAGGTGATCAACTCATGGATGGTGATCCGCTCGGAGACAATGGTCTAGAGGGTTCAGCGAGTGCGATTAGTTAGTGTTGCAAAGGCACTGCAACGGAGGAAGGTTAGGTGGTGTTAGTGCCCGTTTTTAAGATTACTAGTCTAGCATAGAAGCTGCCATGCTCAGATCACAAAATCTCGGAATCTTCTCTTTCGCGTAAGCATCTAGGCATCATTGAAATATCATTCTTACGGAGATTTCTAAGGTAGCGTAATATCCCTAGTAGTGGCGCCGCTAAGGGGTTCAAGTGGTCCTGGCTTCTGAAATGCGATACTATTTAGCGCTGGGTATACCTGTTAAGGCATCACCAACAGCTAACAGGTATGGTTTTAGACTGGTACGGCATGTCCCACGTACATAGTAATTTCTCGAGCACTAGGTTGACATGATCCTATTGACGTACTTACATTTCATCAGGCGCATGGCCTTTATCTTAGTAGAACGGCCAGATGTCAGGTATTAGTTGCAATAAAATCACAGAGCAGGTAAGCCATATTCAAATTCGGTTCGGAAACAACGCTAGTTATACATGTCTACTATTATAGAAATCATCATTACCGGTCATGCGGTGTCGGTAGTTCCGTCGGAGGTCTCTGACTGTCTAATTCCTGGCGCGTAATGACATTAGGCATCACCGCAAATTTCGTTGTCTCGTAGAAATCGGATGGTGGCGTGGCGCCGCTTAACGGCGAAGGACCACTAGCTGGCTGGGGTGGCAGCGGATAGTAACCCCCGTTTTGTACGGCAAGTTCGGTCTTGTATTCAAAGTTATCGCGACTTTCTGGCAGTTGCTTCCCCGGACCAGCGAGACCGTGAATCGCCCTCTGCCTCTTGCGCCTTCGCATATACATCACAGCAGCGAGCACGCCGAGCCCGATCCCCGTCACACCAGCTGCAACGCCAATGCCAGCTTGTGCGCCCGGGCTTAAACTGCTTTTCGTGGCTGGACTGATCTCCGTGTCAGAGTCCCCCTCGGTGTCGCCAGGAACAAGGGGGGTTGAGGCGGTGTTCGTCGTGGATTCGGGACTTGCGGACTCGCTCGGAGATGGAAAGTCGGCGCCAAGCGTGGTTTGGCTGCGCTGGGTGAATTCATAGCCCCACTGCTCACTATTCGATCCGTGTCCCGCCGAGGTATTTGGTCTCAGATTGAACCAGCACGGCGGGCCATCATCAGTCCAATCGAGTAGTAGCGCTTTCGATCCGTTGAATGGCTCGACGTAGTCGCGTGTTTTCTCTAAACGTACCACCGTAAGTCTCTTAGCAAGCCTCAAACACTTGCGTCGTGAACTTACGTATGATCTTGTTGTCGTCCGACGTACAAAATGTGTATAGAATAGGTTCGTCAAAGTGGGAGGTCCATGACACCTCGACTGTGTCCATGTAGTGAAAGGTAAGTTCTTCAGACCGTGGCGGATAGACCCATCTTACTCCGTGGTTCGGGTCGTTTGGGTCTACCTGAGCTGTGGTTATCCTCAGTAGCCCGCATAGTGGCACTGTGAGTAGAATATTCTTATTGATCTTCATGTCCGCCGCTGTGGAACTTTCTCATGGCGAAGAAAAACAGATACGCAGTACAGAAGTTATGTAGGAGGTGGACATTATGATAGCGAAGATACATATCTATTTCCCTTGGGCGAAATATGCAGTCGCTGTTTACTATTTTTGTCCCAAACATCTCCAAGATGCACCCTGTGCAGTTAGGGTATGCGCCTTGCCCAGGGCTGAAAATAAGGATTACGCCAAGAGATTTCGTTCAGGATGCCATTGGCCACCTCGAAGCCCTACGGGGCATCGAGGCAGTGAAAGAAAGAGGATGCGCTCAGGATCCTCCGTTACAAGTTAAAGCATCTGACAGCCAAGAATTCGGCTAATTAGCCCCCAAGTTTCTTTCAGGGGCTTTTTGCCATTGAGCGTCAGATCTGGTCTAGGTTGTGGCCATTCATTAATCCCATAAACTGCACAGCCGTTGAGATGAATAATGTATGGCTAATCGCTCATCTATCGTGATATCGCATCCGGTACAGTGGAAAGTGAAGAATAGAGTTCCCTGAAACCACGCGACAGAAGCGCTAACACACGGTCGATCCCGCTGACGTGCCCCACTAACTTAGAGCAAATCACTCATAACATAAGCCGATGAGGTAATGAATCACTGGCACAGAGGGCAAATAGGGTGAGAAAGACGAAGTCTCGCCATGGGTCTACGCGTTAATTCACCAGTTATCTATGTTCATCTTCTGCCATAAGCAATCGGTCATCCGACAAAACTAGTCGTAGAACAGGCACTCCTTAAATACCATCAATATTGCTACCCCGCGCGATCACTCTGGCCCTCATGATCACGATTCCGACATGCATGCTTGAGGCGAATGGTCTCTGTGTTATGGGTTGTGCAGCTGAGAAAAGGTAGAAAAATAAGTAGAACCTATTTATCAAATGTGTTGTCTATGAAACGGTCAGACACTTGCCCTCTCGGCTGGGTCGACGCTGATGTCATCTAAGATATGCACCTACTAGGTCTATTCCAACGTCATCTGTTCCTCACATTGGCCAGCGAAGGAAGAGCCAACCCTTATATTAAACTATACCCTCTTGCCAGTACCTAGGTATTGTCCAGTCCATGTCACTCAGTGTTTAGTCGCCAAGCCAGATTAAGCATGGGCTCCCATCACCAGAACCTGAATATTGAACTGCCTTTACTTCTTCGATAGAAGACTCACTGATATGGATGATGCGTAGACATGCGGCATCTCACTGAATTCAGCAAGATAACATCCGACCCCAGTCAACTTCGTGGGCCGCTGTTCCTGTGCCTACTCGGTAACTATATTCTCAATTCCTTGGGTGAAGTCGTTTTCGATTATCATGTATATTTGTTTTAGGTCCGCGTCAGTCTGACCGGCCTTAATGAACCATGTACATCTGTTGAACTTGTTGGACATATCGACGATGTCTCCGTGTAAACCTCCTTCAACGGCACTGGTTGACCCAGCTAAGTGTGAAGAAACAGCGAGAGCTACCGCACTCTGAAAGGCGTTGCGGTCCCAGTTGAATGATCGATGAATGTGACTTCAGCTGTAAAAAATCGCTATTCTATCTTGGAGTTAAAGCCAATATGATATTGCTGATGACTAGCCGTACTGTCGTTAGTCATAAAAGGGGGTCAATAGGGGCTATTTGACCCACATAGTTCAAGCGATACTAAGATCTCATCATAGACACCTCTTACGTATCATTCAACCAGTATTCTAGCCAAACTAGGTATTGTTGATTCTCGCCGGGTCTTAAGAGCCCGTAGGAGCTAGGCTGCAGTACGCTTATGTTGATAATGAGGATAGTGGGACATGACACCGTTCTTAAACCGCTCCTTCGCCACATATGCACCCCTATCGACTGTTGAATCCACGCGATAAAAAGTAGAAAACATTCTGGTCTGGAAGCAAATCATTGACAACAGAAGGACAATACCGGCAAAACCAACTAATACGATGTTAGGAAAGTTCCGACCAGCTGCATGAATCTCTCACGCTCTTCCCAGTGCGCCATATGGCTTGAGTTCTCGAATATGACCCACTTCACCCTTGGGATGAAACGGAACCAAGGCTCAACACAAAGCTCAGTGACCTCATCATATCGACCATTGAGAAGAAGCGTATCAACGTTGATATTCTTCGCCTGCTCCGATCCATCCCAGTCCTTAAGACTGCCATCGACCACAATTTCCGACGGGCCTTGCATGGTGATGTACGCAGTCGGATCGTCCTTCAAGTTCTCGAATGCTTTCTGTACTGGTTGCGGCATCGGATCAACTCTACAAACATAGTTCTTGTAGAAAATGCCGCTGGCTCGCTCGTACTCGGGCGTGTCGAGCTGGCCTGTACGGTCACCCTCCTCCAAGATCTCCTGTATATCCACCGGTAGTTGGGCGCGTAATCGCTTGCCACCCTCGACGAAAAGGGGAAAGCTGGCAGGCGATCCCGCTATTATGAGCTTTTTCAGCCCTTCTGGTCGGCGCGCGGCGTACATGCCGGCGAGCATCCCGCCCCAGCTCTGGCCGAGAAGATAGAAGCCCTTCGAGCGGAGCTGTAGATGGTCAATCAGACTGCCAAGCTGGGCGATGAATAGATCGAAGGTCCAGAAGGATTCATCTCTGATTTTATCTCTCAGATGCGTGGATTTTCCGCATCCAATTTGATCGTAGAACACGAGCGGTACATGATATTGGTCGAGGAGATCCGTAAGTGATGTGAGATACTCATGGCCAGCACCAGGTCCTCCATGAAGGGCTATGAGAGGTGTAGATTTCTCAAGATCGCCGACGACTTTGTACCACTAGAACTCCCAAGCATTAACGCGTGCAACTAAGTCAATCATCAACACAATCCATCTGTAAATAACACTAGAACAACGCCAACGTCGCTATTCAAGCAAAACGAGAAGCAAACGATCAGAGACTAAAGGCTTACTGTTTCGTAAGAAACCCCGCTATTGGGCGCCTGGAAGGAAATGGTATTTCCTTCGGTCGTAGAATATGAAGACATGGCGATTGATTGAGGTGACTCTAGCAATAACCGATGAGAATATCGAAAGTTTGAAAGGAAAAGAACAGTACCACTGGGCTAAGTGCTACGGTATGGTATCAACGAGAGAGCGTGAGAAAGGTGGTGGAACAAGCGATAGTATCTAGTCGAGTTCTATCCGCAAGGGAAGGGCTGTTGAGGTGTTAATAGATGGGAGATACGCCAGGATGGGATAAGCCAAGATGGACTGTTGTATGCCTCCGCATCTGTCTTCGTCGATACTTTAAGCCTATTGGCGGCACAAAGCAGCAGCCCACCAACACTTTAATCTGACTGGCCTAAAGAGCAAGGTAAGGGGATTTAGTGGATACCATCGGCCTTTGGAGTATGAAGCGTGGCTTACGGCCGAAGTATTGTCTCTGTTTTCCTATATATATAGGGATACCCGGGTCCAAAATGGACTTAAACTTAAATACCTAGGGCGGGGACAGGCCAAGTCGGCTATGAAGGCTCCTTCTACTAGTAAAGCCAGGTCGTTGATTTCTTCGGTCAGTAGATCACTGCAATACGCCATCTAAATTAATAAAAATGATGAATCTTGCACCCATACTACGTACTAGTCGAGTGAGGTGTGACTATCAGTGCTGGAGGACGATGGCACCTTTTGCGAGTTGGGCGCAAGTTGTGGAGCGCCTTATCTCTATTACCCCTATTTACAGCATGAAACTTGCATCTTAATAGACAGCTAACGACTACCGTGGTATAAACTGTTATAAAACAAGTCCAAAATACCTATTAGAAGTAGAGATTCTCTTTCTTTCCAAATGCCTTTGCAATCGCCCCCTTCCCCCCTAAACTCCTAAAACAAGAGTACTACTCTTCTCTATAGCGTATCTCCACTCGGGCCATCTCTTCCATGGAGCCTCGCAAGCCAAGTGGAAGCAAAGTACCGACGAATTCTCTTGCCCCAAATCATGAACACGATAAGGAAGAGGTTATTCACGGTGAGTACAGCGCAGAACACCCCCGATATGATAGTGGCGTAGCCGTCTTGCAAGATCCAGTCAAGCACGCCATACCCAAGCCCGAAACTGATCGCCTGCTTCCCCATGTTCATCGCGATGAGCATCTCCGACGTGTTAGAATGGTACGAATCCACGGCGTAGGCCAGGGTGAAGCAGAAATAGAAATAGCTACCGAAGACCGAGAGGCCCGAGCCAAAGAAGTATCCGATCCAGTGGAGGTTAAACTCTGCGACAAGCCCGTAGACAATGAGTCCTATAGGTCCGATCACCATACCAGGAAGCATCACACCCAGACGCATTTCCGCTTCCCGGATGCCACCGTTGCGCACAGTCAAATAGGCCGCAAGCTTGTCAGATAGAGGTGTGAAAGGAAGCGCAATGCAGTATCCGATGAATGACCCAAGGGAGCCGAGACCGGAGTTTGTCTGTTGGAGAAATTATCAGTCATTAGTCATCGCGAAAATGAAGTCGCAGAACTTACAGCGGACCAATTATAAGGCGGCGCGATAACCTTGAGCGGGAAGACAAAATTGAAGACCAATGCACCGAGCCCAATATTTATGCCATAGGTTGTGACAACCCAAAACACCTGAGGGACTAGAAAGTACGTAAAGGACCTCCACATCATGCCAAACATATTGACCTTAGGATTGATTTCACCCCAAGGCTTGAGCGTCTGCATAAAAGTTTTCCGGGATGGGATCTCGGGCGTCTGTTCGATTGCTCTCCCATCGGCCTTCTCCCTGTCTCCCGAATCATCTCCGGAGGTTGAAGAATTCCTGTTGCTGCTGCTGCTAGTATGTGCCTTGCGGTCGTAGGACGTCTCCTCGACAACGAAAAATGCGAATATGAGCAGAGCGATTGCGAACGAGAGCAGGACGTAGAACAGCGTCTTATATCCGGGGTCGGTGTCCAGCATGTAAGCCGCAGGTACAGTCGAGATCGGACCAAAACATAGTGCGCCTTGATATAGTCAGTATAACCTTCATGATGTCTTGTAACCTGGCGACTAACAAGTGTAATAGCCTATATACTTTCCACGCTCGTGTAGAAAGAAGATGTCATTGACCAATTGCACTGGCAACGCTTCACACACGCCGGATCCAAAGCACATAATAACACGAGCTGCCATTAAACCGTCGTATGTATCAGCGATACAGGATCCCATAATGCCGAGTATAAACTACAAGAAGGTGTCAGCCGTACTCGTGCGCAGATCGTTGACAGCTTGCGACATACGATTAACATGGACCCGAGCATGACGGGCCTCCTGCCAAACTTCATATACATGGGCACTAAGAGTAGGGAGCCGAAGCCATACGCGAGGTTTGGGTAAGAGATGAGGTCCGAGGCCTCCGACTGTGTTACACCGAAGATCTGGGTGAAGGTTGTGATGTATGGGCCAGGCCCCTGCAGCGCCGCATTGCCGAGGAAGGAGTAGAGGCAGCAGACGACGAGGATAAGCACCTTCTTAGACTTGGGCCACTGCAGAGTAAATGATCAGCAGTTGTGACTTTATTGACACTTTGTCTCCTGCTGCTAGCAAGCTCTGGAACCTACCTGCAGGGGGTCATTGGGGTCCTCGGCTGGAACTGGGAACAATGCCTGGCCAAGGGCAGTATCATCTCCCTCTACTATCATTTAGCATCAAGTAAAGCCAAAGATGTTGTTTCGTCGAGGAGTTCTCACCTATAGCTCTAACATCGACCGTTCCAGGTATATCCTCGTGGGCATGGCTGACAGAAATAGTTAGTCTCCGGGCTCATGAACCTTCCAAGGTACGACAGTAGGAAAGCCCACATACCTGTGCACCAAGTGTGGAGGATGTGTTCTATGTTGTTCTGAAGCCATAGTTGAGTATCATAGGACCAGTTATTGGGTAGTAGGTAAGATCTTGAGCTAATTGGGGAATATCCGAAAGATCAAAGGAGATCTCATCGACCCAAGGACCAAGGGGGAATGGGCATATTTAATGATCTCACACCCGCACATCCACCTTCCGGCCCCTGTCTTTCCCCGATTGTCATGATCGTCTATCAGGTCCTTGCTAGCCATGCGGAGACCCCGCATCTAACCATCTCTTTCATACGTCTCCGGCAGAGGGTGGTGTAGGTACCGTGTTCCATAGCACTAACCGGAACCACCCATCATCCCGGCTGGCGAATCATCGATCCCGGATCCGAACCCTGTCTATAGTGGTATTATAGGATCACATATACCAAATGCGGAGATAACTCATAATGGTGGCCTACCCCACAGTCTAGGAGGGTGGCTAGCGACCAACTAATCCATGACAGGCCCCTTGTCTTGGAGAGCTAGGTCATATATCAAATCACTAACCATCCAAATCTGGGCCACATCTAATTCTGGATCCCATCAATGGAACTCTATTTCAAGTATTCTTTGGCGATGGTTGGGGTCGCTTTCTTGACATGTGCGGTGTTTGAAAATCCACCGAGACCCTCCTCAGTCACTGAGAACCATGTCAGAACGGAAGGATCAACCAGCTTTCATTCCCTTCTGCTACACGACACCGACGCCTCGATACACATCGGTAAAAAGGGGTTTCGGCCTATTCCAAGGGCCCGTAATACCAAAGCATTCGTCACGGTCGCTTTTAGGGCGTGAGTCCCATGAGCATCTAAACATTAAAGTCCTTACGTCCCTAGACCCAAGATGCGTTCACATGAATGGGATATCTCATTCACCCATACTCAATTGCCCGCACACAGGAAGTATTGATTAGTATGATTTGCGAGCAAGAAACACTTACATTATCTATATATATAAGAGGAAACATTCGTAATACTTCCACTCACCAATTACTAGGCCGCCAATTTTACATTCACAGCCACATATAGAGGGCTCGGAGGCCGCATCTCGGACTCAGAGCAGTGCATTAGCACCTACCCACCTTTCGCTTGAGTTTACGTAGCGTAGCCACAGCTCTGGCAAAAGCCTCCGATCTCCGCGAAGCTCAAGGCGCTGCCGCAGGTCCCACAGGTAGGGCCGGTCTGGCACTGACCCAGATCGCTGCTTTTCTGACCGTCCGGAGATTTGCGGCCAGTTCCGTCAATGCCCACGATCCCGGAAGGCCCTAGATCATCGGCGTAGTTCTCATTTGCCTTCGTGAGTCTGTCTTTCTGAGGCGGGTTGTTCGCCGCGCGAGGTTGAGAATTTGGCAGCTCGGTGTAGTTGAATTTGAGCGGCTGTCGTGGAGCGGATGGCGGTGGCGGGCTATTGTAGGTTACCTGCGCTAGGGAGACATACTGGACGGGCGCCTTATCGCCGGCGCGCTGTTGAGCCTTAAAGGAGGCAGTGGTGGAAGGGTTGGAGGAGCTAGTAGGAGCCATGATGTAGAGACTAACACGTTAGCGCCGCTCGAAAAACAAGATCCGAAAACCTGGGGAAGTTGGGGAAAACTTGGGGTATACGCGTTGTGGGGAGAGGCTGAGTGGCTATTTCGTTCTTGGAAATAGTCCGGTTGTTGTGTTTCTGGTGCTTGATCTGCTACAGACACTTCACCTTCAAGTCGACCCAACATGCCCCTTATATGTCTGTCTTGTACAGTATGGCGCAGGTAGACGGGCCCACACAGCATCTTTGTGCTCTGTACACTTGACTCGGGGATGAAGAAGGTATCAATTGATGGTAGGCGTCGTGAAAGGGCTTGGATAGGAACGCTCACGAACAACTTCTTAGGGGATTCATCCATCGGTTTCATGTTGTCATCCTATGGTATTCTCCATCGAACAGGTGCATTCAGTATATCGGGCAAGTAATAAAGAGCAGTAGCAAATAGATCTAGAAGAATAGAAACATACCACGTCTGCACTAGGCTGAACCGGAACGATTGAGATAGCTGAAAAAAGAACCTCATGATTCAGCGATGGGGTCATTGTAGACGACGGCATAATAGGTGTACACACTTAGTAGGAGGTCTTGATTGCCAAGTATCTGGGAACAAAATAAAACACCGAAATCCTTGGAAAGACGCCTTCTCGATTGCATCTGCTGACGTTGGCAAAGGAAGCTATAGCAATGCCATTGTTTTCTCATGTACCAAATGCATGTTCTTTATGATTAGTCCGACAAGGGAGTATGCTTATCTCGAGGGTTAAACTAAGAAAGGAGATACCTTGGCATTCGATCTCTTTGCTATAACATGAATAACAAAGAGCTCACAAATAGCACAAATAACCCGAGAATCACGTTTGACCAGTCTTAGTGTCGATGGGTGATAACAACGATGGCACACAACGTTTACTACATGGCCTTGGAAAAGCACTCAAAAAAATGGGGTAGGAAAATAATGTTTTTAACAGTTTCCCAGTGCCTACCATATCTCTAAGGCAACAACTTTTACTACGATGACGTTATCACCCAGCAGTCTGAAGCTACGGAGGTACATCTACTTTCCTTCGTGGTATTATTCAACACAACATCATGCTAAACAATGGATAAACAAAAGAATACGTACCATAAAATTTGGCATTACACCTGCCATAGGGCCAATTTCCGGGCATCTAGGTAATTAAAACGTGATTTAGAGCTCGCCCTCTTAACAATTTCCTACTTGGCTATTCTAGCCGAGTGGTTAAATCATCCAGTGATGACTACAGGACTGCTCTTCTTGGAACCCTCATGTTATGAAGATCAGGATTTCGTTCTGAGGATGATATAACAGAAAGTCTTCTTCTTCCTGTTTCTTTTTTCCCCCTCTCCTTTTAACATGTTTTCTTTTTTATTCCTTTCATGCGAAGATCCTCATCACTATTTATGTATATAATTGCTGTAAGAGGGTAGCGTGGAAATAAAAAGGATAATGCCATGCCACATTGGAACAAGGCATGTTTCTTCCCAGAATAGTACAAACAAAGGAGTAAATCTGTTCTTTGGAGTGGAGCTCATCTTTCGAGCAGTTCAAGCAGAAGTCACTGAAAGTGGATGCCTAGCTAGCTAGTGTCCATCGACTACACTAAGGTATTGACAGTCATTGAACGGAGAGTAACCTGATACTACGGACCAAGAAGCCCCCCAGTTCACACATGGAGTTTATATAGATCCTTTATCATGTCTATTATCTAGGCAGGTTGGCTCTGATTACGAGACCGTTATGGTGTACACGTATCTGTTTAATTAGTCCATTCACACAAATCACCATCAGATAAGCAGGCAGTGTATGTTAATTGGCAATGAGGTTTTCATTGATGAGTATCTGAAACGAACCAGCGATGGGCAGACATATCGAGATCCAAATCTCTCGATTGTGTACAGTGGGTATCATGTCTCCAAATGAAATCCTGAACTCCTCCGTTCTCCGAACTCCAGCGCCTGCCACTGAAATACATCCAGTATATACCCAGCCAGGTATATCGCCAGCTATCTCCTGTCGTCTTCTATCCTACCAGTACTCAGGCTCCATCTCAGTCTCAGAGGTACCATTCTCCGCCGCCGCCGCAGCCCTCTCGAGGGCTTCTCTAAGGCACATGGCCTTGTACGCAGCCTCATCCCGATGAATAGATTCCTGCTCTTCTTCCTCTGTCTGTCCTTCCATGTCATCGAAGTCGAAGAATTCGGATGTCAAGTCGGCCTTGAGGTTCTCTTGGTCAATCGGGTGCATTGCCAAGATAGGCAAGTCGGGATCGAGAGTCGTAGAGCGCTTCGGTTCGGAGAAGTTGGGAACATCGATCAGATGAAGCTCCCACTTCTGGTCCTCGACACGCTTGGCCATGGAGAAAGCGGAACGGTAGAACTCCACGTCGGCGCGCAGGGACATCGCTAGCTTGCCCTCCGAGTGGGGATCAGAGTCAACCTCGGGATTGTAGACGTGGTCTGGGTCGCGGTAGAAGGTGCCACGGTGAAGCTCCTCGTCAGCTGCGAGGGAATTGATTTGGCCGCCGACTTTTTCCATAGCCTTCTGGCCGAAGTCATGCATGATCTTGGTAGTCATTGCTGGAGCAGAGAGCTTGTCGGCACGCATGAGTTTAACCGTTCTCTATTTGTGCGGATATGGTTGCCCAGAATTAGCCATTTTTCATTTGAAGCGATCTTCAATCCTTGATAAGATAAACATCGGAGATACAAGATGAAATGTAAGGTAGAAGCGATTGAAACCTCGCGAAAATATAGGAGAGGTGAATAGAGGGGTGAAGGATTCGGTGTGAATAAAAGGGTTGTAGGGGTGGGCGCTTTACCTGAGTGAATGTGGCCCACTCATCGTGGACGATGGCCTCCAGATCACCGAAGTCCGGTAGGAAATAATCAGATGAGATCCGCATGTAGTCATCTGGTCTGCGGGTTTGTGTACTGCAGAGAGAGACTCTCTCCTTGTCAACCCGGGAAGAGTCAGACGCCATCTTAGGGACAGCAGTGCCCCTTGGGGTTGGATTCCTAGTATAATAGTAGTACCGGTGGTTGTAAACAGAACGCCTCATAGGGATAGGCATGAAGAAGGGAAAACAAGATCTACGCGACAGAAGCGTGATCTCGTGTTTCTTTTGGTGAAGGTAGGTATACCAAAATAAATTTGTGAAGGTTAACAAGGTTGGAAGTTGGTGCAAATAGGAAGCGCGGTCGGGCTAGACACCAATGCTTTTCTGTGTTTACGCCGGGCCAGTTTACGGGCAGGTTATGATACTCGAGGTTTCTCAACGACAATGTGGAGAATCATAATGGGAAGGCATGTACAGGTTGCATCGATTTCGTTTGCAGGATAGGCAGCCTCCTACTTATGGTTGACCTCCATCACATCCATTTAATGTAATGATTATTACATGTCTACCTAGGTACCGGTCGATATATTCCCAGTCCATTACTAGCACAGTGTAGATAGAAGTATTGACATCATGCTGTATATTACAATACATCTCAGTATCAATCTATGGAGATGGCTAGACCAGCTTCTTGGTCTAGGCAGACATTGTTGCTAATAAGGCAGGAACCTCTTTCTTGTATCGAAACACAAAAATGAGATTTCCTAGTTTCTATCCTGTTCTGCTCACTTCGAGCTCTGCTTAAGATCCTGCTCATGTCCATAGTGACTGGAGGTCCAGCATCCAGCTAGGCCATTAGATATTTGAACATATTTCCAGTACCTCAGATATCATAGTACATTTAAATAGTGACATACCTCTTTTATATATAGGAGCTAAGCATTATATAAAGAACAGCAATGATACAGAACAAAGGGAGTAGGGGGGTTTGAATTCCATGGAGGCGAGTTGTGTATGTATGATTTCCTTTTCGTGGAGTGCAAGTGGTAGGAGGATGGTTGTGAGGATGTGACTTACATAAGAATCAATAATAGGAGCAAGTATTTTACGCTGTGAAGCATCATGTGAAGCATTACTTTAAGAGGGAGTGAAGTTAATAACATCATACTAGGTAACGCCTTCCTCCTTCCTTTGACGTTGTCCAAGCTTTGGATCCCCAGATTCCCACCTATTGTCTAGCCCCTTGCATTAGCGCCATCTGATAGCTGGGTTTAAAGGATGCTAAGACACTTTAGGGTTCGGGCCTGGATAACCTGGAAGGAGCGACGCCGGCGTAGCTGCCCCAGGTTGAAAGACGGCCCACCAAATAGCTTAATATCGATAAGGATAAGGATTGTTCGGCCTTACGACATATATGTATATACAGGGGCACTCTCTGAAAGTAAACAAACCCACCTTAATAACCCGATAACCCAGTCCTGGGGTATTCCCGTACATCTGACATCATATATAAAGAAGTTTATTCACAAAACATACCCAATAGCAACACCAATGGCAGGCAACACACCATCCTACGGAGACTGTGTGGGCTCGTTGCGGACCTCCCTCTCTTTCCTCGAGTCGTCCGTATCGACGCTCGGGGCAGGGGTAGAGGACTTCCCTCGGCTGATCAACGTTCTCAAGACTGTCAGGGTAGGTCACATTTCACCCCATCTCATTTCATCCATACATCGTCTTCATCCCCAAGCCTCCATCTCTAACTGCCACCAAACGGAATTACCGTCTAACTCTGATCCAGCATTATGAGCTCATCCCTCAGCCCTCCCTGGCAGCAGCCGAGGCCTCGCTGCGCGACGAGATCGGCCCCGCAATTGCGGTGCTGCTCGACCGCGCCGAGTCGCACGTCGAGCGGCAAGGGCGGCGGATCGATGCGCTCAAGGCCCGCTCAGAGCTGCAGCAGGGCCGTCTACAGGGCCAGCGCCAGCATCACAGCAGACAGGCGGAGAGGACGCCGAAGAGCACCAGGGCTGCAGCTGGTGGGGGGAGAGCTGGCGCTGGCGATGCGGAGGCGCGACTGAGGGCCAGAGCTCTCCGCCAGCGCAAGGAGGCGCTCAAGTACAGCGTCGAGAGACTCGAGCTCGAGGTCCTGCAGAAGGAGAGGGAGCTCAGGAAGAGGCTCGAGAGCACCGCTTCTTAAGCCAGGCCGGAGGAGTCTAGGAAGCCGAGTGTTGCGACACGTCTTGGTATGTGGGCGTCGTGGCAGCCAGCGAACAGGGTGATCATGATTTGTACCAGGCGAGATTGGATCATGAACGCGACACGAGACAGATCGACATGAACGGAAACAAACCCACGCTAAGCGATACGATTAATGAACCAGCTACGTAACATCAAACAACAGGCGGATGCCTCGGCCTCACCCGAATGCAAAGATATATGGTTATATGATTCAACGTACCCGCTACAGTTGCTACCCGGCGTCATCATTTTGGGATCGCGATCATCTGCGCGGAGGTGCCCAGGGGAGTAGGGAGGATGCCTCCAAATTGTCGTTTACGCTGCTTATAAGAAAGGTACAGGGCCAAAGGATTTTACCCTGAGCAGAACACCCAAGGCTCGCATCTTACTTTCTACATCTATCCACTCCCATCCCACGCAGACGGACAAGCGGCAGAAGCGAAGCGGGGACGTGGCGCGTACGCGCAGATGGGATAGGTTCAGCAGACAGTCAAGTTCGCAACAAGACGCAACAAGACTTCCTCTGTCTGTGGTGCCTTTCTGTTACTAAGCAGCCTGCATCTCCATCGATCTACCGATGTGTATCCGTATATGTGCCTGCTGCGCCGGCATACACAATAAGGCCGCGCTATCCCGCTTAGCACGGCTGGTCCATCCTATGAATGATCATGGGGATAGTGCTGCTGATAGTTGTTAGATAGATACATAGATGGCTATATACCACTAGTTCCAGGTAGTGAGATCATGTACAAGCCCCGGCTGAGCCATCGACCGAATTCGCAACCCAGCCGAGCTTCTGATATCCTCGAGAGTGTGCACATGACACGCCATGAACGGCGAGCCCCTGCTCCACGCACTGGGAGTTGAACGTGCAGACCAGCAGCATACCCAGTAGCACCGAATGTATTGATCGAGGCACACACAGGCACACAACGAAGATGTTCCATCTTCTGGGACATATTCCCGCTCGACTTCGAAGAGCATCCCCATCTTAATCCCATCAGGGGCGCAAGTACCCAGAGCAATCGGGGCGTAGCACGCGAAGTCAGTGCACCACGTGCGCCCCCCCCCCCCACTACACACTACGAATTCTAGTCAGGACGTACATAATAGGACGTACAGCCGCTTCGCGCGCCCATGTGCGCACCACAGTGGAATAATCCCATCCTTACTCTACATACGACAGAGAGGGTATAGGAATAACCAATATCTCTGTTCTCCCATGACCAACCAATTCCGTCTGTTCGGGATGGACTTGTGCACGCCCGCGTAACTGCTGCGAGCCAGTGATTCAGGTCCCTCTTATATGCACACGTACATATATCTTGTATCCCTAGTCAATCCCATTGCGTGCATACCTCCATCACGATATCGTCCTCGCTCTGCCCTCCGCCACTTACCTGTGGCCCTTTCAACCTTCTCCCCCCATCCCCTACTAATCCCAGTTCCCGCATCTCTCAACTTCCGACGCTCAGTCTAACAAGATTAATTTTAGGCCCGATATTCATCTCATGCCTCGTCAACATAGGCCATATGCATGGGTACATCTATCGGGCATGGTACATTTCACGTAGTCAATTTCAAGCCAGACGAGACGACCCTTCTTGGAGCCACCAACGCACACGGGAACATGGAACAACTGGGAAGAATGCTATATACATAAGTCGATGACAGTCAACAGCTCTAAGAACGGAGCCTCAACTCATATTGAATTGATATGGCCCCCTCCTGAAGACCACCCCTACCCCAAAGAAAAGCCTGTGTATTGTGTGCGAATGACTCTGGAAAGCCCATGCAATAGTTTCGAGAAGGATAACTAAGAAAGGGCATATTAGATCTATCATTGCTAAGTATTTTCTCAACTCCCGGAATCCAACGTACTCCCCGAAGAAGTTCGGCAGTATATACTGCCGGCCAAAGGAAAGAAACTCCCCATCTCGTGTTCGGTCAAGGGGGGTAGGTATTGAATATACAGTAAATACTAACGCGAGAAGCAGTACAAGGGAATGTAAAAGGATTTGTTGCGCAGGTAATGCAATCTAATTGAAAAATAAAATAAAATAAAAACACGACAGCTGCGTATATATGCTCCCATCCTCCACGCCAACCCAACTCCTACCAGGCAGGCTATCCACGCAAGCACGGTTGTCCTATGCGGGCGGCGGCTGCGCGGGGTCCGGGCCGGTGTGGCGCGCGGCATCAGCAGCGGCCTCGTCCTGCCGTGTATCAGCGGCGTTGAGCATAAGGGTCTTGACGAAGTGGGCCAAGGCGTCGGGCTGCTCGGGGACACCCTGGTCGCCGTAGCCGAGGTACTCGTCGGCGGTGCGGTTCGCGACGACGTCCTCGCAGCGCCCGAGCATCCGGGCCAACAGGGGGCGGTTCAGCGGCTCGGCGCTCAAACACGACGCCACGAGCCCCGCGAGCTCCGGGTCCAGCTCCCGGTCCTGCTGGAAGCTCAGAGGGTCGAACGGGTCGCCTGTGAATGAGCGGAATATCCATTGCATTACCTATTATTTTCGTATGGGAAAAAAAGCGTTAGTGTTTTTTTCTTCGAGCAGCTCGAGAACAGTCAGGTAGGAAAAAAAGCCTCGTACCCCCCCTGTCCCCTCTCCTTTTCTGTCGTCTTTAATTAGGATTTCGAAAGAAACGAAGCGAAAGACTTACGACACCGATATGGTAGAGATTCGTCGCTATCCCCGTATGAGGACCGAGCCTATTAGGAATGAATCAGCAAACTTGGTATGATCCTGTTGATGAGTTTGCGGGTGGCTGGTTCATAAAACATACGTCCGATCATAATCCTCCTCATGAGCCATACCGAAGTCAATGGCCTGGCGCTCTTCGTCAGCATACACCCTGACTACTAACTACTCCTCAGGAACCTCAGAAACGACGAGAAGCGCCTCTCTACCTTGATAATCGGTGTGATATCATGCTCGCCGTCGCTCGGGTCCACGGTACCTGAGGTTAGGTTAGGTCAGTCAACAAACGCTTATACAGCCCAGCGGGCGAAGGGGGGCGGAATTACTCCCACCAGGGACCTGTTTTACTACTTACACATCAAGATGTTCGCCCCGTGCAAGTCGTCGTGAATCAGAGTAAGCGGCGTAGGATTACCAGCCGGGATCGTCTCGCGCTGTACGGGTGCAGGCGGGGGATAAGCCAGTCCTATGACAAGCCTGGTCACTACATGATACACACACCAGAAAGTCAGCAAACTTAAGTCGGGTCTCCCTGGGGATTGAGGATACTGAAAGCAGGGCCCATATCAGGAAATCTTTTTTTCGTCTTTTCTTTTCTTTTCCTTTTGTTCTTTACTTACAGCAAAGCAGCAACCGCCAAAGAATAAGATTCGGAATCCTGATCTGGGCCGCCTTCACGCGATTAAGGAAATCCTTCAGGGGGCCATGATCGAGGAACTCCATGACCAACACGGGCCTCCCGAAGCCGTGGGTCTCGACATTCGTGACGGGGTTGACGACGTGCAGGGCATGTCGGAGGACCTGGAGCCAGTCGGATTCGATGCGCAGCTTCTCGTCCCACTCGGGCAGCTTCGCGTACTTGACCGCGAGCTTGCGGAGCGGTTGCCCGGAGGCGTCGACTTCGTGTACCAGGAAGGAAAACCCCTCCGCCCCGTGCGACAGCTCCTTGATCTGCGGGAACCGCTGTACGGAGGAGTCGAAGTATCGCTGCGATTGGAACAGGTCCTTGATTGCGTCGAAGTTCATGGGGTCCCGCGCCATTCTCGATTGTGCCCGTGGCTCATATATATATAGGAAGTGTTTTCCTCTCTTCTCTTCCTTACTTATCACTGAAAACGTATTACCTATAATAGATAAACCAAGTTCAGCTCATCATAGCCATGATGTTTTTGAGTGAGACCTTGCCATACTTACGCCATGCGATATAACCACTTGGCAGTTATCACGACAAAGGACCTACAGTAGATGTATCGCCTTGTCTACTCGACAGCCCGCATCTTTGTTTCCTATGCCTTTATTTCAAGACTCCTTTATACCACGGCAGCCTGGGCCTTTACGCATGCGAACCATGTATATTTAGACGTCATTTTTTTTGGATTCATTACGATTTATTTCGTAAAAAAAATGCGTATATACTTCTTGTAACTTGAATATTTGCCAACATCACAGTTGCTGCTACACTTAAGGGCCGCTTCGGCTCGAACCTGGAACTCGCAAAGCTGATTGGTTTTCTCCTTTGAAAAAAAAAACAGAACAGACAAAAAAGGTTTTTAGAGTAAAAGCAGTACAATCGGTATAAAAGTTCGAGCAACTAAAGCGGCCTGAAGATCCTGAGGTAACCTTTACGCCCCATGTGGTTAAAAACCCTTCCCATAACCGACCGTCGTAAGAACTGTGCGCCGCGTAAAGACCGAATTTTAAGAGAACACTCTCCCTGCTCATCCGCTCATAATAAAATGAGGTAGTTGCTAGGGGCAATGCCCGTAGTGCCGTCTGCTTTCCGCGCTTGCCACCACCGGCCACTAACGTCACTGACGTCCAACATCTCACCCTTCGAGAAGGAGATTTCGTTCGCATCTTCGGGGTTCGCCGTATAGCTGTAGATGGCCTTCGCCTTATACGGGTACTCCGTTGGTTGCGCAATCTCGGGCTCGTTTTGGGGAGGCGATGGTGATTTGACCTGGGAGGTATATGTTGGTGCCGGTCCAGCATTTTGTAGCGCGTTACCACTCATGCCACCCACCGGAGAAGGATTCTCGAAACCGTTGAGCTGCGCAGACGTGTACATCTGAGGCGGCTGCACCGAGGTGGATGTAACCGGGCGACCACCGTAACCACCGTATCCACCGTTCATCGTTTGCCTATTTGTGGCAGACTCCTTCTGCAGTGCGAAGGAGTCAATGTAGGCCCGGGCCTTTCCATTAGGCGCGGATCCAAAGTAGAATATCCACACGGTCTATAGGTAACAGTTAGCCAGACGTGCACGGTTACCATATGGCGATTGCTTCCATCATGTCGGAATGCGCTTACCAAAACCATAGAAAGCAGCATGAACCCAGCCGCGGCGGCCTGACGGGCTCCACTGAACGTGTACAGCAAGTTGTTAACCGAGGATGTTGTGAGAACAAGGCCGCAGGCCAGATAACCGACAATGGCAACGTGGTAGGTCTGGACGACGTCGGCAGCTACCACGATGAAGACGCCGCCAATCATGAAAAGCATGTAAACGACAGACCACCACGCGAAAGGGGGATAGGTAAAGATTTTATCCCTGATCTCGGGGTCTCGGGCTTCTATCTGGCCAATGATGCTGGAAATAAATGCTATTATCCACGCGAGCTGTATGAGGAGTAATTAGCAGCACGAAGGCAACGCGCATCGGCAGCACATTGGAAGAACATGATCAGATTACTTACCAAAGCGATAGATAGTGTGGCTAGGGCAAATGGGTCACCGATAATGTTGCCCAATTTAATGCCTCTGCGGCCGCCGTATCCCATCCTAGACTGGTCCATTTTCCGTATCGATGGAGAGTGCAGGGAGCCGTAAGACGGCATAAGGAGAGTACACTAGGCGGCTTTATCGATAGGCGCGATCGGAACAGAAAAATGACGATGGCAAGAGATTGCCGGACGACTGGCGACAAAGTTTGTGATATTGGCTAGTCGGTAGGCCGAGTTACTGATCGGGTCGCTGTATGCGCGGACGATGTGACTATACTGAATCGATAATATGTATGATTGGCCACTTAAGATTTAATCCGGGTAGTTATGTCCAGAGTTGATTGTTCCAATATGTTCCAACAGTGGGGTTTTGAAGAAAGAGTAATTAAGAATATGGGTTATTGTTGTGGCAGGGACCGAAGAGTAAGCAAGAAGTAAGAATGTAAGAGTGTGTGTGTGTGTGAATAATGAGTGACTGGAGTTGGATGAACTGTCTGACTGGATGGCAGTATATGGAGAAAGGGACCTGATGCAATGGTGCTTTGACCAAGATCGAAACAAGCGTAGAATCGCAAAATACTACAGTGTATCTGCAGTAGTAGTGGTGATGGAGTTGAGAGTCTGGGCTTGACGGTGCATAGGTACTATTGTTCAACTGCGATGGTGAAAGTCCCGAGGTTGAGGTGACGTTGTACTGCTAAGGTACAAAGAGACAGCTCTCACAAGGTGCTTCTAAACAGAAAACCCGAACCAAAAATCACTTGGTGATCAAAAAGACCAAGAAGACCAAGAATGTCGATAACGACAAAAAACAAAGAAGCGGAGTAAAGATCGCAAGCAAGCCTGCGATGTGGTGAGATGCAGTGGGATGCAGTGAACTGCGGTGGGTTCTGGTCGGCACAATGTCCGGCAAATGCGTAAGTGAATGTGTGAATGCGTGAATGTGTGATGGGATGGGCGAAGGGCCTATCAGAACCTGGAAGGGGGGGAATCCAAAGTCGTAGTATAGTAAGTAAGAGGTAGTAAGAAGGTAGGGTTCCAACCTATGCAATGCGACAGTCGAACCAAAAAGGAATGGGGGCGGGCCTTTTTTTCCTCTCAACTTGAACAAGATAAATAAATCCAGAATGAGAATTGAGTATCGAGAATTAAGAATCGTAGACAACAAGGCTCCGGCTTCGAAAAAAAGAGAACTTCAAAAAAGAGAATCAATCCCTATGAAGAAGATCCCAGCTGATTCGTCGAGGCTCAGTTTTTTGTTCTTTCTCGGCAGGAACGAGGTCGATGACGGCGATAACTTTATACGTGGATATGATTCGAGTCGTAAATACGTAAATACGTAAATAAATACCTACCAAGATCTAGGTAGGTAGGCACGGTATGGTATGGTACGGTACGGTACGGATGATTTCGTTAATACACGGGAATGGCGGAAAGCGTGATGTCCTGGTCTGTCTGACGTCCCAGCGCAACTCCTTGATCTTCTTGTTCTTCTTCTCCCTTCTTTTTTATCTCTCACGTTTTCTCGTGCTTCACGTTCCTGTTGAATCCTCTTCCCGTCGTCTTTAGATCGATCCTCCTTTTCTTCCTCCTTGACTCTTTCCTAACTTGAAAACCGAGGGTGTCGTAGATGTGGATATCGATGTTGAAGCAAGCGTGGGTGGCACAGACTTCACTTTGGTCCTCTTGCGCAGTCACTGACGGCGTAATACTTTATATATATAAAAGACTCCCCAAAAAAACCAAGAAGAGTCAACAACGAATTTAGAGAAGGTCACGACAAGTGATTCAAATGAAGGGAAGGGGAGTTCGGGTAGTAGAAAAGATAAGCAGAAGGGGGGTGGAAGGGCGGAGTGGGCGGCGTGCACAGGAACCAGCTGAGAATCGAAAGGTGACGATGATGAACAGGAGGCTTGTCGTCGCAATTGTCGAAAATTGTCGGGATGGGATGTCACAGGGAGGGAAGTAAGTATGTAGTGGGAAAGAATGTGGGAAAGTGGGAAAGGACCGAGCTGGGACTGGAACTGGCTGAATTGGCAACTGTGATTTACTCCAGGGTTGGATTACAGTTGACTAGTAGTAGTATTGAATTACTGGAATACCGGGGGATAACCAGACAGTCATAAAAAACATTATAAAATGGAAAGGATGAAGAAGGAATATTCAGGGCTTACTTTCCAGGGTCGGGTTGGTAGCGGTTTAGTTGTGTGTACCAATATGCAACTTTGGAAGCTACATACGAAGTACGGATTGTAGACTACGAGGACCTACTACCTACAAGTAAATTACGGGCTGGGAAGAACGAGGTTGGACCTACCCGAGTACCAACAACCAGTCGCAGCGACAGGAAGGTACGGTGGTACCTACCCATGCATAATCCATGGATGGCTTATGCAAGTAAAGTCACTTGGGCCATTGTATTGTAGTCCTTTTACGTATAGCTTGGGAAACAGTCGGGCTGATAATAGAATAATAAGAATAATCTAAGCTGCTAAGGTTGTATGTAGTTAGGCTAAGATCGGAAAGGGGGGCGACTGGTAAAGAAAAATACTGTCACTAATACTAAATAGGAAAGCACCTCAGGCTGACTGGTAGATTAGCAGCACTTTATTTGGCAGGCAGATTGGGCGAACCTGAACTAATTAGCTAGCCAGGTACGACCGCCTAGACTGGGCAAGGAACATTACATAGTAGAAACTTATAATCTGCTGTACCAGGCCTGAATAAATATAAGAAGACGAGAGCATTAGATACCCGTGGACAAGTTAATATCAGCATTTCTGCAATTTCCCTTCTAGGCTTGGTTCGCGACGAAATAATTCACCTCATACAATTAACGACGTACTTGAATTGCATTGCATAACCGTTATATCAAGCATTTCTGTCTAGAATCTGGATATCTGGAATAACTACCACCCATCTAACGGGATTTAATACTGACCCTAACACTATAAGTTGTCGTGTTGTTCGGTAGGAACGCGCGTACATGACTAACTGTTCCGACCTCTGGTGTTCTACTGTATGGTCGCATAGATGGGCAGACGGAACGGTTGGGACAGGACCGTCTCTGTAAAGAAATCGTTATTTTGCTAGCCTCAAAGTTGCCTACTTGAGGCTAGTATTATTAGTAAGGGGGGGAATATAAGAAACGATAATCCCCTGCTATTTCCCGATTCTTCTCTTTCCTCCTTGCAGGTACCACGTACTACCCAACTACCCTAGGTACCTACAGTAGGTACTTAAGTCTAGGTAGTCCACACTACTGGAAGGTAAGGGTAAGATCCGCGTCCCGTCCAATTGTTTGGAAATAAGACCAGGAATTCCCATTGGCCTTCATACAAATTGATCTCGTGCATTTCGGATGGTAAATTGGATGGACTGGCTTGAACTGGTTGGTTGACTGGTAAAGCCTCCATCGGCAGGCTAATGACTTGGGGTCGCATACGCATAGTACCTGTCCTTTTGTTTGGCCAACATGGCTATTGTCATTGCTCACTATCGTATCATACATAGGTTAGTATCATACGGGCGATACTATAATACCTAGCACC
Organism: Eutypella sp. D-1; assembly: GCA_023313575.1. NCBI lineage: Eukaryota > Fungi > Ascomycota > Sordariomycetes > Xylariales > Diatrypaceae > Eutypella > Eutypella sp. D-1. Next base: position 505,136 of record JAJTTP010000016.1, on the reverse strand, counting down.
AACTAATCCAGCTGCACGAACATTTAGAAGTTACCTAAGGTACCTTGTTTACGATCCTTTTCGCGCTGCGCTACCGCAGGTACACGAACCTTATTAGGCTTGTCACGTTGGCCACCTGGGTCGAGATTGGCGGGCGGTACCACAGAAAAAAAAAAACGAAAAAGAAAAAGGGAAAAAAGGACATCCTTGAAAGAAAAGAGTTGCCCACGTGAATTTTGGCGCGGAACAGCAATAGAATGCCCGCGGATTCGGTAAAAGAGCCTATGTAGGTACCCCCGGGTCATTTTTAACTCTGAAAAAAAGGACTTGGGGGGTTCCAGACCAGACAAAATCCCAGCCCTGAAGAGAGGGTGGGGTCGCAGCGTTAGCGTTTGAGACGCGACAAGGGGGGGGCCATTCGGCCTTCGTTCACTTCCATGGTAAGACGGGACCTCGGGACTGGCATTGGACTTTTTCGTTCGCACTTGCTGCCACATATCTACCTAGGTAGGTAGGTAGGTAGCTAGTAATTACACCACACACAACAGACACACGACATGAACCTCAGGAGGCGGCCCGGGGTTTGGTAAGGGAAAGGGGGCGACCCGGATGTTTGGGATCGGTGATTGGCTTAAATCCCCGAGAAAGGACGAGAGTTAGAGAGAGAGAGGGACGCCCCAGCCCGCCATCCCGATCTGAATTCAGCCAATCAATCCCATCTAATCCTCCCAGGATGAAAACCACCGCCCCCCTCCCCCATCCCACCTCGCATATGTCTATTGCTTAGGACTTCGTATCGTAGTAGTAGTTATATGAACATATATATAAATCTATATATCAATGCCATGTCGCCGTGTCACTGTTACACCGCGTCGAGACACAGCAGACAAAGGTCAGCAATGGGGCCAATAGCAAAAGCGAATCGAACCATTCCCTCGGGGTCGCGTGGGCAAGGGGGGCGGGGGGGGAGGGGGGTTGCGAGGTCCCGTCGACAATATTTGGATTGTTCGTTCGTATGTTAGGCCATGTTTAAACGGTAAACCGGATTCGCTGTGTTGTGCGACCCTACCAATACCCTACAACAACCTAATCGGTCAGACAGGCAGACCGAGACGACATAAAAGAGGCGCGTGCACGTTCGTCGAGGTGACGAGAAAGGAAAAGAAAGAAAAAAAAAACTGAGACGCACATCTTCCTTCTCTAAAACCCCAACCAAAGATCACCACCAGGGCATCGCACACCGGATCGAACCGGTCCTGAGAGTCATCTCAGACGGGTTGCGTCAGGTCGCGGGTGCTAGGTGGGTTTCAGAATATTCGGCGCCGGCACGGCTTTTAGTCAGTCATTCAGTCAGTCAGTCAGCTACGGCTTTTATTTTTTCTTCCTCATATTAGTCTTTTTAGAGAAATTCTCCCCCTCCTCCGGCTCTTATACGTAATCGATATGGTAAGCAGCCTAACCCAACATTCGTACCTCCCCTTCCGGTGTTGTTGGGGTTTCTCTCATTTACTATAGACGCGGCCCGAGATCGTGCGGGTACCCAACTACCACCACCACCACCACCGCAACGGGATCGCTACCAACTTGTGACCTTCCGCCCCCTCCGCCTTGACTCAAGTGCGAACAGACACATCTTAGGTAGTATCGTCACCGTTGGCCCTGACACTTATGGCGTTATGCAACTCTCGGGACATGTTTTAGGCGCAAAGAGCAGCGTCCGAGCTGAGAGTTTTAACTTAATCTTCATCACAAAATCTATAACGACAGAGCTAAAAGGGAAAAAAAAAAAAACCCCCCCGTTCCACTGCTCAGCCCTCTCTGGCCCTAAAAAGTAAGGTATACACGACTATATATCTAGCAACGACTAAATCAAAGTAGTTCCTTACACTTAGTTATAGAACACCAAAACTTGCGGTTTAGCTGCGACTCAACCCAATCTGCACAGGTACCCTTTTTCGGGAGGGTGGGGGGTGTTTCATTTCGCCTAAAAGGGGCACGAAGGGGGCGTCGACGACCTGATAACCCTGAAACGCTGATCGTGCGGACGGGCTGGTAGACTAACTTTCTTAGTATATTGCACTTACAGTCCTCAATTCCCCACGCCCCGTTTTCCGTTCCAAGCCGCCACCATATATTTCCAAAAAAAAAAAAGACGGGAGAATCCCATCTACGACATAATCACAAAAGACACATACTACCTATAAAGTACATGACAAGAACGGACAGCAAGCCCCTCCGTCCCACCATGCTACGCCACGTGATCCTGTGTCAGATCCCCCTCCCCCTCCCCCTCCCTCTCTCCCCCTTCCCCGGGCCGAGGGAGAGTCGGAATAGTGGACATAGATATTGTTAACGTAGATTCACTTACTGCATTCAACAATAAATTTCATATGATCGAACTTTCGTAACGTGTTTCGACGTAGTTGCGCTCGACCTACGTAGCTAGCTATATCTCGTAATGTAGATGTATATAGTCCCGCGGGCAGGGAATCCAAAACACACACACACACACACACACATATATATATGTATATACTCCTGATATATACGACAGTCAGCTTCAGCCTTGCTAGGCGGAGTTTTGCATCCCCTCGCACGCACCTGGATACTTAGTGAAGAGCAGACGGGGTCGAGAGATCAAGTGATGGGTCCAGAAAGAGCAGACGGGTTGAGTATGACGTGACGTTAAGTCAATACAGTATTAAACCCCCGTTCCATACACATAATACAATAAAAGGGGCATCTTACCTCCTTCGGTCTCTTCCAGCTCGCTCAAGTAGGTAGGAGGTAGGTAGATAGGCAAGTAGGCATATTGACATCAATTCCGCCCGGCTTTCCGTTACGTGAGGGGCGGGTTTCTACCGAAATCAACAATACCGCACTACACGTAAGGCCAAATACGTAACCTCACTCTATATTCTAAACGGCGTAGCCCAGGCCTTTTTTTTTTCGCCCATGGGGGGATCTCGCGCCCAACAGGTGCGCGGGCACTCACTCTTTCTTTCTTGCTGAAGAAGAAGGAAGAATACGGGCTGGAGTTCGCTGGTCAAGCTTGCCGTGTCTGGTGGTGATGGCGATGGTAGAAGGGTCTAGCTCGTCGCCTTTGGAAACATGACGGCTAAGCGGCTATTGAACGCCTGACTTTTCTGCTGATGGGTAGACCTTGCTGATGCGAGGCCAGACAGACCATAGAGGGTGATGAACCCCCGAATGTGTTAGGAAAAGCTAGGAGGTCAGAGGGGGGGACACCAGGGCGTACATCAATTAATTTGATTCCCCCAGGCGCCGGGACTGCTCCATCGGTTACCTACGAACTTGAAAGCATGTAGTCAAATCGCGACGTTGAAAATCGGTCACAGGATCTTGATGAAGATAACAGATGAGCAAACAAAACAAGCAAGGGCGGAAAATTTTTTAGATTTTTTTTTTTTCATGCGAATTGGGCAACGGTTTTTCTTTTATCATGGACACGCCCATCTATCCTATTATCCCTTCTTGACATACGCACACATACATCCCAATCTCTCTGTAGACATCCCACTCCGCTGCGTTGGATTGCGCCATACATCGTAGAAAAGGCGGCGGTCCTGGGACTTTTCAGCCTTTCTAGCACCTTCGTCGAAGTTCAACGCGCCGGGGGGGGGGGGGTGGTGTATAGATTATGAGTTTCCGGAAACTTCACCAATCCTATTTCAAGGCCATACTTCAGAATCCCCACGGCCAAACGGCGATGGAATCACTATCGTGTGGACGACCGGGGCACCTGTGTGCAATATGGGTTTACCACTTCACGTCGACTCCGCACGCCCAACATATGCAAGCCTATGCGTACCGCGCAAAGACTAGCAGCCACTGACCTGCGCCCCTGAGATCACAAGATTTTTGCCCCGGAGCCAGAAATGCCCCCGTTTTAGCGGACACTTGGACTGATCCTCTTCATGTACCCAGACCGACCAAAAGGTCCTTCCTCGCGCGGGCCTGGAGACAAGGAGGTTGGGAAAAGTTGCGCCCATAACTTACTCGAGGGTATATAGAAGGGTAGTATATACGCCTTTGGGGTCGTTGGGAAAAGAAGACATCGTATGGCTTCTATCGCCCGTACAACGAACGCGTCGCCCGGACGGCCAAACCTCCCTTGCTACCCCCGGATCATCATAATCATGTGCCAAGCTGTGCGGAGTCTGCTCATTGACGTGGTGCGACGCGGGGGCGGCGCATCGCTGGTGTGATCGTCCTACCCACCCATACACGAGATCAGAACTCATCTCTCTCCCTCTGGGCCCTCCTAACGGCGCGCTCGACCCTGCCGACGCGGGACTCGGCAGCAGCGACGAACTCGGAGGCGGGGAGGGCGCGGTGCTCGTAGAAGCGACGGACGACGGCCTCGCTACGGGCGCGGAGCTCAGCGACCTCGACGTCCTGGGCGCGGCGGGCAGCCTCTAGCCCCGCCATGCGCGGCAGCAACGCGGCGAGGCGCGCGCTCAGCGCCGGGTCCGGCACCGGCGTGTCGGCTACCACTGCCGTTAGCGCCGAGGCTGTCGTGGGGTACGATGACGCGGAGGACAGCACGATGGCGCGGATCGCGTCCGCGGAGAGCGAGGTCGAGGGCGGTTCGGATGGTGGTGGGGGCTGGAAGAGGTCCGGGTGTGACTTGTCTATGACGTGACAGAAGAAGAGATATATGGGTTAGTTCTGTACTTGTCGCGTCGGGGGTGTTTTTTCTTGTGATTCCCCACAACCATAGCCATAACCCCCTCCTTCGTCTATGCAAACGAGGTCCGGGGACTTACAGATCTTAAGCAGCTCGGCGTACACCCGCACACCATGCAGGAGCTTCTCAAAGCGGCGCTCGAGGTCGGCCATGCTCTTAAAGGCGGGCGCCTTGGGCTGCTGGACGACATGGCCGTAGAGCAGGTGCTCGATGCGGAGCACACGCGTCTCTAGGAGAGACAGGGTAGACAGAGTTGTGTCGTCGATCTCGGACTCCATTGTTGGTAGGGTTTGTAGTAGGTGGTGGTGGTGGTGGTGGTGTTTGGAGGGGAATAGGATGCTTCCAGGTTAGTGATGCCTACGGTTGGTGACATAATCTCCAGATTGTAGGGTTGTAAGGTACTGAGGCAAGCTTCTGATAAGGTAAGCTAGAATGTTACTATAAAGAAGCTTGGGCCATCTATGGAGGTTAGCGTTTCCTTTCCAGGCAAGTCAGGTACATTTCCCTGTGTCCACTTCTATAGACGGCTTAGGCTTAGCGTTATTCTAGCAACTAGAGCTTTAACTTTTAATCTGTCTTGTCTAGCTTCATCGCCTTAGGGCTGGTTCAGGGGCCTCGAGGTTACCTAGCAGCCCTAGGTAGGTACCTAAGCCTTGGAAATCTCAATTAGTACTCGCCTACCGAGGTAACTACCACATTTCCTTAGTGCAATGCAGACTTCGTATTCTCTGCTTATTTTCAGCTTTGCATAAATTGTTCACTTGGTATAGTAACGTTGGAACCTTGGAAACTTGAGCACTGGCTAGCTTTTTTGGTGTTCTTGCTTGTTCTGCCCAGGCGGTCTAGACTAGAGGACTTCGTGATGGGGTTCCCCGAAGATCCCGATCAGCTTCACCATCCCCAATCCCAATGTCGATCTCCCTGGGGCCGTAATAATAATAATAAGTCTTCTAGAAAACGACTTCGTCGAAATCCTTGTGGGCTTACAATTATCGACTTAACATAACTCTACTTAGTGGAAGGCACTTAACTATAGATAGGTCAATTTAAGAAATATACTCGGACCTTTCCGTACGTACGACCCAAGATCATCGTCGGTAGGTGGACTAAGGTGCTTATATGAGCGCCACCGAATGGTCCTGGCGAATGATGAGCGTGAGCCCCTGACATATCACTGACAGCACCAGCGCACTAGACTTCCCCTAGAGGTCGAAGTAATTTGAGGGTGCATTGTGCCAATATATCGGCATTTTTTCACTCGAAAAAAATCGTCGACGTGGCTCTCGGCAACGGACCATTCATTCGGCTTTACCTCTCTTCTTTTCCAAGGCTGGTCGGGGCACCGCTGGTCTACACGAGCCGTGAATCTGACCAAAGACCAATGATGTCTTCTCGGGAAACCTAGCCGGCCCAGCCACATGTAGTGAGACATGCTGCCAAGTTGCTCATCTGGGCAGGTCCTGCTGCCCTGTCGGAGGAACAACCCCAATATACAGGACGGCGACCAAGTTTTTTCTGAATGGCTATGAGGAGCAACCCCACATGATCCCCTGAACCCTGCAACGGTCATGCAGTGCGCGGGAGACAGGGTGCCAAGGCGATAAATCCGACCGCCTTGGTTACGCCGCTCATCTGATTAGCATCACGACTTGAATTGCGACAAATTGAGCGAGAGCGCCGATGGCTCACCCCTGAGATCTCGGTGTCCCCCGCGGGTGGTGGGACGCAGGATCAGCCGATGGGGCAAAAGGCAAGACATTACGACGGACCCTGGCCCCTGGCTAGTAAAGAGGTCGGTGCTTAGAAATATCCACGGATGCCCGACACGTCTATACTCTTTTCCTGGCCCTCCGGGTCTCCTTTGTGTGTCTTTCTTGGAACGTAGTTGGCGCGCGCAACTTATAACTACACCTTAATCATAATGAGCGGAGGGCTGAAATCGGACTCTTGTACCATCGTGTTGTTGTTGCTGCTGCTGGTTCGATCCTTGTAAGGGACATTGCGGGCCGGGATGAGACCCTACCAACTCCTCGCTCTGCTAGGGGTCCTAGTGCAAGCTCAGTAAGTTATCGGAATCCGCCAGTGTGATGTCCGGGAAGGATCGCTGAACGGCACCCAGGCGTCCTCCCTCGGGCTGGACGTACCCCGTCAACCCCGAGCATCCGATCTATCCTCCGATTGGGGACAATTACCCGGCGAATGGGCCGGTTGATAACTCGACCTACGACTACGTGGTAGTCGGCTCCGGGCCGGGCGGTGCTCCTCTGGCCGCCCGCCTAGCCCTCGCGGGATACAGCGTACTGCTCATTGACGCCGGGGAGGACCATGGCGCAGACCCACAGGTTCAGCTGCCCGCATTACACCCCTATGCGTCCGAGTACAATCCCATCCGTTGGTCCTACTTCGTCAATCACTATGAGGATGAGGCGCAGGCCAAGCGGGACAGTAAGATGACTTATCTGACTCCGGACGGCGAGTATTATGTGGGACACTACCCGCCGGAGGGTTCCGAGATGTTGGGCATCTATTACCCGCGAACCGGCGCCCTTGGCGGGTGCTCGCAGCATAACGCGCTGATTACTATTCTGCCGCACGACAACGATTGGAACCACATCGCATCCATAACCGGGGACGCGTCGTGGAAAGCGAACAATATGCGGAAGTACTTCAAGAGACTCGAGGCTTGTCGATACCTGCCCAACAGCATCATCGGACACGGTTTCACGGGATGGCTCGAGACCCGCCTGACGCCCCTCATCTTGATCTTGCAGGACTTGAAGGTATTGTCGCTTACAATCGCAGCGGCGACTGCGATGGGTCAGGATTTGAAGGGGAAAGTAATCAATACCGTAACCGGGTTGCTCGAGGTACGAGACACATAGGCAGCCACCCCCCCCCCCCCCTTTCCTACTTCCAAATTTCGTGCGAAGTCCGACTCACAACCCGCAGATCCTGGCCCTAGACGTCAACAACAACCTGCCGGGTGGAGACCAGGGAGAATTGCTCTACCAGACTCCGTTGACGATGAGCTCCGATTACGCCCGGACGGGCCCGCGCGAGTTTGTGCTGGACGTGGCCAACGCCGTTAACAACGACGGGACCAAGAAATACAAGCTGGATATCGCGCTGAACACGCTGGTCACGAAGGTGAATTTCGACACGTCGGGCGCGCAGCCCAAGGCCACGGGCGTGGACTACCTAGTTGGCAAGAGCCTGTATCGCGCAGACACGCGCGCGAGCGACGGCGGTGGCGTTCCTGGTAGCGTGAACGCTCGCCGCGAAGTCATCGTAGCGGGCGGCGCGTTTAACACGCCGCAGATCCTGAAGCTGAGCGGCGTGGGTCCGGCCTCGGAGCTGCAGGCGTTCGGCATCCCCGTGGTGCGGGACCTGCCGGGCGTGGGCGGCAACCTGCAGGACCGCTACGAGGTCGGGGTAGCGGGCAAGGCGCCCTCGGACTTCGCGCTGCTGAAAGACTGCACGTTCCTGCAGGACCCCCAGGGCGAGGACGACCCCTGCTACCGGAAGTGGAAGAACCTCCCCGGCGAGCTCAAGGGCGCCTACACCACCAACGGCCTCGCCTTCGGCTACATCCACCACTCGTCGCAAGCGGCGGCGAAGGGCGACGACCCGGACCTGTACCTCGGCGGGGCGCCGGCCCTCTTCGACGGCTACTACCCGGGCTACGCGGTGTCGGCGACGGCGGACCGCAGCATCTGGACGTGGCTGACGCTGAAGGCGCACTCGCGCAACAACGCGGGCACGGTGAACCTGACGTCCGCGGACCCGCGCGACACGCCGCGCGTGGCGTTCCGGTCGCTCGGCGAGGGCGTGGGCGGCGACGCCGACCTCCAGGCCGTCTACGAGGGCGTGCAGTACGGCCTGCGCGCCTTCGAGAGCCTGGTCCCGCTCGACGGCGCCTTCGAGCGCGTGTGGCCCGACCCGGCTAACGTCTCGTCCGAGGAGGAGTTCAAGCAGTTCATCCGCGACGAGGCCTGGGGTCATCACGCCAGCTGCACCGCGCCCATCGGCGCTGACGACGACCCCCTCGCTGTCCTCGACGCGCAGTTTCGCGTTCGCGGCGTCGATGGCCTCCGTGTCGTCGACGCCTCTGTCTTCCCCAAGATCCCTGGAACTTACATCGTCCTCCCCATCTACATGGTCAGTGAGAAGGCCGCCGATGTCATCATAGAGTCGGCGCGGAGAGATAGGGCGTGAGTTTAAAAAGGCGTGTTAATATATAGACATGACTTAATCGATAAGACCTCCTAGTTTTAAAAATACTATAGTAGTTATGAATGGCAGCCAGTCTAAAGATGTGTAAAGATGTGTACTGTGTGATTTAGTCGTTGTACTCTGCCCCCTTTGCTTGGAGAAAGGTCTAGTCTATCGTGACCCGTAGCTAAGGGAGGGAGCGGGGGGGCTTGACACCTCTGTCTTATTATTACCAGACGTTGTTGCTCTGCTTGAGCTGTCCATGAGAAATACCAGCAAAGCCACTGACGGGACTTGGTAGCTAGATGAGAAAGGCACTGTTAGGTGTGAATACCATCAGTAATGGACGGAAACTCCGTAGCCGTCTCCCAGGAACTACAGTGCCAGAGGAATAGATATTGGCAAATGACATTCCCATCCCTGTAAATCCTAGCTGCACGATGACGCTGGGATACATCAGTCGATTCTCACCCAGTCCATCTTAGAAGCTGGCTAATAGACATCGATGAGACACCGAAGTGCTACTCCGGTGAGAGAGTGGGAGAGTGAGAGGTCACTGCTTGTAAGATTAACCGCTGCTTCTGAAGAGAACCAACCTACCTAGGTAGGTAGTACCAGGAAAACCTAACCCAGAAAGAAGTAGCAAACGAGGTGGGAACCAACCCGTCCGTGGCCACCAAGGAAATAATAAGATTTCCCCCAGTTTGCCGTTTGGGGGGGAAAAGCTCTACACCGGGCCCGGGCTGTATGGTCCCCGTTCTGAGCTGGTGGCCCTGGGCCCTGGCTAGCAGAACAAACATGCAGGGTAGATCCCATGTACGGGAGACGTTTCCTCGAACTCTAAAAACCGCTGTGCGTGAAGCCTCACGTGCTTGCGACGTACAGGCCGGTTTTCCTCTACACACGCGCAAAAAAAGAAAAAAAGGTTAAGGTTCGTCTTGCTTCCTTACACGGGTTAACCTTTTTCCCTTGTCTGGTGACCACCCCTTCCCCCTTCCCCCTTCCCGAACTCGCGATTATTTTAACTTCTTATGCTCCGCCCTGGAACCTTCTCTTTTTCTCCCTCTCTTCCTTTTACAACTACCTCTTGACAACCGCGATTCGAGTAGCCCCAACCTTCATACACTCTCTATTAGCAAATATCATTATCTCAACCAGCTCAACAACCAGCCCAACAAGAAGAGCACCAGGCCACTACTCTAACAAGACACAAGCCGTACTTCATTCAAACACCCCCCAAACCCCCAAAAAAGAAAAAGAAAGAAAAATGCCGGACAGGAATAAGCCGGAAGGCAAGGAGATTAAAGCGGAGCAAGTCCTCGCAGCGGGACCGATCGCGTGGACGATTAGTAGCAAGAGCGGCCAGTTCGCGCCGCTGAAGTGTACGCTGCGCGACGACGCGCGGGTGCCGGGGGGCCGCCGGATGTCTATAGAACCGGTGAAGAACGGCGCGGACTCGTCGTCGTCGTCGTCGTCGTCCACATCCGCGCCGGGCCCGTCGAAGAAGACTTCGACGTCCTCTTCCTCTTTTTTGCACCTGCTACCGGAGATCTCGTGCGGTAGCTCGGAACTGTCCGCGCTGGCGTCGGACTGGTCCGGTGAGAGCGCCCAGTCGTCCGTCGCTAGCCCCCCGCCATCCTCCGCCTCAGAAACGGAGAGGAAACCATTATCGACGGCCACGAATCTACCTAGGGAAGGCGCCAAATCCGCGGACAAGGGGAAGGGGCCGGCCGTACCGGATAAGCCGGCCCCAAACCTACAGCCTCACTACCAGAGCATGCTCGACCCGTAGCCGCTTCCGCATGCCGACACAGTATCGCGACGAATGCAGGACCCTTATGACCGGGGGGGAACGTGTGTCGTTTCCCTTTCCAGCGACCACCCTATTATTATTTAGAGTTAGCGATCATAATATAATTACAATGGATTAGATTTGAACACAGACATATACTTTCCTTGGCCGTCTGAGGCGCCCCTTTAACATACACTGTAAGCCTGAACTACATAGTTGATTGGCAAAGCCCTGGAAATTATGGGATACACGAGGAACCATCGGCCCGGATAGATTTATGCCGTCATACCGCCTGTTCGGACTCTTGTGCGCTGTTGCTGTCTGACGAGGAATAGGCACCTTGGGAGACTGTTTGGAAGGGTACGTACAAAAACCCATTCCGTTGCTTTGGCGTGAGAATTAACAATGATAAGGGAAGGCCTAGGTAGTATATATCATCCTTACACGGGAAGAAGAGCGGTTCCAGGGGATAAATCGACGAACGGGAGATAGTTGGTGGAAAAAGGGGTTAGTCGGTAACTGTCACGATATCTAATTTTTGGAAACGTGTAATGCAAAGCTGGTATCTTGGCCAGATAATATAGCGAGAAATCTGGTTACGATGATCATACTTGACGATTTGAACACATGCCCTTGATGAGGTGATACCTGTCTTGAAAAAAATGATGCAATGTCCCTCCTCGACTAACGGCCTTGCGTCGTGTATGCTCGGATGTGACGTGGTTCAGAACTTCATGATTTAGGTACCCACCCCTATTACCTTTGTCGTGCTGCAGTCCTACCGGTAGGATTTCATCTGTTTCATGTCGATTGTAGTAGTCTGACAATAGCACTTGATGAACATTTACATAGGTGTAGCTACTACTCATCGGCTACGATATACTTTCGTATGAAGTCCTGTTGGTAAAGGTGAAGCAGTCAGCTGTTCAGCTAACTACTTAGTAGGGAACCAATAGAACAGCCTAAAACGTCTGGGGTTTACCCCACATTGCCTGCTGGGCCCCCCTTATTAGCTAGCGGCTGCCCTGGCGGGTAATTCCCGAGTTGGGTTTCGACCCGCTTTGCCGCTTTGCCGCACTGCCTGTTTCTGAGGTAGTGGCTACCTAGGTACCTTGAGTACATATGTAGGTACCTGCTAGAGTTGCTTAGTCTAGGTACTTCGTATTTCTAACAAGTACGCTGCACTGCCTAAGTACCTAGGTAGTTCGTACTTCCTAAATATGCCCATCTGTCAGCCGTCACCGTCGGTAGCGATTTCCCTTAGAGTTTAGCTGCCTGCTACCTACCTGCGGGTACTCTACTCTAACTTAGGCAGGTTCTACCCATCTGGCTATTGTCCATGTTACATGCTTGTTAATTCCCTAAGAATTCCAACCCCCAGCGCAACGGAATAAGCAAAATTACATCCTTTTTAACAGATTAACACCAACGACTTTCTTTTCCCAACTTCACCCATCCTCCCCCCTCTCCGCGTAGGCCTACACTATTGTTAGACAGCATTCCTGGGCCGGTTGGATTGGAGGCCGAAAGGGCATAAGGCTTGTTTCCAACAACAATCGACCGGGGCCGTAATCTTGCAGTAATACCGAACCGATCACGGTTACGATTACGCTTACGATCACCGGGCACGCGATACGAATAACCCGGCACTATAGTCCGTCGTAGCACGCAGGAATAGGGGGATACATTTCAAGCCGAAGAAAGATAGAAAGAAAAGAAATCCCGATATCGATCGGCTCGACTCTATTCGACCCGACCCCCCGACCCGTGTGTGGTCATGGTGATGACGGATTACTCGACTGTTTCTCATGGCCAAGGTTCGGACGACGACGCATCACCGAGGAATTCCGACGATATGACAAGGTGCGTCTTCTGCGTTTTGAGTTGGGATGAAAGGGGGCGAAGTGAAGAGGGGGAAGATCTGCTAGGAATTCTTACTTACCCTGGATTGTGACGTGACGTGATGTATAGGAACCGACGAGGTCGAGGCTTTCTGAAGGATGGCGGCGGCGGCGGGCAGGCCTCGATGATGAGCAGCATCATCAATCTGCTCAATACTAGTACGTCCGATCCAAAAATGCCCATCCAGAATGAACTCCCTTACACACCATCTACGTTTCAACAAATGTTCGGACGAATACTAACAACATCTAGTTATCGGTGCGGGTACCCTCGCGATGCCCTCCGCCATGTCCCACTTCGGCATGACCTTGGGAATTATTATCATCGTCTGGTCCGCTTTCACCGCTGCCCTCGGTCTATACCTCCAGTCGCGATGTGCCCGTTATCTCGACCGGGGTACTGCCTCCTTCGGCACTGTCGCCCAGATGACGTACCCGAATGCCGCCGTAATATTCGAGAGTGCCATAGCCATCAAGTGTTTTGGGGTTGCCGTCTCCTACATGATCATTATCGGCGACCTGATGCCCGGAGTTGTCGAGGGATTCGACAGCCGCGCCGCCGACATACCCTATCTCGTTAATCGACACTTCTGGATCACCATCTTCATGCTCGTCATCCTACCCCTCGCTTTCCTGAGGCGTCTCGATTCGTTGAAATATACCAGCATCGTGGCTCTGCTGGCTATAGGATACCTGATTGTGTTAGTCGTCTACCACTTTGCGGCTGACGAGCTGGCTCCTCGCGACAAGGTCCGCTACGTGGGATGGGGAGGGCCCATCGAGGCTCTGAGCGCGCTCCCCGTTGTTGTCTTCGCGTACACGTGCCACCAGAACAAGTTCTCGATCCTGAATGAGCTCAAGGACAACTCTCCTTCTAGGTACCAAGCCCTAATCCAAGATTGCTATGTGCATGCGTTCTAATTTGTGCAATAGTATCATGGGAGTTATCACGGCAAGCATAGGTTCGGCGGCCGGTATCTATGTCCTGGTTGCGATAACCGGGTACTTGACGTTCGGCAATGACGTCGAAGGCAATATTGTCTCTATGTGTAAGTCATGACTTTATACGGGGGGAAATCTTTGTGGAAACCCAAAACCCATTGCTTACGGATTACCCTCCTTAGACGCGCCTTCGATTGCCTCGACGATTGCCAAAGCGGCGATCGTAGTTCTCGTCACTTTCTCCATCCCCCTTCAGGTGCACCCATGCCGAGCGTCGATCTACGCGGTGACTCAATGGCGACCGACCGGGTCCCGATCCCGGGCTCAGACCCCCTCGAACTCCCCAGGGTCACGGGCGCTTCTCCCGTCGACCCGGAACGCAGACCACGGCTCGGGCAAGGAGATGTCAGACACAGTGTTCGCGGCACTGACGTCTGCGATTCTGATCCTGGCGTACATCACGTCACTGACCGTGTCGTCGCTCGAGCGGGTTCTTGCGTTTGTGGGGAGCGTCGGCAGCACCAGCATTAGTTTCATTCTGCCGGGCATCTTTTACTGGAAGATCGCACACCCAGACTCGGGACACCACCAGCGGCTCGCCAAGGAGGACGACGACGCGCACCACAGCAGCGGCGCCCCCGGGGCTGGGGACGACGAGGACGACGAGCCCGGCGATGGCGAGGGCTTACTCGGCGCAAGCACGGGAAGCCTTCGCAGCGTGGGTAGCGGCCGCAGCGGCAGAGGCACGCGATCGCACTGGCGCTGGCGGACCAAGTGGAACTGGAACATGGAGCATCTCACGGAGGTGTTCCTCAGGCAGGTGGCCGGCTTTCTGGCCATCTACGGTGTCTGCGTGCTCGTCGTGTGCCTGACTCTCAACATTGTCGGCAGCATCAAGCACTGAGCGTAATGCAGATTGCGGCGGCTCCCAGTCGCTATAGAGTGGAGATACATTTATTTTGCTATCCCGTTTCGAAGCAGGCCGGTCCCATCGTGCCCACTATACCATTAGATCTCTACTGCGGTGTTCCGCATCCGCATCCGCATCCCCGTCCGCATTAGCATCTGCACTTGCATCCGTTCCTTATTCTATCTATCACACTCGAACAATGCATCAGTCATCGAGGACGACCTCAGCCCGACACCAACTTTGATGCGTTTCAGCCGGCATATTTTGCTTTTTTTTTTCTTTTCCCCTTTGGCATTTTTCTGGAGTTTTGGGAGTAGCATACGGGGTGTGATTTTACGAGACAGGGAAGTGGGTTTCGAATATAGGTGAAGTTGGTAGACAGGTAGGGAGGAGCGTATCTTGTGTGTGAGAGAGTGTGTATATGTGTGGAACATCTAACTACAGAATGGATGAGTGTTGTTGAAAGCCAAGCCAGTCGCAAGAAGTGTGTGTGTATGGATGGATTGGAACCTGACGGCTGAGCGAGCATGGATGTTGTCGTTGTTATTTTTCCTACATTATTAAACTTATATATCCCTAAGTAGGTACCTTATCTATCGTTATTTGAGAGATACTGCCGTCGATGATCAAGTCAAGTGTAGTACTACGGTGTCTGCTTGCCCCCTATTTGTGAGAAAATACTAAGGGTACTACTACTACCCCCTCGGGGACTTCCAGGTTCTAGCGTGGTGGCGGGGGGTGCAATCTTCAGGGCCTTTAATAACTACCATGACGGTACCTAAGCCGTGGGAATTGGCCCAAGCCCCACTACGCCGATGTGATTATCAAGCAGCCTTAAACTTTTTTTTCCCCCGGTTGACATTTTGTAATCAGCGTTTCTATTACATACCACTCCGTACATATATTGCATTTGGCTACCTCTCTTCCAGGAATTACGTAGAGTAGGTATAAATAAGTTTAATACCTTCGTCTTCACTTTTTTTTTCCAAGTGAAGGAAGTCGCAATTGTATATAAGGAACACAGGAATCCATTTTCCACACCCACTTTACCTTAACTGCTTTCACTATCTTACCCCTCCATCTGATAAGAAAAAAAGAACGGAGAACTCGAACCCCGCCGATCTCTTTCGTCATCATGGCGGCCCCCCACCGGCACCAGGAGGATGAGCTCGACGATAATATGCCCGAGACCCTCGACGCGGACGATGCGCTCGAAGAGGTCGCGGATGTCGAGGGCGGCATGGACATAGACTCCGACGACGACGGGGACAATGGCGACGACAGGGAAGAAATCATACTGGAGAACGATAGCATAGCGTACTTCGACGCGCACAAGGGCAGCATATTCGCCATCGCGCAACACCCTACGATCCCATCGCTGATCGCGACGGGCGGCGGTGAGGGCGACGACGAAGATGCGCCTGGCAAGGGCTACGTATTCGACACCTCCGCAGCGGCGGGACGACCCGTGCTGCCGCCGAGTTACAACGCCGACCCGAGCAACAACGGCCAGCCGCAGACGACGGCCCTGACCCCCCTGTTCGCCCTCGACGGCCACACCGACTCCATAAACGCCCTGGCCTTCACCCTGCCGCGCGGCGAGTTCCTGCTCTCGGGCGGTCTGGACGAGCGGCTGCGCGTGTACGCCATCGCTGTAGACAACAACAATAAGCCGGCCTCCGCGCGCTTCGCGGCTGAGTCCCACGAGGACGGCGAGGTGAACTGGATCGCGCCGTGCCCCGCTGCATCCAAGTACCCCAACACCTTCGCGGTCGGGCGGTCCGACGGCTCCGTATACGTCTACGGCATCGAATCCACAGCAAGCTCTCAAGACGTGTCCCTAACACAACTGAACGTCTTCTCCCTACACACGAAATCCTGCACCGCAGGAGCCTGGACGCCAGACGGCGAGCTCCTGGCCACCGTCGGCGAGGACTCCGCGCTGTACGTGTGGGATGTCTGGGGCAGCGCCAGCGCGCTCAGCAAGGGCGGACAGACCGTCGTCTCCCTCACGGCCGCGGACCACCTCTTCGCCGTCGAAGACGGCCTCTTCAGCGTCGCCATCGACCCGCGCGGCAGCCTCGTCGCCGTCGGCGGCGGCGGCGGCGCGATCCGGATCGTCGGGCTCCCACAACTCAGCGGCGGCGGTACGAACAGCAACCACGCAGTACCGGGGCGCAGCACGCAGACGGCCGCGCAGAGCAACCGACCGAGCAAAGCGAAAGCCAAGGGAGTAAGCGGGAGCACGGCGCAGACGGACGCGCTGCGGAAACCGATCACGTTCGGGACAGGGGGCGTAGAAACGCTAGCCTTCAGCCCCTCGCAGCCGCTGTTAGCGGCGGGCAGCACGGACGGCAGCTTCGCGGTCTTCGAGACAGTGCGCGCGTTCGACGTGCGCAAGTTGAACCCGGGCGCCCACGGCTCCAAGTGCGTGGTCCGCGTCGACTTCGTCGCCGACGCCGGAGACGGCTGGCTGCTTACGACCTGCGGCATCGACGGCGTTGTCCGCCGCTGGGATACGCGCGGCCAGGCCGGCGCCGCGCGCTCGAGCAGCGTTGCGGGCACTGATGCCGCGAGGCTTGTGAAGGAGTGGAGGGGTCATAGCGGTGCTCCTGATGGCGATGATGACGAGGATGGGGAGGCGAGTGGGGGCGTGCTCGGGTTCGTGCAGGGGAAGACTGGTGAGCGTGTTGTCACTGCTGGTGATGATGGTCTTGCTCTCGTCTTTGAGGCGTGAGTGTTGTGGATGGGGAGTGGGGAGTTTGGGGGGGGGGGGGAGCTATCACGTCAAACCTCTTTTCTGCAATGCGGTTGGATTAGACGAAGTTTCCACGCTTTGTTTTTATTCGGGAGCATATGAAATGATTAATCGATTATGCTGGCATCCACAAGATAAGAAAAGCTATCACCAAATGACATGAGCCGAGTTCAGAACCTCCCAACCTAACCTGACAAAAACAAAACAAAACAAAACGCAAAAAAGTGCCGTTACAATCACATAAATAACAACCCTACTAACCCCCACCGAATGAAGAAAGAAAGAAAAGAGTCAAAGCATAAAGATATTGACATGCCCGATACCTATAAGCGTATACGAACCGCTTGAACGGTGTACTTTCGAAAATTCGCAATGGCCAGGGATGTGATGTGATGATACTACGCGGGAAAAAAACACGGCACAACACTGAACCTCGGTGGACATCCCCGGAAGCCAATCCATCCATCCATCCTATCGGACAAGAAAAAAAGAAGAAAAAAAAGACCAAGCTCACGAACCAACACCGACCCCACCACCATTCACCCTTAACCTCTGCCCTCCACCACCAACACCACCACCACCACCCTTGGCCCCAGCAGCATCCCCACGCAAATACATAAGCAAATCAAAACTAAGCTCAAGCCCACGCACAACATCCTGCACATCAGCACGAGCCAGCAACTCCGGATGCGCGTGCACAGCCGCGAGCACGACGTCCCGGAGCCGTCGGTCCCCGCGCTCCGTCGACGTGTACGCCTCGCGCGCCGCGCGCAGGAAATCCGTCGTGCCCCAGTGCAGCGTCACGCCGCGCTCGAAGCGCGAGGCTGCGCAGGTGGCGAGGCTGCTTACCCCGTATTTACGGGCTACCGCGTACACGCGTGCGTCGAGTGTTAGGTTTGCGTGGTGCGTCTGTGCCGCCGCTGCGGTGGTGCTGTTATTAGTGGTCGTAGCTGTGGCTTTGGCCTCGGGCTGCTGCGTTGTTGTCTGCGCTGTGGGTGCGGTTGCCGCCGTGTTACTGGTATTTGTTGGAGCGTCAGATGACTCGACAGAGTTCATGCGGGATTTCTTCTTCTTCTTCCTCGACTTCGCGCCGGCCTCGGAGCTCGTCTCGCCTGTAATACCGCCAGCGGGGACGGTGGCCGGATCGATGAACTGTTCCTTCTCGATCGAGTACTCCATAACACGCTGCTGCTGCGGGGGCTGGCCGTTGGGAGGGGCCTGGACTGCCCCATCTAGACTCCCGTTTCGGCTCTTCGCCGCGCCGGCCGGACTCGCAGCCGCTGTTGGGCTTCCAACCTGCGACGTCGGCGCGGAGTCCCCGCCGTTGCTCGGTTCGACCGGTGGTTGCACCTCGGGATACTCGAGATGGTAGAAGTAATGCAGCATCAGGCTGATTGCCTGCGGGTCGTCGTCGTTGAGGAATAGTGCATCTCGGTCGCCCTCCTACCATGTTGGTTTTTTCCCCCGTTCTCACGTAAGCTGCCGTAGTTCCTATATCAAAACTCTCTACAACTCCCCGTCTCAATACATAACGTACCTGGATGGAACTCTGCAGCATCTCTGTGAGCCGCTTGGATCGTGGACACACCACGGCCTTGTGGACGTTGTGCCACTCGTCGCCGCACTTGATGTCTAGGTCGGCATATTGGGATGTCTCGTAGAGTCTGGACGGACATTTGTTAGTCCGTCTGATTTTCTATCTGTAAGGGCGGATTATGTGTAGTCTAATGCTTAAGCTAAAACGTGCTCTTTGAGTGAGACGAGAAGCTCGTCCACGGATGAAGAACCCATCGTGATTTTCCCGGAAAGGTTTCTGGGGGGTCTCGGTAGCCGAACTCCTCTCAAACGCCGTCTGGAGTATGTATGTGAGAATCAAGTATGAAACCAACCCCTTTTGATGTAGCTAGAGGGGGGGTCCGAACACACCTTTTTATCATCGGTAGAAAGGAGGAGGGGGAAAAGCAAAACCCGTTCTCTCCCAATTCTGCCTACTACCTAGCAACCTGGCTTTCCGCGGGCGGGTTGGGCCGCAAGACGTCGCATCCGGGTAGGCACGCCACCGTCATTAACAGTGCGGATATGGTACCCGAAAGGGTCTTCTCGGGTCGCCGGGCATGGTCACACGGCAGGAGAGCATCACCACCCTCCCCACGGAACGGGGCGAATCAAGGTGAGGGGAGAACCCTCGTCACTTCTCCCACGCCGAAGAACCATTGGCGCAACGTCCCTCCCCCAATCCTCTAGGATGCGGGCCGACGCACTGCACGAAAACGTGTCATATCATCGCCGCGTTATGGTAGGAATGCTGCTGCCTCACTCTCAACCCCCCAGAACCCCGGATTGGGTTCGTTCATTCTATCCCTTCAGTAGCCGCCGGCATGCCCTGTATAATGCAATGACAACGGGGGGGGGGGAGACCACTTGTCGATGATCACGCGAGAGGACCGCCGGTAAAGACGTTGTATCGGTGGCTACTTGCGGGGTAAGGTTCGCCGTGATTCGCGGTCCCTAGAATAAATGAGGCTCATTGCTGCTTCCTCGCTCCATACGATTCGTTCCGGTCTTGCCTAATACCGTCAGCGGCGTGGGAGGAGAGAACGACGGTGCTGCCCGACGAGGCTTGCGTCTAACAAACCGCGTTGGGCTGTTACGACGTACTGGATCTGTGAAGCTTCGATCATACCCAGACTCGGGTGTGAAGCCTCATGCTTGCCTACCCAAATTCTACCCTTTTCAATTCAAGGGTGGGGGTTTGCGTCGGCATCCCAGGGCGTCCATACAGAAGCATTGCTTGAGCCATTGCACGCCCCCTATTTCTCAGGGACAAGAACTAGATTGTAGTATAGGACCTTTGGTTAACAATCTTAGGAAAAGGGAATTGATGATGGATAAGAGATCTTCTTGCCAGTGGATATGAGTAGTAGCCCTGCCAATCGCCGCGTTGGTCTGCATCGAGCCTTCTGTTCAATTATATTTCTTTCGTATACATCATACCGAGTAGAAATCATGGCGAATAGAGATAAATAAATGGCCCTATAGTTATAGTGAGGGATGTATCTTATATTGATTGAGTCAGTCGTTTTGGACACGATGCCCAGAGGCCCTCACCTGTACGGCTTGGATGAGCATGCAGCTAGGAATGGATTAAGGGTGCTGTCTAACTATCGCTTCTGAACCATCTTCCCTCAAGCGGTACATGTCGACGAGGTCTATCTAGTAGACGCCATGTATAATCCACGCGATGAGTCGACAATTCACAAAAGAAGCACAAGAGATGACTGCCTATGTGCATCAATTCCGGAAGCAATGTGTATCATTCAAAGTCTATGTATCGACCGTCTTGTAGTGGAATACTCTCGGCTGTTATACAAACATGTACATATGCACATGTCTGTCAATTCACCTCAGCCGCATCTAATAATACCTGATAACAATGTGCATGGAAGTTTTGCGAAGGTGCAACTCCCTTCACTGGGATGGGATACCAAGTCCTTAACAGCCAGATGCACAGTGAATATGTTTAGTATCATTCCTTGCACAGTGAATAGTAAATTCAATGCGGTATCACTATGGTGCGCGAGAAGGGTACTTGTTGGTTGCGATTTGTTTCCATTTGCTGTGATGTTAGCCCCCTAATTACCCCCTTTTCTTGGCATGAAAAGGGGCTACACAGATTTGAGACATCATCGCATTCATGGCCCTGGCGACGTCAAACAATTAACCCACACCGTTAATGAATATAATCAATATTAGAAATAACTAGACGTAATTAACTGAAAGTTGATAGAAAGTGTGTAGGGGATAATCACTCTTTGCGCCATGTAGTGATAGGATATCTATGGTCTTCATTTACCTGTCATATTTTTAACTCCTCGTGTACTCATTGAATCCTTTCACTAAATAGGATGCCGAGTTACATTTTAAGGATTAATTTGTGAGTTCCTCCGCCACGTGATCTGCCATGAGTTTTGTGGTCCTGGATGAGATGAAAACACAGTGAGGCATACACTACACGTCTATAGTGAGCCGAAGACTGATGACAAACTAGTAAGATCACTATGCTGACTCTCCAGAGTAAATTGTATGCCTGTCTCCAACTTTCGATCTTATATCCTGCCGGGATATTTACTGTTTCTAGAAATCTAAGGTCAATATCTACTTTGACCGCTGCTCTGTCTCCGATGAGGTGTGCCAACACGTTTATATACAGCCGTACGTATGAATATCTATATGAAAATCAAGAGACTATGACAAGCCTTGAAAATGGCCGATTATTATCTGGTTGACAGACTGCAAGGCAGTCTGAGACCATCGTTTGTACTGACTGCGAAAGGAAAATTTGCAAAATTTGAAGGCATTGTAATTTGAAAGCAAAAACTACCATGCTATATATCAGGGGGCCTCTGGTGACTTAGTTGAGTCTTTACACGGTTCCTCGGTCATATACCGGGAGTGTGGACTCCAAAGCCGCACATTCAAATAAGAAAACCCCTAATGCGACTCCCCGAAATGAGAACCCTGATGGCCGTTTGTAGTAAAGTGAATTTCTAGACTGGATTGTTAATCCTGAAAGTGTGACTCGTCAACACTCACCTGGCCCAGAAGAAACGATACTCTATAGTTGCTAGTGCACACGAAAAAAATACTTATAGACGAGCTTAGGAAGACTGCCTCCCATAAACGGTCTCTAGTGTCTACCAGATCCTTACCACAGACTTAGCTACTTGATCAGATACCCCAGCATCCTTGCACTACGAAATTCCTATCAACATGTCTTGTGTGCCGAAAAAAGACAAGATTTCTTCCCCGGTCAGCTTGAAACGGCTTCCGTTGGTTTCTGGCCAGATTAAAGCTCGTGAGATAGTCAGGTCTCTTATCGACATCCACTCGTCAATGGAAGATCTCCAATACAGCCTGGACGGCCTCGAGCCTGGAGAGAATGTGAACGGTCTATTCTCCAAGCTAGTTTCGTTATGTCTGCAGATCCACGACAAAGAGACAGTCGAGCAGGTATGTCGTAACTGCCCACTTCTTCAGGATTTTCGCTGCTGGAGGAGGTCACAGAGGGGGCTAACGAGTTATGCCTTTTTACCCCCGGTTTTATAATTAGGTCTTCAAGAGCGCCGAGCTGCGGAGAATCCTGAACTCGCTGCGGGGAATGTGCTCGGAGGCGGAGTACCTGCTGGAGATGCACTGGGCAGAGCGGATCGCCATTGCGCCCGACGCCGGGGCGGCGGCCGCGCTCCTGCAGAGCTTCCCGTACTACGCCAACTACGAGGAGCTGACGCGGCTGGAGATCAACGCGCTGCTCTCCGTCGAGCCCAAGCTCCCGGCCAAAGTCGCGTTCGTCGGCTCCGGCCCGCTGCCCCTGACCTCGCTACAGTTCCTCTGGGCCCTCGAGAGCGGATCCCTGCCCGGGAGCTATCCCGCACAGGGGCTCTCGTACCGCATGGGTGGCGGTGGTGCCGGGGACGACATCGAGCTCCTCAATATCGACCACGACGAGCCGGCAATCAGGACCGCGAAGGCCCTAGTTGCCAAGCTGGGGCCCCGGGGACGCGGCATGAGCTTCATGAACGCCGCGGCGGAATCCGATGCGTACGATCTGCGACGGTTCGACGTAGTCTATTTTGCCGCGCTCGTGGGCGAGACCCAGAGCCAGAAGGAGAACCTGCTGCTCAAGGTCGCGGCCAAGATGCGCGAAGGTGCGCTGATCGTCATGCGCACGAGCTGGGGCCTCCGCTCATGCCTGTACCCTGTGAGTAGAACCCCCCTCCCGAAGTCCTGATTGAATTTTACATCTCACAAAATTGAAAAACTAGGAGATCGATATCACGACCGAGAAGATGTTGCGTGCCGTCGAGATCTGCAATGTCGTGCATCCCTACGGCAGGGTGGTGAATTCCGTCGTTGTGGCCAAGGTCAAGCAACGGGGCGGCACGGCTCCGTCTCCGCTCCTATGAGCGATGAAGAACGGGGAAAAAAAAGAAGGAAACACGATGCGAACGACGTCAAGACAAAAATAACTTGACACGATTTTGATGAGATATGATGAGAATGAGAGAAAAAATTATGCATGGCGTGGTGTGGTTGGTAGGTAGTGTATGACGACGAAACGAGAAATCACGATGTGTATTACGACATGACTGAAAAAATTTATTGCGTGGATTGCGGCTGTTTTGTGGGCGTGGAGTAGAGGGGCAAAAGCGGGTTTTTAGTAGCATAGTTATGTAGACACGATGCATGAGAGGAATTTCTGTGTTCACGGTATACAAGGTGATCTGGTCTTGATTTCATCTAACTACAAAATGACAATGATAGCCCCCTAAAACGCCTTCCAATGCAATCCTTATACCTATGCACACGCAACTAGTCAAATCCCACCCCATACCGACTGCCTCAACTCATCCGAGTCTCAGCTTCAAGCAGCGACACCGCCCAGGTCCGCGAGACCGGCGACAGCAGCGACGTCCTCAGCAAAGTCGAGACCGCGGAACCCCTCCTCCACAGACCAGGCAGGAGCCCCGGGCTCGCGGCGCGCCGGATGCAGAAAGTCGCAGGCGCGACCGACGACGAGTAGACCGGGGGGTCGGCTGCCCTCGTGCTCGACGGCCTCGGCGACCCGGCCGAGCGTCGTGCGGATGACGCGCTGGTCGGGACAGCTGGCGCGCTCGATCACGGCGCAGGGCGTTGTGCGCGGCCAGAGGGTACGTTTTTGTTGTTCCTGTAGCGTGGATGTTTGTGTTTGGGGGCTCTCGGTTTCTGGGTTTGGTGGTTGTTGCTCTGTCCCATTGCAGCTCGTAGTAGGTAAGATAGTAGGGGCAGCAACGCCGGGGTCCTTGGCCGCGGTAGTACCACCATTGGCAGCAGCAGCGGTATTGTAAGTCGTGAGCTCCTCAACAAGGGCGCCGATGCGATGAAGGGCCATGAGGAAGACGACGGTGCGGGAGGGGACGTAGGACGGGGGCGCGGGGGGCTTGCCCTTCTTGCCTGTTCCGGTGCAGACGAGGACTTGGTCCGCGACGTCGCGCTGGGTAGGCGGGACACCAGCGAACAGGGGCGCAGACAGCGCGGACGTGACGCCCGGGAGAACGAAAACGCGGTCGCCGAGCCCTTGCCGCCGGAAATGCTCGACCTCCTCGCCGCCGCGCCCGTAGATATACGGGTCACCCTGCTTGAGGCGCAGCACTGTGCGGCCCTCGCGGGCCGCCGCCACCGCGAGCTCGTGTAGTTCCTCCTGCGCCGCGTCGGCGTTTCCGGGAAACTTGCGCGCGATCTTCACTGGCGTCCGCCGCGGGATCAAGTCCAGCACCCCCGACGGCACCAGCTTGTCCGCCAGCACCAGGTCTGCGGCCTCGATCGCCTTTAGCGTTGCGCGCGTCAGCAGGTCCGGGTGGCCCGGGCCCGAGCCCGCGAGGATGATACGGCCGCGCGCGCCTCCTCCGCTGGCGCCGTTGGGACCGGGTCGTCCTATCGATTCGGACCCGCCTTGGTGCTGTGTGCTGTAAGAGTTCAGGATGGCGTCGACGTCCTCGTCGGTGACGGCAGCAAGCCGCTTCAGGGGCCAGTACTCGCAGACCTGGGAGAGCCAGCGGGCGCGGCGGTTCTTGGCGGCGTCGCGATCGGCATCAGTGACGAGCTTATTGAAGCTCGCGGACTGGTCGACGGAGTCGTCCAAGTCGCCTCCTCCGTCCGCAGCAGCAGCCGAGGGATTGCCGTCGTGCACGAGGTGGTCTTCCTCGTGGATGCGCCTGCGCATGTCGCCGAGGCGCGCGCACGCGGCCCCCAGGTTCGGCGGCAGCGACGCCGCGATGTCCCGCCGGATCCGCGACGCCAGCTTGCACCCGCGCCCGTTGGTCGTCACGCCGATCTGCAGCGGGCCGTCCGTGTGCGTGGACAGCAGCGTGAACGTGCAGAGGTGCGGCGCGTCTACCACGTTCACGGGTATGCGGTTCCGCTTACAGAGCGCGGAGATGTGAGAAGCTAGATCGCGAGTAGTGTTAGTGGTAAAGCGCCCATACAAGAGCACCCATGTTCCCGTAGTAGAGGGAACCACGGGGGGGCGCGAGCATACCTAGAGGGTCCCTAGGCGCGGAGGTCACGAAGACGGCATCGACGACATGTCCTACGTCCGGCCTTCCGAGAGTAAAAAGGTCCCGGTCCTCGAACGTCTTCTCGACGCGCTTTACCTCGCCGTCGTCCACGCGCTTCTGCAGGGCGTAGTGCAGCTCGGCCGTGGCGGGCGCAAGCAGGACCGGCGACGCCCCGGCGCCGAGAGACTGTGTGCAGCGGGCCGCGGCCAGCGGGTTCGACCCGATGATGAGGTGCACGTGGGACCGGGCGTCGGTCGCTGTGAGCATAGAAACGTGGTTGGCCATCGCGAAGGGGTAGGGATTTGTGTGTGTGTGTGTGTTTATGGCGGGCGCCGAGCCGATCAGTCAATGGGTATGGTATAGGTATAGGTATGTGAGAGTAAATCTTTCTTATACGTGATCACGTATATAATGTCCCTTGTCACCGAACAAGATTACCCCAATGAGAGCGCATGCTCACGGGAGACGACACTGGTTCTTAGAATGCCTTTCTCAATCTTACAGATTAAACTGTTCGATGAGCTATAAAATAGGAAAAAGAAGTGAAAGTTGGGTAGAACCCTATCACACGTGGTAGGTAGTCATATTCCTCTATAAACCCTAAAAACTTCACAGGGACCGATTAGAGCATCTCCGGGGAAAGTCTAAACTAACGAACGACCCGGACTAAAACTTAGCTTTAAAAATCCTCGGGTCCAAGTAGTTACTATAGACTTACGGTCTGCTACAACTACACGATATATCCTCCCTATCGGGTGCTTACGTCGAGGCAAAGGCAAATTGGGATGAATAAGTAATAATACGTGACTCCCAGGCAAACTCTCTTAATGGATTTCGCCTCTATGGGGTGCTCCTATGACGGATCTTCCATAGTAAGTAGTTGGTGGGTTGGTGGGGCTATCCCTGCAGTTTTTTTTTCTTCCCTATCGAGCACGCCATCCCGAGGTCCTGACGGGCCGGGGTCGTTAGCGCAATTCGACCAATCAGAAGCCCCCCCTTTTGTCATCGCGAGATCCGCGGAGGCTGTCGGAGATGCCTGTCCGATGGGTGTCGGAGCCGCCCGATTATACGACAACAACAACAACAATGGCATGGGGCCGCAGCGTTCGCGAGCCCGGGAACTTTTTGGAGGATGAATTGAGTTGATGTCGGTTGAACACTCGCTCGCATGGACTGGCTGTATAAGCAGATCTGCGTCGTTTAACTCATTGACGGAGGAGGGTGGGAGTGTAATTAATGCATGTCCCGCGGGCTCTCTCGATCAGATGCGCGAACCGCACAACCCACAACATCTCGGTATAGAGTTGGGTTGTGAGAAGGGGGGGTTTGGAATGCATGATGATGATGATGATGGTGGGAGATTGATTGCTTCATACTATCATAGGCAGTATTCGGTTCAAAGTTCCTTATATACATACATACAATATACATTTGCTTTTTTTTTTACAAAGCTAGGTGTCGCCCGTAGTTAGGTCCTCCAAGCCGTAGCAATTCTGTTCCCCTATGTAGTCCCCCGGCCGTAGGTATGCCCACATCCACACCCAAGATCCAAATGCGCCGACTCACGCCTCTCCCCTGCGCATCTCGGTCATGAGATCGCGAGGTCTCGCTTTCTTGCCACCCTTGGTCCTCCTCTCGGGCTTCTTATTCGCCTTGCCTCCACCGCGGCCACCACGCTGCTCCTGGGCACTATAAATCCCGCCCGCATCAGCAGTAAGATTCACCACCGTAGGCTTCTTAGCCCCAGCACCGAGACCCCCTTTTCCGAGGCGCACGGGGCGAACGACGCGGGTCTTGGCGCCGAGGGCCCAGAGGTCGCCCCAGCGAGTCTTGCGGGCGTCGTGGTAGGCCTGCTGGCTGAAGCTGCGGGGAACCGTCCACCGCTCGATCGTGCCCTGCGGCGTGCACAGGTCCATCGTCACGTGGCCCCGCCGCTTCAGCGGCGGCAGGATGTTGCGCGGGAGCGAACGCGGGTCCGGTGGTGCTGCCGAGGTCTCGTAGCCTGCGAAGGCGCGCGCGGCTGCTGTCACGTGCGCGTTTTCCCGGCTGGCCTCCGTCTTAGTATCCGTTTCCGTCTCTGTGGTGGCGGTGGTGGTGGTGGTGGTGGTGCGGGCGGTGGCCGCCAGATGCGTCGGCGTGCCGCGCTGCACCGCCACGAAGCTGAAGTCGATGTCCTCGTGGTTGTGGTGTTTGGCACCGAGGACGTTCTGCAGGAACGGCGGGCGGATGAAGCGCTGGCTGAAGCGGCAGAAGTCCTTGCGGCCGGGGCTGAGGCCCGGGGTAAGGTACATGGGGCAGGCCTTGTGGTTGGTGCAGGGGGCGACGATGGAGCCGTCCTCGCGGACGCGGCGGCCCTCGGGCTCCACGGCCTCCGGCTGCGGATCCGACGTCGGCGTCACGATGAACTCGCTCAGCAACCGGGACCGCACGTCCGCCACGGCCTCGAACCCGCGCGGGTGGCCTTTTTCCATGACGATGAGGATCCCGCCCTCCGGCGACAGCATCTCCCACAGGTTGTCGATCACCGCGTTCCGCCGCCAGCCCTCCTTGACCGGCAGCATGAGGTGCGAGGCGATGATGACGTCGAACTGTTTCCTGGGGAGCGCCTCATCACCACCGTCCAGCTTATCTGGATAATCGCCGGAGTGGAGGTAGTCGGGCAGCCGGGGGAGGAAGGTGGTGTTGTGGAGGAATCGCGAGACGCGGTGGCGCAGGTGGTCGGAGCCGACGACAACGGTCTTCTTGCCAGGGGGTTCCAACCCCATTTTTCTACCGGCGTCGACGGCGAGCTTCCACTCCGTCTGCAGGACCTGTTCCCAGGCAGCCAAGCCGGCGCCGCCGGCACCCACATCGAGGACGCGAGGTCCTTCGCCGTTGTTGCGATCCAGTAGGCCTTGTATCCACTCGGATCCGAGCCGCTTCCGAATCTCGACGAGGACACTCATCACGGAGGCGTACATGCCGGGCAGGTTGGTCGCAATATACGCATCGGCTTCGATCTCGCTCATCCGGTGATAGCCCGCCTCCATGCCTACCCCCCTTTGTGGGGCGTTCCGTTTCGACTCCGGCGTAGCGACGGAGTGCGGGAGTCCAGGCCCGCCGAAGGCCTTCTCGGCGGCGCTTTGGACGTGTTTGACATCCGTCCGGGTTAGCAACTCCGTAATGGGCGTGACGAAATCGATTTTCGGTAGGTGCAGGGTGGATGGGAATGTCCGCCATTGCCCGAGCTGGGTGTACCCGTGGACGCGCTGGGAGCGAAACGTCGCATCGGGTTCGCCCTCGTCCTCCCACTCATCCTCATCCTCGTCCAGGTCTTCTTGTTCTTCGTCGGGCTGCTCGTCGTCGATTTCCTGCTCGATCGGCTGCACACTGGCCCTCTCGAAGTCCTTCTGCAATTTTAGGAGGGCGTTGTACTCGCGCTCGCTCTTGGCCACAGCGCTGATGTAAGTCAGACCGGCATCGGAAGGGAGGTCCTCCTGTGCTGGTTCGGCAAGGTCTGAGACTGCGCCGCTCTCTACAAGTGCTTCTTGAGACTCGGTAGCGCTGCTGGGATCCGGCGCAGGCACCTCGGTATAGTACGGTATCTCCTCAATTCTGCCATCCTCGGTCTCGCGCAATAAGACTCGTCTCGAGGGATCATCCAGGTCCTCGGTAGGTACGTCCTCCACGGGCATGCCGACGTCCTCGGGATGTGTCTCTCGCAGGGGTGCGCCGTATAACCTCTCGTAAACGGCGTATTCTTGGGCGTTCAAATAGTCCTTGGGTAACGTATTTCCGAACGCATGCTTCGCCTGGCGCGCAACAGCTTCGATGTCCTCGGGGGTAGGGGGGTTATTAGCAGCAGCCGGCTGGGGTTCAGGCTGCACATCTTGCGCCCTCCTTTTCGTGGTAGAGAAACCCCGCCGGCTCGCCCTCGGTGTATTTGCAGGCCTAGGCAACCGAGTCGCCGTCGGCGCAGATCGTGAAAATTGTTGCAAGGCGGGGCGCGAGTTGGCCAATCCGCCCTCTAACAGGGAGAGGATCTGAAGAGTGCATTTCGGACATGGTCCTCGAGATCTCGCCGCAGACAACATCGTGAACACAGCTGTCTCTCTGTCAAGCAGGGCCCGTCACAGGGTTTGGAAGAATAATTAATTTTTGAACATTCTTCTCTTCACTGGCTTTTGTAACTTGTAAAGTGTTGTTACTACCACTCTGGATTGAGCTGCTCGCCACCAATATACAATATGTAATAGGTAGGCAGGCAGAAGGAATATTTATCATTGGCTGATAAGATAATAAAGATTTGGAGGGTCCTGGGTCGAACTTGCAGTAAGCCCCGCTATAAGCCGTCGACTCGGCCACTTAAGACAGCTTCATAATTCAAACCCCACTTACGCCACCCACTTGGAAGGGCCTTCGGAGCTGTATCTCCTGGTACATAGGTACTTATCGGTAGGTATCCATATAAGTACGGAGAAGGGAGTAGTGGACATGTGATTTGGTGATGGCATATGAGAGCGTGAAACACTCTGAACACTGTCCTATCCCAGAATGCAAACAGGTAGTCGTAGAAATTGTAAAAATTAATATTCAATGCTCATCACAAAATCCGTGTTTTACACTACGCTAACGATCCCAGCTTAAGACCCATCGCTACCTCCCATCGAAAAAAAAAAAAAAAAAGCTCCCATTGAAAACGCCTTGCCGACACACGCCAACAGAAAACAAAGATATCCCATGTACGTCAAGGTTGGCTTTTGCTTGCTTGCTTTGCTTCACCTCAAAGATCAGCCAACGTCCTGACGCCGCCGCTAGGACGCGCATTCTGCCCGGGTACTTGTATGGGCCGAGGCGCCGCTCGGGGCCGGTTGACGTTGAAGTCCGAGGCCTCCGCCGACTTGTAGGGGTCGAACTATATGTAGGAAGGTGAAGTTAGCGGAAACAATCCAGCTAATGACAGCATATCCTGTCTGAATATGCATCTATCTGTCAATGCGATAGCAGTTGGAATGCATATAACACATACCGAGATCAGAGACACCACATAGAGCCCGAAGAATGTGAGGATAGCGTTGAAGAAGGCAAAAAGGTCGAAGCGCGAACGCCCGCCGGACCGCCCCAACGCCCGACCACGCCCTCCAGCCCCCCTCGACGGAGCAGCAGCAGCAGCAGCCCCTCCTCCTCCTCCGCCACCGCCGAGGGTGCGCCCAGGGGTCTGAAAAGAGGCGCCGGGGGCCGCGCCCGCGTTGCCGGCGAGCTTGACGGCCTTCTCGACGGCGTCAGTGAGGGAGCGGGAGTCGGCGCCGCGGACGCGCTGGAGCTCGGAGGAGCCCTTGAAGATGATGAAGGTCGGCATCGCGGTGACCTGGTGCGACGACGCGATCGACTGCTGGTTGTCGACGTTGACCTTGCAGAACGTGATCTTGCCCGGCTTCGAGAACTTCGTCGACAGCGATTCGAACGTCGGCGCGATCATCTTGCAGGGGCCACACCAGTCGGCGTAGACTGTTGTTTTTGCGCAAACTACGTCAGCGCTGTTGCTCTCTCTCTCTCTCTCTCTCTCTACTTTCAGATTTGATGTGCTCGTGCGATGCGTGGATGGACTTACAGTCTGCTACGGTGATTGCGGATTTCCCCAGGATACCCCTCCACTCGCCCTCAGAACTGATGTTGACTGTTGCGCTCATCTTCTCGAGTCTAAATCTCTGATGCTAGAAGAAACTGACGGGAGATGTAATTTTGCGGTCGTTCAATCGTAGGTGGCTTGGTTGATGATGGAGGAAGCAATTGACAACGTGGTGGTTTCGGTTTCGGCGATAAGGAATTGGGAGACCCGGGCTTACACACAGAGGTTGAAGCTCTAGTCAATGTAGGCTGCCGCCCAGCACATTACCCGGGTACCTAAGTACTTTGTACATTTGCGATTTTAGCGGCCTAGATTAGCCCGCAGACTCTAACCTGATTGGAGCAGGCGGTGTAGATGAAGACCAAATTCTGCCACTTCCATTTTCTGGTATCGGGTCCCACTGTAAAAGCTCTAGATATTTAATATGGGCCCAGAAAATATATGGTGGAATTGTACCTGTACATGTAGATGGTAACAGGAAATTGCAGAAAACTGTACCCGGACCTACCTACCCTTCACATGTATTGGTTAATGATCCTTTAGTTATTGGGATTTAGAGGGAAAAAAAGAAGGAAGGGAATTTTACAATGGCTTCCTATGATCAAAACAGACAAAAGGTGAGAGTCCGATGTCTTATATTCACTTGCCCCCGATCTCAATCCGCTTTTCCAAACAGGCTGGACTTCTTTAGAAATTAACCAACGATGTAGAAACGTCGACTCGACGAGGATGGCGGCTATGTAGACACCTCCAAACCCACGGCATTTTTCCAGCCGAGCCGAGGACGGGAATGGACGGTGTCTGTGGCCGTTCCAGGCAGTGTTCTATCTACGTTCGTCATCCCCTCCCTTACCTTACTTGATCTGTTCAATGGTTGATAAAACTAACACAATGTGGCAGATGCAAGCGGGATGACCAGCGGACGAATATCGTCTCGCACCTGGCACGTGCCCTGTCCGTCTTCAGCATAGACGAGGTCGTCATCTTCGACGACTCGCATCCGGACTCGCGGCCCAGAAATGTCGATCCCTCCGGCTACACGGGCGACGTCGACCCCTGCGGCTACCTGGATCACCTGCTGCAGTATCTGGAGATGCCGCCCTTCATGCGCCGGACCCTGCTACCCCTGCACCCGAATCTCAGGGGCGCGGGCCTGCTGCCGAGTCTGGATATACCCTCGCATCCCCACCCCTCCGACTGGCTGCCCTACTGCGAAGGCGTCACGCTGCCGGCCGGGACGAAGGCCGGGACCGGCACCCTGGTCGATGTCGGCAGGAAAACCCAGGTGACGATCAGCGACGAGGTGCCTCCAAAGACGCGCATCACGGTGAAGCTCGACGCGGAGGATTCCTCGCGGGGCGAGCCCGTGGACCCGGCGGCGCCGCGGACGGAAGGGGGGTATTACTGGGGCTACACGACGCGGCGGTGCGGTTCGCTATCCGCCGTCTTTGAGGAGGCGCCGTACGACGACGGCTACGACCTGAGCATCGGGACTTCGGAGCGGGGCGTACCCATCGCCGAGGCGTTTCCCGAGCGCAAGGTGAGGCGCGGCGAGACCACCTTCAACCACCTCCTGATTGTCTTCGGCGGACCCCGGGGACTCGAGAACGCCGCCGAGAATGACCCAGAGCTTAATGGGATGGGCATCGTCCGGGGCAGAACCAAGGAGCTGTTTGATCACTGGATCGACATTCTTCCGGGGCAGGGCAGCAGGACCATCAGGACTGATGAGGCCGTGTTCATTGGATTAGCTGGACTACGGAGGATATGGGATGGAAGATAAAATGTGTGTCCAGAAGATGTAGTCTATTGTTGCATTCCATACCCTAATTGTGCCGTCACTACCTTGCATGCAGATTAAGATATAAAAATGTCAGGAGTCTACAGCATTATCTCTAAAATAAAGTTATCTACGCGGGCTTGACCGATGAAAAAGTATCACTAGACGCCTGTTATAACGTTTCCTTATATAAAGTGAAGATTATATGCTATTGTAAATATAGAGAGGGTCCAATGTCCCCAGACGCAGCAAGTCGCTCATCAAACTTCCGAATCAAGTCCACCGCTAGCACCACCGCCACCACCACCACCCTAGTGCCGTGGCTGCCTGGTAAACACATTCCTTTCCCATCCATCGATGGGATCGACGGCGGTCTCGCGCACGAGCTTGTACTTTCCGATCTTGGGCAGGATAATGGCCCAGATCAACCAGTAGACGCCGCCGGCGAAGATGATGCCGAAGCCGACGACGCAGTGGATCCAGTAGGGCAGGGTCTCGTAGACGCTCTGGCCGTCGGTGGGGGGCACGAAGGGCGCGACGACGAGGTAGATGTTGCTAAGAAGAAAAAAGACGACGACGGGCAGCGTGGCGCTGATCGGCGGGTGCCAGTTCCACTTGTTCCGGTTGATGTACAGATGTAGCAGCCCGCCGGCGACGAACGTGTTGATGATGGCCAGCGGGTACGAGATCAGGTTCACGATGAAATTGTACGCGTCGCCCGGCGGCGGCGCCATCATCGTGATCACCGAGACGACCCAGTGCTCGAAGAGACCCGCAAGCGGCGCGTTGAAGGGCCGGTTGCTAGCCCAGAACCGGCTGAACGGCAGGATACCCTCGCGCCCGAGCTCCTGCACGAGGCGGCCCTGGGAGAAGATGACGCTGAGGACGTTGCCGAAGGCGGAGAGGGCGACGAAGACGGAGAGCGCGCGCTCGGCCTTCTCGCCCATGACGTTGCGGAACAGGGACGCCGCCACCAGACGGCCGGAGGACAGGATCTCGGCCTTGGGCACGGCGGCGAAGTAGGCGACGTTGACGAGCATGTAGAGGACGGCGACGGCGGCGACGGCGGCGGGGGCCGCGATCTTCAGCGTGCGCACCGGGTTCCGCGTCTCGCTCAGCGCGTAGTTCGCGTTGCTGTACCCGATGTACGACCAGATCACGTTGTACAGCGCTGTCACTACACCGTACGCGCTGCCCGTCGTCCCCTCGAACGCGTGCGAGAAGTTGTCTGGCTTCTCCTCCAGCTTCACGCCCCCGCCCAGCGCCACGAACCCCGCGATCACGATGATCAGGATGATGGCTAGCTTGATCAGTCCCAGCAGGTTCTGCAGACGTAGACTGTGCATGACGAAGTTGGTTAGCGCTAAGCTCCTGACTAATGAAAGGTAGGCAGTGCAGTGCACGAGTCAGAGGAGGGGGAGAGGGGGAGATGCGGAAGCTAGCGAATAATTTTGCGTACCCCCATTTCAGAGCCAGTCCGTGGATTAAGAAGGCGACAGTGACGCAGGCGAAGCCGATACCGCGCTGGTTCCAGCGGTCGACCTCGACGTTGGCGGCGTGGAGGATGTACTCGCCGAAGACGACGGAGTTGCTGGCGGCCCAGCCGAGCAGGATTACGTAGCCAGTGTAGAGGCCCGTGGTCAGGAACTTGGGCTTCCGGAACACGTACTCGAGGTAGTTCTTCTCGCCGCCGTTCTTCGGGATCGCGGTGCCCCACTCCAGGTACACGGCCGTGCCCGCCGCCGCGATCAGCATGCCCGCCACCCAGATGAACAGCGACAGGCCCACGCTGCCCGACAGCTTCAGGATCGCCCCCGGCGTCGCGAATACCCCCGTTCCCACGATCCGGTTAAAGATCAGGAAGATCGCCGACACCACCCCGATCTGGCGCTTTGATTCACGCGCGATTTCTAGCTCGGCTGCACACACAAATCCCAGATGTTAGTTGGCCATGTCAAAATTTGTCCTTTTGAGGGGGAGGGGAAGAAGCAATCGCGATCCTATAGGGAATCAGCGAGTATTGTGATAATAATTGCATACCAGCTTCAATATCCGTCGCGTGGCCCGACCCATGGTCCTTCGAAGGCGACGAGGACTTCGTTATGACCGTAGTAGATTCGTCCGCCATCGTGATAACAAAAAACAATGCGGCTCTTATCATCCACAAACCCACTTAGGGGAGAAGTAGACTAGTAATGGCTCAGAATGGTAAAAGCTGTGCGTTGCACTTTTTTTGCGCTTGCGCTACCCCCCGCGAATGAATATATATAAAGAGGGAAACGGGCAAAGCGGCGACGGGGTGCAACTCCATCCCAGCGGCATTTTAAGTACAGCAGCAAAAACGGGTGAGACCATGCGTATGTGAGAGGTCAAGAAGAGAGAGAAAAAAATTCGCCATCAATAACGTTACGAAAGGACAGGGACGATTGCGTCTTCATGCGTGATCCGCGTTGGCCGGAGCTAAGCGCAAACGTCTCGGCCAAATAAGGCTGGGTCCGCCGGTGCGAAGTGGAGGGGCCCGTTGGGAAGTTTCCTTCTTGATCCCCAGTTTCCCACACCATAGGGTAATAGATAAATAAGAAAGGCCGCTTTTTAGTCTTTTTTCGCTCTTTTCGAAAATTTAGTGGATAAAGGCGTGATCGCGTCATCGCATCAGCCCCATCTAGCCGCACGACCTTCTGCTCGGTCAGGGAACCAGGTTTTGTGCGATCCGGCGACCCTCCCACTCTCTCCCCCCCTTCCCCCCCCAGAAAACGACATTCCCCTTTAAGACATGTGCTGTTACCCACCCGGCATCCTCCCCAATTGCATAATAAGTGACCCAGGGCGCTGTATGAGGACAGCTGAGTTTCCCTACCTAGTGCAAAACGGAGCTAGTCGAACGATGGCTGCAATTTTTGGGATATTGCGCCAGATACCCGGCGATAGGCGAGCCAGTGATGGTGTTACAATCGAGCGGAAGGATCGTTACAGCTGCAAATGAAGCCCTGTCTTTTCGATCCTATTTCCAACTAGAATGCGAATTGCTGACAGTCCTTATCCTAGCAAGATCGACTATGCAGCCTCTGTTCGTCCGCCATCGTGCCTGGCCGCCATGTTCATTCTCGGCTGCTCCCGAAACAGGTTAGATACACGAAATACCAAGTCATGGACCTGCGAATCAAAGATCTGGCGACAAATTCGTCAGTGAATCTAGACTCTGCATCTGCATCCCCTCGGTTGGAACTTCGCCATGTGATCGAAAGCTGCTGTATATCGTTGCTTTTAGCGCTGTACGTGAGATTGAGAATAGGGGAGCCGGTCACGTGATGGGAAAGGGGCACCCGGCGCGACCACGTCGGCCCCGAGAACTCAAGCTTGAGCCATGCGAAGCACAATGTCTTGTCTTAAAACATCAATCTTAAGCACGCCATTTCCTACCAAAGTCTCCTGCCAGCCAGGGAATATTAGGGTATTCGAGCAGTCCGTCAAGTGACAACCATAGCGTTCCCGAACAATCAGCCGAGAGCTCTTATAATGCGAGCATTGCGATTTTTCTTTTTCTCCAAACAATGGCTATGCAGTGGTTTGTTTCACGGCGACCTATCTAGAGTCATTAAATGATTAAGGATACTGATTTGACTTTGTGTGTCCAAGCCCAAGATGGTGTCATGATGGACAAGAGCCTACTCTTCATCTTGATAGATCACGCCTTGAAAGTGCCATGTATGAGAACTACCAGTGCAGCTAACATTGATAGCATTATTGACGAAGACAGTTGCTACTTGATCCAATCATGCCCGATGCCTTCCGAACAAACGAAATACAACCCTCATCCTCGACGGAGAGCTTGTGTAAGATGAGGAAAAAGTCGATGTTATGAACACCCACCTGCCATTCTTCGAAAGAACATGCGATCCAGACCCAGAGGCACCATAAGCGTATAAAAAATATATCCGGGGCTATATATCGAGCCAAGGTGCACCATTCCTGGGTGCCCGGCCTAGAACTTCGTGTTTTCCATCACAACGCCACAATCAGCATTCGAAGAGGTTCGAGCCGCGCATGATAACAACTTTTTCACCTTATAGCAATACCGGGCACTAACAGTTAGTGGAGATAGCGTTCGTTAAAGGTGTCTCTGGTCGTCAGAGACTCCCTAAAGCTATTTGCGAACTATGAATGGCCCTCTTAGCTCCCGGCCTGGCCCGTTACCATCGAATAACAACGGCATGACAAGAACATGATCGATGCTCATTCGGCGAATGCCCCTGAATACAGGTGTTTTCAGGACTGTCTAGGCCACTGCAGAGATAATACAAGGCCCAGACGACCAAAGAGGTACACACCCTCATTGGAGCAAGACATTCAGCCTGCACATTCTGGACGTCAATCGGTAGAAAGCTTCGCTTTCTCGACACCCTGGATTGCCAATGCTACTCAAGTCCACATTCGAGGAAAGTTCTAGAGGAATTGGCTTCTGATTTCTGAGCCTAAGCCTCTTTATTATCAGCTGCTTATCCTAGTGTGAGGCTGCGAAAAGCCTGGATCGAAATCGCGAGCGTCGTAGGCCAGTTTGCTCATGCCTATCTCCTGTTGCTAATATCCTAGCAGAAGCTATCGCATCCTATATCACATACTTAAGCACTTACGTTGCGTTCATATAGCTTGTTTAATATTTATAGATACATCCATCGCGATCTTGTGTTTATCCTTGTACCATCGCTTCCCTATCACCAACCTGAACACTAGATGCCTACAAATCTATACACGTTTTTGCATATTAAAGCAGATCATCGTCACTCACAACCTTTAACTATCTCGATTTAGCTCATTTATAAATATGTGTGAGTACGGCAACTCAGAGTCATGGCTCGCGAATGCCAGGGAACAACACAGTGCCACCGCCCTCAGGAGCGCCAATCTAGAGCGCAATCTGTATGAAAGGGGAATCACTCCCTATATTGAGTACAGGACAGGGCATGATATCCACAAGGTATGGATATACTCTTCCATCTCATTGCGACCGTTTGCCGTATTCATGACGCTTACCACACTGGCTAGGCTACTCTTATTCCCTGACAGCTAAGCAGGATTAACAAGGACAATCCGGCAATGCCAAATGACATCCATCGCAAACGATCGATCAAATCGAGTCCCAATAAGTCAACTGAATTGCAATTATACTTTCCGCGGCCTATTGCTTTAAAATCCCCGACCCCCCAATCTCGGCATCTATCAGCATCAAGGCATCTTAGTTAAGTCATGCCAGTGGACGCAGTCTGAGCTGAAGATGCGGTATCGAATGGGATTTCACTGATGAAATTCTTGGGCTGTTATTGCCCTGTCTTATTAACAAGATTCAATGCAATCACACATGCCACGTGGTTATGCGAGTGGCATCGTAATGCCAGTCTCCATAGCGTGCCAACCTACTTCCAAACTGCGCACAGTGACTGGTGTATCTGATGAGAATCTAGAAGCCCTCAAGTAGAACTCTGATATGACCCTCCCTACGGCAGAGTAAGAAATAACAGTGTATGATTGTAAATATATTTGGTCTTGGCGTACCTGGGGTTCTTCTAGTTTCCTTTTAGATATGCTCATGATACGTTGAACATCAGAGCGCAGCGCAACTTGCTGCTGCACAACGGATAGAAACACCTATAATATAGCAAGACTATTACTGCAGTTCCTAGTCCAGTTTCTGGTCTTCCGTGATGCCTACTTTCCCATGCATTACTACAGATAATATATTATAACGTCTTTCGAGTCAAGGCTGAAACGGCACTATATTTACACCTGAGGCCAGGCATTGTGGCTTCGACAAGACCTTGCGCATTCAAACTAGAGACTCAAGACATCTATAGAGATGGCATTTTTATGGAGCTCAAGTAGTCATGTTCTTGGCTTCAGAAAGAGGGGTAGTTTCCCTCTTTATTATGTCGGTTCACAACTCTCTACGCCGTATAAAGCTATACTTAGAACTATGCAGGATGACTGTGTTCGCATATCTTGCATACCACTGGCATATCACTGCCTGATCAAGGCTGCGTCACTTCGTATTAATATAGCGAATCGTGCATAACCAGTAGGCTGGCATGGGGGCTGGGGAGCCTGCCATGTGGCCGGTTTTTAGTTCCCCATTTTGGTACCAGAGTCGCTTTCTGATTGGTCATATTGCACAAGTTCCCTGCTTATACATAAGCAGGGGACCATGCACAAATCCGCAGCAAGATCACGGGGACGTTTACTATTCGTTATACGAAACCCCAAGACATAACTGCATGCAGAGATTTCTTGACAAGAAGCTGTCCCAATCAGCCACCTCGTCAACTTATAACAGCAAGTCCGTCCATGGTTAGGCAACGGAGATCCGGCATCCCTTACAGCCACAAGTTGACAGCTTCGTAGCATGGAAAAATACATAGATCCCGCCAAGCCGGAAACTTTAGGGGCTGGCTCGGACCACTATTTGTCGTCGTTCTCTGGGATTCAATTTATCTGTTGCTCCTTGGCGTTCATAAATGCCGTAGTTATTACGGAGTGGTTGTACATGTCTCACGCCGTGGCAGCTGTCAGCATAGTCGGGTCCGCAGCAGGGAGTGGCTTGTATGGCCTTGTTATTCTTCAACTTCGAATCATGGTTGCCCTGGGCGAGACAACTCAGTGTACGGCTTGGTCGATGCTTTATCACATCGATGCGTTGTGCACACTGAAGTCCCGAGAGTGCATTGAGCATCATAGTATCCAGAGGTCGAATGCAACTATCAGTGCCTAAGGGATCTTCGCCCCACTCTGGTGGTCCTAGAAGCCAATGATCACCAATCTTCGGGGCGAATAAGGCATCGTAGGCGGTGATCTATTCTTAGTTACCACGCCGACGGTTGGTGGCATACCGCCAGCCACTCCGATTGATCGAGGGGCACAAGGGCAGACGCAATACCAAAAAGCAATATAGGACATACGATTTATACTGTTGTTCACTATAAAGATAGGTGACGTTGCTGTTTTCTCATAGAAGGCAGAACAAACATTCTCATCGATCTCCTCTTCCTGGAACTGCACTTAAGACCTACAATCTCCTCACTCTACCAACCGAGCCCCCAGCGACGAAAGCGCCCCATAGTGTAGACCCCGCGATCACTATGGCACCCCTCAGGATCACACTCGGTTCCATGCTTTGGCTTGTGGCCTCTGCATCTGCTCAATTTGTCACAGTCACACAATCTTCCCAGACATATGAGACCTCAGGTAAGTGTTCTGAGGACAGCCGGCCCATGCCATATGGTGACTGCCATATTTTTTCGTGGCCACTACTATGTAGCTCGCTAGGGAAACATGAGCTACTGACGTCAAATCCCTCTAGTACCCACATCAACCAGCACCAGCACTAGCACTACCGTCTCATCTTCTATCCTCGCCAAGCCCACGATGTACAACCTCAAGTCGTTCGAGCCGGACAGCAGCGAGCCCCCAGTCGAGGAGGTCCAAATCGCGGGATTGAAAGAGGTGTCGCTCCTCGAGCAGGCAATCGTGTTCAAAGGGGTGCCCGCGGATGCGAAGCGGTGCTCGCTGAACTGGCAGCAGGCCGACGCCTCCGAGCGCAGTTTTACCGTCGTCGGCCAAGGCCTGACCAGGGCGCGTCAACTGAGCGGATTCCCGGGTGAGGGTGAACCAGTGTCTTTCAACAGCCTGCGGGAATTTGAGGGCGACGACGACGCCCCCTCGTTCTCCCCCGACTTCACGCGCTGGCCAGAGAACGAGGGTCCCTTCGTG
The DNA here is from genome assembly GCA_023313575.1 of Eutypella sp. D-1. Lineage (NCBI taxonomy): Eukaryota > Fungi > Ascomycota > Sordariomycetes > Xylariales > Diatrypaceae > Eutypella > Eutypella sp. D-1. The sequence goes on along the minus strand of JAJTTP010000016.1, from coordinate 464,692 downwards.
CATCTCGCCGGCCCCATCGACTGTTCCGAGGAGATCTATCTGCGCATCTCAGTCCAAGTCGCCCAGGGCGACGGGTTCATTCACCTCGCCCAGGACGAAAAGAACGGCTTTTACATCGCATATACCACATAAACATAGACATTGTGCATTCTCACCCCTCCCCCGACCCCTCTCGCTTGCTGGTTTTCTTTTCTTCTGCGCTTTAGTCGCATTACTAGGGCTTTATGATCTTTAATTCATATTCTGGGAGCGTTGCTTTGGTGTTAGGGATACATGCCCGGGGGGGCATGCCGGACAACCTAGACATTACGAATCATGAGAACATGGTACCCCTAGTCAATCATTAGCTAATAGATTAATACAACGTCGAGAATGTTGCTACAACCCTCTGTCCTACGAGTGGCTAAGTTTATGTGAATAATTATTTATTTGACATTTCCGGTCGCGATTGAATACCGGCCGGGAAGTTAAAAGGTTTGGTTTTCGGTGGTAAATGATAGTTTGGCACTATTTATCCACGCCGACCGGCGCACAGGCTACGGGATGTCGAGAATATACCAATCAGGTTGAGCATCGCTTCCTGGGTGCGGAGTGCGGAGGAACCCCAAAGGGAGAAATTATAATTATAACCAACCCCGCACCTGGCGATGGAGGCCGGCTCGCCGAGCCCAACCGAGGGGCCCGGAGCGGAGGAGTTGGAGCACAACATCATACTCTCTGAGCACGTAATGACTATATCCAAATAAATTCCCAGGACGATATATACATGTAGTCAATAGCTTGCCCGCGCATATCGAAGAAGAAACACTAACGTGGGAATCAAGCCGGATTACTTTTCTATCTGCGCAGCTGTAACCATGTCTTGCGAGTCATCTAATGCGCACGATCACCATCACGATCATCATGACAACCCCGACCCCCCGGCAGACGCATGGCGCGACTCCGGTGTCAAGGTGATTCCTGCCGATAGTCTCGACACTGCCACGGCACAGACCCCCGGAATGAATCGAGCTGCCGCGATCAACTTTGCCCGGGTCGGCGCCCAGAAGCTATGGGCGGGAACGGTGACCATTCATGCCGATGCCAAGACCGGCGCACATCACCATGGTAAACTCCTCATCTCTCTATCCCATGCCCCGGACACGTTCTATTCTATCTCAGGGAGCCATTATCAGGTGTAAAAATAAGTACTAACCGACTCGGCAAATAGGACATCTCGAATCCATCATTTACATCCTGAAGGGTCGGGCGCGCATGCGGTGGGGCAGCAACCTGGAGTTCACGGCTGAGGCAGGGCCGGGCGACTTCATCTATGTACCCCCCTACGTGCCACACCAAGAGATCAATGCGCTGAAGGATGAAGACCTTGAGTGCGTGCTGGTCCGGAGTGACGGGGAGGCGATTGCAGTTAATCTGCCGGACGTGGAGCCCGTGGAGAAACCGGAGACGGTGCGCTGGGTAGATCCGACACACCAGAATTTGCCATGATTTCCCCCCTCATTTCATGAAGTGAAGCAACTAGCTCAAGCGTATGGCATCGAGTTGCATGTTCTGCAACGGGAAGGGTTTAAAGACAGCGGGTTTGGAGAAGAACGCGGGTTTCCCACTTGCGAGGCCCTTGTTCTTCATTCTAGACCTTGACGTATCTTTCCACGTTTCCTTTAGCTGGTTCATGGTGAGGCCGCGAGTGGGAGAAAGGGATAATAAGGTGAGAATACGATTCGGGTATCTTCATTGGTCTCAACTTGGTATATGACGTCCGCTCTTTTAATACCAACAACCTAGGTAGATGGTATCCTGGATCAGCACTAAAATTCGTCTTCATTCTTCTATGTATGATGCTCGGGTTACAGCCGCCACTAATCATTGTGAATAAATGCTAGAAAGATTAGGGCAGATTTTCCAGGGTATAAATTAAGGGATGAACCAAAAGAACAGAGCTGGGTATACGTTCAACCTAGTAACCCATTTACAATCTGTTACGGATTGGTCACCCGTATAGGCTCTCCACTATAGTGACCAGGGGTCACTATATAGAGGTCACATATATATGGCTATAAGCACCAGTATGATTGCCACCATTGCAATCATTCACCAATCTTTTGGCCCCGGTGGTGTAACCGTATGGTGCAGCCGTAACACATTCTTCCATAACGCCGCAAAAGCAACTGTTTTCTAGCAGTACTCCAAGTATCAATAAATCTCTCAACCAAAGAGATCCCATATCTCTCGCATCCGATATTCCCCAAAAGGCCTCGTAAGTTTAAACCTGGGCTCCAGTCCCTCATGTCCTAAAACACCCGTCTTCGGTGAATGTTTTCGTAAAATTCTGGATCCATACGTTTATCGACATCGGGAGAAGTCTCAGGACTAAGTTACCAGACCCCTCAGGGAGATTTACCTTCCAGAGAAACGCCGATACCGACTTCCACAAATACAGGCAGGATTGTAGACAATTCGGCTGATTTCAGCTTTGGTATCTGCAAGCATGCTCGTCCGAATGCCTCAATTAATAGCGTGAGTGAAGTGTCGTCTGACGCTACTCGACTAACAGGCCCCCTGTCGTCTATGTGATCGTTTGCGGAGAAGGAAAATGAAGCTGTGGCATTCCCCTCTTTGCTGGATCCATAGCCTGGAAGCACCTCCGCTTCTATGGGCGCGCTTATCTCCAGCCGAGGGTTACAAAAATAAAGACCCCCAGAGGGCTTTCTTCTTATATCGAAATGAATTTCAAGGTGCTCCAGATTCTGCCAATATGGTTCCGACAAACCATGGACTGAACTGGGCCAGCGTAGAGACCCGTCGATCGTACCACTTGTAGAAAGCCTTTTCAATGTGCTTATACCCGCGGTGCCCATGCGAATCGCGTTGCTAAGCCTGTCAAAGGTTGGATTGAACGGATGAAGGGTTCCGACGGAGAAGTTTGGAGACCAGAAGAAACCCGAGCTCATGTCCAAGGTGAGAGATTGCAGGGCCGGTGATCGACTTCTGGCTATACGAAGGGGTTCTAACTTAGGCGGATACAGTCTTATTTCGAATACGTCTTTCAAGATAATGCCTCTCTATTATTTAGTCTTGGACCTCTGAGCACTATCGAAGTTGATACTAAACGAAAACTATTGATGGAACTAAAGCTTTCTCCCGCAAGACAATAGGTATGACTAAGAGGATAGATAAGGAGGATCATGTCTTTTACCTCTACGCGGCTGTTGAAGCGAGACCGAGAACCACCAAGTATCCAGCCAATGACAAGAGGCGCTGGCACACAATTGTTGTGTCTTGTTACAGTGAGGAGCTAGACACATTGTACGGGTAGGTAAAAGGGCAATAGTCTTGTATAAAGAAATAAATTCTTCCTTTTCCTATAGTGGTATTTGATTTGTAAATCAATGGAACTTATATAGCAACAAAAGCGCCCACGGTTATACGCCAGTCAATCCCCGGAAATGACATGAGAGTCTAGTATATCTAGCTTCGGGGTACAACCAATCCGAAGCGTGATTCTACGCTCCTCTTAAACCTGAAAAGTAAAACCTGCCCCGAGTAGCAACCTATTACCACGGTATTATCCTGCACCCAAAAGGGGTAAATTTCCTCCTTGGCTGGGCCAAACTCCTCTGGCAAATAGATAAGGTTGCGGTTCTTCCATGTGATCCATGTGCCCCTTTTATTAATCCCAAACGGAGACCAGTCGGGGCGGGGCTCTTGAAACATTGTTGACAGAGTCCTTTGTGATACAGGTGAATCAATGCTGCATTTCCAAGCGCCGAATTCGGTTTGCAGCACATCTGGGTGTCTTTCGTCGATAGAGATGCGTATCGATGAGTCCACGTTGAACGCAAAATCCACGCATAGTGTTATATGACACCGCAAGCCTGTTCCCGGCTCCAAGCTCCAGACCGCCACCGTACCGTCCATACTGACTGACACCACCTTTTTATTGCTGGCCGAGAACGTGACTCCACGTATAGGACTGGCTACTCGCCCATCCGACATATCGTGTTCAGGAATGTGTTTGACCTTCTGTTTGTCATTTTCGCCAACTAGGCTCCAGACCATGACGTGGAGATCGTCACCAGCAGATGCTAGATATGCACCATCACTTGAGAATGCTACTGCATAGACATAATCAGTGTGTCCGTTAAACACTGTGAATGGCACACTGCCGATTTCAGACTTGACTGAAGTAGGTGAAATGTCCCAGACCCGCACAGTACCGTCGTCGCATGCTGTAGCCACTAAGCATTCATTCGCGGATATAGAGACGCCTCGTACCCAGTCAGTGTGTCCTTTGAGGTGATACTTTGGCGTTATCTTCCCTTCGATAGAGTCAACGTCCCAGACGATCGCTGTATAATCAATAGACACTGAGACGAGGTAGTTCGTCTCACGAGAGAATATTAGTGAAGTGATTTCGTCTTGGTGTTCCTGTGTGGCACATTCTCGGTCACCATTCCAGAGACATATCATGCCATCCGATGAAGCAGAGGCAATCTTACGACCATCCGATGACAAGGCTAGACGAGTAACAGGGTACTCATGTCTGGAGCCATGAATATTTGCTGCAACGGTCTGCCTCGGCTGATCTGAGACTTCATTGCCCACTGGTCGTTCCATGATGCCTGTATCCCAGATGCGAAGAGTTTTATCCACAGACGCCGATACCAACAGATTTCGGGCGGGTGCAAATGAGATCGACCGTATTGAATGACTATGTCCGCCCATAATATGGCTTGGTTGTGTCCATACTTGGCCATTACCCCAGGTCCCCGGCTGGAATTGTCTCCATATGCTAATGGTGAAGTCATCCGATGCCACAGCCAGAAGGGTACTGTCAAAAGAAAAGGCGACAGCGCTGATGGGTTGATTATGGTATTTTAGCACTGCTGAAGTCATACCAGAAGCAATGTCCCAAATACGTGCTGTCCTGTCGTTGGAGCCAGAAGCAAGAAATCGTGAATTGGGCGCAAAGGCAAGTCCATGAATATCTCCCTCATGACCAGTCATCACATTCTGGGGATCTTCATACCCTCGCTTATGGATCGGATTAGTCCCCACTCCTGGAAACCAGCGCCACGGTTGGCCTTTTTTGGCATCCCAGACTGTGATATCATTACCAGAGGCTGACGCAAGTAGGCCACCAATAGACGAGAATCTGACGCATTTCACGGGCCTTTCAACATCCTGTCGTAACCAATGAGAGCAGCCTACTATGGTTGTGGGGCTCTCTCCCATAAATAGAGCCGCGGGGTAACATTCCTCCGCTCCTTTTTATATATAGGCTTTCTAAATAGCTTTTCTTTTATTAAAACTTAGAAAATATAAGATCAGTTCCATCTATATTACGACGCTCCTCATATTAAGTATACTGGATGCGATACATCCCTGTTCTCAAACCATTCTGTGGGATTGTCGAAGTCGGGAATTTCCCAAACAGTCACGGTATTCCCTACGGCAGCGGCAAGCTTATCCCCAGCAGGAGTGATAGAAACATCTTCCACGTAGGCCCTCTCACGTCTCCCTGGGAATTTATTGCCGTGACCGACCGTTTGTTTCGAGAATCCTGGCTCCACTGCACCTACGTTGATGGTAGAGCTAGACAAGGCACCGATATACCTGCCTGTGGATGGTTCCCATAATTTGATGGCATCGGCCGTAAAGGCAACGAGGATAGCGCGACGATACGGTCCTGTGCTCGACATAACCACGCCATAGACATACTCATTGAACCCACTGATTACGTGTTGTAGCTCTCCCGTCTCCACATCCCAGAGCCGCACGCGGTAGTCGTCCGTTGATGAAGCCACGAGTCGGCCGTCTAAGGAGAAGCAGCAACCTCGAACCCAGTCCGGATGTAGCATTATGTGCACGCAGCCGTTTGCGAATGTGCTTCCCAGTCCAAGCAAGGGTGGAGTCTCTAGCCAAGGCAAACAAGTCGACAGTAATCTTCTTCTAATGGGTGTTTTGCTGGCAGCAAACAGCATGCTGTTCTCGGGATTAATTTTGTCCGTCACTGTTGATGGCGAATCACGGCGCATAGCTAGCTTCTTCTGAGTTTGGTAGAATTGAGTGAATCTCATCATATCTTGCATAGTAGCAAAGGCATTAGAGACATCCACCGACATATGCTGAGGAGCCTATGACACGAAGAACGGAGTTGTCAGCTATTTGGCTACCATTGACTTTGAGACTTTAGGGCTGTAGTGCGGTTCACGGAAGGGTTGGGAGGAATAATTACTTTTGCTGTGAAAGTTTCATGGAATGTGACCATCATGTCTATTGCATTTTGCAAAAGACCTTTGGTATCGAGAACTTCGAGCCATTGCATCCAATATTTCTCGAGTATTCTGGTGGCCGATACTAGTTCTTCTTCGTAAAGACGATCCAACTCTGTTAAGTGTTTGATCCAGAAAACGGTCGTGTAACTTCCTGGGGCCGAATGCCCATCTCCACGAAGCTCCTTGGTCTGTTGTTTGCGGCACAGGGCTCTCTCTAGGACACCTAGACATACTTTCGCCATTTTGAGATGGCTCATCCATTCTCTTTCGCCCGCCATTTCTTTTAGGACGAACTCTTTAGCAGACGGATGCCTGAACTGAAGTTGATTGTTAGATATCTTCAAAAAGGATGGCAGTGCCACGTCCACCAGACCAACTAGATCGACTCCTGGTGGTGCATTGATGATACCTATGAGTTCTAAGATGGTGAGTGGCTTGTAGGCAAGAGCAGCAGCTGATAGTATTTGTGTACAGTGGTCTCGATATTGTCCTTCGTGGTCAATGCCTTTCTTGTTCCATGTATACGGGCTTTCTATATCTGATGCACTTTCTTTGAGTTCATCAAGAGCCTCAAGAGCTTTGCGGAATCCTTTTATTGCAGCAACATCCAAGGCTATATCCAGCCAGAGAAAGTTTCCTGGTGAGACTTCTTGGAGCTTGGTCGTGAAGGTCTCGCGGATATACTGTCCGTAGGGTGCTGTATTGACAGTGTCCATCACTTTGGAAGCTGCATATTGACAAGCAATCTCGTCAACCTTCCTGAAATCCAGACGGATGGTGAGATGACGGTCTAGGTCAGGTTTGATGAAATTCAGTCCTGCATCATAATTCCTTTCATTAACAGACAACAACCATTTGACTCTACCGGAAAGCTCTAGGGACGTGGAGATTAGATCGAATAGATCCTTGAGGCCACGCTCATCTCGGAGGCAATGTGGCCGGCTCCCGTTAATGAATCTGCCAAAATCGCTGGGATCATTTTGCGGAACAGAAAGGCGGTCGAATGAATCAATCACAAAGTAGGTCTGAGGAAATTCTGCATCCTGTATCATGTCGTAAAAGGCCATGGAGATGGCATAGAAGTCATTCGAGTGGTCGAAGTGTTCTCGATTAGTATCATTGCACTTTGAAAGTAGATGATGTGAGAGAGATGGCTGGCTGTATATAACCTGACAGACCAGGCCTGCTACCACGGACAGGGCAATTTCTTGATTTGAGTACTCTTTTTCGTGCAGAAAATACACCACCTTGGGTCCGATGGGGTTGTTTATGCCGTTCTTGGGCCGCGACAATGACTGCACTGCTGCATCCAGAACCATTGAGTCGCCGGCTCCAGGACTCCCATGTACCCAAAGTACACGGCATCCCGTTTTAGCATGCCAGTCAATAAATGCCTGATATTCTGACGTTGAAGAAACCAAGTCATACAAAGACTGAAGAGTGATGCGCATGTGAGTTTGCACATCAGAAGCTGGCTGCTTGTCCAGCCTTCTGGAGGCCGGCGTTGGATAGCCCAATATCCTTCCCAGAAGCCTTTGGACTCTTGCTTCCCCATACAATGGCAGAGTTTCTCCCGATGTAGTTTTAACCTCTTGTGAAGTCCGCTTTCTTTCTGATAAAGCCTTCTTGCCTTCGGCATAACGGTCTGCCCCGGGATCAGGCATACCTTGAACCTCTTCGCTCTTGCCGACGGCATGAAGCAGTCGGCTTCTGAGGCCCTGTTGGTCGAAGCTGCTGTCGAATTTCTCCTTCATCGATTGTACAGCTGTTACGTTTTTCTGGAGTTGGAATGATGCATCTAGTGTCTCTGTGTCCTGCCAAACATGGTATACGTATGAAATTGTGCATGAGAGAATGGCTTTGTACAGATCAATAAGGGATTTGGACATCGGTGTGGTTCCGATACCGCCGGCATAATGGTCAGAGATCAGCCTAGGTAGTCGAATGTACAGTTCCATATTCGATGTAATGGTGATGATTTGCGATCGAGTGAGGTCATGTGGAGATGTTGAACATAGCGCAGTCTGCAACAAAGTTCAGTGAGTATGGTATACCAAGTGTGAAGGAGAGACGTTTCAACTAGCCTCTATAGCAAGACAGGAAGCTACCCAGGCACGAGAGGCTTGTGGGGTTTCATGGGCTGCCATCAGGATCGTCGCCATGAGAGACTGGATATCATCTTCTGTTTGATAGGCACTTATCTCACGGTGGCTGCCATCGTTGCCCTGGTACATTGTGTCACTATTATTTTGCACTGCATCGGCAAGCCATAAGCCAACTAGATTCCGCATCTGCACCTGTCTACTCGAATGATCAAACTGCTCAACATTATTATGGGACAGTTCAATCTCCAGTCTCCGAGAAAAGACTGATTCAAATTGACCTTTCTTCGGCATGAAGTGGGATAATATCAACTCGTAAGTATTTACCACTTCAGGCTTTTCTGACTTCAGGCTGTCGTATGCGGAATCCCATAATAATGTAGCCCTCTCTTCCAAATAGCGGGCTAAGGCAGGGGACATCCTCGCTGACTTAGCCTTGACGAATGCTGCGAATAATAGGTGGGAATTATTCAGTGATAACAGTATCAAGGGCCGGATACACTTAATGCTGAAGCGTTATCGTGAACGTTATTGAGGCTAACGGGCAGTTGACAAGGGTGGTGGATAGAGGTAGGCCAGAGGTGGTAGGTAAAAGGTGGTAGGTAAGGGGTGATAGGTAGGACTGGTCTAATTTGTTTGTCAAACGCCTGCCTGCCTGCCTGCCTGCCTGCCTACGTATGTAAGTTGACCCCGCCACATTACTAAGTCTGTTAGGTGTTGGGTTGCCCAGAAAAGACCATGATCGTAATAGAAGCAAGGGACTCCGCGTGGTCAGTCTTTTTTTTATTATCATGGGTGTACGCCGTGGTGTATCCCCAATATCGAGTATCATGTGTGTTCAATCAGCTTTCTTGGCAGAACTGTTTCTGACATGTTTATGTCACCCCTGGCGTGTTCCCATTCAATCTTGGCCTTTCCTGTCCAGGCTTCTTAACAATAATTGATCGCACCAACAATCAGAAAGCACCCCGCCTATGAGTGTTGCGTGTAATTATCTCTGAAGCTGCGTGATTTACATATTGAAATTGAATTTGAGTGACCCGGGGAGATTCTGGATTTTATCACTATTCAACATTCATACTCCATCCAGTATGGTCAATGTCAATCAGCCCAACGAGGCAGCAGAGATGCGTAACACCCTTTATCCAGATGACGAACCGAAACCACAACCATCTACTCTCAAAAAGGACATCGGCGCCACAAGTAGCGAATATGAAAGCAGACAATCCTATCTTCAGGGGCCCAGGCTTTATCTGATAACTGCATCGTAACTATACTGTCTACTAAGTGCCTTTCTTCTCTTGGCTGATGGCTTCGTAGGATCTGCATGTGCCTATTCTTGACAAATCTCGAGATTCCCATTGCCACGACCGCCCTTGTAGATATAACCCAAGACCTTGGAGGATTTGGTAAAGCCAGTTGGGTTATATCGGCCTACCTAGTAGGCTATGTCGGTAAGACCTCCTATGTCGCTGACGCTTGACTTGTCCTTTATGTCAGGATTCTATTAACCTCTATTTTACAGGTGTACTCGTCATCTTTGCTAAGCTGAGCGATATATTCGGTAGAAAGGTTATTCTCCTAGCAGTGGTTTTCATTTTTGCGGTATTCTCTGGCGCCTGTGGAGCAGCTCAGACAATCGAACAGCTGTTCGTGCCCCTCTTTAAACCGGCCTTTCCTTAACTGATCACTATAGCAGCATCGTGTTCCGTGCCTTCCAAGGAATTGGCGGTGCGGGAAACTACGCATTGTCGACCGTGATATTGATCGAGCTAGTACCTTCTCACAAGTACGCAAAATACACCAGCAATGTGTTAATCGTATACTCGCTCTCGTTGCTGTTAGGCCCCATTCTGGGTGGCGTGATCAGTGAGCGTTCAACATGGAGGTGGATATTTTTATTGAAGTAGGTTGATGGGTGGCTGATATACAGCTACTTACACACTAGCTAACTGAAACCTAGCGTCCCTCCCGCTGCAGTAACTGTGATCGTTATATTTTTCACGATACCTAACGGCTTTCCTTACCACGGCAAGCCGAAGCACGAACGTCCGAATGCTGGTAACCCGTTCTCACGACTATCTCTACAAAGATTAGACATCATTGGAACCTCTCTACTCTTAATATCTACAGTGTTTCTAGTGGCGGCTTTGGAAGAAGCTGGACTGAGATCCCCTTGGAGGTCTCCTTTTGTAATAGCATTGTTGATTATATCTGGTATCGGTTGGATCGTATTTCTGTTGTGGGAGCGACGAGTTACACTACGAGCAAGACTTCAGGAGCCTATATTCCCTTGGAGATTTGTTCAGAGTCGAGTGTGGGTTGGCATGTTACTGTAAGTACGATACAACTCCCCGCCTTTCCTTGCCCCATTATCTTTACATAGTGAGGGGTCGGCCTTTCTGATTTTTAGCTAATGTGCCTTAGAAATGCCTTGTTCCTCGGAGCCCCATTCTTTTGCACCATGTTCCAACTTCCGCAGCGGTTCCAAATCGTCAACGGGCTGTCTGCGACGCAGGCTGGGGTTCGGTTTATCCCCTTTACACTTGCGTCTCCCTTTGGATCGGCATTTGCCCCGGCCATATGTAAGAAGTGGAAAGTGCCCCCGATTTACTTCGTGGTATTTGCTGCTGTCTTACAAATAATCGGTCTTGCCCTGATATCGACACTGCCCAACTCACAGCCAATTATCGCTGCCCAGTATGGTTATCAGATAATCGCGGGATTTGGATGTGGTATCAATATTGCATTGCTTCTCTTGATGACACCATTTTGTGTTCAGGAGAGAGATAAAGGTACGTAATCTGGTCCATACCACTTAAGATAGTTTACTAACCGGAGAAGCCGTGGCCATGGGTTCTATCGCACAGTTTCGGGTAATGGGGGGTGCTATTGGTCTTGCCATCGTCACTTCAGCATTCAACAGTTTGATGACGAACAGACTCGGCGGATTGCTGGCCCGAAGCGAGCTGGATGCGCTTTTGCATTCTCCAGCTATCATCACCTCGTTTCCTGACAATGTCCAAGCGTCAATCCGAGCTTCATTCGGAGAAAGTTACAACCTTCAAATGGCGATCCTTAGCGGGTTGGCTGCTGGCCAAATACCAGCTTCACTTTTGATGTGGCAGAAGAAACAAATTACAGTATGAGGTCCAACAACGTGTTAGGACCAACTACTGAATGGCGACCGCTCATGATTGAATACTTTCATGTCGATTCTTTTGCGACGTTGTCGTTGACTATCACCAGCAACTGTCTCAGTGACAATTACTGAGTGACTGTAAAGGCTTGGTAACACCCACGGGTACCCGTCTCCTAGCCAGAAGATGTAATTTATAGTACGCTAATACCATACCCGATTTCATTACCCAGTCTAACTATCCTAACGTACTTAGGTATTGTGATGAATATTGCAACCGACCTGCAGCCTACCTACGAACCACTATTGCTAAATTTAGCCAACGAATGAAAGCTATCTAGGTAGGTATGTAACTTTTTAATACTACCAACTGTCTGACTGCTTAGGTGGGACCCAAGGAGGTAGGCTGGGAAATGTTTGTGTGACAGTATGGACGTAAACTGGGTCTCTAAATTAGTTATTGGGTAAATAATTACGCACATGGATTGGGACTTTCCAACTCTATTCTCTGTTTGACTACCTGCCTACATGTATTCAGGTAGGAACTTCGGTACTTCCTTGTATGTAGGTAGAATACTACTGTAATTATACGATACATGAGTGTTGGCTATACGTGACTATTAGGTTTGGTAAGCGCGCTCGATTGCTCGCTTGATCACTTGGGTAGCTTTTAAGACGGCCTCCTGATCTTTAGCCCCCGGAATTTCATGGCCCCCGTTGTGAATAAAGTCAGCCCTTGTATCGCGTCTGCATAGCTTGCTCAAAACTGGCCCGAATGTGGGGAATAGGTTGTCATGGGCACCCCAAATGTGTGAGCGGTCTAAGAACCAACTGCATATGATGTGTCAATATCACTCAACAGGTATATATCAACATACCTACGACAACGGCAAGCAGGCTACACCAATGCACGTGTCTCATCTGTGCTGTGCAGATAACATCGGTAAAGTAACAGAGAGTCGAACGGCACTAGAACTTGTGTGGAGGATGGCGCAACCCTCCTTGTACTGATACACATGTACATGGGAGATCTTGGCAACTATATTCAAAACTAAAACTGAGAGCAATCTCAGAAAAGTGCCCCCTTCTGCGTAGTAATTTATCGAGCCCAATGATATATCCGTCCCATGTAGCATTTCCATCTTGCAGGGAACTATCGTTTGTACAATTAAAGAGCGGTGTGGGTGCGTGTATGTTGCTTCAACCGTCACTGCTGCGGCCCTTCGTATCACAAGTTTGTCTTTTGTGTTATAGCTATTATAGAAGACGGGCAAGCGTCGGAGCTGCGCTCGTAAAATCTTGGTGATTGAGCAATCCGTTATCCTTCTCTCGATTTCAAATTAAGTCATTTATTGACCGCTGTGCTCTCCCACAACTCCATGGCGTGTAAACTAGGGCTCGGGGGTGGCATAGCCCTCGTAACCGGGGTAATTCCGCCCCATGTCCTGCACGTGACAAATTCCTAACACTGGGATTTTAGGCCGCTGCTGGCATAGGAAAGGAGACTGCTTTTGCATTTGCCGAAGCTGGTGCAGAAGGGGTCGTCTTTGCAGACATAAATGAGAAAGGTGCGCACGACGCCGCTGAGGAAAGTAAGAAGTATGCCACGAACGCCGGCTTTCGTCCTCTGGTGGTTAAAGCCGACATCACCGATGACCTCGAGGTACAGAACATGGTCGATACTACCATACGAGAATTTGGTAGGATTGACTACAGCGTAAACAGCGCTGGGGTAAGCTTCCTTCAGAGATGGGTTCCCCATGCATTCAATTGACTGGTTTATTTCCAGATGGGAAACATCTCCGGCGCCGTTGTCTCCAACCTTAAGGTCGACGTCTTTTCCAAGACCATGGAGACCAATATCAAGGGAACCAGTAAGTATCGTCCTGCTAGTTATCTCTGCTTTTCAATCATATTACCAATGCTCTTCCATAATGTCTAACTCTAGATGCCATAGTGCTATGTGTCCGGGCTGTCGCTAAAGCCATGTCCGAGCAAGAGCCCCGGACTCACACTAGTCGGCGTCATGGCGAACGCAGCTTGGGAAGAGGCTCTATCGTTAATTTAGGCTCTATCAACTCTTTCATTGCTGCCCCTGGGATGCTCTCCTATACTACTTCCAAGCACGCCATCGTGGGACTCACCAAGTCCGCAGGTAAGCTGTATTCACGCTCCATACTCGGGAATTCTGCACATATTCGACTAAACTGATCAACTGCGTATAGCCATGGATTGTTTGAAGAATAACATTCGAGTCAACGCCGTCTGTCCTTCATGGGTAGATACACCTATGAACGAAGCCAGCCTCAAGCGTGTGCCTGAGCTCGCCAAAATGATACAGGCTATCTCACCTCTCCGTCGGGTTGCTAAGGCCGAAGAGGTGGCCGATTATATCGTCTTCCTGTGCAGCCCTTCAGCAAGCTACATCAACGGCACAGGTCTATGTGTTGATGCTGGCATCACGATGTCAGCCCATGCCATCTAAGCTGTAAAAGCAATGGAGAGGTGGACGTAAGCGGCTAGTTACGGCTAACTATTTCATATGTGGGACATTGGAAACAAGGTTCAAACGGGCCAACTGTCAATACATTGATCACCCAGAGAATTACGCCTATTTCATATCAGAGTAGGCTTGCGCCTTGATACCAGTGGCCTTTGCAATATAATTCCTATCAATATTTATACGAAGCTGTGCCAGATAATATGCTTTGGAAGTCTCGCGTCGTCGCGTTGGGGAATATTGGGTTAGCCAATTTCCTAACAGCAGTCCTTTTATAATATCTCCTTAGGTAATAATGGTAGGGTCTCACTGAGCTTGGCTAGTTTTTTCTTGACTAGATGAATTGAACTCTGAGAGCTGGTCAACAATGTGTTATTCTCGGATTCTATCTTGACTCTTCAGCGCTGAGATTCACAGCCTACGATCTTGGCGTCTGATGATGCTTAAACTTCATTCAAACGCGTGCTTCCCGTCCTATATATTTCAAAGTACCTCGGTAACGGTTCCCAAGTGGCTTTTCCAGATTGAAATGTGCAATTGCATACCAATGTGTGTTGCAATTTCACGCTTACGATGTAACGGCCATCCCGCTGACTGTCTCCACTAGACAAGTAGCCATGTAGAGTTGTATTGGAGGAGCTCGATTCTCGCTACATATTTCCATCTCACGGTTAAGAGCACTCGAAAACAACATATGTTCGCTGCTCGGAAAACCCGGGGCGCCCGACAGAGAAGACACAGAAACCTGAAAGATCTGCACATCTCATCAATCGGCAAGCAGGTATGGCACTCGGTATCCGTGGAATAGTAATGATTAAAGGCCATGTTGGAATGCCTGTTCAAACTACACTTAAACATGTATAATAACAATAACATCATGGGAGTTTCTGTTTGATGGATAATGCGTCAATCGCAGTGGGCTTCACTGACCAAGCTCCCCCAAGGAATGTTTCAATGTGTATTCCGAACTAACACGCCAACCCAAAGAGCACAAAGCGGAGCGCATCTTGTATGAGTATTAAGGAGATTCGGTAGCAGGTGGTTAAATCTTTATCGAAGTTCATCCCGTATATAGGACTACTCGGAATCATGACCAACCCTACCATTTTAACCTCTGCCCTCCCCATCGCCCTCTTCATTGGTAGACCGACGATCACTCGCCATCTTCCAGCCATAGCTGTTCGTGTTGACAAGGGTATCGAACCCATGCTTAGCTTCGAATAGGTCTTTTTCAGCTGGGTCTGGCGTGTAGTGTGGTACTTCCACCTTGCGGTCCTCGAGCTCTGCGCCCGCTGCCGTGTGGGCAGCGTGCCTGGATTCGCCCTGCTGGTCGACTGTTTCGGGGTTGGGCAGAGCTGTCGTGATGGTAGCGAGGGCGAGGGTGAGCCCCGTGAGGGTGTTTTTGGTAATGCGCATGTTGAGCTCCTAGCTGTTGTTCCTGCTGATTGAATGTTGTATTATTTGGTGGTTGTTATTGGAGACTTGGTGAATATTTGGTACGTCAAAATGAGGCACTGGAAACAACTGTCAACGGTAATATCCGAGTAGACATTTTACATATAAATACCAGATCTTTGTCATCGGCACCAACAATTAGGCGATGGTACAAAGAGTTATTGGGTAGTAACCCTGTTAGGAAATGCTTGTCATGTTAACTCAGTGTTGCCATTTCAGGCGCCAGTAACAAAGAGGAGGCGGGCCCCTCCATTATGTGGCATCCATGATAATGACCCGACGCAAGAATGAAATCTAGGATAGAGTTGGGTGTTATTCGAAACCCCCAACTTCATTGTCCTGCTTCCTCGAGTCACATAGCTCTATACGTGGCCTTGCGTTAGGGAGACAAATTTCGCCACTGAAGACAACGCTCTTGTGCAATATCGTGGACTAACTAATATACAAGGGAGCGGACACAAAGAAAACGCCACGCGATACCATCGCGAAGCAAACAGCCACACCAAGTTATCCACGCACCCCCGGAAAGCATGCCTACCTCCTCATCAGCTCCTCATAGCGTCGAGCTATGAATCGCGTCCCGTGCCTCCGCGATGAGAACCCGCGCCTGCAAGGCGCGCACGACATCGTGGAGCCCAAGCTGTGCCGCAAGCGCGACGGGGTCGTCATCCGCAGCCACAGAGGGGGTGAAGTACTTGGCGCGGCGCAGGTGGGCCCAGCGGTCCAGCATGAGGGACGAGGCGAAGATCTCGGCCCAGAGCGGCGCCAGACGGCGGCGCATCGGTGGCGAAGGCGCGTGACGCAGGATCCCGCCGGGCGTCACCAGCTGCGCGAAGTACGCGAAGGGAAATTGCTCGTCGAAGATGTTGCGCGTGAAGGCCATGCAGTCCTGCCGGAGCAGGTGAGCGAGGTAGACTACGCAGCACCCGTGTACGTGATCCGTGGGGGTCACTGTCGGTTCCACCTCGACACTGTGCGACTCGGCCGCGATCCTGTCCCAGCGCGCCGAGACGAACTCTTTCACGGATGAATGAGCGAGCTCAGCCGTCGCCTCGTTCAGCACGCTCCCTGTCGAGGAGGCCATTGTCGAGATAGAAGCTGCGCTGGGCGAGGCGGACCAGGCATCGGCGTTCCACACCTTAGCCACTGATATAAAGCTATCCAGATAATCCAGTAGAGACTTCGCGGGATCGAGCAGTCTCCAGTTTGAGTCGAACGTCGTGCTGCGCATCGGGTCCATGACCGCGGCCTCGGCGACGGACTCAAGGTTGAGGGGCCCCGGGAAGAAGCCGATGATGACTAGGGCCCGGAACATGGTTTCTCGGAGGTCGTGCGGCACCTTGTCCAGCGCCACGTCGTACGCCTGGTCGAGATCGCCGGGTAGGGACTGCAGGGCTTCGAAGATCGCCGGTCTCGTCCTCTGGAGCTTAAGCTCCTCCAGCTGCAAGTGTGCCCACCAAAACCTACATAGTAGACGACAAGTCGAATGAGTTGCTCCATCCAAAAAGGCCAGGTGCATGTACAATGAACTAACATTCCGTTCGCCTTCTCAGTCAAGACACGTTCTATCCAGTCTTTGACATCACGCGGGAACCTGGACAACCTCCTATCCTTCGCGAGACACTCGCGCACGTGCAGACTTATGTCCGCCGCCACCTCGTCACAGCTCATGTTCACGACGGCAGCCTTCAATCTTCGCATGGCTCGCTCGACATCTCGTTCCTGTCGGCTCGTGACGAGAACATGTGTATCCATCCGGGCATCCCTCTCAATATCCGTCACCAGTCTCAGGAGTTCCTCTCCCCCGCAGTCCCTGTTTGCAAGGGTCCTTGAAGTCGAAGTAGAAGTAGGCGAGCGCGGGAACGCCGTCGGATTCCCGCTGTATGGTCTCTATGGTGGTAGAGCTGCACTCTTGCATCGTTGATTGTCAGATACCGATCTTTGTGTTTTTGTGTTTTTAACAAGAGAGACTTACGCCAGAACTGTCTTTCCACTACCCGCTGGCAGTGGTATCAGCTAAATTTTAGTGTAAGTATTTTTTCAGACGGTCGACGAACGTATACCGTACAGCCACAGAAGCGACTGTCTTCTGTTCCTCCATGTCTTGTACACAGGTCCCTTAATAAACCAGTCGGCAGTAGACAAAGTGAGTTTCTCGTATATGGCCAACTCATTCATGACCAGCATCGTCTCGATGTCACGCCTCAGCCACTCCAGAATGTCATCCCTCAGTTGTGAGCCAAGGGCGGCCGTAACGTCGATTCGAAGGGCCTCCACGCGGTTCCTGGTGTCGAGTGTAACCCTCCTAGGTGATTGTCAGTTTTTATGCACACGTGTATATTCCGTCGACTAGTGTGGCAACTGGCGTCTGATCTGTAGCAAATGCAAGGGCGATGGTATCTCTGAAGCTCCTGATCGACTCGATCATCTTATGCGTATCCTTACTTTTAAACGGCCGTCCCAAGGCCGTTTTCACCCTCGCATGATTCGTCGGCGGTGCCAGCAGCGCCGTCAGCTCCGCAAGGTCTTCAGAACATCTGTCGAGCGTACCACCGAGCCCCGCCAGTCTTGACAGCGTGGGTAGGTGGTCGCCTTCGGTTCGCGTTCGCCGGGAGAGCTCATCGAGGTCCTCGAGCACGCCCTGGAGGAGCTGCACTTCGCTGGCCAGGGCGCATATGTCCCTCCTAGCGTCTTTAGCCGCCATGACGTAGCCGTAGCATAGCTTGATGACCTCCTCGGCGACCTGCACCACTGCGATGATGCTGGCGGCCGCGCTGAGGCCATCCGTCGCTCGGATGCGGGGGAAGTCGCGAAGCAATGGTGTTTGGGCCAGAACAGTAACCTAAAGCTAGAGAATATAATGAAGTACCATGTCTTCCAATGAGTGCAAGCCATGATGCCATGCTGACAGCCAACCCTGTCTCAAGAAGAGTGCCTTACCTACCGTAGTTGGTAAGAACATATTAATCGATCCTATCATCCTACGTACATCTTAACTATATATTTCGTCGTGTCACTATGTCTCTGACCTGAACTTATAAGACTCTAGATATATTGAATCCACTTATAAACTCGAACTTCAAGCTACACCCGGTACTATGGCTGAAAGATGGGGGGATCTACCCTCGTTTTATAGAGGTACGAATTACCTTATTAATAGGCAGTACCTAAGTAGGTATACACTGAAACCCCTGCTTTATAGTGGGTGAAGCACACAAGAAGGGTGGAAGAGGCAGAGAAAACACAGGTTGAAAAGATGCCGCCTATCAATTACTAGGTAATCAATTCTACCTAAGAACACCAACCAACACCGCCATCTAAAACCGCTATGAATTGTAACCCCCCCCCCCCCCCCCGGGAGCTACTCACGGCGAGCAGCCTCTTCTTCTTCTTCTTTGCTTTGGTGCTTATCTACGTAGTTAACTCCCTTTTATCTCCTTTCTGACCTAACGCCCGTGATGGTGGAGGTGGTGGATGGACTGGACACAAAATGATGAGGCTGAAAAAACCGCTACACAACTACCGACATACACCCAGTAACTTTGGCCCCGTGTGAATCCGGAACATGGTTGTTTCCTTAAGCGCGGCGGACTGCCGTGGGGTCTGGGTTGAGAATGGCCTGGCTACCTATAACTTCTCGCCCGGACCACTGAGACTGTCGTCAGCGAGGAGGGCAGCGGTATCAAGGACGTCCTCGGGCGCGGGGAGGTTCCAGCGGGCGACGGTGGGGACTCTCTCCGCATCGCTGTCGGAGCCCACCATGACAGTGAAGACGTGTTTCTTGCGAATGACGCGGTCGTCGAGGGCGTTGAGGCCGCGGAACATGTCCTCGTCGGTGCGGTCGTCGCCCAGACAGAGGATGAACTCGATGGGTTCCGCCTGGGCGTACTCGTGCGCGAGCTTCTTCGCGACGAAGCCCTTGTTCGTGTCGGTCGACCGGACCTCGAGA
This sequence comes from Eutypella sp. D-1, assembly GCA_023313575.1. Classification (NCBI taxonomy): domain Eukaryota; kingdom Fungi; phylum Ascomycota; class Sordariomycetes; order Xylariales; family Diatrypaceae; genus Eutypella; species Eutypella sp. D-1. The sequence goes on along the minus strand of JAJTTP010000016.1, from coordinate 445,269 downwards.
TTCGCCTTCCCGTCCATGACTTCGACGTCCTTCGGCTCGCCGTCGCCCACGTCCACGTCTACGTATGTCGGCGCGAAGTCGACGCGGTTCCCGGTCTCCTCATCGGTGACCTTCCTATCATCGCTGACCACCCTCCCATACGCATCAATGGGCTTTCCGGTAAGGTCGAGGGCAAGGGCCTTCCCCTTGACGATCTTTCCCTTCTTCCAATCGTCTAGCACCCTCTTCGCGCTCTCCCACTCCGCTTTGACGCGCGACTGATCAATCGCGTTTCGGTAATGCCACGTCACGGTATAGGTCTTGGGTTCTATGGAGGAGCCTATATAATTCTTGTTAGTTTCGGTACAAAACATTATTGGACGAGACCAGATACTACTACGTACCCTTCAGCTGATCTTCCGTAATTTTGCGGAATATAGCGATGACGTCCTCTTTCCACGGTATCTCCGTAGCAGAAGTTGCCCATTCACTCTTGCCGGGATACCTGATGAAGCTACCATGTTCGGCGCTGAATCCGAGGTTGGGGATGTGGCCTAGATATTGGTGCAGGAATTCCCGGTCTCTGCCGGAGATGATCCAGACGGCATTGCGCTCATCTGACGCCAGATTCTTTAGTGTACTGATAATACGTTCGGAGGGGATGGCAGCGTCCGGTGTCTGGACAATCGGAGTAAGTGTCCCATCGTAATCGAACATGAAGAGCCGCTTCTTAGCAGAGCGGTACTGGCTAAGAAGTAGACTTCGATCCAATAGTGGCGTGACATAGATGTTCTCAGTCGAAGCAAGCGATCCCACCAACTTCCGGAGAAATTTGGTGATCCAACTCTGGAAATTGTGATTGGTCACATGGTCGTAAAGTAGCTTCTGCCTCGAAATGCGCTGATCGGCGGGCATGGCAAGGGCGTGGTGGATCTGATGCGCGACATCCGTCAGATCCCAAGGGTTGATGTGGATCGCATGCTTCAAGCTTCCCGCGGTCCCGCTGAACTCCGACAGTATCAGAGGACCAGCATTGTCGCGTTGGCAAACAACATACTCAAGACTCGTAGTGTTCATGCCATCCCGCACGGACGTAATCAGGCCAATATCGGCTGCTCGCAGGAGCGCAAAATACTCGTCGGGAGACAGGTACTGAGGATAATGTTGCACTGGCACTGACTCCAAGCTTCCATGCAGACCGTTGATCTTGGACACCAGCTCATTCACTCGGCTAGCAACCTTGTTTGTCGGGTCATCCTTCTCGTCTGAAATGCTAGTCGGAGATGTGACCTGCACTAGGACTACTTTATCCCTCCATTCAGGGTAGAGCTCGAGGAATCTCTCAAAGGCCATCAACTTCTGGGTCACACCACGGACACTATCCAATCGGTCACGTCCCACGATGATCTTTTTGCCTCGATACAGTTTCTTCAACGCCTCATACTTCTGGGTGACTTCTGGTAGCCAAGCTAGTTGCCCCACCTTTGCCGAGTTGATTCCAATGGGGAAAGTTCCGACATCGATACGACGTCCGTCCGCATAAATACCATTCTCATCCGAGGGTAACTCCAATATCCGGCTGCAGGAAGTCTTAAAGTGGAGCAAGTAGCTGTGGGACTGGAAGCCCACCAAATTCGATCCAAGCACACCTTCCAAAATTTCCTTCCTCTGGGGCAAGCAGCGTAAGAACTCACTGCTTGGGAAAGGACAGTGAAGGAAGAAGGCAATGTAGACCTTGGGGATTCTCTGGCGTAGTAAGCTGGGAAGCAGCATGAGGGAATAGTCATGGACCACGACGATATCGCCTGGCTTGTAGATTTCCACAATCTTGTCGGCGAACTTCGTGTTGACTGTGTAGAAATCGGCCCATTCCCTGCGCTCCGACTTCCCGTTAGTGGGCTCGTTCTGTTTGTAGTGCATCAAGGTGTATAATTGGTGCTCGGCATAGTTTCTCCAACGCTTCTGATCCTTTAGACGAATACCCTCTTCACTCTTATCGTCCTTGTCAGCTAGCCATACGGGGACTGTCGCGATCCGCTCATCCTTAACCAGCTTTTCCTCGAGATGAACCATGTCTCTTTTCGGAATCCATATGCCATCGGCTGCTGGTGGGTTCGTAGACGCTTTGCCGGAAACAGGGACGGGTGCTGATAAGGAACTAGCGGCAGGGATATTTGCGGTCGTCTCAGGGGGCGTATGGGGTGGCGACAAGGGTTCCGATGAGGCCTCGATCTCACCAGTCCAGGCGACAACAGTGTGATTCCATGGCGACTTGTCAGATGAAAGGTAAGAAAACGAGTCGACTAGAGCAGATTGACCATGACGGTATCCGAGCTCCTATATGCACATTAGCCCTCTACTTCCACCAACATTCTAGTTTGTCAATATGCCACATACCCATTCGCCATTCTGCCGATGCGTAATCCTGTACGGGGTTACGAAGGTTGCGGAAATAACATTGCCAGTAAGGCCAAGGTCCGGGCCGACCTGTTTGATATCGGAAATGGATTCGCGGGGACCTCTGAGAGACAGGCTCATGCGGCGTAAGACCTCCTGATCCGCCATCTCATTTTTGAATATGTCCGCCCCTCCCAAGAGTTTCTTCATGAAGGAGGGTCTCTCGCTGGAGGATTCCTGTTTAGGGAGACGGTCTTGTTGAGCGGGATCTCGTAAGAAGTAGCTCGGGGAATGAGGTTTATTGCTGGACGCTGGACTGGGTATTTCGTAAGTGGCAAGGGAAATGCCGGGTGTCACTGGGATGTTCGTGTTAGAGGGTCGCTCGTGTGCTAGCTCGGGGGACACGTCGTCGCTACTGCTTTCTGATCGTACAGCAGGGAGATGCGAGTTCGTCTCGGTCTCGCGCACTTCGGGCTGGACCCCTGGAGGGGAACGCTGGTCTGCCATGTTGCCGCTTTAGTTTCTCGGGTCTTGGTGTGGTACGTGATGTAGGTGATGAGATAAGGTAATGACGGTAGGATCAGGTAGGGAAGCAAGTATAAGAAATCAGTGAGCAGAGCTGAGCTGAGCTGAGCTGAGCAATTTCTTGTCGCAACTGTTCAAGAGGAGGGAAAGGGGGAGCAAAGCTGTGTGGGCTCAAGCGAGAGAGGAGAGAAGAGAGGAGAGAGTCCTTGTGATATATAAACCCGAAGACTTAAGGGTCAGTGTGTAGGAGGGGACAGGTAGATGTTTTGGGCGGAAGAAACAGGTGGAATGAACAGGAGTAACAGGAGTGAGCAACCAGAGAGAATGGAGAATAGGAGGTGAGGTGTGAGTGAATCAGTGAACGGGAAAGGGAATAAGTTATGTAATTAGGATAATGATAATAATGATTCCGTAACGGTTCTTGACTTCTTCCTCGTTTTACTCCTTTTATTTCCTTGGCGATGAGAGCTACTACAGTTTTTATTACCGACGAGCACGGGCTGTTCTAGGCTTTGGGGCCCGTGTTCTATCGCATCCCGTATAAAGAACTATATTTCTTTTTGACTTTATAAATTGTATGCGCGATTGGTAGATCATGGATCCATGTAATCTATCATGGATGTGATAATGGGGCCGACGTCACGATAGGGACATAAGTGGGTATTTTGTATGTAGGCGGGCATAGGTGGGTATGGGTATATGGGTATGGATGCTTCCAATCTTGGAAAGGTTTATTAATGGGTTGGGTGGGATGCTTAGGGGGGGTCTTGTATGTATTATATATACATACTCAGGTATGTGAATGATTGCTTCCAAGGTTGGCATTTGTATGCAGGCAGGAGGTTTTGCTCCTGAGGCACCGCACCAGCAGCGGTGGAATCAGTGGAATAGCCCTTCCCAACAGGGAGGATTTAGCAGGGATCCAGCCAATCAGTGTGGTCGCGATACAAGGATTGATAAGGAGCTCATTGCTGCACAGCTAGGTTGTGACCGTATGAAATCAACCGACGTCCGTCACATGTTACTGGGCATCTTCTACCCTCAGAAATAAGAGGCTGTCGCAACGAAATAGATGCAAAGAGATACTGCCTGACTGCTGAATGACGAAAACAATAACAGTGACAACAATAAAAGCCCCTATGTTCCCTTCTAGTACTAACTAGGTGCCTATCTACAGGGTATGTAGGTAGAGTCCACTTAAAAATCAAGAAAAGGCATGGGTGGAGATGGGATTCTGGTTCTGGCTGCTTGTGATGCAACCATCCGTGAAAATGCAGTTACGATGATGAAAAGGGCAGAAAAGAAGGAGCGAATGAATATATCACCGAAGACGTGGACCCTCCATTCGGAACCTTCAAGGTTTAATTTTGAGGGGATTCGATGTGAATTCAGTTCGTCCGCCGGCAATATTTCGTCATACTTCTGAAATTCAGAGAAGGTACAAGCAGCACTTGCTGGTAAGGGAAGGGTCGTCCGCCCGCCCTCCGGCATACATAATAAGCCGGGCAGTTGTGCCTCCCAACAACCCATATGCCCAGAAACATATAACTGTTTACTGAACAGAAGACGCAAGAACACCACCCAGAGCTGCTCAATTGAAGTCGGGCCTAAGAATGAAAGAAAGAAGCAGGTTGCGACATAAGGATGATGATGGAAATGTGTGTTTCGTATGACATGGGGCGCTGGAACCAATGCGCAATCGGACGTACCTGATAAAACCAAACCCCCTTTCAGAAATGACGTAAGTGAGACGTATCACAAGCCAAAAAGGCTGTCTGTCGATATCGGGAAAGCTGGCGATCGATAATAACCCCCGCGTCAACGTGTCAGGGAAAAAAGGCTCCGGGAACCTGCAGGTCGGGTAACGTTCGAAGGAACACACGGGATTTAAGCAGCCGTACTGTAACAGGAGACCAGACGGCAGGTCCTGTTTTGTTTGTCAGGCAAGGCGTTCGGTGCCCTTCGTAGGTAAGGGACAAGGCAGGAGCAGGTGAGGATTGCAGAGGAAGGGCTGGCTGGCTGGCTGGCGGATCGATGGAGGTCGTTTTGAATCCTAAGAAAGATGCAATGATGCTGTCTATATAATTCTAGCAAAGACAAAGTTCGGTTTATTTGAAGCAGGAAGGAACACTTCGACTAAATAAGCATGCGTTGTATGTAAAATTGATATGGGTGTTTTTGTTTGAGGAGTAGGTAACAGGATTCAAGGAGAGAAATCAAAACCACCGCGGGAAACGGGAAACGGGAGATAGGATAGGGCCAATGTTCTATGTTCTCCCTCCTCCTCCACACTTATTACATAGTAGTTAGTTTTAGTATCCATCAACCCCCTTCTTTAGTTTCTGTACGTAAAAGGAATCCAACGAAAAAAAAAAAGACTCCGTCGCCGCGAGCGAGCTAAAAACAGCCCTCGCAGCTATTCGCCTCTAGGGGCGGTAAAGTCTAGAACCTAGAACCCTCCTTCCAGACCGTCTACCTCGGGCGCTGAATCGTACATCCTTGACATCCTAGGGCAAGGACAAGTAATCTACCTAAGTAGTCTATCTTCAAGTTATGGGGACCCCCGTTTTAGTATGGGTCTTAGTTACTGGCACTATCTGTTTCCCGCACCGCCCTGACGAGATAGATCATGATCGTGCTAATTGGCGGGCGCCAAGGGACGCATCACCGTCCCACCTCCCCGCCCCTTTTTCACACTTCTTCTACGTTCTGAGCATTGCCATTACCGCCCCCCAAGTCGTAGACGCTGCACACTTTTCTGGAGGGGACCGGGTGAAAGAGAAATATTCAGTGCCTACTATATACAGTAGCGTATTGCCTGGGTAGCATTTTGCTTGGAATGAATGTTTGTTGCGAAACCCCCCCAAAAGCGATATAAAATATTTGGGGGAGCAGCGTAATGATTATCTAATAGAGAAAGTTGATCGGATAATGAAAATGGTGGTTATGCACACTCAGATGTTCCATCATATTCTTCTGGATCATCTGTATGTGGTGTTGGTTGTTCAACAATCGACAGGTACATCCCATCCCCCCAATGCAACCTCATGAATTCCCCCCCCGCCCCCCGTCCGCCTGGGTAGGTACTCTATGTAAGTTATGGAAAGGATCATCCTAGTCCTATCAAAAATCCCATGTGATCGCGGGCATGGCAAAACGAGGGGGTGGCCCGGTTAACCCAACCCACGACAACCCCTCCCCACCGCCGTCGACATCCTTACCAAACTGAAGCTCTAGAGCTTAGGGAGGTACTAAGTTACTTATTGCAGGCCACATCTCACATCCACCACACACACATACATGTATATCATCCTCGATTATTACATTACGACGTGCGGGAAGCCCTTTGGACACATATAGAAGATTCGAGACGCAAATTCCACTCTTGCCCAATGTAAATGCTCCAACTAATAAATAAGTTTTTGGGTGTGGGGTTGGTTACCTTGCTAGAAAGAACGAAAGAAAAAACTTCCAGAAATTCTAGAAAAGCTACGAGGTAGACAGACCAAGATGTGATGGTGTGAGTTGGTAGGCATGTAGTAGGGTAGGGTCACATTGCATGATCTTCTGGGCCGAGAAAAAATAAAAACAAATAAACCTCGCTATTGCGTCGGGCCGACTAGCCCGATGGATGCTAACTTGCTTAGGTATGTATGTAACGCAAGAAGATAGCAGATATTAGGTTAAAGAAGAGAGAAAAGATGACAGAGGATTTCGGTTCCCACGAGGCGAGCATAATGACGCGACTAAATCAGTATTGAAGTAGTGGTTGTAAGCAAATTACGAAATTTTGGAGCGGGGCAGTCGCTTGTCCAATATAGTACAGTACAGACGTAAAAAGTAGAAAGAAGATGAAGCATATCATATCAACTCATAGGCACACAATTCAGCGAGTATTGATGTAAGATGATGCTTCGCTCGATGCCATTTGTATGTAGATACAGTAAACTCCTAGTATATCTAGATAGTGTAGTTATATAGCCCGAAAGAACGAACTCCTGAGATCACCACACAGAGCCTGGATATGCGTAGCCACTTCAACATCACAAATAACGCCATGGCGCCTGCCACCGCGTCCTCCCCCTTGCTCACCGACCAAGATTCCCGACCACACTCCCGACCATAACAGCGATCTCGCGCTCCCAGGCCACAGCAGCACCAGCGCCACCATTCCTCTCGGGGTCCGCAGCCCTAGCAGTCTTGCCCGCCTTTCCGCCCTGACCCGCAGCGGAGGCGGAGGCGGTGACGGTGGTAGCGACGACGGCGCTGGGGGCCTGACAGCCACGGACGACGCACTCGCGAATAGCGTCGGCGACGGCGGCGCGGTTGGAGCGCAGCGTGCGGGCGGACACGCCGCCGCGGGCCATGATCTCCTGCACGCGCGGCGCTAACGCGCCTGCCATCGTGCGCCAGAAGTACGATGCTAGCGAGCCTGTCTCTAGGTGCGCTAGCAGTGGCTGCAGGAGGTTTCCTCCTCCTCCTCCTCCTCCTCCTGTCCCTGCTGCTCCGCCCTTGCCTTGTTGAGACGGCGGTGCATTTGCTGATAATGTTGATGATGGAGGAGCGGTCGCTAGGAGCGGGTGCACCGGTGCCTTGGTAGTCTCGAGAATAACCTCCAACGCGACGATGTTCTGGCAGCGGGCGGTGACCTCCGCGAGGGTGCGGTCAAGGGAGGGCAGGGTAGCGAGGGACCGGGCGAGCGAGGCCGTGGAGCTCTGCAGCGCGTTGCGGAGGTAGACGTCGAGGGCGCCGAGGAGGAGCTGCGGGGTCCAGCGATCGGGGCGCCCGCCGGTGGGCGAGAGCAGGTACAGCGCGGTCATGGCGGAGACGGTGCGGGACCGGGCCTCCTCGCTCTGCGCGAACGTCGCCGCGCCCGCCGCCGACCCCACCGAGAACTCGCGTACGATCTGCTCCGACGCCGTCCGCACCGCCCGCTCCGCCGGCGTCAAAACGCCGTCCCGCACCCCGCGCACCGCGTGCACCTTCTCCAAACCGTGGCCCTCCTCGCCGGGCGCCTTGCGCTCCAGCACCTCCCGCAGCGACAGGATCGTGTGCGCGCAGCGCACCAGCGCCCGGTGGTCCTGGCCCTTTCCTAAACTACTGCCGCCGGAACCGGAACCGGAGCCCGTCGTGGAACTGGTGCCCGAGATCTCGGCGTGTTGGGCCTCGAGCTGGCGACCGAGCTGCAGACAGCGGCCGACGGAGCGGCCGAGGCGCAGCGTCTCCCACAGGCGGGAGGCGACCAGACGCACCTCGTCGGCCTCGGCATGTTTCTGTATAACCTCCTTCTCGAGCTGGCGGTAGCTTTCGTTCAGGCTCTTGACCTGCTGGTCGATGTCGGCGATGATGCGGCCGCTGGCGTCGGTCTGGTCGCGGGTGTGGGTGAGGAGCGGCAGGGCGGAGCGCGTGGTCAGGAGGTCGATGTGCGAGTCGATTTCCTGTGCGTCGAATAGGACTTTGGATAATGGCGTTGAGAGGTCCAGCGGCGCATCGTTCGGGTTGTTGGTCGCCAGGACCAGACCGTTCGCAAATGTCGAGGGCTTGAAGTCTGGTGCCAGGAACGTCTCGTAGTCGATGTACGACGCCTCCTCGCCTTCGTCCTCGTGTATCGACATCTTTTGGGTTTCTTATCGCTGGCCTTTTTCCTTTTCCTTTTTTTTTGTAGGTGGCTAGGTCTGTCTGGATACCGCACGTGAGAAGAACCGGACACGACCTCCACAAATGGACCCTACATGGGGGGGGATTTATTGAGCTATAATTGATTGCATGAATGGACGGTTGAATTCCATCCCCAGGAAGTTGATTTGGAAGTTGGATCGTAGAATGGAGAACAACTTGACAACTACCTAGGTATATCGAATATGCATCTTATCTAAATATGTACCTATCCGATTTGATTGCTCCGTGTCTTCACGCTTTTTTTGCCTTACATAAGCAATACAAGCTGCTGCTGCTGCTAGGGGACGTTATGGGCTGCCTGTCTTCTACTAAAGATGCTGTCTCTTAACGCTCCCAATTAGCGATCCCTCCCAATTCAAGTCTTTCTCTCCTGAGCCCACTGACTATCAGCCATAATGGCGACGCTGTTTGCGATGCTGTCGACATTAGTACTGTCGATCCCACAGAACACGGGCGGCCCGCACATCGGGTGATTGCAGGCTTACTTGAGAGGTTACTCTGTCTCTTAAGCAAAACACGTGTAGGAAGCCGGTATCCTTCTGGTGTAGTCTGCGGGTCTCATCACGATAGGCCAGGAAGGTCTCAAAGCGTTTAAGTCTAATCGTGTTCGCCGAAACAGTTTCCCGTCGGTTTTGTAACGCTACAGTTACAAACGAAGCTCATATCAATCTACATTCATAGCCGTGGCGACCGCCCGGTTAGCCTCCAGATCGCTACGCAGCTGCCCGATTTTAGACTCCAACGCCTCAACGCAGTCATCCCCCAACGGCATGCGGAGGAACTCATGACCGTCCACGACGGCGCGGAGGATGGCGCGCGCCGCCTTATCCGGGTCACCCTTGACGTAGTCCGGGACGTCCATCATGTCCCGAGTCAATGCGACCATCTGCTCGACCGCCGTGCCGCGGTAGGCGTCGCTGCAGCCGTTCGCGCGGTCGGCGTACCGCGCCGGAGTGGCGATGTGGCGGGAGAACGGGGTCCGGAACGATCCCGGTTCCACGATCAGCACCTTCACGCCGAGAGTGCTGACCTCCTGCGCCAGCGACTCGTGCATCGCCTCGACCGCGAACTTGCTGGCCGCGTACGTGCCGCGTCCGGGACGGGCTATGAAGCTGTGTGCGTGATGAATGTTGTCAGTCGATGTGTTTGCGGACCTAGTCCGGCGATGGGGATGAGGGAAAGCTCGACTTACCCTGCTCCGCTGCTAATGAGGATAATATGGCCGGATCCCTTCGCACGCATGACCGGCAAACATGCACGAACGGCGCGCATGGGACCGTAGAAGTTAACTTCCATCTGCCCACGGACCTCGTCCTCACTAGGTATGGATTCCAAATCAGCAAACAGCCAATCGCTTGGTTTGACGAGTATGAACACCAGGTGGTTCAGCGGACTTTACCTCGTATCCTCGACGCCACCGATGAAGGCAAAACCCGCGCTGTTGACGAGCACGTCGACGTCGTGGTCTCGCGCGCACTCGGCGAACCGATCGAAGGCGTCTTTCTGGGCGGGATCCAGGGCCACCCAGATCCCGCCCCGGGACGCGAAGTCGGGAAAAGAGGCCTCGGCCCTGCTGATGTTCCGCGTAGTCCCGATGACTCGGTAGCCGGCGTCGAGGGCTTCCCGGGCCAGGGACTTTCCGAAGCCTGACGAGGCGCCGGTGATCAACCAGGTATGTGGATGCGTCGTTGTCATGTTGGATTGCTTTGTTGCGATCTGGTGTGGGAAAAAAAGTTTCTGAAGCCAGCTGGTCGAGCTCTCGAAATCTCGAAGGCGACATACTTGAAGGTAAGTCTCATGTTAGAGTTTGGCCGGAGTTTAAGGACTTAAGCGACGGAGGTACCATAGATTGGGTGGTCCATGACGAAATGCGGCCGAAGACTCTGCAGCTTAGGTAGGGAATTCACGCCCTTCGTCAGGTCATCGAACTGATGGCAGATGGACTCCGTGATTGATAATTGAATACATTTCGCTGTTTACCCTTAATCCCGTATCTCATAGTCTTTATGCCCGTGACCGACCGTAGTCATGAATACCATTGTCCCCCCAAAATATATCCCTGCCGTATAAAACCCCCTTGATATCACCAAGAATCCTCAAATACCATAACTCTTAAACGCACCATCATCTCCCCCCTCCTTCTTCTGTCCAGCGCCCGTAACACCACCAACAGTATCGCCGACACCGCGGGTGAGGCCGCCGGCGGCATTGCCGACGCCCTGGGTAGTCTGGCCGACGGCGCTGCCGACACCGGACGCCGTCTGCCCTACCGCGCCACCGACGCCGCGCGTGGTGTCGTTCAGGGCGCTGCCGACGCCCTGCGTGGTGCTGCTGAGTGCGCCGCCGACGCCGCCGAGTAGTCCGCCTTGGCCGTTCGCTTTCTCGCCGCCTGTCAGCACGTTGTCGAGACCTCCGACTACGCCGCCGAGCAGGCCGCCACCGCCGCCGCCGCCGTTGTTTTTGTTGGTGTTCTCGTTGTTGGACATTGTGTGTGTGTGAGAATCGGTTTTGTGTTTTATGATTAGGTTTTGCCTCTGTGTACGCGTGTGTATTGAAGTCCAGGCGGTGCAGAGTGCTTTTACTGTTCGTGGCTGTCCGTGGCTTTTCTGATGTACGTCACGTTTATTGTCTTTTTTATTATGTTGATGGATATGGTCTATATCAGAGCCGTTGCCAAAAGGGTGCGCAGTATCTATCGACTTATATGCCCCTCTACAATAAGCAGTCGTCCAATCGTCCTACCTCTAGAGAGCCACAGAGTATGACGTAATGATATGATGAAGTCATATATCCAACCAAGCACCCAGGCCTAGAATGTGGCGGTCGCAATGGAGGGTAGCTGTGGCTAGAAACTTGTTTCGTCCCTCCTTCCCCCCCAAAGATCCAAAACCCCGGTATCCCGGAAGGGGGTCTGGGCGGCGACGTTAAGAGTCGCACGAGAAGCGGCCACTGAATGGTTAAGATCGACGAGATGAGCAGAATGTAGGATGCGTCTCGCGGTACGTCCTGTCTCCGGCTGAGAGATCTGCACCGCGAGGTCCCAACCTTGTCTCCCCAGCCTGCTTTTGCATGCAAGCCATGGTGCATAGGCGCACGATGCAAGTCGATATCCTCCAATTGCGCTGGCGTCATGCCTCTTTGCGTTAAAGGGTCCTTCCTGCCAACCTGCTGCTGATCTCAACTGCGAGGTTGCTCGCCCATCGTGATACTAGCTTATCCCCGCCGATCGATGAGATCGCTTACGTGCAAGGATTTGGATACGGGATGACGTTTTGGCGACCATTAGTCATCTCTGATGCTCTCATTGCGTTACCCTGGGTCTGAACTTGCCAAGGTTCGGTCTTCTATCTATCTTTTGGGCCAATCAATCGCGCCGTAGTAAGTCTTCAAGGTGAAACACTCTAGATGGTTCCGGGGAAACAAAGTCTATCAAGTCAGTCAGTCAGTAATAAGTCAATAACTCTACTCACAATATTTTCCAGCAAGATTCTAGGCCTATGGGGTTACACGAGACCTATCTTGATCGTCCAATTGATACCATGCATGAGGTCGATGCTATGGTCGACTAGATGTACCATCTGACTATTTAGCATCCAAGATATAATGAACTACTAAGACCTGTCTTGATAAACGTGTGGAAAGATGTATATTTTCTCCCTATTACATTCTCGTTATTAGTAGCTGGAACTGAGAGTAGTGCCTGGTGTAGCTATCCCGGTGTAGCTATGATGGTGGTCACAGTCTAGTACAAATTCCCAGCAAAACAGCAACGTGAGAGCTAAGTCCTCCAGAGACCGTGGCACGGTTTTCCACTATGGCTTCCAGAACTTATCAAACAACTTCCTCATCTCCTGGACCCTAGCGACATCGTCGTGGCCTGCGGCGACAGCGCACTCGTACGCCCGGCGGTAGACACCAAGGTTCTCGACGAACGGCATGCGGCGATCGGTCCATCCCGTAATCCTTCTGATCTCGTCGCTGCCGAGCCACTGGCTCCAAGCGATGGCGCTGCCCACGGCGCCCGCCACGTGGCGCCGCGCCTTCTCGCTATCCGTGTACCGGAACCCACCGGGGATCTCGTACTCGCGCGCGAGCGCGTCCAGCAGCTGGCCCGTGGTCATGTACCCGCGGCCGCCGACGTTGAGGACGCGGCCCGCGATGCGGGACCGGTCCGCGAGCTCCGCCAGCGCCACGTACGCCTCGCCGCAGTCGTCGACGTGGAACGCGGAGAGGATGGTGCGCGGGTCCACCGCGACTTCGTAGCCGGCACTACCGCCGTCCGCCTCCGCCTCTGCGCGTGCCCGCGCCGCCCACTCGAATATCATGCCGTAGTAGCTGCTGGAGTAGCCGTAGACGTTCGGGGGCCTTAGCACGACGGCGTCGAAGAGCGCCGCGTTGTCCGGCTCGAGGATCTTGAGCGCGTGCGTCGCGCGCGGGATCACGAAATCCGGCGCCTCGAGCGGCGAGTCCTCCGTGTGCGGCGCGAGCCCCGGCGTCCCTTCCACCGGCGAGAAACCGTAGTCCTTGGACCCGGATGTCCAGAGTACCAGGGGCCGGACACCGGCGGCGTTGCTTGTCGCGGCCAGGGCCCGGAACAGCGCCAGAACCTGCGCGTAGTGCGTCGGGTAGTCCGCCGTGTTCTCCGTACAGCCGACGATGACGTCCAGGGTCTTGGTGCGGGAATGTAGCGCAGAGGAGAGGATCGCGAGATCCGGTGAGTCCGCGCCCGCGCCGGGAGGCGGCAGGGTGCCGACGATCGGCACGATCTCGTCTTTGAGGAGTTGCGCCGCGGCTTCGGGACGCCGGATCAGGCCGTACACGTGCCACCCGGCGCGGACGAAGGCCCGGGCTACGGCAGCTCCGATGTAGCCTTGATCTTGTTAGCAAAGGAAGAGCGTCGTTTCACGTTCGCTAACGAGACACCTGGGCTAGACTTACCATTAGCACCTGTGATGAAAACACTACGACGAGAAGACATCTTGACATAAAGATCCTCTTCAGGATTCATCTATGTATTGCGCTTGCCCTCTCGCTTATGGTAACGAATTGAGGGAGCATAAGACTTATATATACAAGTCTGCTGGTAACTCTACTTGGGCCATCGCTGCGGTTTGACTTTGGCATTTGTCATCCTGCGACGGGAATGTCGATAATGCAACAATATCCAGTGAGACTGAGTGTAGGGTCACCGGTGACCCTCAGGATGGAAGCAGGGGAATAGGGAATAGGGAATAGGAAGATCTCCAACAGGAATAGTGACGATTACCTCATATGAGGATTACATACTTGAATACGATAAATCGGGATCGGGTAATTGATAAAACCGACCCAGATATTACATGGAAAAATGCCGCCATTTAGGAATAGAGAGGATACCGATCAATATAATAATGAATTTGTTCCCGAGTCCCTATCCGATAGTAATCAAGAAGACTACAGGTATAAAATCGGATAACTGATGGCCGGACTAACTCATGGAGGATACCATTATTAATCCCGTAGGCCTGCCTCCTATAATATGGGTCGGTAGGCCGGGGCTCGGGGCAATAATCTCTTGTGGGTGCGGTGCTACTTATATCCACCTAATGGCCGGGAATGTCTATGTAAGTTCGTCCACAACAGGTCGTTGACTTCGACGAACACCCTTTGCGATAGAACCTCCGGGAATCAGCTTCCGTGACTCCCAATGTCTGTTTAAGAATCAATGTATCATGTGCGTAAGAGATGATATTCATGGTGGCATAGTGTCTCGAAGCCCAAACATTGACGGAAGACACTTTAGTCTAACCGCCTGCAACGCGCGGGTACGACCATGAGCATTGGGATAGTGAGCACGGTGTATGTATGGATGCATTTCATTAATAATCCAAACGCAAGATCTTGTCAGCCTCCCTTTTACTAGATTAGGAAGCACTAGCCACGGTGTAGATTACTGGGCCACCAAGCCACTTGGTCGCTTCAGCCACAGGCACACTACAACTGTACCTAGGTACCGTTCCAAAGTTGGCTGCTGAGCTCTGAGCAATGCGGGGGAGGGGTAATGCTGATGGGCTGGAAGGGCTGATAAGAGCTTATCAGAATTATTTTCCAGGGCGCTCTCACCCCTTACACCCACAGTACCATACCTGGTTGGATGAGTCTTAGTTGAGTCAACCTCCTGTTGTAAGCATTTTTTGGTGCCCCTTCGATGCATTCTTGATACACCAACATCAAGAACCCTCGACTCTCTCTGGTTTGGTTTGCGAATTGGCCGACAACATTTTCCGGAATAACGGTCTCGACTCGAGTCACTCGACCACCTCCATTGGCATGATCAGACCTCCGACGTAGACTAAGACCATCAAATTCAAGACTGTAAATCGTCAAAAATGGCTACGATAGACTCTGCCAACGCGGTCGTTGACCTTGCTCCTAAGCTGGAGAAGGTTACGCCTAAGATGGAAAATGTGAGTCTGGCTTTAGCCACTCCTGGTCCCTACGTGCTAATTGCCTTGCTAATGTGATATGATTTCAATAATGTAGACCGAGAAGCGCGACACCCTCATCGCCGACGAGAAACGATTCCAGGAACAATGGGAGAAGGATAAAGTTTTCGAGCAGTCCGCCCCAGGTCCCAATGATGCGCAACAAGACAAGTTCTATGCCACCATGGCCTTTCCTTATATGAACGGTACTCTGCACGCCGGTCATGCCTTTACCTGGAGTAAGGTCGAGTTCATGACCGGGTTTGCGCGAATGCAGGGCAAGCGTGCCCTTTTCCCCCAGGGCTACCACTGCACCGGTATGCCTATCAAGGCCGCCGCGGATAAGCTCGCCCGGGAGGCCGAGCTTTTCGGCCAGAACTTCGAGGGCGCGGTAGACATCGTGGAGGATCTCAAGCCCCTGAGCATAAGTAAGTCTGAGGGTGCCGATTCTGCCAAGACCGACATGGGCAAGTTTAGCGGGAGCAAGAGCAAGGCTGCCGCCAAGACGGGCAAGGCCAAGTACCAGTTTGAGATCATGCTGTCCCTCGGTATCCCGCTCGAGGAGATTCACAAGTTCGCCCAGTCTGAGTACTGGCTTACTGTCTTCCCTCAAAAATGCGAGGAGGACCTCCGCGGGGTCGGTGCTCGCGTTGACTGGCGGAGATCCTTCGTCACCACTCCCGCAAACCCCTATTACGACTCTATGATCCGCTGGCAGATGAACCGGATGAGGGAAATGGGCAAGATCAAATTCGGCAAGCGATATACTGTTTACAGTCCCAAGGATGGCCAGGCTTGCTTAGACCACGACCGAAGTGCTGGCGAGGGTATCGCCACCCAGGAGTATACCGCCATAAAAATGAAGACTTTGGAGTGGTCGGAAAAGGCGAGGCAAGCCATTGGCGACAAGATCCCCGCTGATTCTGATGTCTACTTCATCCCGGCCACCCTCCGCCCCGAGACTATGTACGGACAGACTTGCTGCTTTGTTGGTCCAAATGTGGAGTATGGGATTTACCGTGTACCTAAGGAGGGTGGGAAGGACGAATACTTCTTCTTGAGCGAGCGCTCTGCCCGGAACATGGCTTTCCAAAACATCTTCCCCTGGGGCAAGTACGATAAAGTCATCAGCCTGGTTGGCTCTGACGTTGTTGGTACTTTGGTCAACGCACCCCTGTCGATCCATGACAAAGGTGTCAGGGTCCTGCCCATGGAATCTGTCAAGCCCACCAAGGGTACCGGTGTTGTCACGTGCGTTCCGTCTGACAGTCCTGATGATTACGCTACTACTATGGACCTCAGCAAGAAGGCCGCATTTTACGGCATCCAAAAGGAGTGGGTAATTGATGATATCCTGCCTATTATCAAGACACCATCATCCGACCTTATTGCGAAACACCTGTGCGAGAAGATGAAGATCAACTCGCCTAAAGACGCCAAGCAGCTTGCTGAGGCCAAAGAACAGGCCTACAAGGAGGGCTTCTACCAGGGAGTTATGTTGTTCGGTGACTATGAGGGGAAGTCTGTCCAGGATGCGAAGCCTCTGGTTAGGAAACAGCTGCTAGACATGGGGCTGGCCTTTGCCTACGCCGAACCGGATGGCCTGGTCATCAGCCGATCTGGAGATGAATGTGTCGCGGCGTATCTCGACCAGTGGTATTTCAACTACGGATCGGCGCAGAACGGCGGTGACGAGGAGTGGTACCAGAAGTCCCTGGGGGCGGTCGAGTCGGGAAGAGTAAACTGCTATTATCCGGAAGCAAAACATGCCTTTGAACACGCTCTGGGCTGGTTAGGCCAATGGGCCTGCACCCGTTCGTTTGGTCTTGGTACCAAGCTTCCATGGGATCACTCACAACTGGTGGAAAGCTTGTCGGACAGCACTATATACATGGCCTATTATACGATATGCCAGTACCTACACAGCGACATCTATGGCGAGAAGCCTGGTCTAGCGTCGAAGCCGATCTCGCCGGAGCAGCTGACGGATGACGTATGGGATTACATCTTTCACCGCACGCAGTCCGTTGATAGCGATATTCCCAAGGAAGATCTCGAGGCGATGAGGAGAGAGTTCGCCTATTGGTACCCTCTGGACGCCCGTATCTCCGGCAAGGATCTCATTAACAACCATCTGATGTTCTGCCTATACCACCATGTGGCGATCTTCGACGAGTCCAACTGGCTGAACTCGATCCGCGTCAACGGTCACCTCATGCTCAACGGCGAGAAGATGTCCAAGTCAACAGGGAACTTCCTCACCCTGCGCGACGCGGTCGAGAAGTACGGTGCCGACGCGACCAGGATATCGCTCGCCGACGCTGGCGACGGTATTGAGGACGCGAACCTCGAGGAGACCGTCGCGAACGCGACAATCCTGCGTCTTTACGAGCTGAGGAGGTGGTGCCAGGAGACGGCCAACGACAAGCAGCTGCGGACGGGCGAGTTGCAGCTCTTTGACAAGATGTTTGCCAACGACATGAACCTCTTGGTGGCCGAGACGAAGAAGCAGTACGAAGCCACCTTCTACAAGCTGGCTCTGAAGTCTGGTTTCTACGACTTGGTGAGCACATATACATACCACGAAGGTTTACACTTCGCTGACCATTATTGCAGATTGCTTCCCGTGACTGGTACAGAGATATCTGCAAGGCCTCGGGCATCGGGATGCACCAGGACCTTATCAAGCGTTACGTTGAGCTCCAGGCGCTGCTCCTTACTCCCGTGGCACCACACTTCAGCGAATACCTCTGGCGCGATGTCCTCGGACACAGTGATAGTGTCCAGAACGCACTCTACCCCGAAGCCGAGGCTGGAGATCCGGCTATCACCGCCGCCCTCAACTACGTACGAAACGTGAGTTATTGCCGTTCCGTTAAGCATTTTGGAGCTGAGGAAGGCGGCAATGCTAACTCAGGAATTAGGTTACATCCAACATCACGGCGGCAGAAGGTCAACAGGCTAAAAAGGTACGATTACCCCACGAAACCATGTGAACCGGTCAGCTGCTGACACCTGAGATATAGCTCGCCAAGGGCAAGAGCGCAAACTACGATCTTAAGAAACCGAAACGGCTGGTAATATACACGGCGGCGTCGTGGCCGGCATGGCAAGACAAGTGCATCGAGCTAGTCGGGCAGCAGTGGGGCGCGACGGGCGCCGTAGACGTCAAGGCGCTGACGCGCAGCATCGACAAGCAAGACATCAAGAAAGCGATGCCGTTCGTGCAGATCCTCAAGCGGCGCCTCGAGGCGGGCGAGTCGGCGGACGCGGTGCTCGGCGCCGGAGGCCGCCTCCTGCCCTTCGACGAGCCCGCTACCCTCCGTGAGATCGTGCCTAGTCTCCGCCAGACCATCCCCAAGCTCGAGGTCGTTGACATCGTCACCAGTGGCGGCGAATCCGCCCCTGATGACCTTGCCCCCGCTGCCAAGGCCGCTACGCCTGGAAGCCCGACCTTCCATTTCGAGAACATTGACGCGTAAAAAGAGAGAGAGAGAGAGAGGGTTGGCGTTGGCTTATCTTGTTCTAAAGCATGTTCCCTCCGTCATAGAGTAGAATGGAGAAATTTAAAGAACTCAAAAAACCACCGCAAAAAACCCCCCAAAAACCACCGATTTTTGCATCTTGAAGCTTTTGATATTTAGCAACTGCATATGTAAAACTAAGAAACCATGGCAATGACTCCTATCCTTCGGTCAAAAATCGCGAATTCTTAGGCTTGAATGCATATTTCGTACATAGAGTAGGGGGGAGAAAGGGACCCGCAACTGTTGTCCCACCTTATTCCATTTCGTGCAGTCATACGGGGATGCAGAACACGTCGATTTTTTACACTAGAGCGATTGGTTAGGTGGACTGGACGAACACGTCAGGTCCGGTCAGGCTCTCCTTGCCCCCCACCCCTTTTTTTTCTTTTCGCCGTATGCACCAGCCGATAACCTCCTTACCTTACCTTACCTTACATACACCAGTAGGTACAGACAGACCTCGGTATGCAGACAATATGGTAAATTCTATATGGCTATGTGTTGTTGGTGCTGGTGTATGATAAGCGCCTGATCTACTCCTGAAGACCGGCCTGAAACAGTCATTTGCAGTTACTTGGCCTTACGGGCAATTGTGTATGCATGTCCGGTCGCGGCGGCGCATGCGGCTATGCGGCTCCGTACCGTACCGTACCGTACCGTACCATAACGAACAAATATTCTCACCTGGCAAGCCTGGTCATTTGGGTAGGATGGACGGATAGAAGGGGCAGAAGAGCATTCTAGAACAGCAGGATCGAGAAGTTGTGCCAAATCCGGCTACATTAGACTTTCATAGTAAAGTGGGCAAGTTGTGGTGGAGTGAGTGAGGTAGATCACCGTTCTATTTTATGCCCGTGACATATGCCCCGTATACCCCCCATGGCCTTCCGAAGGATCCATCCTCGGTCAGTCACTCACTGCTACTATTATGCACATAGACGGGCGTATGCACTCAACAATGGGCAACTTTACGATGTAGTTGGGCGGGTGTATGCGTCCGTCGACGGATGGCATAACTTTTTTTTAACAGGTCTGCTGGGAGACAAGACAAGACAAGAGACAGAGGGAGACAGGGGTCAGCCCTGATGCCCGTCCCGATTCGCCTCGACTCCGCCTCGGATTCGTCGATTGACCAACCACCGCTAGCGCTGCCCGTCGCCTGCTGCTTTGTTGCCTACTTCCTTCTTCTTCCCCTAAAAACTAATATGCAAAATTCCAGGAAATCTGAAGAACGATACATTTTCATGGGGCCGTAATATGTAGTTCTGTAAATCGTTTGCGCGATCTGGAGTGGTTCGGGGCTCGGGGATTTATATAGGCCTTGGGAGATCGGATCGGCTTATGATGGGGATTTTCTTTGGCTTGGTACGAGATCACAAATCTGACCTGCGGAGCGGTGAGGAGAAATCCCAACCAGTCCAGCCAACCAGTCAGTCTACTGTATGCAGGGGTTGGTGTGTCGCGAAACCACCACCACCACAACCGGCCACAACTTGTACTTGGGAAGGAGAAGAAACCCACACCGCCCCCCCTTGTACCCCTCGCCCTGCCACCCCTCCCCGATCAGGGCAAATCCGGGCTATGATAACTGCATTAGATACATAAACTTGGCTTGGCCGCGGTCCCGCTTTCTGAGTTGGCCGGACCCCGTATTGCCCGTGTGAACACTTGATGCGTGACTGGAAATCGCCTGCCTAGAACTACTAGTAGATGAGAAACGTCCCCTCAATTCATTAACTATTTGTCCGTGTCCTCTCTCCCCCACCACGCACGCACGACACGTCCGGTTCTCGCATGCAACCACCAAGTTTGATCTGATCTTCCAGGAACCGCTGACCAGTGACCAGACAAAAAAGATACGAAGAGGGGGTTACAAACAAAAACAAGCGAAGAATAAGTGAGGAAGAAATAGGGAAATCAAAAGTTAAGTAAAGATAAAAAAATCGCCCGGGCGAATGTTCGACTCGATGCGCGGGTTCTTCGAGAAGACGACGAGCGTGCTTGAGAAAACACCGCAGCAGTCCGCCGCCTCCTCGGCCACCTCCACCGCCACCAACGCCGTAACAGCCGCCGGGTCCGCCGCCGCCAACATGTCCTCCGCCGCCCTCAAGAACGTGGCCTCCCTGGTCTCCATCCCCCCGGCCCAGGCCGAGAATCTCAAGTTGATTGCCGCCGCCTCCCTCTTCGGCTACGTCGGCCAGACCCTGGCCAAGGATGTCTATGTCTTGCTTCGGCAGACGAAGGCCGGCCGCCAGGCCTACAAGGTGAGATATTTCCCTGTCTTTCGGTTGCCATTTGTTGTTGTTGTTGTTGGGGGGGGGGGTTCGGTGGGCTCGGGCCGCATGGAGCGAGAAATGCTGATCCATTGACGTATCTTACTCTCACCAGTGGGCGTACTACCACCCAGCCGCCGCTCGCTGCATCCTTCTTGCCTCGTCGGGCGCTCTGTTCATTGCGTGGCCTGGCACTGTCGCGAGGCTCCTAGCGGCCGTCGGCGGAATCGGGATCACGAAAGGTGGGTTTCCCGTCATCCCTCTAGATCACCCCACACCTGTATAAGTACCGAAGAAAGCGGGCCAGGAAGCGAAATTGCAATACCCTCGCAAAGTTACACAGGTTTGGAAGGCTTGGGGGAGGGGAGAAAGTGACCCTGGTTGGAAGATTCATGATTTGGCTGACGTCGTGGCTCACGCCGGGGGGGAGGATAGAATCCGGTTTCAGCTACCGAGGCGGTACCACGGGCTTCGTGGGTATCATACAAGGCGCCGCAGTGGGGCGGGCGGCCGCCGTCCTCACGCTGCGCAAGGTGGGCATCGCCATCACGGCGCTAAGCGGCGTCGGCGTGCTCGTCTCGCTGCAGTGGCGCAGGATCCGCCACCTGTACGCGCGCGCGCATTCCAGCATCAAGAAGATCACCGGCGGCTCCGGCAGCGGCAGCAGCAGCAGCAGCAGCGGGAGCAAGGGATCATCATCCAGCAGCAGTCACAGTAAGAGGGACAAGGAAAAAGAGAGGGAGAGGGAGGGTAACAGTAGCAGGAGGGAGTACGCCCCGCCCCCGCCCCCGGCCCAGCCACCGGTAGCCTCGTCGTCGTCGTCGTCGGGCGGCAGCCGGGCCGCCGCGCCCCCGCCGCCCCCGCCCCCCTACGAGCACCCCCACGCCGTCACGTCACCGCCGGCCTCCGAGCACGACCTCGACCTCACCGACGCCGAGTCCATACGCTCCTCGCGGAAGAGCAAGAGCAGGAAGGACAAGAAGGACAAGGAGAGGAAGCACAGGAGGTAAAAGCCAAGGAAGTTCCCAAAAAGAAATAAAATCTTCTGATTTGAGAAAATGGAAGAATATAACAACAAAAACACGAAGAAAATCCAACTAAAAATGGCCGGAAAAAATTGATTTTTTTTTTGCAATCACAAGATAGATAGAGGAAACCTGCAATGGGACGGTACGGTACGGCACGGACAGGCTGGATGCATGGGTGGGCGGATGGCGATATCAAGACGAGGCTTCATTCACGCATGGCATGATGACGATGATGATGATGAGGAGCAGAGGCAACACATGAGCATTGAAGGAAGTGGAGGCGGTTTATAAACTGTTTTGGAAAAAAAGAAATTCTTGATTGTACATAGGCGACCGCCAGCCCGCAGCTCATGGGTAAAATAACTACTCCTGTTCAAGTGCAGTGCAGTGCAGACATGGCTTGTTCTGCTAGTTCCCCGGGAATCTCTCCCCCCCTAATATTTAAACCCTCGTTCGCTAGCTCGTTACGGGCGGAAATGTAGGCTTACCACTGCAAACCACTGGTTTTACTTACCCGTAACAGACTGACTCAGTTAGCACTATGAGCAGCTGCGCATCCCGGCTTGGATGTAAACTCAACAGCTGGCCTCTTATTCAGGAAGAGGGGAGCGCAACGAAAGCATACGGCACATGCTCAGCGTCACATGCCTATGCTGCGTAAACACGACCAGCAAGTTTATTAGGTATGGAAGGCACAGCGATGTTGTCACAAGGGAGGGCGTGATCACTGTTTTACGACCGAGCCGGGGGCCGGAGCGGGCCGGCACGGCATAATCAAGCTTACTATCCTGTACTGTCATTGTCGTAGTCAGGGTTTGGCCCGTCGGCTCTTAAGGTTCGGTCCTGAGTACTTATGTACATGGCCGTGGGTAGGTATAGACCACTCCCAGCTACCTAGGAGTTTTACATCTACAGTCATGGTTGTGATGGCTTATCTACGTCACAGGTTCCAACTGTAAATTGATGGTACTTATTAGCGAGAAAAATATTGATGCAATGGCTCAACGGTCGATTGTCTCTAACTGCATTCTCGTGATGCTAAGCCGCTCTCAATACCTACCTGACATTAGCGACCGCAACTCGACGAATCACGAAGTCCCAATTAGCTATCTGTACTTGTGGAGTTATAGTTCAGGCGTTCATTGCATATCTAGCTAGGCAAGTCGTGGACACAAGAATGGGCCAATTGAAACTCTAGAAGGCGTTCGCTGGCCATTCGCTTGTGTCCTCGCCCTACTAAGGTATGTTATTAGGACCGATCGCCCTCGACGTGACCTAACACAGCAGAGAAGTATGCAGGAGCATCGGCCAGAGACGATGCATGTATGACACGTACTCTCGAGATAACCTGAGAAAAAGGCTGTGTCTCAGGAACAGGAACGTAATCGGATCATAGCCTAAATCAAGACCGAATCCGAGACCGACACCGTACACCTCCTCCCCTTGCGCACGGCATTCATTCCGCCCCACCACCACCCGCCGCGAGGCCGCGGGTCCCAGTGATCTCCTGCGCGGTGCAGGGACCCGTGTGGAGGACCGCGTGAGGGGGCACGCTGCCGTCGACCGTTGGGACCTGTAGCAGGACCGTCTCCGTGATGCCGGGGTACTCCGTGCGGTGGCCTGTGGTGCTGACGCCCGCTGTGTCTGCCGCGAAGATCAGCCCGAATTCGCCCCCGGACACGTGCGCGCCGGTCGACGAGTTGCTGTGCGGCAGCGAAACGTAGGCCAGCCCAGAAACGAAAGCGACCCATCTGTTCATCCGTTGTTAGTATAGTGTCGCTTCTGAGAAATTACTCTCGATTCTCCCATATTAAATTGTCCGCATTTAATTGTGCGGGTAGGCTGCCGATGCGTTGATCAGGCGCCAGCCGTAGCCTGCTATAAATCGGGCAAGAAGGGCTGAAGGCAGGGCAAGGGACATGGGAGCACTTAACTGGTTGTGCGGTGCATTGTGCACGCCACCGTCGTAGTTAGAGGGGATGATGGTGTAGGACATGTTGGCAACGCTGCCTAGCGACGCCACAGCTGATCCGGCCGTTCCCGGGTCGGTCGAGATGTCAAACGGGCTGTCTACCTGCCAGCACTCAAGTGTCGATGCGCCGTCCTGCGCCCCGATTGCTGTAACGTTTAATCTCAGGGTATTGGGATCGCTGTCATTCCTGGCGGCCGCCGCCGCTTTGCCTGCCATTGTGGCCAGGCCTGTGGCGGCGAGTAAGGACAGCGTCTGTATCAGCTTCATTTTCGGGGAACTTTTGAGCGTTGGGAGGATATGTTTATTAAGTGTAGGCGGATCGACTGTCCTTGTATGTGTGCGCGCGCGTGGGTGTTAAGGTGGGTGTAGGACGTAAGCAACTGTGAGTGGTTTGTTTGTCCTGCCGGGTGATCGGGGTTTCTACAAATGCAGAAATGTATGACACTGTAACCCACTGATCATGGGAGGGAAGAAGGTAATAGGGCAATCTTTACGTAGGTCTTAACCCAATATTACTACCCATATATTGCTTGACTCGCACGCATTGGTTCCTGTTGGCCTGTGTGTCTCTGTCTGCCCTGCGAGGTTGGGCAAACCCCGCCCTTTTTGTACCACGACGGAACCAAGGTTTTTTCTATCTTCCACGCCTTCCATCCTGTCCCTGCATGCAGTGTCCCTTGCTGTTCTGTTCAGCTCCGCGACAAGACACGCGATGTTACCGAACACCCAGTGAATAGCGTTAGTAGATATTTCCTCCCCCCATATTGCTGAAGCAGAAAAAATAAGATGGAGGATTGATATCGCCGGCCCCTGTATGAGGCTTAACTATGAGAACGGTCCGGCCGGTCCCTGGCCAAAAGTGCGCAGGATGTTTGCGCAGATGTATGGTATGGCAAATGACAAACTTTGCATGGTCAAGGCTATTTCAATCAGCCACGATTTCGTCCGTACCACTCACGCCGGAAGATTTCCACATTGGAAAACGTTGCCTATGTCTCCTCCAGGCTGTTTGCCGCCTATGATCATACCTTCTTTCTTCGTCGGTCAGCTCGTGCATTCCTATTCACGGTGGACTCCTCAAATCTAAGGTGTCACTATGTAACATCATAAGTATGCTTCATGCTTGTAGTGCTACCATTCGAATAGTATAACATTCCGATGTATTCCGGAGCTCGTCTTCTTTGCTCGCATTACTGATCATGGTCCTATTTGTGCTTGTTTGCTGCCATCACCGGTTCAATACACCTACCACCTAACCTATTCACTGAGCCAGGACGGCCACTTCATCATGCTGGAACGATATAGCATCTCGAATCTCGCCAGGGCCGAGGCGCCCATCAGCTCCGCTGAGCTGATAGGGGTCGTCACTATGTACTTGATAATATGTACTGCGTTCACAGCGGTGAGAATGGGCACGAGATTCTTCGTGCACCAGCAGCTTTGGTGGGATGACTGTAAGCCCAAGACCGCCCCCTGGTTTCGCGTTCGACGCCATTGAACTCCTCCACCCTCAGGGTCGATGTTTTTCGCCTGGGTCGGAAACAATGTTCTCTGCGCACTACAGCTGGTTTGGTTGCGCTACGGAGCTGGCGTCAATGTTGAGGATGTACCCAAGGAGGACCTGACCCAATTTTTGAAAGTAAGTCCAGCATTTTCTCACGTGCGATGTGACATATCTCCTTCAAAAGGCTTGTGCTAATGACTGATCACGTTCGGCCTGACTGCTCAGCTATTCCTCATCATTCAGATGGTGGCGCGGTTCGCCATATTCTTTGCCCGGCTCTCCATCCTGCTGCTTTATGTTCGCATATTCTTCCCGATCGGGTCGCACCGGACAACTTTCTGGTGGGTGATCCAGGCGGTGATCTGGCTCAACCTGCTCTACACGGTGTCACTCATCCTCGTGACGACGCTGCAATGCGTGCCATACCACCTTCCGTGGGGTAACAGCTGCGTAAACCAGTGGTTGGTGCTGATTATGGCATCGGTAACCAACATCATCAGCGACATCGCAGTTCTGGTGATCCCTATCGCTTCCATTATGAGGCTACAGACGACGCGGCGGAAGAAGCTTGCCATCTGGACCTTGTTCGCCTTCGGAACACTCGCGCCCCTCGCCAGCGTCGCCCGCCTTGCCTATCAGATACCCCTAGCTAATGGAACGAACAAGACCGTCATCTACCCCATAGTGATTATACTTGCATCAGCCGAGCAGACTGTTGCCATGATCGTTGGCTCCGCCCCTGTGGCTAGCACGACGGTTATTCGTCTCATTTGGCGCCGCGTTCCGAGCGACCCTGCTCGGAACAAGACGCTGACGCAGCGCATGTGGCCAAGCCGTGAGGCGCGTGGCCACGTACAGAAGAAAGACTCTAGGGGTGTTCCCGATCCGTTCCCCATCACGGACCCAACCCTCATGGGCACCAGCGCTGAGGTCCTGTGCTCCGGTACCACCGCCGGTCGCGACAACGATGAGTTGTGGGAGATGGCCAAGACAGGTTCAAATATGAAACCTGCAACGTCTCACGAGAGCACGGTGGCACACACGGTATGAGCTCCGGGCACGTCGCGTACGTGTAGGAATGAGAAAAGAGTGTTGATTGATTTACATAGCTCAACTACTGAGCACATGAGCATACGGACAATGATTAATGGACTTCGATGTGCACCTCATAATGAGCTGGATATAAGGAAATAGATATCAACTGCTAAATGATAATGTATATGTATGAACCACTCTGACTGTTCCTTTACCTCACTCCGGTCGCATTGGTTACTCGCCATCGCGCGGTCGAGTACGATTCACAAAGCACGGCGACATCAATATGATCCGCTGCCAGGTCCATTCGCGACGAAGATATGATGACTATCATCACGATAGTTACTAGCGACCAATCTCACATATTGTCAGTGCCTCACTTCCTGGGGTATAGCTGAAGACACCTTAATATCGATACCCCCACCTTCCTCCATTCGCCCTGAACCTCCCCCCTTTCTGTACTTAGGTATGTAAAATGAAGTCCACATCTCTCTATTGCATCTCATGCCCCAAAAGCTGAAGTCTCCATGCATCGGAGAGTGTGAACTAATGCAGCAAAGTCTCGTCACTGTGCTGGTCGGCTCATCCCGCACATCTACCCAAATAACCGCGCAGAGGGTCTCAACGCTGAGCGTACATAACGTCTATGATGATTTAATATATAGTACCCTTCAAACTGTGGCATCGGCTGAGGCGTATTTTCAAGACCTTGGCATAATTGCACTAGAAGAATACGACATCACCACTGCAGGTCTCCCCGCCCGGCCACGCTGATGACCATGACCATGACCATGCAAGCCATGGACGGAGCTGGACTGCAAGAAGGTGCCGTGGCGCCCAATCATGCGGGGTTCGGAGTAGCATCGCGGATGGATGCCACATCGATCAGATCATGAGTTCTCTTCCCATCCTAGCTATACCGAATTGGCGGCTAGTTCCGAACATTGACCTTTCCGCGTGCGGCATGCTTTCCACCTTGAGAATGAGTCCAATCCCTAACCGGGTTATGGTTATATGGTGCACCTGAGGAAGCTCCAAGACTGGAAGAGCTGTTGGCACGACGTACTTACAGAATTTGACGATCATACACCTATGGATCGATTGTATAATAAAGAGGGTTGAGAGAGCAATGAGACCGCTAGCATCGCGTACCACAATATGGCCTTTGCACGGTCCGAAGAGCTGGGCTTAGTCCAGGGAGTTGGTCGGTTATGAAGCAAACTTAGTGCGTGGCTTTGATAAATAGCTTGTGATGACGGAGTCCCGAAGAGGTGTAATGGAAGATAAGGTCGGTACTGTTCGGATGAGATACGACGCCAGGGTGGCGGTTCGGATCTTGTCGTGGGGGCGAAGCATAACTACGAGTTGAAACGCAGAAAGGTTATCGTGCCCCTGAATATTGGCTGGTAAATAATTAGGTAGCATCAATGCTCGTGTTATATACTGGATTCAGTACTCGATATGTTCTCGCACCAATTTCTTCATGGCTGATCGGGAACCAGAGCTCTGGTTCCAGTGAATACACCATCATTTTCTTTGTAGTTAAGAAACTCTGCATGCGATCGTCACTTCACCGTAGGCCTTAGGTTCGGAAAAGTTCGGTAATAAAGAGGTTACCATGCCAGTATATTATGTCCTCGAGCCTATGTGTCTGATCGGCTCCTCTATCTCACTGCTTGATAGCTGCCCCGATATCCGACAAGTATTTGCACCTCCTTCGGGACTCCACGGAGACGACCTCCATCTCTGTATTGCCGCCTGTTTGAAACAGGAGGCGACGCTGACCGGTCCCATTCCAGGTCTGCCATTCCGCGGCGCCGTCGAGACGGTGCGCGTTGGGGTCGAATGTACGAATGAAGCTGGTCCAGTAGGCCTGAACTACGGGGACGATATGTGCGTTGAGACCACCGGGGCGGTAGCTGGCGGGACCGCCGCCCGTGTTCTCGGGCCCAAAGACTGCATGAACCTCGACTGTGTGCGGGACGCCCAGGCCATCGGCCATCTGGTCCGGGTCCTCGACATCATACCGGTAAGCCCAGGTGCGCTGCTGCGCTGGCCCACCCCCACCATATTGCGCCGCCATGGACGCTGCGAACATCGCCGGGCACATGAACCGCATGTCGCCGTATGCGTCGCTGGCCTGGCGCCAGTAACAACCTTGCGCAGGGCACGAGGCGTTATTGCCATTCGGGTACAGGTCATTCACTTCGACGAGGTGATCCAGGCCTAGGTAGGGGAACTGATTGTGTATGAATACATCGCTTTCCTGAAGCGTTGCCGTGCTTCGTGGCGCGAATATGGTGCCGCCGTTGGTGTCATCCCCGATGAGCAGCGGTACCCGTATAAACCGGCCCGACTCTAACGCGTCGTACGTCAGATCCGTGATCATGTCGTAGTCCTGAACAGGGCCCCACATGAAGATCGGTACACCTGCCGCTCCTGGATACGGAATATTGGTGTTTTGTGCCTGTAGCTCGTCCGCGGTCCGGCTCCGCAAACACGCAAGAGACTCCGCGCCGCCTCCTACGCAGCCTAGCCGAATCGCGAAGTTCTTATATTGGTACCGTGACTCAGCGACCGTCAGCACGGTCGCGAAGGACGGTGACTCAGCAGCCGCGGCGTGGAAGAGGCCGTCGTCACGACCCCCGTACGCCGCAAGGTGTAGCGTGATACTCGCGGCGCCCGCCGAGGAACCACCCAGCACGACATGGTTCGGGTTGCCGCCGAAGCTGGCGATGTGGCGCTGCACCCACTCAAGGGCCTTGCGCTGATCGCGTAAACCGTTATTCGCGCGCACCTCGTCAGTAGCCATGAATCCGTACGGACCCACGCGGTAGTTGAACGTCACTACAATGATCGAGTACCCGCTTGCAACGACGAGCCCCGTGCCATCGACGTTGGGGTTGCTGTTGGTGTTGAACCCACCTCCCTGAATGAAGAAGAATACCGGAAGCGCCGACGATTCCGTCGCATTCGTCGGCGCATAGACATCGACGAAGAGGCAGTCCTCCGACGTGTCCTTATTCCCGGGTCCGGCTCCCGTCCCTAGACACCACTTCCCATGCTAGCAAGTTGGAGCGCACACACTCGCGCCCCTGTATGTTAGGAAGGTTGCTACCAAGCTTTTTTATGGCTATGGGTGTATCTGTTGATCTCACCTGGTCTGCTACCTGAACGGCGTCGCTGCACGGCGGGTCCTCCGGCGGCATAAATCTCAGATCATCAACAGGCGGCGCGGCATACCTCATACCCAGCCATTTCGTGATATCCTTTGGAGTTGTGACGCCCTCATACTTATTACATCCTAAGTCAACCGTGGTGTTGATATTACCGTCACCCAATACTACTGATGCATATAGGGCGAGGACCAAGGCTAGGCGCATGGTAGCGTTGGATGCCGGCGGGGATTCAGAGAAGGGATCGGCGTCAGGCGCGAGATACTATTCACTCGAGGTCGTTGCTATCCATATTGAACCAAGGTGATCGCCACAGGGAAGTGGGCGACATTGCGAGGATATATATTACGTCTTTCATTATCATGATTGATCCACGATCTCCAGAAGACTGGAATGCGACGTCGGCGGTGTTCGGAATGTCGCGATATATACTGTGCCGCCCCTTAATATATGAATGAACTTGGCGCTAAGTCAAATGCAAGACGCGATGACAAGAAAGACATACCTACCGTTCTCCCTCTTGCTATATCTCTGCATTGCCAGCGGAAGAGATCCCAAGACAGCCCCGCCCTTGGAGTCTATCCCCTGCAGACAGCACTAGGCTATTATACGAAACCATGCGATGCGACGACCCGCGATAGTGGGCTGCAAGGATCGCGGCACTTGGTTCCCGCCTTCCTACTCGGGTATTCAGGGCTGTCCTGCGGCAGATGTTATTGGTCGGTTAACAACGGCCATACCTGGTAAACCCACTGCGGGTCCTTACTGGGAGGGTGGTTGTTGGCAATCCGAGGCCTGGTGAACAGATGCATACTGTGTAAGTAAGGACACCATATGCGTGATCTCGGATGATGCACCGAATAACCCCCATCACATGCCGGAAAATAAAAAAAAGTCTGCGGGGTGCCCATATATGACATGATTGGGAAAATTTCTCAGCCAGTCAAAACGTGCTGTTGTGCGAAGCAGGTACCTGCCTATGCAGTATGCAGTATGCACTACCTTGAAATCACAGAGTATAGTGGCAGACCCCAAGGTGAGACACAGTCAGAAAACGGTATAGCTTATGTTTATGTGAAATTCCGCGTATGGTGATTAGTTCTTCTCGAGGGCCGAAGGCCGAATCACGGGCACGAAATGAATTGATATGCGCTCTTCAGGGCAGCGCTACTTGAATGATGGAGGTTGCGCGGTCTTCTTGCTACTTAGGTATGTACGTAAAAGACTACAAGACCGGCAGCAAAATACTGTTTGTCCCTCGATCTTCTATCCTAAATCGACCCGCAAATTAGAGTGCTGGTACTATTATCTATGTCACCTAAAATATCACCTCCAGTATTGGTATATGTAGGACCATAATGCGACGATAGCTAGGACGGGTCAACGATCGACGAAAGTCGTAGATTGGCAAATATCGAATTATCCACGCCACGCATATGCCTATAATATCAAATTATCCCATAACTTTAAAATAAATCATACCATTTATTCATTAGGGCTGATCACCTCTGCCGTCAATCAGAACAGGGAAGTTTATAGACGTTACTACCTCCATGCTTGAATCAGCTTTCCTCTCCGTTCTAGACAATTTTGTACAATGTCAAGACTTCGAAATGACTAGTTAGCTGATTGGCATTATTCTCAAGACCGAGTTTTGGGATATCCGATTGCCCGGCCGATCGATTCATCGACAATTTGAGAACCTGACACTTCGTGGCTCCTTTCTCCTTCCTCACAGGAAGTTCGGGGGTAGAGGGTAGTGCTACTCGTCTTTGGTCGGCTTTTCGGAGGTGATGCTTCTGAAATTTCAGGGAAACACGGTGGCTGGTTAGGCATGTCGCCCTCGGGTGCTAATCGACGCAGAACTGGATGCTGTGCATCTGAAATATCAAGACATCCTAGTAGCTCGTCCGCCTTCGTGGTCGGGATCAGGTCCGTCCCTTTTGACCATGTTCCCATACCAATTTCTTCATGGGCCAGGCGCCGTAGCTGTAAGGTTGCGTTGCTGGTCCACTCTAGGTGCGCGTACTGGTCATATCCCTTTTTTCTATGTAGAAAGCGAGAAATGGGCTCTAGCAGGTACGACACGAGTGAAATGGATACACCGATTACGAGTGTGAAGCAGAGGCCGAAGACGCTTAGGGATGCATGAGCCGAACTTCGGATTTTCTAAGAACTTGGTCAGTATATGTCCACGTCTGAGGTCGAGTTACACACCTGACTGCCGCATAGTTTTATATACTCCGAGGCCGTATATTTTACTTGGTATTCGCGGACAATGGGATCTATAGGGCCATAAGCTGCGTTGATCATAAGAACCTGCATCCGTGCCATTGTTATAGACTGCCAATATGTCACGTCTAGCTGCCACTGATTTGGTGCGAAGGCACCTTGAATTCCACCGGCCAGTCCTCTTTGTGAGACCAAGCTTGTAGGGCCTAGCTGACCCAAAACGCCTCGGATTGATTTGTCCGATTCGAAGAACTGATTGACGAAATATTTGAAACGAGCTGCAGTCTCCGATCTAGTAATGTCTTTGTCTAGGTCGCTATACTCGAAGTCGAAGAAGGGGCCAGCGCCGGCTATAGCATCACGCAGGCTAGCCAGTGGCCCACAACTCCGAGTTCCTTGTAAGCCACTATTGCAGAACTGATATTGATTAACACACCCCAGTGGAGAAGCTGGCTCAGAGAACCGATGCGATGGCCGCAAAAATGTAGTGTTTTCCGCCGACAACGTTAAATTGACGGGCATGGAGTCAATAAGATACCAATCGTCACCTGTTGACTTCCTATGTACCACGCCATTGCCGGAGAGGAAAACTATGCACAGACCTCCATCTCCTCGGAATAGAGGATCTATAGGCATGAAGTCAGCGATTTCGGGTAATGCCGTCTTATTCTTCACCTCGACTTGATAGACACTGGGCGTACACGGTCAGCAAGACTTCAATACGGCTGGAATTATGCTTACTCGAGGCCGTAGTTTACATGCGTATTCTCAAGTCCATTATCTGTACGCGTGTACTGTTCGCCTAATGACTTAGCGACATGCATATAGCTGTCGTCTCTTTCCCTCCAAAACGATTTGCCGTAATGGTAACGCGTGTTATTCGAACCGTCTAGACTAGTGAATCCTCTTGTGACCAAGGGCGCACAGTGGAGAACGTTTCTCCATAGGAATCGCTGATCATTGGGGGCGTTTAACCCAAGGTCCCGGTGGCTATCGATGTAGCCGGTATCCAATCGTATGTTTCCTTCAGGGGTTCTGCACATCTCGTCATGGAAAGGGCAAGGTGCTTTAAGGTCTACCTCTTTAGGTAAGTTTTTCGATACAAAAAGGCCACAATCTAACAAGCCGCCGCTTGCGTTAAGATAGCATTGCTGGGCGTAGTTGGCGGCATTATCAACCGCCTCTGCGTAATAAGGTATCAATGTCCAGACTTCTTCTTCACTAATAGATACTGTATTGTTTTTGTAGCCGCATTGTGTACTTTTGATCAAAACTTCATTTCCCACTGCAGTGGAAATGCGGGATGAATAGCCGCCAGCAAGTGTGAATGTACCGATGCAGACAATGGCAATGAGAGCTGTAGGGAGTGACTTTGAACGGCTTCGGGAAAAGCGGTTGGTCCATATAAGGTGGCAGAGAAGGCGAAATCCATCCGTAGGAGAGAAAGAGTTTCGTAGAATGGCCTGGCGTTGGTGGTATACAACGTCTTGGGGCCCGGAGGTTGAGTAGTATCTGTGGAAGGAGAAGCAAATGACTCTCCAAAAACGGCTTGCAACGAAAGCTATAAAGAAAGCAATGAGCGCAATTAGGAGATCAGCATCTCGTCGTTTCAATGTCAACGTGGACCCCATAACACGCCCACGAGACCAGTTCGTCCAGAATCCAATGTAGATGGGGTATTGCCCCGAGCCAATGTTCTCTTCAGGCATGGTCTCCGTAGCACCAGGTGTATAGCTATGAGTCACTTCGGTTCATGTCGTAGAGACAAATGATTGATAAGGTATATTCAAGAGTATGGGCATTCGAGTCGAGCCTAACTGCGGTTTCATGCTTCTGTATATAACCTGTTGAAACTTTACTGCGAGCTTCACGTTAAAGAGGCCTCTATGTGATATTATCTAGATTTAGAAGTAGCCAGCCATCAGGCATTGCACCTTTGGCATACGATATGAATATAATGGGGGCTTCAAGGTAAAACACGGGGGCGTCACCTCTCGATTCGGTAATGCAGACTCGCTGTGGCTCCCTTACCCCCCCCCAACTCTACGTTCGTTGCTCCCATGCACGACATACTGGTGTACATAAATATACGACGTTCGGCCGTGCCATGCATATCAATTGATTCGTCGCTGTGACTTACTTATGTGTAAGTCATGGTGTATTAAAGACTTAAGCTAACTTTATCCGCTCCGAACCACAAGGCTCGATGCTATTTTCAACTCACATTGCAGTGAAAGCCGGACAAGTAGATATTCCAAGGGTGTGGCGTATATAATGATATCTGACATACATATGACACGCATAGAAATCATGCAGAATATTGAGGCTGGGTTTGTATACGCTTGTAGCACCGCATCCGGGGCTGGGATGAGCTGCAATACTCTGTTTTACACACATTGAAAATTGACAAATAACAAGCCTTCGAGCTTTTCAATAGGTGTATTCTGGTCGAGGCTGTAGGTTGTAAAACTCAACCCCCAAAGCCGGTAGGGTGCCGTCATTACCTGAATAATGCTGTAGTACAGCATAAAGACCCCACCAACCATCCTGCTCCATCATCTCATATGTACATGTTCTAATTATTAAACGCGATCATCTATAGTACTGTTTATTTAGCTTTTTATATCTAAGTATTCTGTAGTTTCCAGCGAGTTCGTAATTGAGAGGCAGGTTCTTGGTCTGACGGTCTACATACTATCCCAGGAGCCAGTGATCATATAGGATCCGGTTAAAGCGCACCACAGATTAATAAGGCCCACAGGGCCTAAAAGGATTCAAAGACAACTTTGAAAAGCTCCAGGGAAGAAAATAGTGGCTAATCCCCCCGCGCAGAGAGTGGAATAGTAAGAAAAGGCAAGCAACTAATTAAAAATCTTAATCTAGGACGTAATTCCTCACGGTTATATATATATATATATATATAAACGGGTTAAAAATGCTCAACAACCTTTTTTTTTTCATTACTGCCTTTGGTTCTATGTAATGTTACAATAATTTCAGTTGTCTTTTTTAGGGCGGAATTCCACCACATACTATTTACGGGTGGCTCAATTCATCTGTGGCGCGTCTTCCAAGTGTAGGTTAGGTGGGAAACGCAAAACTCTGTAACATAATGCAAAAAAACACTTACACATGACGTCAAAGCCCCTGTAACTAATGCTGGGTTAATATAACAACGCTCCATATTATACTGCAGTAGGACTGTGAGTGTAACGGCAACAAGAAAAGCTGAGAAAAAATTAGTGACAAAAAAACATACAACACCGGGGATTCGCTGGTCGTCACCGACCCAACTACTAATCCGGCCCTATCTGGCTTAACTAGGGGAGAGCGGACGGGATCCCGTGCTTTCCAGATGGTATGGTCGTATGTGAAAGAACTGCGCTTTATTAATGGCTATAATACTGGCGTTCACGAAATATCACTTTCACGCTGATATCTGCATGCTTGTGGTGAGTTTAGATGTACATCAGTATATACCAGAAAGCCCGCCACAGGTGAAACAAAGCTAGATCGCATACTGTTAGGCGCAATTACGGCTCTTAGAAGATCGAAGTTGAATATAGGGTAGGGATCGTATTGGCATGTAGACGAAAGAGATCACTACCGAGTTACAGGGCCGGGGGATCCCCTAGAGATACTTTATACCCCTAGAACCCCCGGACTTAGCGTTATCTGATCTACTAGCCCCGATCCTCCCTACCGCATAATTGCCCCACCGGGATGAGGCTCAACTGACCGTGACAGCAATTCGTATGCTTCAATCATAAAACCCAAAGGCAGGTCCTTCCCACCTAGAATAAGAACCGTGAAGTGGGAGGCAACTCCATTCAAAGGAAGTTAGGTACATGTAGGCAGGTTTTGAGTTTGCTATCACGATATTTCCAAATTTAGTGGATGGGCCAAGGCAGGTAAGCTAGAGACTTGCAGCTTCCATCGCAACATGTACGGATTACGGGGCTCTCCTTCTCATTATCAAGTATGGACGCTTTACCTGCTATATCAAGGTTCTGCTCTGATTGGTATTTCAATAAACATAAACATCCCATCTTCTATCTTCCCATTGTCGTTCAATATTTTCTTCCATCCTCCCCAGAACCCCGCCCGCTCGCTCGCTCGCTTGAACCCAGTATTACTTGCTCGCATTTCTTCTTGCATTCGGATAATCTCTCATTATACCCTCGTATCCGGAAATCAGTGATAGTCAGCACCCTCGCCTCTATTTAAGACCCTCTTATACACATAAACGATAATATCACCACCTCCAACATGAAGGCTGTCACTTTTCTCGCCTACTTCGCTGCCCTAGAGGTAGCGACCGCAGTGCATACCAACGAAACCCACGTCTGGTTCCTCTCTGATCTCAGCATCAGACACCAGGCAGGCCTGCCCAGCAAGTAGGCAGCCCCTCGACACTTCTTGACCTTTGAGTATTATTGCCGCCTTTAAGATCTCCCGTCTGACAGCCTATGTGCAGGATCTCCTTCCAGGTCACAGACGGCCCTCCGGGCTCAGCGGAGGCGATCCCTTGCGCGACCACGAATGACGACCCAGTCGTCCTCAACACAACTATCATCTCTGATGTCCAATATGCCGCCTGTGACGATCCGAACTGGGCATTTGCTTTCCTCTCACTTCCACCTGAGAACCCTACAAGCCTACCTATCGGTGCCAAGCTCTTGGTTGGGCAGAGTCTCAACAGGAACATGACCATGGCCCAATCCAAGCCCGCATCACAGACGCTGATGTTCCTGGCTTCCCTGGACCTCGGCAGCGAGTACTTCACGCGCGATGTGCGCTTCTTGGACGAGGCTACTGTCGTATACTACTCAGGCCCAGACAGCTTCCTTGTAGCAGCAAGTCAAGCTTCTAAGTTCAACAACACCCGTTTCTGATTGACTGTGGATTCGGAGGGGGTTCGGAGGACGGAGTGATTAATCGTTGATGCGGACCTAGGTACACATGAGAGTCGGTGGACGCAGAGGCGTACCTGTATTGTTCAACAAGTATCCTTAAGACTTTCGTCATTGTCGCTTGGCGCAATTAATTATATTCTATGAAACCCCGCGTGGAGATCGTTGACTGAGTGGTAACCATCGTAATCTTATCATCCTAACCGTCGATAACACCATGTGAATCCCAGCTCCTCATCATCAACGTTTGCAAATTTCTATGCTCTGCAGGGGCGCAACTAACTGCACTGCACTGCACTGGTGCAATAGTGCCAGTTGTGGGGTGGCCCGGGGGGGGGGAAGATGAAGCCCAAGATTGGTATCGTGATACAGATTTTTGGTGTTTTGCAGGGCTATTTTGGTGGCTATTAGGTGGCTATTAGGTGGCTATTATGGTGGCTATTATGGTGGCTATTATGGTAGCGTATGGGTCAATCACGTGATTCTTGGATAGACCTGTGGCAAGTGTGGCTGGTGGAGGGTTCCCTTTGAACCACTAAGCCACTACCAGCCACCACATTAGCCACCTGTTAGTGATTCAATATAAATATATAGGGTATACTAACAGTGGGCTAGACAACCTATTTTCGTGCGTTATATCTGCACTGCACCACTGCACTGGGGACCCCCAGTGCAGTGCAGTGCAGTGGTGCGCACCACGGTGCAATAGTGCAGTTAGTTGCACCCCTGATGCTCTGTAGGTTAACTGGACCATTGCCCATTCCTGCGAGCGTGAGGCGGTAGGATACTGATATTGGCATTCGTAAGTCGCATCAAGCTGTAAATACGAAGAGCCTCATTATCACGCTCTTTCCTTGCCTCCATTAGTTTTCAAGCGCCTACAGCGCAACATGTCATTGATTGTCATACGCGTGCGTCTAAGGCCACCACCTGAATATCGATCTCCGCTAAACTACAATTTATAATCATGTCTAAGTCAGGCTTATCGCCCGGCCAGGCCCGTAGCAACAAATTCAACAAGGCGCCAGTCACTCCAACTTAAACTGATTGGTGCTCGCCCTTATCAATGCCTCCACCCAATATTACATACATAATAAGGGCAAAGATGAGGTGACATCCACAGAGTGAATGAGGTGGACGGAAGGATGACTTATTTTACTATACCAATTCACTATATCATCCAGTCACATAGTGATGTTAAGTATGGCCATAGTCATGGCAGCCTAATAAATCACAAATCACACCAATTACATAGCAACCACCATCAGTCCAGCTTTTATTAAACTAACGTAAGTTATGGGGTAAATAGTTACATTATATTAATGTCCAGAAAGGAATCTATAGAAGGAAACAAAGCTGTGACCATGTTTAGGTATGGCCATAGGTGTGGGTCGCTAAGACTCCCAGCCACCTTATTATTCGACAGCTTTTATGGCCATATTCATGGATGTGAACGATTATTTCAATGGAATGGATGGATCTTTTACCTACGCCCGGCGGATTGCGTGATCTTCAGTAGTGACTCCCTTTGATGGTGGAATCAAACCCTTGCCTATTTCCTGCGAGCTATCGTCTTGTGCTTCATTTTGGTTCTAGATACTGCATCTTCGCTATCTGGAGAGCTTCGTCGGCTATCTCCTTTTGCCGTCTTACTTCGTTCATGCGCTTGATTTCTTTCGGTAAAGCCGTTAAAGCTCCCGTCTCGTTCTTTTCTGCTTCCTATACCCCCTTTCTGCCATCTTCTTCACGTTGCTTTCTCAGGTCTTTCGGAATTAACCGAGCTTTTAGTCTCATTGTCTGTTCCCCCCATTTCTTCTTGTTCTTCCCGTTGTGCTTCCCGTTGGGCTTTCTCTGTCCGTACCTCTGCTTCTCTGTTAAATGCTCTGTTAAATTCTCGAAGGAAATTCTCTATGTCTATTCGTGGCCCCTCCACCTTCGCAGCTGCCTTATCCATTTTCCTGCGAAACATGGACTCGAGATTATCGTTGCTCGAGTCTTTGCCAGCCGCAGACATATTGTCCATCGGTTCAAAAGGTTCATATAAGCTTAGTTCCTCGATATCATCGTTTTCAACGCTATCATCGTTTTCAATGCTGTCATCGTTTTCAATGCTGTCATCGTTTTCAATGCTGTCATCGTTTTCAACGCTGTCATCGTTTTCAACAACGCTGTCATCGTTTTCAATGCTGTCATCGTTTTCAACGCTGTCATCGTTTTCAACGGTATCATCTTCCTCGTCCTTCCTCGGTAAAGCGAAAAGGGAAAGTTCAATTTGATGGCGCCCTACATGGCGCTGGTATGCATTAGAGGATTCTAACGTTTCCTTGCAAAGAGGGCAGTTCGTGGGCTGGCTCAACGCTTTTCTGATTGCGGACATCTCAATAATAATGCCAGGCTCGCTTGTATTTGTCTCAGGATGCTGTTTCTCAATGTGCCGCAGGAGCTCCTTAGTGGAGTCAAATGAATGTTGACACGACACCGGGCAAGTCCATGTTGTCCAATGCTTCTGCCGGTTGTGCTCCATCCATTCATGCCGATCCACGAAAAGCCTTTCGCCCCACGAGCAATCCGCTTCTAGACAAATGTAAGGTCGAAGATCGGCATAGACATGTTTCCTGTAAATTGTGAGTGTGGAAAATACGCTTAGTTTGGTTCACTTACTTCCACTGCAGTGTACCCGCGACTCTGATCAACATATAACAATATGGACATTCGAAGGCACCCTCAGCGGACTCGTATGGGATTGGGGGGATTTTAAGCCCTCCTGATCCTGAGACTGTGGTCGCAACTGAAGTTTCAGAGACTCCCGCGTCGGAAGATCCATCTTTGTCCATCGATATTATCGCAGACTCGGTGGCTTTAGAATCCTTAAACGCGGATGGAATCGAGGACGCGATCGTGCTTTGCATTTCTGTTCGATTTTCGTCGAAATCGAGACCCGCTGCAAGCTTTTCATGATGGGAATGGCGGTAGTTGAAGTATTCGCGCCTTCTCGATATAGCT
Organism: Eutypella sp. D-1; assembly: GCA_023313575.1. NCBI lineage: Eukaryota > Fungi > Ascomycota > Sordariomycetes > Xylariales > Diatrypaceae > Eutypella > Eutypella sp. D-1. The sequence goes on along the minus strand of JAJTTP010000016.1, from coordinate 405,562 downwards.
ACCCCCAAGCGAATTGTGACATCTATATCCGCTTTTGGGAACTTCGATAGGACGTGTTGAATGTCATATGGTTCGTAACGGGATGCGGTAATTTCCTTACCAGCCGACAGGATATCGTGTGGCGCGGGGTTACGTATCGCTATGGTAAGCCTGAAGAGGCATTGGATCGTTATTCGGACGCTAGATACCATTTGTTCTATCTCGGATTCGAATCCCAGATCACGTATGTCTGGAAGGTTCTCGGAATCCAGATCGGAGTCATCCTCTTCCTCCTCAAACCAATTTCCCTGCGTAGATGCCTCACCAGAGATGAAAGTCATAACTAATTAAAGATTCGTCAGCTGCATAGTCAGTCTAGTGGCAGTGATTGAGACATTACCTTGTTCCAGAGATTCATTTAGTGTCATGAGGAGTTTGGTTATATGCGTCCTTAAATGGGATGAATCACGCAATCGATACTCTAGGGAACTCCTCCCATTTCTATGTGCACCGATATTCGCTGACCATAGTCTGAATCGCCTATACTCATTCCCCAGTTGTACAACGGCGGCTTGGTCAGGTCCGCTGTACTCCTTTCCAAGTGCGGGGATTGCATCGAAGCCTCGGAGGCACCGATGTACGTCGTCCGAGATCGACGTCATACGGAAGATATGAAAATTGAACAATCCCTCTGTGATCCTTAGAATAAGCACAGTATACTGGTTATTCGACACTAATGGTTACAGCTATCACACTTCGACAGAGCGCGCAAAAAAGAGGTTCTGTCCATGTGATAGCATTTATAATGGGCACGGATTTAACGACCGGTGGAACAGAACAGAATTGATATATAGATCCACTATGATATATCACTGTGTCTAAAAGTATAGAGATGATGGTGAGCGACGACCCCCAAGATAGTGGTTCAGCTAATATAGCGCGAAAGTGTGATAGAAAGAGAAATGAAAATGATGCCTGTCTATATACCTACCTAGGTATGTAGGGAGGTAAGATACAGAGGTATCAGGGTATCCGGCCCAAGATACATCTGTAGGAGGAAGGTGGGGTTATGAGGGGAGCTGTGCGCTCTGACAGCTGGTAACATTAGAGTACCTAAGTACCTAGGTAGGTAAGGTAACCTTGGAAGAGATCTCCAGGGCTCTAAGATAAAGGTTCATTTTAGAGATGGTAGACGAGGAGGAGGCAAAGGATACTCAGAGTTGGTATATCCGAAATCTAAGTAGGATCGGGCATACCTGTCTTTACGGTAGCAGGTCAGGATCGCCGTTACTGGGTACCTAGGTATTCAAGCTCTATGTACTTAGGTCACTTAAGCTGGCCAAATCCTTTTCGTCGTCCATGTCGCACCTGACTACTCGCTACCACGTGATACCGCCTCGAGATTTACTATCCCGTACATGGATTCAAAACCACGTAGCAGTTATGCATCATGTAAGCAATCAATTACCCCTCAAAATAAGATGGGGCTGGACAAAGTTTGCCACTTCACATTTTACCTACCACTCGAACACCTCTACACAGTAATGCTTGGCTTGATCTTGATCCTTATGATAAGAATGAATCACGCCTAGAAAGCATTCATAGGATTCGGCGATGCATAGATATTTTTGTCTCCCGAATGATTCCAATTTGACAGGCTCGTCCTATTAGCCTTGCCCTCCAAGACTTTCCATTCAAGCGCTGGACAACATCAGTAAGCCAATTTCTACTGGATAGTCATTAGGACTATTCCCCGGTGTGATAATCGCAAGTGTTCCCGTGTACTACAGCAACGAATTAGGCGCGCTGAAGGACGAGAATCGATTATCCAGATTGTTCAATTTTATATAATGTCTGGTTTCGAGGCCGCCGGCATTGTGCTTGGAAGCATCCCGTTAATTATATCAGCTCTCGAGCACTACCAGAGTGGCCTTCAAAAGTTTTCAACATGGAGGAACTATACGAAAGTGTTAGCCGACTTGGAGATCCAACTGGAGACCGAGCATAGTCTTCTACAGAATACGTGCGAATCTCTTCTTAGTGGCATGGTTTCTTCAAGAGCCAGTGAGGCCATGATTTCAAACCCCTTCGGCAAAGAATGGCGGAGTCCTATGATCAAAGACCAGCTTTACTGGAAGCTGGACGTGTCAGTTGATATTTTTGAGAAGAATGTCCAGCAGATGAAAATGGTCATTGAGAGGCTTCAAAGGGAACTGGAGGCCCATGTACAACGGGTTTGTTCCACCTAGAACTATTCTATGGGGCCATCCGCTAATGTTTAGCAGGAGGATCTACCAGAGAAAAAGTTCCTTAGACGTGAGCTCAAGCGCATTGCTATGGCCTTCAGACAACCAGAATATGAAGAGCTAGTGAGAAAGCTTACCGAAGCAAATTCACGTCTGGCTAGGCTCCTGGAGTCACATACAAAGCTTTCCAAGGTTAGACGTGGAAGATCTCAGAGCAAAGTCTTCAGTGCTCTGCAAAGTGTAATCAAAAGGGCATATCATGCACTCCGTTGCAGCCTCTCGTGCACCTGTTCTAACACACAGAGTGTTAATTTTCAACTCTTGACACCACACTTAATCCCACACGTCGATATTGAAACCTTAATTCAAGGTCTTGAGCTGAAGATTAGTCTCAATTATGACCCCGATGATGTCAAGGGCAAAGGTATCCATAGCGGTTGGATATGGGAGGAACTCTCTCTCCGAATAGAGGAACCATCACTACAGTCCTCACTTAAAGTACGATTACCGACTGTTACTGAAAAGGGCAGCAGAAGAGTTATGTTCGCGGTATCGAATACTCCTCAGAAATCCCAAGGGACAGTAAAGCCGGTAGATCTTGTTAATCTTTGCCGAGTGCTTGCTCAGAAGGGGCATAAACCCATGGAATGTTGCGGTTATATCGTTGACCCCGCTTCCAAACATCAGCATAGGTTTGCTGTGTACACACTGGGTTCATGCAATAATGCAGATGGCTGGTCCATGGTGTCTCTTTGCGAGCTCTTGGACAAGGGGGTGTTCAAGGATCGGAAAGAAGGCCCCCAGCTACCACAACAGCTTCTTCTTGCTGCAACAGTTGCCTCCAGCATCTTACAACTACACGGCACCCCTTGGATGCCTACGATCCTGACGAACAAGAGTATATACTTCATGCAACGAAACGGGACCTTCAACTACGATAATGTATACGTTGCAAGGAAGCTTCCAGACGTTGACAACACTGGACCCCAAGAACTTTCCGAATTCGAGTCTAGAGCTATTAAGAACCCAACAATATTCGCTATTGGTATTCTCTTAATCGAACTTATTCTTTGCGAATCTTTGGAGAACCTGCATTCATCCGAATCTTATGACAAGGGAAGACCCCCTGCACATCCACTCCTCAGGCCTGCTCTTGTGGAAGATATATTATACCAGGTTGAATGTGCTAGCACTGATCAGTATAGGGAGGCCGTGAAGAACTGTCTAAGGTGCAACTTTACCGCGCACTCCCATCTTGATGAGGAAAGGTTTCGAGAGGAGGTATACACGCATATTGTCGCTCCCTTGCAGGATAGCGTACAGGCTTACCAGAGCCTTGAACCGCCAAATCTGAGTAATCAGTAAAGAGGCAGTGTATAACCACGATTTTATGGTATGTACTTGACCCTTTGCGTGATTATTCGAAGTATTTACCGTACAAGCCTTTTACAGCTTTATAAGAGCAGATCAAAAATCCTGAATGGAATACCCGCAATGTATTCATCACTTTAGAGTATGCCAATTATGTATAGCTGTATGTACATATTATCCCAAATTCACCGAAGCGTCTTGTTGTACCTGTTTATTCTTATTGTTATCCGACACAAGAAGGCAACCGTATAGACAATAAATACGCGCTACGCATCAGGTCTACGCGTGTAGTCCATTAGGTACCTACATTGGGCCAACCTTTGTTAATTCTACATATTGCACCCCTCCGTTCTTGAATAGCAATTATGTTGTAATGCTTTTTATCCCTCCGATACATTTGATTTCTAATACCCTTTTCACGTTTCCTTTGTCAAACGCAACAAACTCTTACCGAAATCTATGCGCATAGCCTAAGCAAGATAGTAACGACGAAGCCACAGAGGAGGTCAATCTACTGCAGACCTGAGCCATACAGGGCACAACAAAACCTCAGCACTGTGTTTGTTTACTCGTTGCGCCATCAACAAGGCATACCGCAGTGAAAATGCCATCTCCAGTCATGTCGGACGTTCCTCTCTTCAACATGCACTTCCCTGGTTTCTACCGTCAGTTATCTTGGAGAATATGTCAAGTTGGTGACCATGAAGCTGACTGGTGTCCAGGATTCCGCATGGGCAAGATTAATGATGCCTGCAGAAAACTACATGAGCTCCTAGTATTACTCGAAGACATTGAGAACGAAGTTGAGCCGTCCACGATTGAGCAGCATCTTGCCAGAAAAGGCAAAGCTCAGAAGCTTCTCAGTGAATGGATCGACATAATCGAGCCCATCGCCAAGATTGTTGATGCCCAGACGGCATTCCGCATTGTTACGATCCGGTGTGAGGGTATGGATGCGGCCCAAACTGAGTACTACAGAGTCGATCAGTGCTGTACTATGGTAAAGCACCTGGGTCGAGAGATTGAGTAAGTAGACAACGTAGCATGTTGATCAATTCATCTTTCGGCAAAGACTAACCTCATTTATAGGCGCCTCCGTATCTCTGAGATTGCCATCAACCCCTGAGACCCTTATCGACTACCTATCCCACCACAACATTCAACTGGATCAAAGTTACCGAAATCCTTGCCTGGAACCATTAAAGGACGAAGATGGTTACCCGATGCCCCCTCAGAATCGATACTTCTGTTTCAGTTTATGATATTGGTTGGATTACAACGGCTATATTTCTCCTTCTGGAATAAGGATGATACCACTTTGGCAGAGTCTTGAACACTCTTTGCGTCTATAGTCAATCGATAAGTGGAGGCAATTCTCGAGGAATATGGTCTCATCCTGATGAAGTTGTCGAGAATCGCTGAGTGGGAGAAATAACGTATACATGAGTGCGTCTCGAGATTGCTGAAAGACATTGATTTTGGTCATTGCCTGTTGACCTTCATCCTACGAAGGTTGCAGCCAAAAGTAAGTAGCCTTTGTTAGGTTACGTCACAGTGTAAAAATATTAACCCCGAAAAGTAAGGCGCTGTAAACGACCCAGGTCACTAATCTTTAGGGATACCTTAGTGGTACTTATAATGCATACTTGACTAGCTGCGTACTAACGAATCACTACTGTACAAAAGGTCCTGAAAATACAGTGCGTTACACTAAGTAGGTGATACTGTGCCGTAACATAAGAAAGGCTACTTACTTTTAACCGCAACCTTCATACATAAGAACCGTTCAGGGGTGAAACTAGTTATGGCCCATGAGTGGGCCACATTCCTCTTTACCCCTATTTATATTCTCCACCGTAACCCACATGCTGCACGAACCATGCGCCTAGGATACGTTGAACAGGGTGTTTCTACGTCGCGACGTCTCCCATCGGTGATTCCAGGGGTCTCGATATATATCCATTTCTATACATCATTTACCGCCCACTGTTGATTCCGACAAGCATAACTAGGCTGCTAGGGCCTAAGATTACTCACCCATCGGCTTTTACCCACGGACCCTGGAGTACCCGTGGGTAGTGGCGATGGTCCTCGCCAAGGGATAGAGGGTTTTGCAATATCTCTCCATTTGACTTATTCCTTTCTAAATATAACTAACTATCGCAAGATAGATTAACAAATAGTAGTGTTCTCGCCGGCTATGTTTCTAGGCGACCACGAAACCGACCGAGTGCTTAGATAGCCGCACTTCATCACTAGACGGTCTTGAGGAAGAAAACAACAACGATTGCCCAACTTCAATACACTTATCCCGTAGAAGCATATCTCAATACGAACTGACTAGCTATTGACCTCTGTAGCCCTCACATAGAAATCCTTGTCATTGCATAGAAATACGCTTCTGGTATTCATGGGCTTTCGGGGGTTGACGACCTGAAAGTCAAATGCGCGGAATAGCTGTTGGTGGGTAAGTTGTATATTCAACAAGGTATATCGGGGTCTGCACACTCACCTCGAAGAATATCTTGTTCAATTCCATAAACGCGATCATCTTACCAACACACATCCACCTCCCAAATCCAAATATCAGTTCCACGTTCCGCTGCATATCTATACGGGCTGCTTCATCGAGCTCCAGAAATCGTTCGGGTCTGAACATGTCCGCATCAACACCGAACACTTTCTTGTTCCGCAAGAGCCCAGCAAGGTTCATCCCAATCGAAGTTCCTCCCGGAATGAACTTCTCGTCAAATGTTTCACCTTCGGCAGGGACTACCTTGGGAAAAAGGCCGGTACCTACGGGCCGAATGCGCAGCCCCTCGTATATAACCGCCTATTATGATTACTACCATCAGCCTCGAAGACCAGGGACATGCTTTGCTATGCACCTACCTGCAGATATGGAAGACCCTTGGCTTCCGAGGTCTTGATCGGATTCGAGATCTTCCCATCGCTTACAGCATCCAGTATCTCCTTTTTAAGACGGTGGTATACTCGAGGCGTCGATATAATGTGAAACAGGGTTGTGTGTGCAGTAGTAGCCACCGTATCCGAACCCGCAACAAACATGAGAATAATTTCGACTTCCATATCCTCTTGCGCCATTCCATGTCGTGCGAATGAGCCCTGTTATTATACGATTAGTTGTGCGTCTTCTAGTTAGTATTAATCGGCTAGCTTACCAGCATAGTCTTGCGGTCCTTTCCTCCAGGTTCGTAATACTTCCGGACGATGTCATTCGCAATGCTACTTGAAGTTTAGTGACCCTTTTCCCTGGCTGTTCCAAGTAAAGAACATACGGATTTGAAATAGGAGGCTTACCCCATGATCTTACCCAATCCACCACTGTCAGTCTCTCGGGGTCCGAATAGTTTCAGCCCCGTTGATGAAAAGACTATGTTGCGAAGCCAAGGGATGTCGGTAGTCAATCCAATCAAGGGGAAATGCTTTCTAATGAAGTCGAAAAAGTTGATAGTGTCGTTGTCGGCTTTGAGGCAGCCGAGCTCCTCACCAAGCGCGATCCTCGATACAACGTCAAGCGAGAAGTAACCCATAGCAGCGGTCAGATCCAGCGGACGAAACTCTCCGCCTTCCGACGGCGAACAATATCTAGTGCGGATCATCTCAATAAGGGCATTCAACTGATCATCTATGTTGTCTTCCAGATCGGGAATGTCTCGCCCGCTGTAAGCTGCTACAATCATGGGCTTGGACCTGTCATGTTGTGTGATGTCTGTCTGTTCAAATATTGATCGTCGGTAAGGATTGAATCGGCTTCCATCGTACCAATCTCCTTTCCTATACCTGCTCTTGGTGGTATTAATCTTGCGTATAATGTCGGGGTCATCCGTGAACAGCTCGTTCGGGCCTACTCGGGCGAGTGACCCATACTTCTCGTTGAGCCCCTGATGTGCCTCGTACTGTCTCATCCGCCAAGCGTTAGAGCCTAGCCACATATAGGAGATTGATGCTAAAAAGGGGCCGGGGATATGACGAAGACGATACCAAGAGGCGAGGGAGGAGAGGAGAAACCACAGCAAGAGAGAAAGCACCAGTAGCAGCGAGATGCCGCCAATAAATCCGAATTCAGTAAGAAACGCCATCTTGTGTTGCGGTTGTAAGTCTTACGGATATTATGACGAAAGTTTCTGCGGAGATAGCATTCTTATGGCTATATATATTCGCAGGATACGTTGATGAATGCCATGGCTCGGGGTTCAAGGAATCCGAGCTACTTGGCGTAATGGCTTAACAGCCGCAATCTCCTGCTTCCAATCGAAGGCGGGGTTGGTAGAGTATCATTATTCTATAGCCAATCAATTGCACGATCACACCTGTGTTATACCTAAAGGTTGGCATTCTGTGCACGAGTTCATGGATCTATGACATCGAGGCTGAAAGAGTGGAGACAAATATTATGTTTCCGTGGCAGTCGTCGCCCTATCAGAACTGCTCACTTGGTATTTCTTTTTTCTTTTCTCTTTCTTTTGTGAATCTGACATGGACTGCATGAGGGTTTGTCGGATGTTATACAAGGTAAAATCAATTCCATTCTCATTCCCGCTGCAGCCACCAAACCAGATTATCTTGTCCAGCGAAGCTATTCAATGGTATGCAGGCCACCCTTATGCATATTATATCGGTCTCTATCGAGTAATTAAGGCTCTAATTAGGTATTGAGCACACGCTTACCAACCTTGAAAATATGTCTGGCGTAGGCTGGTCGAACATACACCAAAGCTGTGATGATAGCAGAGAAGAGTTCGGCGGAATCAACGTATTAAGTCTCACTCAACTCACAGCTTGGAAATTGAAGCTATGTGATAGATAAAGCTAGATATTTTCAGACAACCTATGTGTGATCTCGTGGATAAGAGTTTGACTAACCTTTGGAACGACTACAATCCACGGCTCTTCGGTTCTAGACTTTCCGGTCGGAAAGAAAATGCGCGCGGTTATGGTTTTGTGATCTTGTTGTGCACAATGATGCTACCTTGTGTAGTCACCATCGTACCACAGGGATAAGATCCACTCGCAAGAAAGAGCCATACGACGTACCCCGCGGCGCCACTCATATACTTATGTATGTATGGGTCGCATCAATCCACTCTCGGGCATCTATTGATATATTGCTGTAGCCGGTGTGCCGGCATTTGTAGAAGATAGCCAGCCGAGTATACGACACGGTTCGCGTTTATTGACCCTCGATCGCAGTCATTTACTTTCTAACTGCTTTACTGGAGTGCTGCAAGATAAGAGTACACAAGAGCCAACTGCTTATGCGGCTGACAGCGAGCTGAAGATCATTCTGCAAGGATTATCACCGAAATTCCGCGCATGCGGTACGTGCACGTGGCATTTTACAACTGCAGATGGACAAACCAAATCGATTCATTGCAGTCCAACTGTGTATTTGTCACGGTTGGGAAAAGGACCAGATACCCCCCTGGGGCTTGGCCTAGTGGCGCACCGTATGTGGCGCTTTTAGCAGCTTTATAAATAAGGCTCCTAGCTATTTAATAAAGTAGTTATTTTTTTATTTTCCTTTTTTTAAAAGGCTTTTATAAGTTATTTAAAATAGGCTCGGTTAAATATAATAATTATAAGCCCGGCTTTAATTTAATATAATTACGTTAATATATTTAAACGATTTTACCTTTTTTTAAAGCGTTATTTTTTTAATTAACGTTAACGTTTTAATATTTTTTAAAGCGGCGGTTATTTTAAACGGCGCTTATTTATAAAGCTATACCGTTACGGGCGGCTTTTTATACTTTAATAAAGCAGGCGTTAATTTAATCGCCGCGTTTATTCGAATAAGCGTTATTATTTTATAACGTTTAACCGGCGTTATTAAAGCCGTAATACTTAATAAGGTTATATTAATAAAGCATTTTTATTTAATATAAAAAGATAATATAATTTATAAAGCTATATATTATTAATAGTTTATATTTTATTAAAATTATAAGTATTAAAATAAACTATTTTATAAAGCGGCCGTTATTTTCGAAGGCGTTTATTATTTTTATATAATTAATACGTTTATTTATTAAAGGAACTTTAAGCCGCAGTAATTAAAATGTATAAGAAACTTTAAATATTACGTAATTAATTTAAAATAAATCGTATAAAACGGGGTGAAAAATAACTTTAGCCGTAAAGATTTTAATAATAATTATTTAATAAATTAATAAAGATTAAATAAAATAATTATATTTAATAAAATTAATAACGAAGGTTAATTATTTTTATATTAGTTTTTATTAATTAAGTACCGGGCTACCGGTTTATTAATTTATTAAAATAACCGGTTATTTAATTAACCGATTAAAGGATTAAATAAAATAATCGTTAATTAATATTATAAGTTAATTATTTTTAATTATTAATTAATAATTACCTGGTTACCTGTTATAACCTGGCTAGGTCATTGGGCCCAAATAGGATTGGCACAAACAAACCCTGACCATGGCACTGGAAGGGACAGCCACAATAAGATAAGCCATACTTAGGTCACGTGATAAAAAGGATAGCCTAAATAACTTAGTTATTTTAATAATTTTAAATAACCTGGATAACCCAGTTATTTTAATAATTTAACATTTAATATTATATTCCGGTATTAAGAATAAAAAATATAAATAGTATATAATTATATTTATTACCTTTTTTTAAAATAATTTTTAAACTTATTAACTTATAATATAATTTAATTATTTAGAGCATTTTTTTTTAATTATTATTAAACGTAATTACTTATTATTTAAAACCTTTAATACTTTTGCTAATATAAACCCCTTAACCGGATTAATAGTTAAGAATAAACCAGCCGTTATATCACCGGTATAACGGGTATTTATTTAAGTATAAATAAGGCGTTAATAATCGGTTTATATATATAAATAATTACCGTAATAAAATATTTTAAACATAGCCGTTAAAGATAAAAGGTATATTACGGTTTTAAAAAAAAACCAGATATTTTTTTAAAGTTTAACTTAATAACATACCGTATATAACGCTTTTAATAGCTTTATAAATAAGGCTTTTAATTATTTAATAAGGTAATTATTTTTTTATTTTCCTTTTTTTAAAAGGCTTTTATAAATCGCTTAAAATAGGCTCGGTTAAACGTAATAATATTATTTATATTATTTATAATATATTTATAACAGTTAATTAAAAATTAATTATATAAATATATAATTACTTAAGGTGATGTTATAAAGTAAGGGGGTTATCCCGGTTTAAAATATTATATTTTTTAATACTTTTATTCGTTTAATAATAAACGGTTATAATTTTAAGGTTTTTTTTAAAAAAAAAGAAAAAAAAAGGAAAAAGGAGAAATCTTTTAACCTCGCATAGGCCTAATTAATATACCCGTCCTTACGTGACTAACAGGGATCGCTGCCAAGGTTCCGGTCCATAGTGTCCCTCCGTGTGACAGGTGATATGGTACTTACTGTCAGATGCATCTTAACCCAAATTTATGGAACAATCAATTGAGATACAAATACGATATTAATCTATCGAAGGTTGACTGGTTAATAAATTGCGGGGAGTATTTCCCTTACTATCTTCTACTTCTTAATTTGTACACATGCAATGCCACGATGTCTGAATGCCCATGTGCTGCACTTCTTGGACGGCCTTGGTCATTGACTTTATGAGTTTTCTTGCAGTTATCAGGCTAGTGACACCACATAGGACACCACATAAGATCAATATTCTGCAGAGAACTGGGGTTAGGAAAGCGCACAGTCCTTCCGGGTCACGTAGCAGTTTGCCCTCTGCCACAACTCGATTGAGATTCGAACAAGCATAGATGGGATGCCATCAATGACTCATGCATCTGGCTAGACACACAAATCAATTGTAATATAATACCGCGTGTGCCGTTTTCATGCTTTATATCTCAATGATATCTCATTCTTATATGTTCAGTTATCTCGATGATCTTTTCTATCTCCTTGTGTTCTATGACTTACTACCTATTCGACATGACGTGGAGGCTTTATGAAGATAGCGGAGGGGAGCTTAGGTGCTTCACAGTGCCAGAAATTGATATATTTAAAAAAGAGAGGAAAGGAGAAACCCATTCCTCAATATAAATGATAAGGAAGTGAGTGGCATATGATACAGACGATTTTTCTTAATCATCCATAACAATGTTTATCTAAGTTGACACGTCCTGAGATACTGTAAGTATTTAGCAACAATGGCTTGGAGACTTATCCAATTTTTATCGAATTCCTACAACATGGACAGCCGAAATTGATGTCCATGATTAGTTTGTATTGTTTGAACGGGGTATTACACACCGAAGGTCCCGTTAAAAAATGGAAATATATATAGCATACTGAAGACTTCAATTGCTACCTATAACGATAATAGCATGTAGTGTAGTCCCACAAAATAGGGGCAAAGCCGACTCCAAGTCCCCAACCACGTGTGTACCCCAAACTGCGGGGATTGGATCTAAAACCCTACCTATCCCGGCAAGTTCATACATACTTGTGTAGACTAAGAGACTTGAGAAACCGGTAACAGGCATGAGCCTATGCATTTCTTTGATCGGGTTATCATTTCCGAGGTTATAGATACTCCGATACCCCTCCTTCATCTGTGGCATCGCACTTGCCGGACCCCCGCTCGAACCTGCTGTACCTGGCCGACCGAGGAAGTGGTATAAACCGAATCGCCCCGGGGCCGGATGGCTCTCGCCACAATGTGAAATATCCCAAAACATCTCTTCTCCTGTAATTGTAACATACTGGAAAGTCACGATGCTGCAACAGTACGAACACGTGCCGAAGGTCTTCCAAAAAGCGGAGGATGGGCCGAATCCCATATCCGTTACCCTGGAGTCGGCCGACGTCAAGTCCGATGGACCGTGTCGCTTCCATTTCGAAGCAGTTCGTCCTAATGTATTTCGCACGACGTTTACTACGGCAAAACACCCTGTCCCGCCACATCCTAGTGCCCGCCGCCCGGAGCCAGACTTCGGGAAAGGCCAGTGGAAGACCAATGCCGAGGCGACATCCCAGGCGTTCTCTTTCCCGGATACGGACGTGAAAGCCGTCGTGGAGTGGGATGTCGGTCCGCCCACAATCTCCCTCCATTTAGGGGATGCAAAGAGTCCAATTCACCAAGACCTGAGGTTCCGGTCCTACGCCGTGGATGGCACGGGGATCTCACATTACAGCGTCTACAACAAGGACAGCCTGCATGTGGGTCTCGGCGAGAAAGCAGCCCCCATGAACCTCAGTGGGCGGGGCTTCCAGATTACCGCGAGCGACACTTTTGGTTACGACGCTCATCGCACAGACCCACTGTACAAGCACATCCCGCTACTGATCAAGGTGACTCCCTCGGGATGCGTCGGGATATTCTCGACGTCCCACTCTCGGGCGTCGTGGGAGGTAGGCTCCGAGATCGATGGCTTGTGGGGTCGCTACAAAGTGTATCGCCAGACGCACGGCGGCCTCGAGGAGTACCTCATCGTGGGGAAGACGGTGGCGGATGTAGTGCAATCATACGCGTCGCTTGCCGGCTTCCCCCTGCCTGTTCCACGCTACATGATGGGTTACGTCGGCGGCGGTATGCGCTACAGCATGCTGGACGAACCGCGCGGATGCGACGCTGTTGTGGACTTCCTCAAGAAATGCAGAGACCATGGGATGCCCTGCTCCGCGTTTCAGATGAGCTCCGGATACACCGTTGCTGAGACCGAGCCACGCACCAGGAACGTCTTCACCTGGAACCACCACCGGTTCCCGGACCCCCGCGGCTTCACGCAAGAGAGTCACCGCCTTGGCGTCCGCCTACTAGCCAACGTCAAGCCGTACGTGCTCGCCAATCACCCAGCGTACCAAGATCTTGACAAGGCCGGCGCTTTCTTTGTAGACCCTGCCACGGGGAAGACAGCCGTTGCTCGGCTCTGGAGTGCCGGTGGTGGCGAGAGCGGCGAGGGGAGTCATCTGGACTTCACATCCAAAGCCGGCTACGAATGGTGGTACAATGGTGTGAAGAATTTGAAGAAAGTTGGTATAGATGTTATGTGGAACGACAATAACGAGTACAACACTCCGGACGACAATTGGCAATGTGCACTGGAAACCGTGTCTGTTCCTGACGGTATAACTCGCAAAGACATCGGTCTTTGGGGGAGAGCCCTGAATACGGAGCTCAATGGCAAGAGTTCGCACGATGCGACTGTCGAGGCGGAACCCAATGAGAGGCCGTTCATACTCACACGCAGCGCTACCGCGGGCACCCTGAGGTACTGTGCGGGGTCGTGGAGCGGGGATAATGTGACGAGCTGGGACGATATGAAGGGCGCAAACTCTTTGGCTTTGAATGCCGGCTTCTCTCTTCTCCAGGTAAGGTCAGCTTCCAGGCATAAAATTGCCTCCAGTATGCTAACAGCAACAAGTATTACGGCCACGACATCGGTGGCTTCGAAGGCCCGCAGCCGACCCCCGAGCATCTGGTACGATGGGTCCAGCTTGGAGTCCACTCTCCCCGCCTCGCCATCAACTGCTACAAGACGAGTCCCGACGACAATTTGGTCGGGGACGTCATCGAGCCATGGCAGTATCCATCGGTGACACCCATCATTCGTGACGCCATCCGGCGCCGGTACGAGCTAATGCCGTACACCTATGCGCAGATGCTGCGGTCGCATCGCGAGGCGATCCCACCGCAGCGGTGGACAGGCTGGGGCTACGAGAGCGACCCCGAGGTGTGGAGCCCGAAGCTTCTTAAGAGCGACACACAGTACTGGCTCGGAGACGCGCTGCTTATCGCGGGTGTCTACGAGCCGGGCGTCGAAACCGCTCGCGTCTATCTCCCAACCCGTGGCGGCTCCGGCGACAACGACGCGGGCTTCCTGAACGTCAACGCCCCTTACCAGCACCTCGAATCCGGGAAGTGGCACGACATCTCATCCCCATGGTACACCTCTGTCCCGGTGCTTGCGCGTGTTGGCTCGGCCATCCCCATCGGGAAATCGGTACCCACGACGTGTCTTGCCGATGAGGACCCGGAATTTCCCGGCATGGAGCGCGACGACTGGCGCGGCGTCGAGATCTTCCCTCCTCCCTTGTCGGACAGCCCTGGATCGCGCGCCCGGGAGGCGGATCCTGAGACTAGATGGTTCGAGAATAGCTGGCTCGAGGACGACGGGATTAGTCCGGCACCGAAGGCCGATGCGTGCAAGATCGACTTTGCATATGCTGCCACGGCCACCAATATCACAGTGAGGGTGAAGCTGACGAAGGAAGGAGGTTTCGAGCCTCTGTGGGCGAAAAATGACCTCAGCATTGTGCTGCCGGTTGGTGAAGACCGGCCTATTGTCCTGGAGAACCAAAAAGGCGCTGCAGTGACAGATGCCGGTCGTGATGAAAAGGGCCGCCGGGTTTGGAAGATCAGAATCACCGTGGATAGCGCTTGATCGAACCTGGTCTAGGGGCCTTAAAAGGTATTATTTCGGCTGATACACATAGGGTCTCGTGGCGGGTAAGTATGATAAGCACCGCGAGCGGATGATATTGAGCTATAAAATCACTTGGCCAGTACTATGTGGGTTCTCTGGCCTTGTATAGTATCCCTTCCGATAGCTACATTCATTCTTAGCATTAAAAAAGCCCCGCCGTACAGGTGGTTCAGTATGGAGATGATGAATTTCAAATTAGATGAATATCTTGCAGATTTGAGCTATCTCCCATAACCGCCTCGCCGTCCATTAACCCGTACACATATGCTTCTCCAACCAGTTTGAACTTCCCTCCGCGTTGAGGTCGAATGACAAACGGTACGGTACATCCTGCAAGAACGCATAGTTTGTCGCCAGGGTTAACATCGGAAAGAGTTAATCCGGGATGTCCACCATTGGTGGTGAATGGTCGCCGGTCGTAGAGATACCATCTGCGCCGATACTCGAATGTTTTGTCTATAATATCTTTACCGTCATTTCCGGTCTCACTATCGCTGTCTGCCGTTGATCCCACCTCAGAATACGTGGTCGTGCCGATGAGTAGATTGTAATGGATAGGCGCTTCGTCATCCGCGCTTGTTCGATCACCTGCCAAGCTTTTGTCCGCGATCGGCAGCCGCCAAAGGTTTGACAGCTTTTCGTCTGCCACCAAGGGATCTACATCCCTATGACTTACCATGCGCCTCAGCTCAAGGAGCCATGCTCGGCAGGCCTGTAGGTATTCGGGTGAATTTGACGATGTGGTAAACTCCCACCCGATCTGGTCAACAGACCCGACAATCACCCCCTGGAGTATCAAGACAGGTTCGCGAGAAATAGACGAGACACGACAGCCATCCCACAGCAGGCCTTTCGAGGCATTGAAGGCACCGTCGTCAGCCCAAGCGCCGCCGATGCGTTTGGTCCAAAGTCGCACCTCTTTCTGCGCCGTCCAGTCGATTACCCAAGAAGGGAGGGACTCGGGCGCAAGGGAGGGCGCGCAATAGCATAAGATCTCGGGACCGTGTTTTCTCAGGAGTACCCTGGTAATAACAAGCAGTATGTCCGCTAGCGTCATAGATGCAGAGTAATCTACCGGTACTAGAGCACGGTCCTCATCCCTGACCAGACCCAGCAGTCCGAAAATGCGGTCTCGCGGGTCGGTCGACTGAATGTCGGCTTTGAGGGTGCAGTGCAACGTCTCCATCAGCGCCATGCCGCCACCGCGACCACCATTGCTACTGCTGCCAGCCTGGAACCGCTCGGCGCAGACTCGGAAGTGCGAGAGGTCTTGGTTCACGTCGGCGAGGATCGAGATGGCGGCGGTGGTCGCGGCCTCGGGCCGCGGCAGCGATACGGCGAGCTGGAAGGCCCGGAGCGCCGCCAGCACGGTATCCCAGTCGAGGGCATCGGAGCCACACCAAAGAGTGGCGCGGCGCGCGAGCACCGCCTCCTGGATGACCCACACGCGGCGCCAATAGGGCCGCCGGCGGAAGAGGTACCAGACGCCGCGTAGGCCGGGGCCGGGCTGCGTGGTGGCGATCGAGCGCAGGAAAGCCGGGGCGCGCAGGGCGTAGAGAGGACCGTCCCGCAGCCGCTGAAATCCTGTCCCGATGTCGCGGAGCAGCGCCATCGCCGCGGCGCTGTCCCCGCCCGCAGGGCCTAGCCAAATGAACACCTGCGCCGCGTCACGGTAGATGCGTTGCATCAGCTGCACCTGCACGGCCTTCTCGGCGTCATCGGACTGGTTGATGCAGAGAGCGTCGATCCAGAGGGGAAGTGGTGGTTTCCGTGCCCCTGCCCCTACTACCTCCTCTTTCGTACCGCCTCCTGTCTGGCGGAGCGCGGATAGGGCCTCGTGTAGGTTCTTCGTGATGGGCACCACGCTGCCGTTGAATGAGATTGGGAGCGTCTCCTTCGCGTTTCCCCAGACGTAAGAGAGCGCTATGTAAGACGGACAATCGTCTAATTTCACGTGGAAAAGACTAGATGTGATGGGCCGGTTATTGTCGCTGCCCTCGGTCGCAGAGACCCGCAGAAGCCGGATCTCCCGCGATGCGTCCAGCGCATCGTATTCAAACGACTTCACCTTCCGGTTATCCATTACGACTTAGGCTCCCGTCTCCCGCCGAGTAATTATGATGAGCCCTTCTTTATAAATATCCTACCGAATAAGCCTGCCGTTTTTATCTTGTCATGCCGGTAAGGGTATACCCTTAGCTGAGCGGCCCGGGTCCACAACGGGCGCGGGAGCAGCCGCACAGCCATTCAGTTCAAGTTTCAACATTGTTTCGTTTCCATGGCCCCAAAATCCCTCGCAGATCCTGTCATCATGGGCCGAACAATTATATACATAGCAATATATGAAATATAGTAATATCTCTAGTTTGTTATTATCGATTTACGGAGTAGCATGACCGCATCCGTTAAGATGGATGAGGCGGCGCTGGGGCGATCTAAGAAAATGATTAGCATCATCTTACTTGAGTACAACTCTATCACAGTGCTCCCGGAGACCTGTGTGCCCCCGGCCTTTTTTACTTTATTTTTTTCGTTGACTAGGGAGCACGGTACATGGGGAGCATGGGGATTCATGTAGGATCAGGGTTTAGTCAAAGCTCGGTATTGGATTGGCTATTTTGACTATTTAGGTATCATAAGCCCTTCAAGGTTAGTATCGCTCGTGTCGTTTTACGTGATCGATGATTGGGTCATGGAAAGAGCTCTCTCTATTCGATAGGCGGAAAGTAGAAGACTTCACTTATGTGGGCCTCATTGCGCCAGAAGTAATAATGATATTGTTTGATTGGTTAGATCTTGAGCTTGGCGTACCTAAGCTCCTCTGCTTTTTATTCCACTTCCAGTCCGCCAGTCCATTAGCACATACTTAAGTACCATTGACACACACCAGTGGACATCATTGGAATGACTGGAATTCACATGGCGGGGGGACATGCACTCTACGTATATGTAAGTACATAATAACTTCTTGGCTGCTTGGCTACGACTGGTTCGTCTCAACTTTCTAACTCCTCCTTCCTTCATGCTCAATCCGGAACTCCACTGCTCCATCAATCACCTTCCGAGGTATTCATCATCCCCTCTAAACTTTTAGTAACCTTGGAAAGGTAAGCGAGTCAAGTTAAAGCCAGGTACGCAGTGCGTAAGATACTTGCTTACATGAAGATTGACGATAACGGCAAATAGTGGGTCCGATAAGCACCGGCCATCCGGCTATCCCTTTCCAAGCTTGTTCAAGCCTATCCACACTTGCGAGTACTTGAGAGCAACTCCTCCCTTTTTTCGCAATTTCTTGGCAAAATAAAAGCGGGGTTCGAGTGGCACAGTGGAGATTTGCCTGTTTTCCGTTTTTCTGAATGGACACATGAGTTCAAGACCTTTTTTTCTCCATATCATAACATCATAACCATACATAATAATCATCTTACCCGTCGCCAGCCATCCTAGCCATCCCGATATATTTTTCCATCGATGCCACGATAAAGTCTAACTCTTTTGTTCAACAACACGTTACAACAAAAGGGCATGCACAATGTCGTCGCTCTTGGAGACTTTGCCGGATGAGCTGGTCCAACATCTGCTTCATTACGTCCCCCCGGAAGATATTCTCCAGAATTTCAGTCTTCTCTCCAAGCGTTTGCATCGCGTAGCCCAGGAACCGCTTCTCTGGAGATATTATTGTCGCACCACTTTTAAATACTGGAATTCCGACCACCGACTCCGGGAGAAACTTAGACGTCCTGTGCATCATGTTGACTGGAAGGCTTTATTTCTTCTACGGTTGAGGCGCAACGCTCGCGCTGCTGTTTTGCTAGACGGCATTGTCGAGTCTCGCGTTCTCCGCCTGCAGAAAATGGAGCAGATTTGTCGGTTTGGCTATGACGTTAAAGATTTCCTCTTGGCACAGTGCCGGGTTGATGAGTCTGCGGACGATGTTCTCGCCCGGAGACATTATTCGTGTACTGTCCTAGACAGTATACATCGGGGTCTCGCGATAGATGAGTGGGCTAATTACCAGAGGCATGAAGCCCAACATTTTAACGAGAAGATCTCGTACCGTGAGCAACTTAATTGCGGTATGAGGCTTGAGCGCGCTCTTGGCGGATTTGATATGTTCATGCTGCACGATAATGAGGGAGACCTCGATGAGGTATGTTTTGATGGTTGTTTCTTTTTTTTTTCTTTCTTTTTTTAAACCCCCAAGAAAAAGAAGGGTGGTGACCATTAACCAAACCCAACTATAGATAACCGAACTGGTTGATCACATCACGTCCCAGTTTTGCACCGCATATCCGGACTTGCACACCCTCACCACCCGTCAAAAAGCCATAACCTTGGCTCAGTGGCTCCACTCAAATAACATGACGGGATTAAGCGGGCCGGAGTACACCTATCATTACCTGCGCAACTGCCTAATCGGGCGCGCTCTACGAGATGACCCGCATCCTTCCCTGCCTATCATCTCGGCGGCCATCTATGCTTCGATCGCATCGCGCATCAATATCGAAGCATACTGCTGTGTTTTGACAAACCACGTTCATGCTATCGTGCTATCGCCTCCTGGCATATCCCTGGACGGCCATACCCTACCCGCCGATGAGGCGAAAGACCAGGAAAAAATGTTCATGGATCCTTTCGGCTCTGATGAAGAGGTCCCTCTCGAGCAGATCCAGAAGTTCCTTTCGCGTCTGGGTGCCAGCATAGCGCAGGATAACCTATTGGTTCCCACGCCCACTGACGTAGTAGTCATGCACACGGCCCAGAGTATTCGGGCTTCATTCACCAGCTTGCGCACAATCGAGCGTCCTCTGTCCCAGTCGATTCCCATGATTGAGCTCAATCGCGGTGATTGGGCGCGCAATCTGCAGCCTGCGCTGTATAGTATGATATGGGCTAGTATCATGATGGTCCCCATCCTCCCTGACGATGAGGATGCTCGTTGGGATTGGCAGCAGGACGTCAGGGACCTCCTGACCTACTTCTACGAATACTTTCCCGAAGATGCCTGGCTAGTTGAGAAGTACGTGTGCCCAATGTATGATACCTTCGGTTCTCCAGGCCGTCGTCTGAATGGCTGGGACGTCCCTTCGCGACGCGTCCGCGAGCAGATCCGGGAGATCAGGCGGGTGGATGCGGCCGTCAAGGAGCCCAGGAGGCGGTCCGAATTTGACAGGAGCAAAAACGTCAAGTATCGCGTCGGGCAAGTCTTCAAGCATAGGCGCTACGACTACCACGGCCTGATCCTCGGCTGGACCGTGGACGGCCCCGGGGGTTCAATGGGCTGGGATGACGGCGGGAGATTTTCTCCAAGCCATTACAGCCAACCGTTTTATCGCTGCATGTAAGGACACACTCTTGTCATCTGTCTTACGAAATCACAATGCTAATCCATACTATTAGGGTGGGCACGGACGGATCCGATCATCACGTCATCGCTGAAGAGAACATCGAAGTGGTCGACTTCCACGGCGGCATCGAGGTGCTGCCGCCAGAGGTCCAGGATCTAATACCGATGGCCGGCAAGTTCTTCAAGCGCTGGGATGGTGAGCGAGGCGTCTTTGTCAGCAACCTGAGGGATCTTTACCCCGATGATTGAAGAGGGGTTTATCAGCGTTCGAACTAGTTACATTCGTTCATTATGTTTATATGATACCCAAAAATCGTTACCCAATACTCTTAGTTTAATTCCCGTATATCGAAATTAACCCTACTCTGCAACCTGTATTATAGCATGATTATGTCGCAATTTCTATTCCGATAAATGGTAGTTAAGAACGGTCTTGGCGAAATAGCCTACTGTTGCAAACGTTATAAGCAAACCAGCGCGTTCTACGAAGCAGATTATTTAAGCCTTATAAGGTCACGTGTGGACTGGTGTTGGTTTGGTATATGATTACGTAGCTGCGTGATGTGATTACATGTATCGTATTGCATAGCTCCTACGCTGTTCCATGATATCCATGCGCTTTACTATCCAAGAAAAATCCTCATTAACGCCGGACTGCCTGCCGACCTGCCGCTTTCCATCACTCCACCATGTTTGATTTTGCAAGCCGTGCTGCGTTTCAGGCCAACGAATATAGACGATAGAATGCGGTCGGCCACATCACCTGTGCGGACTCTCGGGGAGCTCAGCCCTCGCGACCTCATCAGCGGGCATCTCCACAGGACCGGATGGGTACCGAGGCGCAGACGGATCGAGGCGCGCGTGCTTCTCCTTCTCCTCCTTGGCCCCGTCTCCATACCCGAACTCGTCGTGGTTCACGGCCGACAGCTCACCCGGCACAGGCGCCTCGGCCTCCAGCACGGGTCCCTTATCCTCATCCTTCTCCACCCCCATCTTATTATCGCCGGGCAGCTCCACATCCGGCAACCCCTGTCCCTGACCCTGCCGCCGTCGCCGCCTCCATCGCTTCCAGTATAGAAGTAGTAGCGTAAGCAGGAAGAAGAGCGCCGAGACACCGACCCCCACCCCAATGCCCGCTTTCGCGCCGGTCGAGAGGCCTTGGCCCTGTTGTGATTGCTGTTCTTGTGGCGAGCCGACTGCGTTTGGTGAAGAGGTGTGTGAGGAGGCTGGGGTTAGCGGCGCCGCTGTTGTGGTTGTTGTAGCGCTATCCGTTGGCGAAGAGGACGCCGTCGCAGATATGCCCCCCGCACCCGCCGCCGAGCTGTCATCGGGAGATGATGTCGCTGTGCCCCGGAGGATCGTGAAGGCCGGTCCTGTGGTGCTGCTCTGCGCCGCCGGGTCCGAGTTTGTTACGTTGACCACGACGACTTTGAACACGGCCTCGTTGCCTCCTCCACTTCCGAGGTCCAGCGTCGGCGGGATCGTCCATGTCTGGTTGACGGCCGTGTTCGTGCAGTCATCAAGGACTTTCCACGATACGTCGTAGCCGAAGGTGAAGTT
The DNA here is from genome assembly GCA_023313575.1 of Eutypella sp. D-1. Lineage (NCBI taxonomy): Eukaryota > Fungi > Ascomycota > Sordariomycetes > Xylariales > Diatrypaceae > Eutypella > Eutypella sp. D-1. The sequence continues at coordinate 383,556 of JAJTTP010000016.1, read as the reverse complement.
TTGGTTTTCTGATGGTATGGGGTTAGTCAGATTAACACGATACCTTCTATCCATATATTTAGATATCATGCCAGGTTAGGTAGCCCGGTGCTGCTCTATGCAAAAGACCTACGCATACGTACCCAGTATGGTAACCTCTTCTGCCTGCCCCTCCGGATGCAGAAACGCGCTCCATTGCCAGCTAGCGGGGTGGAAACCGCCAGCCCACGGCGGCCCGTCGATGTGCAGCGCCTCGCTTCGCAGCCCGCTCTGCCACGACACCGTCACCTGCTCGCCTGTGTGGTATGAGGCGCCCCCGGCCGGCGCTAGCACCTTTTGCGACAGGTCTTTCGCCTCCGTCTTCGGCTCGCAGTTATTAGGTCCGCCGTGGCCGTTGCCGTTGCCCCAGAACGGGGCACCGCCGCTGTCGTCGTCGCCGCCTTTACCGCCTCCCCGTCCGCCGCTCATGGTTTTCTTTTTGTTTTCTTCTCCCTGTCACCACTGACTTGTTATCTTACTGTCGAAAGGCTGTCGCCGAAAAATTAAGCTTGCTTTGCGAGTGTAAGCAAGAGATGAAAACGTTTTATTTAGTTCCAATCCGCTGTCTTAGAGCGTCCAGTTGACAGTGTATACCGGCCCTGCACCGGTGCAAAGTGAAGGTTGTCGAATAATCGCCTCAAAAGTATCACCAGTAACACACATACACACACTCATAAACGCCACCATGCGGGAAGATGAAGAACTACGTGTAATCTCCCTCAATGAGAAACGCCCCCCTCTCTATACCAAGTGCAGGGCATCGCTGCCTATGTAATCATATAATATACACAACGCACTACGCCTACAGTTGACTACTCTAATAAGGGCATTTGCCCGGAAAGTGGAGTGCGGCTGCAGCGTTCCTGGGGGTTTAGTAGGGTAGGGGGGTAATGTCTGCCGGCACCGATTCTATATCCCTTCCCTGGGAAGTGGGTAGTTGACGCCCCCACTTCCCCTTCCAACCCCGGTCTGAAGCAAATCCGTCGGTCCCGTGCGACCGTGATATAAGTTTTTGCCTGATGAAAGGGGTTCTCCCACCGGGTGGGGTCGGATTGGAATGTTCTAAAAAGCGGCTTGCGCTGCGGCATTGTAGCATCCCATCCTCCTACCAAATAAATTTTGGATGATGGGATTGGGGGGGCTACCACGCTTACATAGTATGGCAGGGGACCGGCAGTGGCAGCGCGACTCCTCCCTTCTTCTTGGCGAAGGGAAGAGTTGGTAAAGCAACGCTGGTCTGACAAGTCTGGCCGCGATCATCCAATGACGCCGCGTCCCTGGCGCGGCATATATGCAATGGATGGCCCGCTCTTTCGTCGCCTGCATCAATAAACCGTGTGATCCTTCCATGCCTGGTTATCATAGAATTGGGGCGACAGGATTGAAAAGAATCATGCAGGATGTACCGCAAGGCGTCCCCGGTTCTATAGAGAAGATACCACCCACACCGCAGAAGGAGCTGAAGGGGGGAAATGAGATGGGAAACAGACAAGTGAAGATTCGTTGCCGATCGAAAGAGAAGGCCCTTCTCCGGAAACGGTTCGTCGACCCCGAGCGATGCCAGAAAAGACCTTCTCGAATGGGAATATACCATGTGGTTTAATCGTGCAAAGCCCATTCGGCGTCCCTGGTTTAGAGCTCTAGTAGTCTAGTGTACGGCGCCCGGTACCTCTTGGCCCTGGCATGTTCCCTGTCGGGGCAGAAACGGGGAAATGTTCCCGGGGTACTCGGAACCGTCCGTCTGGGCTCTGGTGGGTTCTCGCCAGTCCTCGTGCGAATTAATTATGTAACGGGTCATAGTTAGTAGGCTAACCGGTACCGAAGCAAATACGGCCGTACGTTTGCCGTCTATAGTTGACGATAATACGCGTTTCGTCGACCTGCCAAGACATACCACTCTCCCAAGTCCAAGCTGTGTTATGAGGAGCTAATTAGATATCTATATACTTGAAGGCATCTCGACTTAACGAAGTTTGAAACGTGCCGGTTACACACGATGGTAAATGGAGCATGGTTATGATTTATCAGTCACATCTGCCGATGAATAGCAGGCAGTTAATATCGCCTGTATCTAAGAACCTATCTACCCCTAGCTTGCCCTAGGTAGATTGGTTGATACAGTAAGTCGTCCCACGATCACTAAGCACCTACGTGATGAGTGGATATAGGTAGAATAATAAGAATATCGGTTAGCCTCGATACTAGGTATTCATCAAGGTTACCCTATCAATTATCTGATTAGAAACGATACATAGACACTCCTAATAACTGTCGACCTTTCCTGTTGTTTCGTTTACGCCCGTGACCAAGCGACCCGGAGTCCCAAACCGGCTAAACAGCCTGCTCGATTTCGCGCGCCCCGATCAGCTGTTCATACATATCCGTCACACTCTCCTTGAGGGTCTTGTACTGGACACCCAGGATCCTAGTGGCCTTGGACCCGTCGACTTCGTAGGCGGGCTCCACGAAACCGTGTCGGCCCTCGGGTAGCCCGAGTTCGGGGAACGCAGCACGCCCGGCGTCGACGGCGAGCTGGTACCGGAAAGAGTGGCCGACGAGGAACCTCTGACCCGCAGCTTCCGGAACCTCGAGAGCCCGGATGTGGGCAGTCGCAACATCGCGCGAGTCGGCGCAGCCGCCGAAATCGAACGGGGGGATCTTCTTGGTAGCCACTATGTCCCAGAGCAGCGACACGGACTCGCTGAGGTGCGCAGTGCCCGTCGGCTGCCGCGCGTACGGACCAAACACCCACGGCGGGCAGATGGTAGTAAGTGTGAACCGCGGCTGGTGCTGCGCTACCCAATCCCACATGGCACGCTCAGCCAGGGCCTTGGATGCACAATATGCCGTGACACCATCTGCAACAGAGGCCTCTTCGTACGTCATCGGATTCCAGTCCTTCTCGTCGTAGGTATAGCCCTCACGCAGGCCCTTGCTGACGTCGACGATGGACGCGAACGATGACGTGGCCACCACGCGCTGCACGGAGGAGCCCCATTGTTTTGCCGCCTCTAGCACCGCTATCGACCCCTTGATCGCCGGCTCGAGCAAGTCTCGCACGTTGTCCTCCGGGGTAAACACGAGCGGCGACGCCGAGTGCACGATCCCCGTTACCCCCTCAAGGGCGTCCTGGTAGGATGCCACCTTCGTGATGTCACTCACAACCACCCATGAAAGCTGGGCGGTATGCTCAGGGAAGATAGCAGTTGCTCTCTCGCCCGATGCTTTGGAGCGCACCGCCATGCGTACGTGGTATCCCTTTTCCAGTGCCTCTCGGACGATCTGACCGCCGACGTACCCGGTAGCACCGGTGATGAGGATAGTACCTTTACTTGGAGCCGCCATCATGCGTTGCCACCAGATGGGTAATATGTGCAGGTGAGTTGTGACTGTAGTAGAAGATCTCCTGTGTGGCAGAACGCCTATAAAGCCGGCAACATAGATGAGGAGGATCTCACTTCTTATAAATACCTTCTACCTTGTGATACCGGAGAGTGTATACGCGCTACACAATCTATATGCCAGGAGATAGCGATAGGCTCGCCATGATGGATCCACCAATACAAATGATGGGCTCCCATCAACCTGACAGTTAATCAGCAACGCACAGGCCTAAACCCTATCCCCGCGATATCTTCGATAGATGTGAAGCAGCATGTCAGCAGCCATGTCGGCGTCAGCACGTACACGATTGGATGGCTCTAGACCGGGCGTGTATGGGACGACTCATGATAGGCCATCGGAGTTAAGGGTCGCACTGCATAACGACGAAACACACGGCCTAAACGTGCTGTGCATACATCGGATGCATTGGCAGTGGTCGCGATTATCCTACCATGATGTTCGGGTTCTGTAAGTAGACGTCGTGACACTGAATAGACCTGCGTGTAGCCGGACGACTACGCATGATATTCTGGAGAGATACTGCGACGTCCACAGCGATCCCCACGACTTAACCATCCCAGCACCGGCCCGACAGGTATGTGTCACCATGGAGTGATTAGATTCAGATGCAAGGGAACCTGTATGGAACTTTCAGGCCAGGGTTCATAGCAGCTTAAAGGACAAGGACACGGGATTTGTAAGGGCATTTATTGGCGGATCGTGTTTCAAGGGAGGTACAAAACAAAGTAAAGAGCTTGAGAGCGTATAGCTCGACTGATATAATATAAAAGTTCATCTTCAATACCACACCCAACCATTGAAGCCCGTGTTAGCCAGCACTTTCTTTATTATCCTGAAATCCATATTACAAGTTATATAAACATAACGCCGGAGGGCTAAATAGTACCCTTCAATAAAATTTCGCGTATATTACGGTCGCTGGCTAGCTCAAAGATGAGTGTTCAATGTAGAGGAAAGAAAGGAATGGCCATAAAAAGACACCACACATCCAACGAGTCCTCAACAGCACAGGTCACTACATACAAGTTGGCACAGGATCTCCATGCCGGCTTCAAGATCACGACGGGCGATGTCGGCGTCGCGGTCGGCGAAGCGTTCGAAGTAGGCGCGGAACTCGATCATAGGACCTGTCATCCAGGGACTAGCGATGCCCTCTTTCTTGATGACGGAGCCCCATAGATGGCCCACACGCAGCAGCTCCCGCACGTCTGGTCGCTCTTCATACGTAAACTGCATGATCTTCGGGCCATACGCCCACTCCGGTCGGTTTTCAGGCACTCCTTGCGCCATCTGGCGCGCCGTTTTAAAGTCCCCGGCCCGGTAGCTCGCTCTCATCAAGCTAAGCCGCAGCCCTGGCACAAAGTCCCGCATTATGGATTCGGCGTCGTTACTGCCGCCGTCGTTACAATGAATGCTATCACTGTTAACAGCGCGGGCCTCCAGTCGCTCGAGTAGGCCGCGAAGCTTGGACCCCGCGACATCAGGCATCAGGGTGCGGCCTGACACGCACAGGTTGGTGATGTACACGAGAGCATGTGCCATACAGTAGCTGTCGGGACCGAACTGTCGCTCGATGGCTAGAATGCAGGAGTCGAGCAGGTCGGCGGCACACGCCTCCATGCGAGCGGGGCCCATGCGGCACATTGCGTCGAGGAGGCGCGGGTATGGGTGGCCGGCGGGGTGGATGATGCGCGCCAAATCGCGGCAATAGCGCAGGAAGCAGCGGGCAAGATCGGGCCACGTGGCTGCCGTACGCAGCACAAATGCGTAAGTCGAAAGGAATAGCCATGGCGCGTTCCCAGGCCCGTCCCCACCCTCCCGTCGCATCAAATCGCCATACTGGTCGAAGCATTTCCGCAATACGCGAAACGCGAAGTCTGGTCGCTGCGGCAGAAGCAGCGTCAGCGTCACGTCTGTCAAGTTGTTCCAGGTGCTAAGCTCCGTGCCCGGCGCTAGTAGTCCGGCCTCGTCCAACGCCCAGAGCCGCCGTTCCGTCGCTCCCCGCGCAAACCCGTCCACAATGCGAATACACTCTTCCGGTAGTCGTAGATCATCAGGGGCTCGTAGGAGATGGCGTAAAGCTGCCGCTGTAGGCCCTCCGGCCTGGCTCCGTCGTGCCACTACAGGGCCCACTCCGGAATATGCAACCTTAGCCCGCTCGTGTAACCCCTGCCGTTCCGGAGGCGCTGCCGTATTCATCGGCCCGATCTTGGCTGCAGCCGAATTCTTCTCGGTCCGTCTACAATACTTGTAGATCCCCCATCTACTCAGCCGAGTCTTATACATCTTAGCACTGACATAAGATTTAGCTGTTAGTTTTCGCTTGTTGGTTCGTGCACGCGCGGGGAAAACGCGTGTCGGGACGTCTCCCGCAATTTGCTACCACATAGTCGACAACTCACGTCGCAAAAAATCCATGCCGGTCCTGCATAGTTTGCATCACTTCCTTCAGGGTCATGTCATCGTCTGAGTACAGCTTTATGATGGTCGCTTTATGATGCGCCCAATCGTGGGGAGTGGCCCATTTCGTCTCCGCCTGTAGCGTAACTGACATGTTCGATGACCCCTGTGGCACCGCTTCAGTGGCGTCGGTCATGTCTTTTAGTTGGCCGAAATGGCGGGCGTGGCGGTAACCAAATGTAACGATAATATACGATAGTATATTCCCTTTCGCTAAGAAGTAGTGTAGCAATAAAGTGAACACTTGAAGCATGGAACTTTCGATACAGAACTTTCGATACCACGATTAATTTAATAGTTCTTCCTCCCCAGTCTGATCCCCAGTCTGATCTCCGTGAACTCCGCAAGACTAAACCGTTGATATCTAACGGAAATCCCCGTGCACGCGATGCAATAGTTACAGCCAATCAACAATTGGGGACCCAGAATTCCTGTCAGGGTCTGGAAGAGGTTTGGGGGCTGTCGGCGCTTACATGCATAGTAGTCTGTTCTCTGCGCCGCCAAGGTCATAGTAAGTTGACTTCATAGCCCCTTCTCAGCTGACGGACGATTCTCTCACTCAATAATTTCATTGGCACACGAGCAGTCTTTTGATAGCGACTAAACGATTGTCGCCTAGCTTTATAAGCTTCTTATAACTTGGAGAGGATAAGGCATGATCAACGTATGCTAACTGCCGTTCTGGTTGAACTACACGGGAGGCGCCGTAGTGTAGTTGATCAGTGGGTCATACCGTTAACTGTTTTAAAAGGAGGGGCTAAGACTCAGGTGTGTCTTCTCTAAGAAACGCGCCCCGAAGACTTGGTGGTCAAACCAGCCACACCCAGTCACCCTAAGTCATTATTAGAAAATCGTATAAAAGCCTCTTCGAGGTTACATAGTACGTTCTAAATATGTCTTGTCTCTGCCTTACGCTGATTCTGCAGTTATAGGGAGAAGACGTGATGTTGTGGGCCCGCTACAAAAGTCCCCACGTATCTAGTTACTTAATTGATGAGCTAGCCATGCCTCGATTGCTGAGTTCGGGTTTCAGGAGCCGACAGGAAAGGGTTTAGGTTTTATCATGATGAGCCTGGTTTTATATTACCCCCAGACTATCGTTCGCTCGGCGTTCGTGGCCTCCTCACAGTTCATCCTCCTCGTAGAGCTCGATACCATCAACGGACATATGGAAATCTACGAAGGACTGGTTAGCAACAGGCCGAATAGAACTTGGTAACGAAACACTCTTCTTACCTTCGCCACCAGAAGACCCGACTGTGATCGTATTCACATCACCCGGCTCTAAAGTCAGTTGAACCGGCACTATACTTGTATATCCGGCCCGAGAGTTTAGTTCCGAGATGTTTACCGCCGGCCCATCATTGACATAGATGTATGCCCCGCCATCTATCGTGGATTGTTGGGTTAGCCTCTGGTCTCAACAACAATGTTGGAAATATGGATTCATGGATCGTACCCTTGGGGTTGCTGATAGTGTAGTGGAAGACAACCCATTGTAAGGACCCTGTTCCAGTGACATTGCGGAATGTCACCTCGCTGTCGCCATTGACTGAGAAATTGGTCAGTGTAGCTCAACAAGGTTTTGGAGCTCGCAAACACTTGCCTCGGTGTACAGAGCGCTTGCTAACACAGCCTTCACACTTCTTGACCACTGGCCGCCAATCAGTAATTTGCGCGCCAGCTTTTACTTTCCCAAATGAATGATGGCTTACCTGCTGCGCCACTCAGGGCCGCGTCTTCAGCCTCGTAACGCTTCAAGGTGTTCGGGTACGAGACCTCGCCGGTCTTCACGTCAACCTTCCACGATGCATGGTATTGAAGGGTGATGGAATGTGAACTAGGCACACTTCAGCTGATGTCTTCTGATTATGGGCATCACCGCGGGCATCACATGACTTACCCAGTATTGACAGACATTGGCAGCCAGACGTAGTTGGAGCTCGCCCCGCCCTTCGAGTCCCAGGAGTCGCCCATGTAGACGTATGTCGTCGTCTTGGAGCCTTTCACCGTCAGCTCATGCGTGTTCTGGGAGTTGTACGTGTTCTCGTTCTGCGGTGCGATGTCCGAGCCGCCCTGCCACGGCCCTTTGATCGAGTTCGACCAGAAGACCTTGTTCGGGTTCGAACGCCAGCCCGTCTTTCCCGACACGATCAGGAAGTACACCCCGTCAACCTTGACGATTCCGGGCGCCTCATAAGCACCGGCCCCTATCAATACGGGTTAGCAAATCGCTTCACGACGGCCATCGTAGCGCACCAGAATATGACTTACGGAGATCCGACTGGAGTTCGCCCACTCTTCCGTCCGACTCCAGTCGGTTGATCTGGACAATATTATGGTCGGCGCTGGTGAGGATGTACCAGGTCTCTGTGCGGAGATAGGTATCAGTTGCTCCTGATCTGGTAATGCAAGGCGTTTCTACTTACCAGTATCCTCGTCGAAGAACATGCCGGTATCAGAATACGAGTAGTCGTTGGGTGGCAAATGCACCTTGGCGGACTGCTGGTACCCACCCTCGAATGTGGACGACTTGAGAGACAGCACGTAGCGGTCTTGCTGTCCGTAGAGCTAGACCGGGCACATCAGGATCAGCCTCTCGCCCCTCGCCGATGCTAAACGATAGAAAACGCCATATTTACCCAAAATGACCCATTCGGCTTCGCAATCTTCGGTCTCCACATTCCCGTGATCTGGCTCGCCTGTTTGCCCAGGTTCTTCCAATTGACCAAGTCGGTCGAGGAGTACAGCTGCGGCGTCTGGTCTAGCGATGGGTGTTAATTGAGTCCGAGAAAAGACGCCAGTTAGTTATGGCAACGCTGTCTACTTACTGCTAGCGGCCTGGCCAATCCAGTAGAATGTGTCACCGCGTTTGACGACGTTGCCTCCATGGGCATCGATCTTGTTGCCATCGGTGTCGTACCACACCGCGCCAGGAGAGATCCACTGAGCGCCTAAGGCGGACGTAACAGTGCACGCCGCCAGAAAAGAGCGTACTGATACCATCACGAGAATGAGCCAAGTCGCTGCTGTATACAAACCAAAAGTGGCAAGCGCGTATAATCGATAGCGCAACCTATCTATACCCGAGCGCGACCAAGGGAGAGGGAGGCAGACGCCCGTTTTTGTATCTGGGCCGGAGAGCTCGGCGTATCATCACTGCAAAATCCCGTACCGGCTAATCCGTCCAGCCTACCACGATACAATTTCTGCTCCATTAAAAAAAAGGACCCCCTGTCTGCAAGAAAGGCTCCGGTACCCCATTCAAGGCACGCCTGAGGAAAGGGATTCGTGGTTCAGCCACGGAAACGCGGAGAAGTGCGGAGGTGACTGGAACGGCTATCTGAACAAGATTCGATGCACTAGTCTAGATTCCACAAAACACCCAACAATTTTTTGCCAACTTCGCTGGCCTTTTTGCCTGATCGGAGTTTTCCATGTTAAGAGCAGGAAGACGATCTAGGGGTGTCGCCGTAAGAGACCATTTGCAAAACCGGGCTACAATAAACACTAGAACATTAAATGGAGCCTATCACTGTATCTGCAAATCCATCAAGTATTATGTGGTGAACAGAACAGCTCCTTTACCACAATGAAGAGTCGGGTACTATGTGAGGAGACAATGGTTGTGATAATAGGAGTGTGATATAGCCTTATATTATCTGTGTAATACCCCATTCGGTGTTTTAAGTGGTGGAATTAGCAAGGGCATCCGCCCTTTCGCTCTCGGGCTAATACCATGCTAAGATCAACACCACGACGGGGTCGGTGTCTGCCGACAGGAGCCAGGCCCCCCTTTCTCCCACTACGATCATAGCGTGCCAGGCTGGCGGGCGCAAACCAGATTCAAGTTGATTAATTCTCGATTCTCGCGCCTGATCGACCCTGCAAGTCGATAGGATACGAAAGCGTGACATGCTTCGCAGGACAGCCAGCGGTGTTAACCGCCCCCTTGTATTGGATGCGGGCCAGTCAGCTCGCGCGGATGAAGATAGACATCCATCGCCGAAACAAAACAGCTATTAGTACCAGGCACTACAAGCTGAAAGCCCGGCGGTGCAAACATACGATGTCTGCCTTTTTTGTCTCTTTTGCATTGCGCAGTCCACCGTGTTGTATTCCCGTATTGTCGCGACTATCTTGGCGGCAATGAACGACGAGATTTCCAAGTAAAAAACACGGCAAGGGCCATTGCTCGAGCGGAGCCGTTCGCTTTTTTTCGACGTACGTAAACGGCCTCTCTCAACAATGCGGGACGCAAGTGCGTGGGCCTGATTCTGTTGAAATGGAAGGTAACGTGTCTTGATTGACTTTGAAGGTCTAACATGATGAGATGAAGACCTCCCTTTACGCTTCAGCAGACTCTTTAGCTAGCTAGCTGCATGTCAATGCCGTTTCTAAGAGCGGCGCCGCGGTGGCCACTCACCATCCTCAAGTGTCACAAATAGGGGGTTAAGACCCACACATAACTGTGTGGATTCGCACTGCACTTCGTGGTCTTAAAATCCGGATTACGTACGCTGCCACACAAACATCACCTTGACGGGAACCATATTTTCATATATAAACTTTCAGGTCCACAGATTAGATTAGACAAAAAAATTATATTTGCAGCGAAGTTGACTCAAGTTTCGTATTATTCGTGACCATTTGGCTTTGGTAGGTAGACAAAATTAACTAACATCAGCCGACCTTACGCAGCGCCCGCGCCCGCGCCCCGGACCTCGATCCTCTCAATCAGATCCCCGCCAATACGCGCGATCTCCGCGAGGATAGCCTGCCTATCGACCTCGTACAACGACTCCGCACCGTCCTCATCACCATCATTACCGCCCCGGGGTTTGAACGCGCAAGGCAGATTCGCAGTGAAAGCGCGGGCGTGCAATTGCGGATTCCAGAGCGCGGCGACGGGCCCATCGTCGGCGGGTCCACCGTGGAAGAAGAGCAGCGGCCGCCCGTAGAGCGTCGCGAGCCGCGCTACGAGGGCGCGTGCGGGGTGTGAGGGCAAGGGCAGCTTATCCGATACCGGCGTCAGGTTCTTGAAGGGTGTCTTCGCGCCGCTGCCACCGCGCTCCACGCCGCGTAGCGCCTTCGGCGCGAGGTGCAGCAGGACGTCGTATTCGGCGAGCGAGGGCCGGAATAGGGCGCGCGCGTCGAGCGCGAGACCTTGGTCCCGCGCGAGGCGGACCGCGGAGCGCGCTAGTGTCGTCATGCGCGTCGCGACGACCTTGGAGGGCCCGCCGCGCGGGGATGCCGTGTACGCGGTGCCGCTGGCGTCGTGGGACGTCGCGACGAATAGTACCGTGCGGTTCATGTTGGGGTCGATTTTGCGCCAGGCCTCGAGGCGGGTGCGGATTTCCGCGCGCTGCTGCGCCGAGGAGGACGTTGATGTGTCGCTACTGATGTCGATGATTAGGGGTTCGTCGCGCCAGTCCCAGCGCGAGAGCAGGAGGAGCGTGCGTAGGAGACCTGTCGAGGCGCTCGTGGGCGCCTGGTATGGGTACGGCACGAGGAATGCCTGTAAGCAGAATAGCTCGATGAGTTCCTCGTTGAAGTGGCACGAGAGCTTGTGCGCGCTGAAGAAGCGCTTTACCAGGCGGATAGTGGGCGACAGCTCGGGGAACCTGGTGCAGAAGGTGGCGATGGTCTGGTTGTGGAGGGGCAGGTTCGTGTAGGTTCGTTTGAAGGTAGCCAGGAGCTCGGCAGCTTCGGTGCGCTGGTAGCGTTCGAGTGTTTTGTCCTTCGTCTGTCTTTCCAGCAGAGTCTCCTCGAGCCCGCTATGAACTCGGACACGGAACGAATATCCGCTGGGATAGACGACGTCTAGGAATACCAGATCCTCTACATCCTTTTCCACGTCCTCTAATCCTACATGTGCCTTAACATCTTCGTTCGACTCTTCCAGAGAACTACCTATTTTCAGCAGGAAAGCAAGCTTTGCTCTCTGGATGGCTGCTAGATTATCCTCGGGCCACTTGCCCGAAGCCTCGAATGAAACCACAACATCCATAGGCTGTGGCGCATGTCCTCTATCTGCTGGGGTAGGTAGTGAGAGAGATGCGTGCCGCAGCTCGGGCCCGATAGGGGATATATGCCTCACATGAAGAGGCAGATCCTCCAGGCCCCGAACGTCTCTCTCGAATTGCTGAAATGCCTGTCGCGCCGCATCGAATACAGCCTTGTCTGTCGGAGAAAATTCAATGACCTTGGAAGCTTCCTGGCCGTGAAAGGACAGGTCGTCATCCTCCACCTTGAGGCGGGATTTGAGGATGTAGCGAATGATAGCCTCGCAAATTCCTGAGAACCCCAATGGAGAATACGCCGTCCAGTCCAAACTTTCAACGATGTTGCCGTCGGGGAACTGCCACAGATCCGGTTTCTCGCCCCAGAAGTCTCTGAATTTGGCAGCCTCTTTTTTATCCTCATATGCAGGCCCATACTCCCGTCCCTGAGATGCTTTTGAGGGATTGACTATAATACCTATGACAAGACTGCCCCTCTTCGTCTTTGGGGCTGAATTAGTGATCGGCCACTGGGAAACGCTAGGGTTCTCGATATGAATAAGCTGGGCTCGTTCGCCAAGCGCCTTCGTTAAAGTCTGATAGACCCTTTCGCTGTAGTTTCGCACGAATCCCCTGCAATCCGTCGGATTACGTTCCCGTTCGGAAGCAGGTAGATTCAGGTTGACGATGAGATCGAATATCTGCAAAGGTTGATATACTTTTACAATAAAAAGCGAATCGAACTGGTCATCGGCGCTCTCGTTTATGGCGGCGAGAGACTGTTTTGCTTGTTCTGTGAGCATGTTGGCAGACCATGGCGACATCTTGAACAGAATATTCAGTTCACGCCCAGAGTCGTATATGGCGGGGCCACTCCGTCGGATTGATTCGAGATCGGACGGAGTTTTGCCTATTACCACGGACTTCTTCAAATTCGCCGAAGCGATATACTGTAGCGTCCCCTTGAATAACTGGGTGCTGTGGAGGGAAGTCGAGAGCACCGGCTCACCCTTGCGACCTCCGCCCTGCAGAAGCAGCGCCACGAGCACCGCCCACTCAAAGTGGCCGAACCCACCCTCTGCAAGACTACCCCCAATTCCACGTTGTTGTAGCCATATCCGACCGAGAACGCAGGCGTCCTTGAAAGAAGGACAGGAAGCCGAGGTGCGGTGGAGCAGCTTCAGATAGGATGTGAAAAGGCCCTCTGCTTTCAGCGTCGCATTATAAAAGGGGGTTGGCGGCTTAGCCTCCTTGCTTTCACCACCATTCGCTTGTCTTATCGCATTGCTGGCGGCAGATAGCTTAGCGTTAGGGAAATATCCTTCGGGGGCGGTAGGAATGATACGTATAGACCAGGGAATGCTTGATGAAGGTTTAGTTCCATCTTTGTCTTTTTTCGAGCTCTGTTTCTGCGTCGCGACAAGGATGGGAGAGAGAGCATTTCCATTGAGGTAGTCAAAGGTCAGATCCATCGAGGAGGCAAAGGCTTTGCGCAGACCGGAAGCAATGTAAGCTAAGTAGTAAGCCCTCTTGTAGAAGTACCGCAGGTTGAGATAATCCTTTTCTTGAAGCACAGATGCCGGCATGGTTACGATCATGTCAATAGCGAGACGTTCAGATGACTTGATCATGGTCTTTAGCGCATAGCTCCCCACAACGTTCACTTGGGCGGGTTTCGCATAGGAAAGCTTATAAGGCGAGTCTTTGGCTGGTCTCGGCTCGGGATACGGGATCGCAATTCGATTCGTCTTCTCAAATTTCGAGGACAGTTCCGAAATCTAGGTAGTCTGGTTTTAGCAAATTTAACAAACGCAAAAGGCAATATAGATAGACATGTATAGGCGATGATATGGCAGTATATGACAGTATTGACATACGGGAGTAGGTTCATGTGGTTCTAAAGCTTCAATTGTATCTTTGAACTGTCGCAGAGTGTCGTCGACTCCAGGGAGAGCTTTTGGATAATCCAGTTTGACCTCCCTGAGCAACTCCTCAGTTTCTAACACGAATGCGCTGGCCCCGGATGATCCCATGGCAGATACGGCGGCCGAACTGCCTTCGAAGAGCGAGCCATCGTTGCCATGATTTATCTTTCGTCGTTTCGCAAAGCTTTCTTCCATAATGAGAGGGGTTAAAATGCGATTCCGACGGGATTAATAAGTCGGAAATAAGAGTAGGTGGCGGGGGGTGCGTTGTCGCAGAAGAGAGACAGACGTGCGGAGGTTGTATCGGTCGTATATGTGATATGTAAGTCCAGTGGATGTGATTCCGACACCATTGAGGTCAGGTCAGGTCCTGCTTTGGACTGCCGATAACCAAAAGTTTTTGGTTATCGTTTGGATAGATAAGCCTGATAAGATAAAGCTTACCACCCGGGCGGGTATCTGTCTTGTACCTCGGTTTCATTAGCGTAAATCCTAAATCCTAAATTGATATTGTGGCTCTTGTGGCAGTCAAAGCCTCATCATGTGGCTGTGCAGCTGATGAGTGAGCCGGCTGCTCCCGTCCACGGGTTGCAGGACCGGAATCGCTGATCTGATGAAGGACCGCTACTTGCCGATGATGCCCGCCACTCTCTAGCCCGCGCGCTAACTCCGCAGCCCAAACTCGTCCTAGGGGAATTGTCCTTCCTTTTCCTACTGTCCCATGGGGAAGCGAACAGCCAATCCAGACCTATCTGATGGCCAATGCCGAGCGGTGCTTCCGACCGGCATTTTCCTCCTCCCCTTACCTCTCAAGTGTCCCACATACGCCGAGGGTACCCCGAAACATTACTTCATGTACTTACTTACCTAGGTACTTTGGCCATGGACTGGAAATGCCGGCAAGAGAGGTCGTCCAGACCTTTATTATAATGATAATTATTACTGTTGCGATGTCCTCTTGAAGTTAAAGTTGTTCCGGATAGCATTGGTTCTACAAATTCCTATTTTCTTGTGATATTATTGTCAATTTGAGGTCCAATCCTTGCTAGTCTGGTCATATCAATATAAGTGCATACTCTCTCGAGGTCGTAACCCTACGTGTCTCATCACGATGCCCTCGGCAGCAGTGTGTATGCGAACTTTGAGGGCATACTCTCGGTATGGCTCCAATGTAGGTTATAGAGATGATCCCCCCGAAATCGAAGCAAAGCAATGAAATGTAGTCTAATCAAGACACCGCAAAATCCCCTTAGCATGCGAGGATACTCGCCCGAGCCTTCTCGGCGACGTCGCGTCGAGCTGAGATCAATAAGGTCTACCCCTCCGCCAGCGAAGCCCTGAAGGACATGAAGCCGAACACCACACTGCTATGCGGCGGCTTCGGACTCTGCGGCGTGCCCGACACTTTAATCGACGAGATGCTCAACAAGCCCGACATCACCGGCCTTACCGCCGTCTCGAACAACGCCGGAACCGACACCTCCGGCCTCGGCAAGCTGTTGAAGACGAAGCAGATCCGAAAGATGATCGCAAGTTATATCGGCGAGAACAAGGTCTTCGAGAAGATGTACCTCACTGGCGATGTCGAGCTGGAGCTCACCCCGCAGGGCACCCTAGCCGAGCGTTGCTCCGCCGGCGGGAAGGGCGTTCCCGCCTTCTACACCCCGGCCGGCTTTGGTACCGTCGTACAAACCGGAGACTTGCCGCTGCGGAATAAACCCGACGGCACCCCGGACCAGTTCTCCTACCCCAAGGACGTCAAGGTCTTCAACGGCAAGCCCTACGTACTAGAACACAGCATCGCGGGCGACTACGCCTTCGTCAAGGCGTACAAGGCCGACCGGCTCGGCAACTGCCAGTTCCGGCTGGCGGCCAACAACTTCAACGGCGCCATGGGCCGCAACGCCAAGATGACCATCGTCGAGGCCGAGCACATCGTCGAGCCGGGCGACATCCCCGCCGAGGCCGTCCACCTACCGGGTATCTACGTCAAGCGCGTCGTGCAGAGCACCGCGGCGAAGAACATCGAGAAGTTCACCTTCGCCAAGGACGAGAACGACCCGGACGCCCGCGCCGCCCTCGGCTCCGGCGACACCGCCGCCAAGCGCGAGCGCATCGTGCGTCGTGCCGCCCGCGAGTTCCAGAACGGCATGTACGCGAACCTCGGCATCGGCATGCCGATGCTGGCCCCGAGCTTCGTCGGCCCCGAGGTCGAGGTGCAGCTGCAGTCCGAGAACGGGATCCTGGGCCTGGGCCCTTACCCGCGGCGCGGCGAGGAGGACGCGGATTTGATCAACGCGGGTAAAGAGACGGTGACGCTCAAGGCGGGCGCCGCGGTCTTTGGCAGCGAGGAGAGCTTCGGCATGATCCGCAGCGGCCGCATTAACCTCACTATCCTCGGCGCCATGCAGGTCAGCGCCAACGGCGACCTCGCCAACTGGATGCTGCCCGGCAAGGTCAAGGGTTTCGGCGGCGCCATGGACCTTGTCAGTAACCCCTCCGCCACCAAGGTCGTCGTCACCATGGAGCACACCGACAAGAAGGGCAACCCCAAGATCGTCAAGCAGTGCGCTTTTCCCCTGACCGGCCGCGCCTGCGTCTCCCGCATCATCACGGAATTGGTATGTCATTTTCGCTCCTACGCTGCGTATGAGTCTCTTGTAACCATGAATTGCTTGATACTGATGATTCTTCTCAGGGCGTCTTCGATGTGGACTTCTCCCATGGTCTTACGTTGGTGGAGATCGCCGATGGCGTGACCGTCGACGAGATCAAGGCCAAGACGGAGGCTCCGTTCCACGTGGCGGAGGACCTGAAGCCCATGCTATGAAATTCCAATGTAGATTGTTTACAACAAGTGATACGTTGAACGCTTTCATGGGCTTGTCCTCAGGGTTATCTTATCAGTCGTAGAGATTATCACTACATGATAATTTCACACGAGACTTCACGCGGGATGGAACAGGGCTGCTTTCCTGAGGAGAGGAGCAGCGTGGCCGGTCCATTGACACACCGATATAACTTCATATGTATATAGGAGAATTGGAATGTTGTAATTCTAAGCCATACGCGTCACGCAGTGCGTCAGAGGCCGAGCAGGCGTATTGCACACGTGATCACTTCAGATTCGTAAGATCGATAATGAAGAGGCACTGTTACCTCAGAGACGAGTTAAGCATACATAAAACTCTGAGGACGACGAGAATGGTGCGCGAAGCCCTCAACTCTCTCGGTTATACACCTCGCTTATATCACGCACAAAAAAACTCTTTTTTTTTCAATCACCGATAGATAGAGCTGGCAACAAAAATCGCACTTCATCGCTAGCGAAGAGGGCTTTAGATACAATATACACACACAAAAAGCTAAAGATACACATATAAAATAAAAAGATAAAATAAAAGGGCAGTCAGTCGTATATTGATACCGGTCTCTCTCTCTCCTCCTTGCTTAAGTCATTCGCTATCCCTGGAACCCGCCTTACGTACGTACACCTAGTTAAAGTAGACAGCATATCTCTTACGCGTGAGTCGCGGCGGCCACGGGAGGCACGTTCACGGTCACGGTGCTCGGCCCCTGGGCAGCACCTCCAGCAGCCCCGGCAGATCCGCCTGCAGGCAGGGGGATGACGAGGAAGCCGCCGGAGCCGACAGCAGGGGTGGCGGGCTCAGCCTATTGATGATATAGTTAGCAGATATTCTGTAGGGTATAATATGCTTCAACAGCCGGAGATGGGAATAGCTTACAGCAGGGGCGCCCTCGGTAGGCGGAGCAGCGCCACCGGCACCGCCGCCAGCCTCCTCCTCAGCAGGGGGCGGGGCGACGAAGACGGCTTCCTCGAGGGGGATCTCGCCGACGGTGCCGCCGATGACCTCGTCGGCGTCGATGTTCTCGGGGGCCTGTTGGGCGTTGTTGGCGTAGTCGATGACTTGCTGGTCGTCGGTGGGGTTGATGACGAGGACCTGGCCGAGCTGGCAATGGGGGCCCGTGGCGCAGTAGATGAACATGGTATCCGTGCTCGTGACCTCCATGTCGAAGGTGCCGACGGTGGTCTGTCCGTCCTCAAATGGTATGTGTCCGCTGTGCACCCCGCCCTCCAACGGCACACACGCCGCGTCCGCCGTGCTCTGCGTCGCCGTGTGGTTCCCCGCGCTGAACTGGAACTGCACCGTGTCCCCCACCGCCGCCTGCACCACGTTCGGGACAAATACGTCCTGCTGGCCGCCCACCACCACGGGGATCACCTTCCCCGCTGCCGGCTGCTCCTCGGCGGGCGGAGCCGCCTCGTCTTGTGGAGTCCGCGCCACCATCGCTGGGGATACCGACCACGGGCGCGCCATGACGGCCACCGGGGCCAGGAGAAGTGTGCGAAGGAAGTGCATGGTTGTCGAGTAAGCTATTAGTTTCGTTCGTGTCTTGTCTTGTCTTTTGGGGCTCGTCACCGGGACTCAAGAAGTATAGACTTGAACAGAGGGGGTTAATTAGGATAGTAAAGGAGCGAAGATTGGTATACAATAATACTACTACTGCTACTAGTGAACTGAAGAAGGGAACGAAGTGAATGAAAAACCGATCAACGGTTACTTGTCGAGTATATGCCGGGACCAAAAGAAAGTGATAGTATGAACGGTGCTGCGGCGGCAGCGAGGCTCAACCTTCGTCTTATATACCTACCTACCTAGCCTACCCTACCCTACCTATCTACTCAACTTCCTCTCACGCCCACATCCCGACGACGGGGTGGGGGAGGCCTGAGATACACGTCTTCGCGTCTTGGCTGTCAGAGCATGACACCGAGAACTATAGCCGCCTTTGAATACGTATACGTTATCTCGAAAGCGCCGGGCCTAAGTGTGTTCTTTTCCACGCCCTTCCCATGTTAGGCAGTAAAATGGTAGCCCCGAAACAACGCCCAGCCTTCACTAGACACGCTTTTGCCTCCGTCGTATCCGTCGCCAAGAAGGAAGTGTGGACAAGGTCGGCAGAGAAAGCGTGCGTGCGCCCGATTTGCCTGCGAATTAGGGCCGTCGGCCGAGATCGAGATATCCACAATCCCAATCCCACATCCCACCAAGAGCCGCAATGTAGTGATCCCTGACTAATGCACAGGAGAAAACATTTGGTAGAGTACGTACCCCCCTTCGATGGCGGTCCGCCGCCGTGAAGTTGACAAGTTCCACGCTGCTGCGGGACCGCCATAATGGGTCAGCCCCCTGTCGGGCAATCTGACATCCTGGGACAGATCATGCCAATCAGAAGATCAGGAATTTTTTCTTGGGCCAGCCCGCACCATTAATTATAAATCGAACCTCGACCCATATTCATCGCTAGAACGACTCTGTTTTTACTTGTTTATTTCTTTATATAAAACCTGATAATTACTTAAAAATAAATAGATTTATCGATAACTTTACCGTAATATATATAAATAATTTTATAAGCTTAATAAAGCTTATTTAAAAATTTTATTTTTATAATAATAAATTTAAAAATATAAACGCGTTATTACCGGTTCGAAAAATTTTTGTAAAATTTTTAATTTTTTTTAAAACTTTTTCGTAAAACTTTTAATTAAAAATTATTTATAAATAGTTTTTATTCCTTTTTTTTATTATTAGTTATTAACTTTACCGGTTTAATATTATTTTAATTATATTTTAAAAATATTAAATTTATTTCGAAAATTTTTATACCGGATTTATTTTTTATTATATTATTTATTATAATAAATAAAAACCTCGAAATTACTTTATAACTTATTAATAAAACCGTAACGGTATAGATAAATAACGTTAATAATTTCGAAATTATTAATTTTATTATCTTAAATATTTAACTTTTTTAAAATTAATATTTTAAAACGGTTACGTTCGTTTATAAAATATATCCGTACTAATAAAACCGGGAACGTATTTTTTAAAAATAATTAAACGGTTTAATTATAAGCTGTAAAAAATACGAAAATTATAAATAAGCTCGAAAAAATAAAAATTAAAAAATTAATAACGTATAATTTATTTATTATAATATTAATAACGTTTAACGGTACGGACCCGGTAACCGGTAATAAAACTTTTTTCATTATTTAAATATTTTAAATATTTAATAATATTTTAATAAAATATTTTATTACCCTTAAAAATTATTAAGTTTTTTATAAACGGTATATATTTTACTTATAAATTAAAAACTCGGGTAAAGTTCGAAAAAAGATTTAAATAAATATTATTAATTAATTCGACCCCGAAAATATTAATACACGGTTTCAATATTTTTATATAAACATATTATTTTATAAAATACGTTCGAATTTATATTTTCTTTTTTTTTAAAATATAATAACGTAATAATAACGATATATAAATTTAATAAAAATATATTAAAATTATTTTTTACATAAATAACGTTATATATTATTAAATTTATAATAAACCGTATACGTTAAATTATAACTTTTTTTAATAACGTAACAGTATAACGTTTTAAAATTTTAATTAAAAAAATAAATACTTTAAACCGGTAATAATTAAATTACGTTATAATAATCGCGCGGTATTTACGGGCCCGAAAAATATTACGTTAATTAATAATTAAAATATAATATATTATTAATAAAACGTTAATAATTACGTTAAAAGTTTTAAACCGTACGTATATAATCGTTAGTATAAATACGTGATTTATAAGTTTAAAAATTATAAATTTATAAACTGTTTTTAAAAATAAAACCGTAAAACCGTTTTACCGAATAACTTTTTAAATTTTATACCTTTTTTACCGCGGCCCGATTCCGAACCGGGCCCGGTATAAACGGTAACGTTATATTTTAAAATTATTAGTTTAATATAATTATAATTTATAAAATTAAAGCTTTACCCGGTAAAAAATATAATTTTAATATTATAACGGCTAGTCTATTCCTAACTATTAATCCAATCGAGGGGTTTATATTAACAGGAATATTAAGGTTTTAAGTAATAAATAATCACGTTTAATAATAATAATAAAAAACGCGTTTTAAATAATTAAATTATATTATAAGCTAATAAGCTTAAAAACTATTTAAAAAAAAGGTAATAAATATAGCTATATATTATTTATATCTTTTATTCCTAACATTAAAATATATGGTTATTATTTAAATCGTTAAGATTATATCCGAATATAACGATTTAATATCGTTAGGATTATTACCGATCTAACCGATTTTTCCTAATCGTGTGGCGTATGTGGCTTACTTTAATGTGGCTGTCTCTTTCTTTAAAACTTAAGTTAAGGATCTTTTTTTGCTGTGTTAGCCCCATTAGGCCCAATGGCCCGACCGGTTATAATAAATATTTTTATTATTTATATCCCCAGTTTTTTTATATTTAAAGTTTATATCGGTTATAACCTGTTTTTATAATTTTAATTATATTAAAATTTAAAATCCGTAAATAAAAATTATAAAATAATTAAAAATTAATTACGCGTTAATTTAAAATATAATAAAGTTTTAAAAATAATAAAAAACCTTTTATTATTAAGCTTTTTTTTTAATTTAATATTAAAATTTAACAGCGGGTAACGGAAAACTTTTTATTTTTTTTCTTTAAAAATAATTCGGTAAATAATTATATTACGGCCGATCGCGGCGTATTAAAATATATAACGGTTTTAAAAATATTTTAATTAATCCGTAAAACCGGCCGGGGTACGTTTTTATTTAAAGAAAATTTAAAAAACGTTTTTTATATCGTTTTTATCGCGTATTTATAATATTAATTACTCGGGTTTATATAAAAAACTTAAACCTTTTACGAAAATTATTTATTATTCGGTTTATTATAACGGCTGGTCTATTCCTAACTATTAGTCCAATCGAGAGGTCTATGTTAACAGGAGTGTTAAGGTTTTAAGTAATAAATAGTTACGTTTAGTAATAAAAAAAAAAGGTGCTTTAAATAATTAAGTTATATTATAAATTAATAAGCTTAAAGATTATTTAAAAAAAAAGGTAATAAACGTAATTATATATTATTTATATCTTTTATTCCTAATATTAAAATATATAATTATTATTAAATCGTTAAGATCGTATTTAAATATAACGATTTAACATTATTAAAATTATTACCGATTTAACCGATCTTTTTTAATTATATAACGTATATGGTTTACTTTAATATAGCTATCTCTTTCTTTAAAACTTAAGTTAGGGATCTTTTCTTATTATGTTAGCCCCACTAGGCCTAATGGCCCGACCGGTTATAACATTTATACATAGTACCGCTTTTTTAATATATTTATTAAAAGTTTTTATTAAATATTAAAATTATTATTAAATAAAGTAATTATAATATATTATTTAAACGATTTTATTTTCGTAATTTACCCGGATATTTTATAATAAACGATAAAAGTTTATACGTTTTATAAACAGTTTATCGATAAATTAAATTTATTTTAAAACTGTATTAAAAATTATAAAAATATATATATAAAAATATTAAGTATTAAAGTCGATATATTAACGATAATTATAAATTTTTCCGATAAAAAACTATTTAAAACGCGAAAAATAACGATTAATATTTTAAAAGAATCGGGTTTTTTTATTATAATATCGAAAAATTAATAAATTATTTAAATTTTTATATAATAATAATTCTCATAAACCGGGGTTTTTTAATACATTTTTAAACTTTATTATTAAATTTTAAAGCATAACGTTTTTAACGTTTATTTATTAATATAATAATAAAGATACGGTAATAACGCGATTTATTAATAAAATTTAATAAAATTTACTTTTTAATAAACATAAATAAACCGGTTTTTTACTTATTTATAAATATATTTCGCTCCGGAATTAATAAATTTTAATATTAAATTAATTTAATAATATTTAATTAAAAAAATAAGGTTTTTATCTTATCGATATAAATATATTAATAAAGTTTAACCGGTATAAAAAGAGTTAATATATTAACGTGTTAAAACAATATAATATAATAAATATTTTACGGATAAATAAACCGGTAATAATTAAATGCGGTAATTATATATACCGATAATATAACGGTATAAATAAATTTTATAAACGTTATAATACGGAATGCTTTAATATTATTATTATTACGAAATATTTTTATATTAATAATAAATTATAATATCGGCTTATAAATATAACGTATTTTATCGGTCGAAAATAAATTAATAAACGCGTTATTATAAAACGATTAAAAAATAATTATTAATTTATATTTATATTAATAATATTTTTTATTATTAATTTAATTAATAAATTCCGTCGTAAAATAAATAAATTTATTAAAAATAAATAATATATTTATTTATTATAAACCGGGATTATTTATTATAACCTGGCTAGGTCATTAGGCCTAAATAGGATTAGCACAAACATGATCCTTAACCATGGCACTGGAAGGGATAGCCACGATAAGATAAGCCTTACTTAGGTCACGTGATAAAAAGGATAACCTGGATAGCCCAGCTATTTTAATAATCTTAAACAATCTGGATAACCCAGCTATTTTAACGATTTAATATCTAATATTACATTCCGGTATTAGGAATAAAGGATATAAATAATATATAACCATATTTATTACCTTTTTTTTAAATAATTTTTAAATTTATTAGCTTATAATATAATTTAATTATTTAAAATACCTTTGTTTTTATTAAACGTAACTACTTATTACTTAAAACCTTTAGCACTTTTATTAATATAAACCCCTCGACTGGATTATTAGTTAAGAATAAACCGGCCGTTATATTATTAAAAAAAACAGAACGGTTTTATAAATTAATAATATAAGCGTTTAAGTTATAATATAAATTAAAAACAAATTAAGTTATAACCGGTTAACCCGGAAATATTAAAGAAATACGTTATTAATAAAGTTTTCGGTCGTAATTAATTTAATAGAATTTAAAGCTTAACGATTATAATTTATTTATTTACGTTATAATCGGTTTATATAAATTTCGATTTCGATATATTAATATTCGAAAATTTATATTTGTAACGGTTAATATAAAACGCGATATATTTATTTTTATATTTAAATAAAAAGTTACCGAAAAATTTAATTAATAAAGAAATTTTTAATAAAATTATAAACGATATAATAAAAAAAAACTTTTAAAATATTTTAATAATAAATGCGGTATTTATATTAATTTAACACGGTTTTTTACGTTTTAATAAAATAATTTATTCGGTAAAAACTTTTAAAAATAAAAATAAATTTAAAGTATTAAAATTATTTTTAATATACGTATAATTATTATTAAATAAAAATTATTTTTATTTATTATTATAAATTAATAAAACGGATAAAAAGCGAAAAAAAGTTAATATTATAATCGGGGTTACCGGTAATAAATCATGCCCGGTTTAATATATAAACCGGTTATTAAATTAATCGGGTATATTAACATATAACTTTAAATTTATGCCGTTATTTATATTATAATTAAAAACCTTTATATAAAAAAACGTTATTTATTTTAAAAAATAAATTATTACGGGTTAAAGTTATTTTAAAAATATTTATAAGTGTTATGACCGGTCGGGCCATTGGGCCTAATGGGGCTAATATAGTAAGAAAAGATCCCTAACTTAAGTTTTAGAAAAAGAGATAACCACATTAAAGTAAGCCATATGCGTTATATAACCATAAAGGATCGGTTAGATCGGTAATAATTTTAACGATGTTAGATCTTTATATTTAAATACGATTTTAACGATTTAATAATAACCATATATTCTAATATTAGGAATAAAAGATATAAATAGTATATAATTACGTTTATTACTTTTTTTTTAAATAGTTTTTAAGCTTATTAATTTATAATATAACTTAATTATTTAAAACACCTTTTTTTTATTAAACGTGATTATTTATTATTTAAAAACTTTAGCATTTTTATTAATATAAACCCTTTAATTAGATTAATAATTAGGAATAGATTAGCCGTTATACGTTATAAGCTTTTATTTAATAATATTATTAACTTTAAATAATATTTAATAAAATGTTTTTTTTAAGTTAAAAACTTTAATAAATTATTAAGTTATTACTTAAACAAATCGAACGAATTAAATAAATAGCGATTATAACCGTAACTTAAAAGATTATACCCGTTAAATTTAAGCTTAAAAAACTTAAACCTTATAATGGCATTACCCCCGTACGACCTTTTTTTATTACAGCCGTAACTTATTTATATTAATAACGTTATATATTAACCGAAAAAACCGATAAGATTTTCGATATTATTTTATGTTTTACCGAAAAGATAATTTAATAATTTAAACTTATTTTAAATGCTTTTATAAAAATAAAAAATAAAAAAAGAATTACGGAAATTAAACGTTTTTTTAAAAAATATAAGAATTTCGTAAAAAAAGTAAAAACTAATTACGGAAACCCGGATAAAATTTAAACCATTACATAATAACTTTTAAACTTTAAATAAAAAGGAATAGCTTATATTTACGTTACGTAATTTAAATAATTTGTAATAAAAACCGATTAAAAGGACGATAAGTTTTTTATCGATACGTTTTACCGAGGATTTAAAAATACGGTTAAAGATAAGATTATTTTATACGATAAATTAAATATTATTAATAAGTTCGTTACTTTAATAATTAAAATTAATAATAAATAATTTAAATAACGTTAGGAAAAAAAAAGATATTATATATTTAAAGGATTTAAAAAATATTAAAATAATAAGAATTAAAATTAAAAACTTACCGATATATTTTACGGGACGGTATTAGGATTTATATCGTTTAATATAATACGAAAAAATAAACGATAAATTAAATGTTATAATTATAATAAAATGGGATATTTTAAAAAAAAATATAAAAGATTTAAACGAAATAAAAACTGGAAACCTATACCCGAAGGAAAATAATCCTTTACCGGTAAAAGAACGTTTAAAATAATCCGTTACGTATATTCGGATAATAATATTTATTAATAAAAATTATAAAAGGTTAAATAATTAACTTAAGCCGTAATAAAACGATAACGTTAATAATAACAGGATAAGTATTTTAATAATAATAAAAAAAAAGCTTTCGTAAAAACTTATTTCGTAAAAAAAAAAAAATAAAACGATTAATTAATTAATTTAAAAACCGATAAAATTATAAACTAAAAAAATGTACGGTATTTATATTAAACGATTTTAATAACGTTTTAAAAAATAACGATTTAAAATTTATTTATAATAATTTCGTAATTAGGATAAATTTATTAATTAAAAAATTTAAACTCGGATACCGTATTTTTTAAAATACCCCGTTAATTACCGAAAATACGAATATTATTAATATAAGGAACGAAAAATCGGTATTATTAACCGAATTAAATAAATAGTTAAAAAAAGATTTGATTTTTTATAATAAAAAAAAGATAAAACCGATTAACGATAATATAAAAAAATTACACGTTATATTAACCGCGTACCGTATGGTTAAAAATGGTTAAAAAAAATATTTTACCCCGGAGGATATTAGGTATGCCATTATAATAAATATATATATTAAATATTAAAAGCTATAAAAATCCGGAACGAGATTAAATGGTAAAAACACGAAATCCGATATTAATAAAATAAATTATTAAGCGCCGATTTATACGTTTATAAAAATTTATTAAAAAGGATAACCTTTAATAAAATTAGTTTTAAACATTTTTACGAAAATTTAATAATAAAAAAATAATTATATATATAAAAAGAATTTAATAAAAAAAAACGTTTTAATAATTTACGTAACGTTATATAAATTTACGGTAAGGATTTAAAAAATTAAAACCGTTTATATTAAGGCTATAAAACGGTATTATAAAACTTAAAAACGTAATACGATATTTATAAGTTATTTTAAAAGTTTAAAAACGATACGGATATATTATAATACGAATAAAAGTTAAAAATAATTAATATACCGTTATAATAAATAACAGAACCGACGGTAATTATATAATTTTAAAATTATATAATAAATTATAATTATTATAAAAAAAGAAATAATATTTTTATAATATAACAGGAACCGAAAGTTATGTTTTTAAATACGATAAAAAAAAAATATTACGGGAGACCGATTAATTTAACGTATATATCGAAAAATAAAAATAAAACGTTATTTTCGATATTATATTTTTAAAAGGATACGATATAATCTTTAAATAACCATGGCTATATTAATATAATTTATCGATTAATTAAAAAATTAGCTAAATAATATTTCCTTATTTTTTAAAAACTGATAATAATTTAAAAAAAAAATTTTAATATTTAATAAATAACAAGTACGGATATAAGGATATAATAGAAATTTTATTTAAAAGAATACGACGAATTAAAAAAAAAAGATAAGAAAAAAGGATTAAATAAATTATCGTATTTATCCGATAACGATTCCGTTTTTTTAATAACATTTTAAAAAAAAAATATAACGATATTATAAATACGTAACGTATTATTATAATATTATTAATATAATAAAATATTTCGCGAAAAATTTAAAAAAGGATTATTAAACCGTAATAAATGGGATTACGAGATTATTTTATAAAAAAAAAACGTTACGATTTTATAAAATTTATAACTTTAATAAAATCGAATTTAAGAAATTATAAAAGTACCTCGAAAATAAGTTAATAAAAAGATATATCCGATAATTAAAATTATTAACAGGATATTTTATTATGTTTATGCTTAAAAAAACCGGTAAATTATAACTAATAATTGATTATGGATAATTAAACGAAATTATTATTAAAAACTAAATACCGTTATTATTTATTACCGAAATAAAAAACCGCTTATACGGAGCTAAATAATTTATTACTTTAAACCTTAAAAACGGATATTATTATATTAGAATTAAACCCGGAAACGAATAAAAAATAACTTTTAAAACGAAATAAGGCTTATTTAAATATTTAATTATGTTTTTCGGATTAATTAACGTATTAATATCGTTTTAACGTATAATTAATTACGTATTACGAAAATATTTTAATGTTTTCGTTATTTATTATTTTAACGATATTTTTATTTATTTAAATTTAAAAAAATAATATGAAAAATATATATATAAAATATTATAAATATTATAAAACGTTAATTTATTAATAAAACCCGAAAAAAGTGTATTTTATATATAGGAAATGGAATTTTTTAAATATATTATTATTTCCGAATATATTAAAATAAACCTTAAAAAAATCGTAATTATTAAAAATTAGAAAATGTTTATTAATATAAAAAAAGTATAAACTTTTTTTAATTTAATAAATTATTATCGGAAATTTATATAACGATTTAGATATATTATAACATTTTTTACGGAATTAATAAAAAAAAATAAACGGTTTATATGGATTAATAAAATAAACGAATTAATACTTATTATATACAATTTTAAAAAACCTATTAAGTTAAAAACTAACGTTTCGGATTACCTTTTCGGAGTATAAATTAAATAACGAGATAAAAAAAGAAAATTATATTTTATCGCATTTTATTTTTATAAACTTATTAAAACCGAATTTAATTATTTAATTTACGATAAGGAATTTCTTATTATCGTTAACGTATTTAAAAAATTTAAATATTATTTTATAAAAAAATGTATTAAATTAAGGTTTATACCGACCATAAAAATATTACATATTTTTTTACCACTTAAACCCTTAACGGAAAATAGTTATAATACGTTAAGTATTTTACGGAATTTGATTATATTATTATTTATAAAAAAAGATTAAAAAACGGATAAGCAAATACTATTAATAGGTAGCTTATTATAAAAAAAAAGTACATATTAATTAAATACGCGGTATTCCGATAAACGTTAAAAGGATACCTGGAATAATAACAAATTACTGTTATTAAAATTATTTAAAATAACCTATATAAATAAATTAAATAATATAATAATAAATTATTAATAAAAAAATAAATAAAAAAGCTATAAATATTATAAGAATTATAGGAATAGTTAATATAAAAGATTTACAAATATCCTTTATACGGATATTTAAAAGATTATAAATTTTTTAAACGATTATAACGGACCTATATATTCGATAAAATAAAATCAATAATATAATAAATACGATAACAATATAATATATATGGAAAAATTAAAATAAAACGATAAAAACCTTACGGAGAATTATAACCGTTATTAATTAATAAACGATTATAAAAATTTATTATATTCGATTTTATTATTAAATTATTAATATTAAAAGATTTAATAATACGTAACGGTTATAATAGCATATTTATAATCGTTAACTAATTTATAAAAATTTTTTATTTTATTCCATATAATAAAAACACCGACGTAAAATAAATAGCATATATTTTTTTATAACATATTATAATAACATACGGCTTTATATTTAAAATTATCTCCGATAAAAGAACGATATTTATATTAAAATTTTAATAAAATTTTATAATAAGATTAAGATTAAACCTTAAATTTATAACAACTTTTAAGCTTTAAGTAAACGGATAAACAAAACGAATTAATTAAATATTAAAAGCTTATTTTCGATAATATATTAATTATAAATAAAATAATTAAATAAAATGGTTATTTATTATATAATTAGCTTATAACATAACCTATTATAAAAATATACGGATAATACTTATTAACGTTAATTTCGGATTTACCCCGGACGTTTATTAAAATGTTTATAAAAAAGGATTAAATAATATTAAAATTATGTTAATATCGGAATAATTTAAATAATTATATAAAAAAATAAAAGCAGAACTTAAATTTATACGTTAACAAATAAGCAGATATTATAATTAAAAAAGGTTAAAAAAATTAATTTTTTCGGAAAGGGATATGGTTTATTTAATTATTAAAAATATTACGATAAAACGATTTAATAAAAAATTTAATTATAAATATATCGGACCGTATTTAATTATTAAAACAATATTAAAAAATAATTACGAATTAAATTTATTATTAAAAGTTAAGATTTATTTAATTTTTTATATTTCCTTACTCGAAAACGTAATGAATATAAACGTTATAAAAATAGGACAAAATAACGTCGAAATAAAAACAAACGAATACGAAATAAAAGAAATTTTAAATATACGAATAAAGGATGGACGAATAAAATATAAAATTAAATAAAAAAGATATAATAATTCCGAAAATATATAAAAACCTGTTAATTATTTAATAAACGTTTAACGCTTTTTAAAAATCTTTTATTAATACCGATAAAAACGTTAATAAAAATAATATTTTAATTAAAATTACCCGATATATTTATTCCAGATTAATTAAAATCCGGAATAACCTTAAGATTTATTAACGTTTTAGTAAACCCCGTAAAACGTATATTTTCTGCCCGATGCTTTTTCTTTTTTAATTTTTTTAATTTTTTTAAATTATCGATATTATAAAATACCGTTTTTATTATTTTTTTATATTATATTTTTTTCTGTTTTTAAATACGTTAAGTATGCGTTTTTGCACGTTTTTTAACTTTTATAACCTTTTTAAGTTCCGTTTTTAATTTACGATGTTAAAAGGATATTTTAAAAAGCTGTTCGGTAATAAGGTTAAAAACGTTATATCGAGGCTGGTTTTTTTAAATATAAAAAAAATAACGAGAAAAATCCGATTCCGAAACTTTATATTTAAAGTAATAACGTTTATAATAAAAATAAGGAGTTATATTAAAAAGATTATCGGATAATACGGTAATTAAAAAAGAATTACGTTACGTTATTTTTATAAAAAATTTAATACGTTTAAATATATAATTAAATATAAAGAAAAAAAGAAATAAAAAGAAAAAAAAAAGGAATTTATTAAAAGATATAAAAAAAACGGAATAAGTTTTAAAAATAAAACTTTAAAAAGGGAAAGATCGTATTATAACCGGTCGGGCCATTAGGCTTAATAAAGTTAATATAATAAGAAAAAATCCTTAACTTAAGTTTTAAAAAAAGAGATAATTATATTAAAATAAGCCATATACGCTATACGATTATAAAAGATCGGTTAGATCGGTAATAATTTTAATAATATTAGATCGTTATATTCGGATACGATTTTAACGATTTAACAGTAACCATATATTTTAATATTAAAAATAAAAAATATAAATAATATATAATTACGTTTATTACCTTTTTTTTAAATAGTTTTTAAATTTATTAATTTATAATATAATTTAGTTACCTAAAATATTTTTTTTTGCTATTATTAAACGTGATTACTTATTATTTAAAAACCTTAGCATTTTTATTAATATAAATCCCTTGACTAGATTAATAGTTAGGAATAGACCAGCCGTTATAATAAGTTATAATTTCCGTAAAAATACGGCATAATTTGTTTATAACATAAATATAATAAAATAAAAAATTTAATTATTAAACCGTTAATTATTAAATATAATTAAATAATATTTTAAAACGTTACCGGTTATTTTATTATCGTTATATAAACGGTTTATTATAAAAATAAATTTACCGGTATTTTTAAACTCGGGGTAATAAATAATTATTTTTATAAATAAAAATTAAACTAATAAGTTTATAATTTTTTAATATAATTAAAATTCGGGTTTAAGTTTTTACGGATTAATTTCGGTATTTTTATAAGGTTTTCATAAATTTAATACGCGTTATAAAATGTTTATATAAATTATAAATTTTAATAAAATCGTTAAAAAGATTATAAATAAATTAAAAAATAAAGAATTATATTTCGGGTTAATAAAATAGTTTTTAATTTTTATAATTTATATACGAAATAAAAATAAAATATTTACGGTTTAATTATAATATCTTTTATAATCCGTATACGTATTGTAAAAACCCCGAATTTTTATTTTAAACTTAAATTCTTTTTTAAAATCGTTACCAGTTTTTTTTATTTCGTATAAATTTTATAAAAAGCGGTTATTTTTATAAATAATCAATAAACCGTTAACGAATTATTTTAATATCGTAAAAAAGTATAAAACTTTATTACTTATTTTATTAAAAACGCGGATATCGGTAAAAGCCCGGGTAATATAAGTTTAAATATAAACGGTTATAAAAACGTTATAAAGCTTTTTATAATTTTAATCGGTAATAATTTAAAAGTTTTATAATATATTACCGATATAAAAATAAATTAAAAAAAGGCCGTAAAAAATCGTATTTTTATTAAAATATATTTATTATTATAATAATTAATATATTTTTCGGTATTTTTAATCGTTTTAAAAACGTAGAAATAAATTAAATTTTAAGTCTTTATAATATATTAACAATTTATAATCGTATTATTTTAAAATCGTATAAATATTAAGTAAATATTATAAATAAATTATAAAATTATAAAGTTTTTATATATTTTAATTATATATAATAAATAATATTAATAAAATTAATCGAATTTTTTATAAACGTTTATATTTTAATCGGCGTTTATAAATTTATCGGGGTAAATAAAAGCCGTAAACGTAATAATAACGGCTTATTTCGATTTCGTTATTTTAATATTTTATAATGTTATAACCGGTCGGGCCATTGGGCCGAGTGGGGCTAACATAATAAGAAAAGATCCTTAACTCCAGTTCTGGAGAAAAAAACAGCCATATTAAAATAAGCCATATGCGTTACACGACTAAAAAGGATCGGTTAAATCGGTAATAATCTTAACGATATTAAATCGTTATATTCGGATATAATTTTAACGATTTAATAATAATTATATATTTTAATATTAAAAATAAAGGATATAAATAGTATATAATTACGTTTATTACCTTTTTTTAAATACTCTTTAACTTTATTAATTTATAATATAACTTAATTACTTAAAATACTTTTTTCTTTATTATTATTAAACGTAACTATTTATTACTTAAATCCCTTAGTATTCCTGTTAATATAAACCACTCGACTGGACTAATAGTTAGGAATAGACCGGCCGTTATATATAATGTTTTTATAAATCATAATAAAGTTATAAAAAATTCGAAAAAAAATTATGAAAAACTAATTTTTTTTATAAAAAAAAAAGGGTAAAAAAAGTATTTAAATTTTAAAACAAAAGTTATAAAATTTTTTTTTTTAAACCGGGTATTAAAAAATATTTTATTTATAAAAAATTTTATTTAATTATATCGCCCGGTAAAATTTTACCGCTTTTTTAACCGTTTTATTTATAAATTTATCCCGTATTTTATCCGATTAATTATAATTAATTAAAAAAATTAATAATAATAAATATAAAAATAAATTGTTTTTTTTAAATTAATTTATTATTATATTAAATTAATATATATATAGGTTATATATTTACCGTAAATATTTAATATAAAAGATATAAATTAACCGGGGGAAAAATTTTACGTTTTTTTAATATAACATATAAAAATTAAACCGCGTAACGTATTTATATTTTAAAATATTTATAAATAAATAACTTTATAAATTTAATAAAACTTATTTAAAACTTTTACTTTTATAATAATAAATTTAAAAATATAAATGCGTTATTACCGGTTTAAAAAATATTTTTTTATTTTTTTATTATATATTAAATATTTAATAATTATTTTTAATTTAATATATTTTAATTATTTTTAATTTTAAATAATTTTTTTTAAACTGGTTTATTATTATATTAAATTAATACGTATATAAGTTATATATTTACTATAAGTATTTAATATAAAAAATATAAATTAATCGAAAGAAAAACATTTACGCTTTTTTTAATATAACGTATAAAAATTAAACCGCGTAACGCACCTATGCCTTAAAATGTTTATAAATCCACCCATATGGCTAAAACACCTAAAGGGCACGGACTCCAGTGATGATGGCGGTCGTATCTGATAAACATCGACAAAATCTCAGGTACGCCAAGATAGAATTGTCGCCGATCACGCAACAAGGTTTCTGCATACTCGAGGCGCAGGGAGGATACGTAGTAGAAGACCAAGCAGCATACCATAGTTGCCTTCATCACTCGGCCCTTCCAAGTCAACAGGCAAGTTATAGCCGCAGCGGCGCAATAGCATTGTGGCTACGCCCAGTTACATGGGTACCTAGGTACTTTTAAGAAACTGGCCCCGTTCGTACGTAGTTATGGAATATGATTGGTTCAGTGTAGATATAAGTGGAGCGATACATGGGTACAAAAGTGTTCTATACCAATTGTGCTCCGCTTTAACAGTAGATAGGTACGTAAGTACGTACCGATAGCCCCTGAAGGTATCCACACTAAGGTGGAGTTCAGGAGCCGAAAAGGGACCTCAACTCGTCCCTCTCCCCACCCCTGGTCACCCGCTTCGGGATAGCCTTGCTTCGTCTGTTCGTTTCGGATCGACCTTGGCACCCTGATGTTTCGGAGTGGTGCGATAGATGCCCGGCAGTTATAGCGTAGAAACTCTCTGCGGATTCGGAGATGACAGCGGGTAATTATTGTAGATGAAGGAGAATCCACTCGTTGTTTTCGAGATCTGTTGGTAGGAACGTGGTAGTGTCCGAGACCCCGAGATCTTATATATAGAGCAAGAAGCGCTTCACCACTCCCCTGGCTGCTTTGATTCAACCTAGCAAATCTTGGCAGCAATGAGACGTCACGCTTTACAGATGTAGGTAGGTCAGGTACACACATTGCGCTGGCAAGCATTGCGCCCAGGAATATAGTGATGGCTGATGGTCAAACTGCATACGTCTCCTAATCATTACAAATGCAAGTTTTCGTCCGTCAAGTTTGGTATGGAAAATGTTCCAGCAAACCCTCCCTTCGCGATACGAGTCATGCTGTAGTTGTTGCTGCCTGTAATATTGGATTCACACCGTATTGATTCCGTCCGCAGTCAAGGGACGGCTGATAATGATGTAGCCCTGGTGAACAAGTTTCCAGAGATAACATTTAGTAGGCGGGAGCTAATTCCAATGTTTCCTTCACTGGGTCCCCGACATTTACAAATCATGTCACAGACTATGCGGCGAAAAAAATGATCTAAAAGTACTGTGCATACGCCTCAAATGCTGTGCCACCATATAATCCACCAGCCATACCCTGCGGGGTCTTTTTGGTGGCGGGTTTCTCCTATCTTACGTGATCAACCGTGCTATTTGCACGACATACCTACCCACAAGGCCAATGAACGAAGCATTCAATCGGCATTCAATCTACAGCGCGCCTATACCAGCCTAAGTTTATGCTAAATATTTATCAAGTTCTCGCGATTTTCCGAGGAGTGGATATCAATGTAAGACTCAGCCCTAAATGACGCCGTGAATGAACAGGGATTGCCATCAATATCCGGATTGCTCCGGCCTTCCACTAAGAAACCGCCGTAGTTCATTGACAAACTCCGGGCCTTAATTCTGACGACACTACGATTTCGTCTGTGTCGATATTTTCGAACTCTGCATTTTTGGAGCTAATATCATATGTAGTATCGGTGAAATAATAGTCGTAGAAAACAGCGAGTATCTAATCCTACTCGACTGACAATGATTAAGGGCATGATCATCTTGGAAAAAGACGAGGCAAAATCTTGAAGGCAACCCAGTGGAAATAGAATCATTGAGTACCTCGAGATATAGATTCATACGGTTTCTAGCGTATGTCGGATTAGTACCTGAAGGTGAGATCAGGTGGAGGCATGTAAGCGTACTTTTTGCGTCTTGTAGAGGTATTGGAGGATACCAAGATGGTCCTACGAACATGGCCTCGCAAACAATATATCAATTATCACAACTATGGCCGCCACATCGCTCCCATCAGATAATAAAGACAGTTTGTGAAGGCAGCTCGAAAGATTTGGACCGGGCATGACATACCAAGAGATTCTTGTAGATAAATAGAGACGTCCCCCGTTCAATCAAGGCATTTTCAAATCAGAGATCACAGCGTCTTTGCCTCGCCTTCTCTTATCTACCTCGCTTATCAACTTTGTGCGCCCACAAACCACGACAAAATGTATCTCCATCGCCTTGCAGTCGTGAGCGGAATAGTTGCTGTGACTGGTGTTGCCGCACGGCAATGCCAGAACATCACCGTTCCCGTGGCTCTGACTGCCCAGAACGCTGTTCTGGACGTTACTGTCCCAGAGACCAGTATTGAGGTTACAGACTTCGTCCTTAACCTCTTGAAGTCATTGCGAGATGGCACCACTCCCGTGCCGGAAACCGTCAACATTTCTGGAGACTACGAATTGGCCACGACTTACTGCGAGCCCGACGCTGGACCATCCAACATTCTTCAAATCTTGACACACGGCATTGGATTCGACCGTGGCTACTGGGATTTCCCGATCAACCAGTACAACTACAGCTACGTCAACTATGCCGTAGACCATGGCTACTCTACCCTCTCCTGGGACCGCATTGGCCTTGGCGAATCATCTCATGGCGATCCTGTCAACGAGATACAGCTAGCCCTCGAAGTTGCTGCGCTCCGTGAGTTAACCCTACAAGCACGTGATGGCGGCATACAAGGCCTCCCCGCCACATTCGAAAAGATCGTCCACATCGGCCATTCTCAGGGATCCAGCTACACCAACGCCTTGACGAGCATGGACCCCAAGATCTCTGATGGGATGGTGTTAACCGGGTTCAGCCATGTATCTGATTACCAGCCGTGGGGAATGATAAGCTTAGAGTTAAACGACGCACATTCGAAGCCTGGGAGAGAGGACTACGATCACGGTTATCTTATCACGAACAGCGAAATAGGTCAACATATGGTCTTCTTCGCGGCTGGGCAGTTCGACCCCGTGGTCCTGGAGGCGGCATACAATGCAGCACAGCCTGTAGCCATCGGCGAGATGCTTACCACTGGGCCACCGGGAATCAACAATATGACGGGCCCGGTGGCCATCATTACAGGTCGTGAGTATCACTTTTCTTCACAATACAAGGCAATGACTGATACTCACGCGTCACAGAGAACGACATTATATTCTGTGGCCTTGACTGCTACGCGACTGGCTCCGCCAACGCGTCGTCTATACTGGACGTGTCAGAGCCTTACTATCCTATGACGACCGCGTTCCAGCCAACAGTAATTGACCATGCTGGTCACGGCTTGAATTTGGTAAGCATTCTCTCTGGAGATATCATGACCACCTTACTAATCGCCACTATAGGAATATACTTGGCCTGTGACCTACGCTGCCATCACCAACTTCCTCTCCAAGAACGCTCTTGCCCCGGGAAGAACTGATAAGACCTAGTCCTCTATCACAATAGGTAGTTGATAGCAATCACAATGGGTAGAATAGAAAGACTAGCCTGATGGAGGGGGGTAGACTGGTGACTAGACTCCGGGGGTAGTTCCGTAGTCAAATGAATATACGCTAAACACCTAGGTGTGATGAGTTGGCATCTATATTTAGCAGCCTGAGATGTGATTTGCAACCAGTGATAAGGTCACATGGCAAGCTTCTACCACAAACGTGACTACTGTTTGCGAGATTGCCCTGACAACCATACAGTCAGCCGAGCAACCGCCCCGTTAGCCGCACCAGAACGGCACTAGCAACAGGTACTTGAACGTAGAACTTTGGATGTTCCTCATGCAACCGAGTTGAAATAGGAACATATGAGGTACATCTCTGTAGTGATCATTGCATATATAAGCACTGCCTGCCCGCTCTAGTTGATCATGATTAGGGCAAATGGGGTCTTGATCAAAATCCGGAGCCTCTGTTAGGCTTCCTACTATTGCCAGTATATAGACTAGGAAATAGAGAAATTCTGGACTTATTATAAATGAATACTAATAAGAATCTATCATGTGGGGCTCATGCTGCGCCATTTTGAGTGAGGTACCTTTCATGTTGTGGTTTTGCCAACTGTCACCACCATACTTTTTTGCAAGTACACGGTATGAGTTAGTGGCGATAGCTTCACGTTTAGCCCCTAAGCAAATATGTACCTATACCTATTTGAAGAAACCCAACAGGACCCACAATTCCCCAATTCTGATGACATATTTAAACACCCCTCCCCTTCTTGAATTCTATTCTTCTTCAACCATCATTCCTAAAACTTACAACTTTTTTTTTGGGCATCTCTATCACCAAACCCAAAAGCCTTCACCCCAACAACAACTCTACTAGCCACCCTCATCACGAAGCTTCCTCATCACTGACTAGGTCATTAATATTACTCTACTACTTCTTGATCTCAGTTATTGTGTCTACTACCGCGCACTCTACTACTCTTGTCGACAATCTCTGTTGCCATCTTCATCAGCCAGGGACCACACGACTCTTTACTATCTACCATAAAACCCAAAAAAAACTTGTTTCATTTGCGTCAGCTTCTACACACTATTCACAATTTCATCTTGTGCTTCTAGCTTTCGTTATCTGGAGCTTATTACCAATCCTCCTGGATCTAACGAAGCTTCTAATTACCCATCAGCCACAAGTTCACCTCCTCCGCAATGTCTTCTACCAACAACATCTCTGGAAACCAGTCTGCTGAGTCCGCCACCATGCCCGTACCTAATGCTTCCAACGTCACCAAACAATCCGACAAGGAGTCGATGGAACGCGTGGCAGAGATCTGGAAGGATCTCGCGGTTCAGCTGGACTCTGGAGACAACTTCGTGGAGATCGATGACTTGGCCTGGGTCGATGCTTGGGGTGACTTCGAGAAAGAGCGGGTCCGAGAGCTCATGATGTAAGTTGATTCAATTTCCTCATGTCTGTTTGTCTTCTGAAAAGTTTACCCACGTGACTATCTCCTAATTTTGATGATACACAATCAATTTACCATGATATACTCACCATGTTTCCACCTTCCATTCCTTCCCACTCTGTAATGGGGATACCCATTTCCAACAAGGGTCGAGGTTGGCGGCCTTGACCACGTGATCCCCCAATCTCTATTTACCGGTGGACATCACGCTATCTAAGCCTACCTCATATCACGTATGGTCGATCTTGTACTAACGTACTCTTTATTAGTGAACGGATGGGAAAAGGGCGCGCTGTCTATGCCAGCGAGTCTCTACTCAGTGGCAGTGTGTATCTCGGCACTCTGGTCGACTTCCAGAAAGAGGGATACAAACTGTATCGCACCATCCATGGGCAAGAACCTTACGCGATGATGAGAATGGAGTGGGAGGTGGAGGTGCCGAGCGGTGACAATCAAGTCACCAACGCCACTGTCCCCAAAGAGAATCTCTCTCTCGACGCCGGCGAAGGTGCAAAGGACGACCATGTCGTCATCGATGACGGATCGTTGGGCTAGTCCTTCAATGATCCGACTGAGATCGCGACAGGTCCTGACGGGAAAACACAAGACCAGTGTGACCCTGAAGTTCCGAGCCCTTCTGCCGGTAACAGTTCAGTCGACGACAATGAGATTCATGATGAATCATTGGGCGAGCTCTTTGGCGAGACACCCACGCCTGAGTCCTCGGATAGCAAAGGCGTGGACGAGCTGTTTGATGGACCTTTGGACGACCACTTCGGAGACGAGCCCACACCCCCGTCCTCAGATAACAATGATGTGGACGATGTTCTCGACCAGAAGCCCGCAGAGGAACCCATCGTTGAGAAGCCTGTGGAGGACCTCATGGAGGAGATTATCGCTGAGAATCCCGTGGGGGAGCCTATCAACGGGGAAGTCATGGATGAGTACTTCACCAAGGAGGCCTTGAACAAGTTCTTCAACCAAGAACCCATGAATACATCCTCCGGCAACAAAGCCTTGGTCGAAGCCTTCAACAACCACCCCGCGCCTTCGGACGCCACAAAGAGAAAGGCACCCGAGGAGCAGCACCCTGAAGCTCCAGCGGTCAAGAAATGGAGGAATAAGGCGCCGCCCTCCGGCATTCCGAAGCCTAACAATAGCTTCATATTGTTCAAGAACCACCACCAGGCCGACATCCGGAGAGACAATCCGACAGCTCACTTCACCGAAATTGGTAAGCCCCCCCCCGTATTGTTATTATATTCCTCACAATGCTAACTTTAAGTCGTTCAGGAACCATAGCGTCAAGGATGTGGAAAAATGTGGATGCTGCCGAAAAGAAGTATTGGCAGGACAAGGCAGATGAAGCGAAGGCCGAGCATGCCCGACTGCATCCAGACTACGAGGTCAAGCCCCGCAAGTCATCAGAGATCAGCAGGAGGAACGGCTCGAAGACTGCAGAGAAGGCTGCCAAAAAGGTTGC
Source organism: Eutypella sp. D-1 (assembly GCA_023313575.1). Taxonomy (NCBI): domain Eukaryota; kingdom Fungi; phylum Ascomycota; class Sordariomycetes; order Xylariales; family Diatrypaceae; genus Eutypella; species Eutypella sp. D-1. The sequence continues at coordinate 343,498 of JAJTTP010000016.1, read as the reverse complement.
TAAGAAGTCATCCAAGAAGAAGGAGGCTGTTACCCCCGTCGACATTCAGCAGCCGGTACATGCCCCTATGGCAGTCCAGCAGCCATTCCAACCTTATGGCGCTCAACAGTCATACTATCCACCCCCTCCGGCTATTCAACACCCCGCCCAGCCATATGCTGCCGGTCTCCCCCAGCCCACTTACGAAGTGCCTAACTATAACCTGGGTAATGTAGGTGGACCTGGCTTTGGAATGCCCGCCCAATATCCTGGTTACCAGCCCATGGCTCCTCCTTTCTTCGCGAACGGCAACTACCAGAATGCCGGAGCAATGGCTCAGGAGGGCTTTGGAGAGTACAACAATCCACAGTTCAGACAAGTAGGAGCTGACGAAAACTACCTCGGTGACATGGGATATGGTATGGGTCAGCCGGGAAACAATGGCTGGCATTAGAGCTATCTGAGCTCTAGGGTGAATACACATGCGGGTGTGTGCGATAGACTGGGTATATGACATAATTTGCTCGCGCTGGAGGATTGGTCGTGTATTGCATAACTGCAAAGATCTTGGCTACTGGGAATGGTGGGAATGGGGGGAATGTGGGGAATGGTTCAGGAAATTTGGGATTTTTCTATTTTTTGCTTTGGTGGCTGCATCGGTTTGGTTTGACACATACTAATAATAACACAACCGGGATATCTTACATCTATGAACTTTTACATCGTGATTCCGTGAATGATCTCCAGTATTATGAGAGTCCAGAAACTCTAGTTTTAGTATGATGGTGTTGTACCGAGAATGACTGACACTCGTATCCAACCCTTCTACACTGTTGTGACTAATCCAGGATTCCGTCCACTGGGTCACCAGTGATCACCCCACCGCACAACACCAAGCATGGTATTCTATGGATAGAATTGGTAGTTGCTGTTAATAGAACCCGCCGGAAGCTATTGTGTGGGAAGTGCTGCTTCGACTCGATAAGTGTTGATAGACTGAGGTAAATCAAGCATAGACTAGAGCTACTATCCTGATAAATATCGAAAACACCGCGTACATGCCGACTGTCTGGAATCATTCCCTTGCCACCAACTCTCGATGTGGCTATAATTCGGGCCCTTGACTAGGTTACGGAACAGGGCACGCGTCTATGTACGTCAGTAAACCCCCCCCCCCCCCCTTGCTGATTCGCTTGCATAAAATACTTGCGTAGTATGGAATAAACAGTGCGCTTCACGTAGAGTTGAGCAAGGTTTCAAGCTGGTATTGACCGTCTTGAAAGATAAACCCATCCACCCTCGTCTTCTTATATAGTGCTTAATGGGAGACCGATAGTTGCTGCGGGTTATTATCTCTCTATGTATTTATCTATCGAATAATGTAGTAGTCCAGTATGTTGCATGATTAAACAGTATCAAGCTATTAGTCACTCCTTGTCGTCCCGTAATTGCCCAAAGAATTGTGCTCTTTCACCACTACAACCTATTGTACCTTCCTCGCAGCCTATCAGGCGACAAGTCCCAGCCCACAAAAGTATTTTCCACAACTTCCATTTCCTTTGTCATCGAGAAATTTCTCCCATTATGGAAGCCGAACTACTGACTCGGTGCTGAATTCCTTGTTTCCCTATCATTTACTGCCATCAAATCCATCACTTCTGACCTTCTATTGCCTACTTTCTGGGCTTTGGCCATCTTTTCTGCCATCTCCTACGTCCATTCTTTCCAAAACATACACAACTTACGGAATCCATGCAGTAACTTTTCACTTTTCTCTACTCACGATGGATGGTAACAAGGGCAAGTCCAAGTCCATGGGATATCCAGGCCCATCGACTGGCCCCACTGCCAGTGGCGTTTCCGTCCGACCTGAGGCTTCCACAAAGAATGGGAGTGTTTTTGCAATCTGGGGCAGAGTTGCGGCAAGTATCGCGCCAGGTGGCCATGTTGCGTCAATCCCAAAACAAGACTTCAGCACCTGGAGTATCGAGGAGCGAGAGAATATCCAAAGCTTGATGGCGTAAGACAAGCCCCATTTCGTCTTTCTTTTTCAAAAGCACTGTATCCCCCATCTGTCTTCAAAACAAGATTCCACCTCTCGAGTATACTATTTCTTTAACTGCCGTCTAGGCATGTACGCCTTGAGCCTTCTCGCCTGAGAGAGACTGTCATTAAAGTCAAAAGGTCTTGCTTGTCCTTACCATATCTCTTCAAAACTTGGAGAACTGCTCATGAATATAGACTCGAGTTCTACTTCCCAACTCCAGTCCTAATACTATACGTATTATTGATCTACACCTCTTCATCTAGAGGCATCCTCCACATGGATTTTATTAACTGGGCTTCCTGAATAACTAGTGAACAAGTCAAACGTCGCGTCTTTTACGCTACCGAACCCACCTGGGCTAGTCTAGTATACCTTGGAACTTACGAATATTTCGACGACGCCGGCTACATGTTGTTCGCCATCAGCGGAAACGGTCCTTACACCATGATGCCACGCAGCGCTCTAATTGTTCCTGGTAGGATCCAGCCGAGAAGCTTACAAGCTGCTCCGGGAAACCAGTTTATGGGTTACCAGGGTGTTCCAGGACCAGCCAATCACCCTGTGAATTTCACCGCCGGTAGCACCCAAACCGGCAACACATACGGAGCTGCCAACAATGGGTCATTGGGTTAGGCACCCAACAACCCGTCGGCAGCACCACGTGGCCAGAAGCGAGAGATCGAAGACCCGCAGGGGACTGGAAAGCAGGCAAAGAAACCGAAGTCAAACTGCTTCATAATCTACAAGATGGCCAAGAACCGGCAGATTAAGGAGGAGAGGCCGGGTATTTCCTTTGGTGATCTCGGTATGTTGCAATGCCCTCGGCCTTGTTGCGTCTGATAATGACTAATCCCGATAACTTACGATAACGACAGCCAAAGAGGCAGCGAGAAGGTGGAGAGCAGCTCCTGAGGATGTAAAGGAACACTACAGGCAGTTGGCTACAAAGGAGGATGAGGCCCGCGAAGCGAAGCAACGTGAATCTAACAACAATCCGAATACGGAAGACAACACTACCTCAAATGGCAAGGCCATCGAGAACCAGCACGAGGAAGAGCGCCCTGCTGCTCAACTCCAGCTTATCGAGAAGAAACCAGCTATCGAGCCTCCTGCCCCCAACCACATTGGCCCCGGCGCCACTAGCCAAGATTTCCCCGCCCATAGCCTTTTCTCCGGCGTCCCCAACCCGAACAATCTCGATCCGCAGCTTGCCGGTCCCGCCAACTGGGGAACCCCGTCCTCCTACCCGGCACCGCCCGCGCCCTCCTACCCGGCACCGCCTGCGCCCTCCTACCCGGCACCGCCCGCGCCCCAGGCTGGCAACGTCACCGAAGGACAAGACTCTGGAGAGTTCGACGTAGACGATGAGTTCTTTGCTGAGTATCTTGATCAGCCTGCACTGGGTGAGCATCCCGAGGGATATTTGGACTACCCTGCAGGTCCCCAACAGTAACTTGTTGTGGCTATCGCTAAGTCCCGTGAAGAGAATGATGGGACGGGCATATGGGGAGCTATAGGGGACGTATTAGTGCTACAAACTCTTGCTCCTACTGTGGTGTGAGACTGGGTATTGCATGGTTGGGTGGCTGTATAAATGAGTGGTGGTGAGGTATTTCACAAGACGGGGCTAAGGATACTGGCGAAAAATGGTGTTGGGTTAACTGGAAATGTCAAGATCAACGGTTAAAGCAGCCAGGTCGAAAGAGGCCTGCTGCACCAGATTGTCAACGACCTTGATCCTTGGAATTTTCTAGATGATGTAGCTAGTGCTTTTACACAGAGGGAACTGTCAAAGAATAGAACCAAGAGTATTTCCATGAATAAGAGACTTTGTTCGTTGCTGTGATCTATTTTCTTTGTTGGTTCATTCAATTACCTTCATCAATGGCTGCGTAGGTACTGCAGGGTATCATTTCACACTATAACAGTACATCACCAGACTCTTCCTGGTACCATTATGTGTGAATACCTAGTGAACATACACCCCAGCTTAGAGCGCTCTTCAGAATCTCTTTCCTACGGACATGGGTCAAAAGGTAATTACTATTCGATATCATTGTCTTGCCCCTGGATCACAATACGACATAGGCACTTTTGACAATAAAAGTCATGGATGGCAATCCTACCAAAGCAACGTATTTTAGGAACGCAGTAGCACACAAGATAGTTGTCGATGTTTGATTCTGTCCGCGGAGCGGGGTAGTGCGGAAGCGTAGTTGCCCGGGTCCGGGGCAACCAGCTAGGTGGGCGCTAGGGTCACCCAGCAACATAACGAAAAATGGAAGCTACATACAGGAACTACCCATATCTAGCGTTTCCTGTGGATAAGCCTGATACAGAGTCAGGTCTTGATTGGTAGGTGGGTGCGAGCATTTATGGCCCAACTATAGCTGGACCATAAATCTTCGGGGGGAGGCCGAGTGGGTAAGGGTTAGCTTTTCTTATGGATTACCTAGTACCCGATGTTCAGCCTATGGCCCATGGGCAAAAATAGAAACCCGAAAATTCCACGGCAAGCAAAGGGTGAAGAACCTTCGTAGGCAGATGGGCAATTCAAGACATATACAGAATAATTATCCTACTCTGCATTTCCGTCGCGGTCAGTCAAGTTTCATTAAGTGGGGCCATAATAGGGGTGTTGATCGGATATAAGAAAGCAGCGACCTTAAGTCCGATGTTCGTTCATCCATGGAAGTAGGGCCCCAGACCAGCCTGTACCTAATGATCCATCTTTCCTCCAGGCTCATATACGATTCCCATCGTATATATCGCTACTATCTTCTTAACACGTTAATCTTTATAATACAGAATCCGGAAGCATGAATTTGGTCTTACTCTGTCAGATTCCAACGATCGTTTCCCACGTTTCGTTCAGACGGAGACCAGGGTACAGATTGTCGATCTGGCTATACGACTCACTCGCAAGCACTAGAATCGTCGATAAGCTTGCTCGTAACGACACGAGGGAAACATAGGCGCAAGTCCTAGGTTGGCTGTTCAGTGATGAATATTTGTCCAGAAATTGCGGGACGCGGTCCTGCGTCAGTGGCCTAAACGACGCAAAATTTTCTACCGAAATAACAATAATCCTGCCTACAATCTGATCACTACAGCTAATCACAAAAGATTTATCGCTGGAGGTTAAGGACAATCAAAACTGACCGTCGCAATGTTGGCTGTAATTACAGACTGCGTTGCTCGAACCTCCGGCACTTGCCGTGTTCTTTAATACTTCCGGCCATAGGACAGTATCTTGTGTTTATGAACTGACCCAAATTCTAAGTGCCTTGGCTTCTATAACAGCACGTTAGACAATACACCTCAAGACTAACCTCTCGTTTTCTCTGAAGAGCATTCACGGCGGGCATATCGTAGCAGAGACGATAGCGTTCTAGTGCTATCCTTAAACACGACAAGGCCATCTCAGAATTGTCGATGAAAGTCAGGACCATCCTGCAATTTCAACAGCTCAGGGAATTTCTAGTGTCCGATCACGACAACTCCCAAGGCGTGATTGTCAGCGTGAAAAAAAGAAACCGAGATAGTGTTACAAACCACTCATTCCAGGGTAAAAGATATAAGGTTATATAAAAATAAGCTATATCGTTAAAACCTTTTCTTTTAACGACGTAATACGTTATTAAACCCTTTTTCCTTAACGACGTCATATTTTTTATAAAGCTCTTTTTTTTTATATAAAAGGTATAAAATTATTTTTATTTAAATAAATTATTTTTAATTAATTAATAATTAATTTAAATATTTACCTTTTTACGTTTTTTATTATTTAAAATTAAAACCGGTAATAACAGCTTTATTACATTTTAATCGTTTTTTAATTAAAGGACGGAAAAAAAACTATTTGCTTAATTAAAATATATTAAAATATAATAACGATATTATAAAAATATAATACTTATTACCTTTAAATAACGAAAACAAATCCCCGGAAAAGTGTAACGGCTAGTCTATTCCTAATTATTAGTCCAGTCGAGGGGTTTATGTTAGCAAAAGTGCTGGGGTTTTAAGTAATAAATAGTTACGTCTGGTGATAATAAAAAAAAAATACTTTAAATAATTAAGTTATATTATAAGCTAATAAGTTTAAAAATTATTTAAAAAAAAGGTAATAAACGTAGTTATATATTATTTATATCCTTTATTCCTAACATTAAAATATATAACTGTTATTAGATCGTTAAAATCGTATCCGAATATAACGATTTAACATCGTTAAAATTATTACCGATCTAACCGATCCTTCTTAATCGTATAGCGCATATGGCTTACTTTAATGTGGCTATCTTTTTTTTTAAAACTTAAGTTAAAGATCTTTTCTTACTGTGTTAACCCCATTAGGCCCAATGGCCCGACCGGTCATAACAAAAAGTTATTTTTAAATTTATATTTATTTTTAATAAAAAATATATTAAAACTTATTAATACGTTAATAAAACTTTAAATTAAAAGTTTAACTTTTAAAAAATCTTTTTAACGTTTTTTTATTAATAATTTTTAAAAACCTTTTTAACTTTAAAAGTTATTATTAACTTTTTAAGCAATAAAAATTAATAAGAACCTTTTTAATAAAACGTAAACTTAAAAACCGATATTTAAATTAAATACCTTTTAATAATAATTAAGCTTTTTTAAGTTATCGTAAACGGTACTTTTTAAATAATAGCTATAAAAGAATTATTAATTTAATAACGAGTTAAAAAACGATAATAAAGATTTAAACGACGGTTTAAAAAATAACAAAAACAAGGATTTAAAAAATAACAAAAACAAGGATTTAAAAAATAACGATTAAAAATATTAAATTAATACTTAAAATAATAAACCCCCGGAGCGGAACGACGATTTAAAAAATAACTTAAACGATAAAAATTTTAAAAATAACAATAAAACGTTTTAATTTTAATTTAAAACTACAGCTTTTTAAAAATATAAAAAAAACATTAAAACTTTAAACGGTTTTTTTATTTAATTAACGGTTTATTTTAACTTTTTCGATTACTTTTTCGATAATAATATAAAAAAAGTTATAACGGTAAAATAATGTTTTATTAATAAAGCTTTAATTTAATATAAACCTTTTTTTTTTAAATATATTTTTTAAAAAAATAAAGTTAAAAAAATTTAAAATCTTTTTAATAATTTCGATACTTTTACGACCGCTTTTTAAATTATATTCGGAAATTTTAATAAAACCCGAAACGTTAACCGATAATTTTATTTATTAATTTAAATTAAATTAACGGCCGATTATATTACGGTTTTTAAATAACTTATTATTAAAATTAAATTTTTAAAAGCAGTTTCTTTTAAATTATATTATAACGGTTTAAAATTTTAAATTAAAAATAAGCTTAATAAAATTAAAAGGTTTAAAAAATTTAATAATTACGTGAAATAAGTTATTTTTTATAATTAATAAACTTTTAAACGGTATCTCGAAAAAAAAGGATCCGGATTTAACCGAATTTAAAAAAAAAAAGATAAAACTTTAAAAAGAATAAAGTTAAAAAAAAGTAATAAGTTAATACCGTTAATAAGATTCCGAAAAATAAATCGTAAATTAAATATTTTAATTACGGTAAAAAAGGTTATTATAAAAATAAATATAAAAGCTTTAAAAAAAGCGCTAAGCTTAAGTAAAATTTATAATTTAAACTTAAACCTTAATAAAATAATATTTTATAATTATAAAAAAAGGCCCGTATTACCGAATATAAAAAACATAATGTTAGTTTTAAAACTAAATCGGAACCTGATAAAATCTTTATACCATATAACGATTATATAATAATAATAATTATTTAAAAAAATTAAAAATTTAAAAATTATTAGCCGCGTAATAAAAGTTTTTAATTTAAATAAATACGCTTTTTAAATTTAATTTAACTTTTATACTTATTTATTTTATTTAAAAAATCGAAATATTTTCGTTAAAATGTTAAGTTATTTATATTATAAAAAAAGTTTAAATTATTTTATATATTTTATTTTTTTAAAAGTATTTTCGGAAGCTGTTATTAATAAATTTATACCCGATTAAATATTTAAAATTAAAGCCTTTAATAAAAATAATTATATTAATTTTATATAACGGCCGGTTTATTTTTAACTATTAATTTAATCAAGGGGTTTATATTAATAAAGGTATTAAAGGTTTTAAGTAATAAGTAATCACGTTTAATAATAATAATAATAATATTTTAAGTAATTAAGTTATATTATAAGCTGGTAAGTTTAAAGATTATTTTAAAAAAAAGTAATAAATATAATTATATACTATTTATATCTTTTATTCTTAATAACGGAATATAATATTAAATATTAAATCGTTAAAATAGCTAATTACTTTAATTATTTTAAATCATTAAAATAATTAGTTATTTTAGCTATCTTTTTTATTACGTAACTTAAATATAGCTTATTTTATCGTGATTTGTTTTTTTAATATTATAATTAAAAATTATTTATGTTAATCTTATTTAAACTTAATAACTTAACCAGGTTATAATACGATTTTTCCTTTTTTAAAGTTTTTATCTTTAAAACTTATTATTTTTATTCCTTTTTTACCGTAAGTATTTTTTTTATATCCTTTTTATTATATTTAATTATATTAATAAATCGATTTTTAAACGCGTAACTCCTTTATTTTAACGTAAAACCTTTTAACGTAATTCCTTTTTTACAGCAGTTTTATTATCCGATCCGGTTAATATAACACTTTATTTTTATTATAAACGTTATCGATTAAAATATAAAGTTTTTAACTTTGATTTTTTTATTATTTATTATATATTTATTATAACCGAAATTAATACGATATATCCGGGCTTAATCCGGAGCAATTATAAAAAGTTATATTTTAATATCGTAAATTAAAATTAAAGCTAAAAGTTATAAAAGAAAAAGCTAATACGGTTAATATAAAATTACGTTATTTTTACCGTTTCAAATATATATAATATAAAAAAATAATAAAAGCGGTTTTTTATAATATTAATAATTTATAAAAATTAAAAAAGTTAAAAACGGAAAAGTATCGAATAAAAGATATGCGTTTTATAAAATTTATTAAAACGTTTATAAATTTTAAAGTTATTTCGGAATTTAATTAATTTAAAATAAATATATCGGGTAATTTTAATTAAAATATTATTTTTATTAACGTTTTCGTCGACGTTAATAAAAACCTTTTAAAAAGTATTAAACGTTTATTAAGTATTTAACGGGTTTTTATATATTTTCGAAATTATTATATTTCTTTTATTTAGCTTTATATTTTATCCGTCCATTTTTTATTTATACGTTTAAATCTTTTTTATTTCGTATTTATTTACTTTTATTTCGACGTTATTTTGTTTTATTTTTATAACGCTTATATCCGTTACGTTCTTAAATAAAGAAATATAAAAAATTAAATAAATTTTAATTTTTAATAATAAGTTTAATTCGTAATTATTTTTTAATATTTTTTTAATAATTAAATATAATCCGATATACTTATAATCGAGTTTTTTATTAAATCGTTTTATTATAATATTTTATATAATTAAATAAATTATATTTCTTTCCGAAAGAATTAATTTCTTTAATCTTTTTTAATTATAATATATGTTTATTTATTAACGTATAAATTTAAATTTTGTTTTTATTTTTTTATATAATTATTTAAATTATTTTAACGTTAATATAATTTTAATATTATTTAATTCTTTTTTATAAGCATTTCGGTAAACGTCCGGGGTAAATCCGAAATTAGCGTTAATAAATATTGTTTATATATTTTTATAATAAATTATATTATAAGCTAATTATGTAATAAATAATTATTTTATTTAATTATTTTATTTATAATTAATATATTATCGAAAATAAGTTTTTAATATTTAATTAATTCGTTTTATTTATTTAATTACTTAAGGTTTAATTTTAATTTTATAATAAGGTTGTATTAAAATTTCGATATAAATGTTATTTCTTTATCGGAAATAATTTCGAATATAAAGTTATATATTATTATAATATATTGTAAAAAAATATATACTATTTATTTTATATCGGTGTTTTCGTTATATAAAATAAAATAAAAAAACGTTATAAATCGGTTAATAATTACGAATATGTTATTATAACCGTTACGTGTTATTAAATTGTTAATATCGGTAATTTAATAATAAAATTAAATATAATAAACTTTTATAATCGTTTATTAATTAATAATAGTTATAAGTTTCCGTAAAGTTTATATCGTTATCGTATTTATTATATTACTAATTTTATTTTATTAAATACGTAAATCCGTTATAATTGTTTAAAGATTTTATAATCTTTTAAGTATTTATATAAAGGATATTCGTAAATATTTTATATTAATTATTTTTATAATTTTTATAATATTTATAGCTTTTTTATTTATTTCTTTATTAATAATTTGTTATTATATTATTCGATTTACTTATATAAGTTATTTTAAATAATTTTAATAATAATAATTTATCATTATCTTAAAAGATTTTTTAATATTTATCGGAATACAGTGAATTTAATTAATATATTTGTTTTTATAATAAGTTATTTATTAATAACATTTACTTATCCGTTTCTTAATCCTTTTTTATAAATAATAATATAATCGAATTCCGTAAAATATTTAACGTATTATAACTATTTTCCGTTAAAGATTTAAGTAATAAAAAAATATATAATATTTTTATAATTAATATAAACTAATATTTAAATTTTTTAAATACGTTAACTGTTATGGCCTGATTAGGCCAAGTGGGGCAGGCAACCCTATTCGTTAACGGTATTACCGGAAGAATAAAGGCATAAGCCAGCTATATTTAACAAAGCCATAAAAAAAGCTATATATGGATCCGTCATGATCCATAGATTTAAAGGTATTAGTTAGATCCGTTACGATTTAAGGATTTAATATAACCATATATTTTAATGTTAGGAATAAAGGATATAAATAATATATAATTACGTTTATTACCTTTTTTTTAAATAGTTTTTAAGCTTATTAGTTTATAATATAACTTAATTACTTAAAGCATTTTTTTTTTATTATCATTAAACGTAATTATTTATTACTTAAAACCTTTAATACTTTTATTAATATAAACCTTTTAACTGGATTAATAATTAGGAATAAACCAGCCGTTATACGTTATAAGCTTTTATTTAATAATATTATCAGCTTTAAATAATATCCGATATTATGTTTTTTTTAAGCTAAAACTTTTAACAGGTTATTTAATAATTACTTAAACGAATCGAATAAATTAAGTAAATAATAACTATATTTACGAATTAAAAGGTTATACCCGTTAAATTTAAGTTTAAAAAATTTAAACCTTATAATAATATTACCTTTATGCGATTTTTTCTTATTATAGCTATAACTTATTTATATTAATAACGTTATATATATATTACGTATTATGGCCTGACTAGGCCAAGTGGGGGCTGGTAACCCTACTCGTTAGCGGTACTGCCGGAAAAATAAAAACGTAAGCCAGCCACATTTAATAAGCCATAAAAAAAGCTACACATGGATCCGTTATGATCCATAAATCCAAAGGTATTAATTAGATCCGTTACGATCCAAGGATTTAACATAACTACACATTCCAGTATCAGGAATAAAAGATATAAATAATATATAGCTATGCTTATTACCTCTCTCTTAAATAATCTTTAAACTTATCAGCTTATAATATAACTTAATTACCTAAAACACCTTTCTTTTTATTATCACTAAACGTAACTACTTATTACTTAAAACCCCCAGCACTCCTGCTAACATAAATCCCTCGACTGGACTAATAGTTAGGAATAGACCAGCCGTCACATTACGGAAACGGATAAAATTCTTAATATCGTTTTATATTTTACCGGGGGGATAATTTAATGGTTTAAACCCATTTTAAATGCCTTCGTAAAAATAAAAGAAAAAGAAAGATTTACGGAAATTAAATACTTTTTCGAAAAATATAAAAATTTCGAGGAAAAAGTAAAAGCTAATTACGGAAATCCGGATAAAGCCCGAGCCGTTACGTAATAACTTTTAACCTTTAAATAAAAAAAAGCAGCTTATACGTATACCGCGTAATTTAAATAATTTATTATTAAAATAAATTAAGTTAATAACAAATCCTTTATCGATACGTTTTATTAAGGATTTAAAAACTCGGTTAAAAATGAAATTATTATATAAAATAAATTAAATGTTTTCGATAAATTTATTACTTTAATAATTAAAATCGATAATAAATAATTTAAATAACGTTAAGAAAAAAAAGGATATTATATACTTAAAAAATTTAAAAAATACCAGAATAATAAAAATTAAAATTAAAAGCTTACCGATATATTTTACGGGACGGTACCAGGATTAATATTATTTAATATGATACGAAAAGATAAGCAATAAATTAAATGTTATAATTATAATAAGATAAAATATTTTAAAAAAAAATGTAAAAGATTTAAGTAAAATATAAATTAAAAACCTGTACCCGAAAAAAAGTAACCTTTTGCCGGTAAAAAAACGTTCGGAATAATCCGTTACGTATATTCGGATAATAATATTTATTAATAAAGATTATAAAAAACTAAATAATTAATTTAAGCCGTTATAAAACGATAACGTTAATAATAATAAAACGAATACTTTAATAACGATAAAAAAAAAGTTTTTACGGAAATTTATTTCGTAAAAAAAAAAAAATTAAAACAATTAATTAATTAGTTTAAAAAACGATAAAATTATAAATTAAAAGAAATATATAATATTTACGTTAAACGATTTTAATAACGTTTTAAAAAGTAACGGTTTAAAATTTATTTATAATAGCTTTATAACTGGGATAAATTTATTAATTAAAAAATTTAAATTCGGACGCCGTATTTTTTAAAGTATTTTATTAACTGTTAAAAATACGAATATTATTAATATAAGGAACGAAAAATCGGTATTATTAACCGAATTAAATAAATAGTTAAAAAAAGATTCGATTTTTTATAACAGGAAAAAAACGAAACCGATTAACGATAGTATAAGGAAATTCGGCGCTATTATAATTACGTACCGTACGAATAAAAGTGGTTAAAAAAGATATTTTACCCCGGAGGATATTAAATATGTTATTATAACGAATATATATATTAAACGTTAAAAGCTATAAAGATCCGGAACGAGATCGAATAATAAAAATACAAAATCCGATATTAAAAAAATAAATTATTAAATACCGATTTATACACGTTTAAAAATTTATTAAAAAAAATAACCTTTAATAAAATTAGCTTTAAACATTTTTATAAAAATTTAATAATAAAAAAATAACCGTATATATAAAAAAAAATTAATAAGGAAAAATATTATAATAACTTATACAACGCCGTATAAATTTACGGTAAAAATTTAAAATAGTAAAGCCGTTTATACTAAGGCCATAAAGCGGTATTATAAGGCTTAAAAATGTAATACGATATTTACGAGCTATTTTAAAAGTTTAAAAACGATACGGATATATTATAATACAAATAAAGGTTAAGGATAATTAATATACCGTTATAATAAATAACGGAGCCGAAAATAATTATATAACCCCGAAATTATGTAATAAGTTATAATTATTATAAAAAAAGAAATAATATTTTTATAACATAATAAAAGCCGAAGGTTATATTTTTAATACGACGAAAAAAAAGTATTACGAGAAACCGATTAATTTAACGTATATATTGAAAAATAAAAATAAAACGTTATTTTCGATATTATGCTTTTAAAAAGATACGATATAATCTTTAAATAACTATAGCTGTATTAATATAATTTATCGATTAATTAAAAAATTGGTTAAATAATATTCCTTTATCTTTTAAAGACCGATAATAACTTAAAAAAAAATCTTAATACTTAATAAATAATAAGTACGGGTATAAGGATATAATAAAAATTTTATTAAAAGGAATATAACGAATTAAAAAAAAAGGATACGAAAAAAGGATTAAACGAATTATTATATTTATCCGATAACGATTCCGCTTTTTTAATAATATTTTAAAAAAAGAAAATACGACGATATTACGAATACGTAACGTATTATTATAATATTATTAATACGATAAAATATTTCGCGAAAAATTTAAAAAAAGATTATTAAATCGTAATAAATAAAATCATAAGATTATCTTTATAAAAAAAAAGACGTTACGATTCCATAAAATTTATAACCTTAACGAAATCGAATTTAAAAAATTACGAAAATACCTTAAAAATAAGTTAATAAAAGGATATATTTAACGATTAAAATTATTAATAAAATACTTTATTATATTTATACTTAAAAAAAACGGCAAATTACGATTAATAATCGATTATCGATAATTAAATAAAATTATTATTAAAAACCGAATACCGTTATTATTTATTATTAAGATAAAAAACCGTTTATACGGAGTTAAATAATTTATTACTTTAAATTTTAAGGATAAGTATTATTATATTAAAATTAAACCCGGAAATAAGTAAAAAACAGTTTTTAAAATAAAATACGGCTTATTCGAGTATTTAGTTATATTTTTCGGATTAATTAACGTATTAATATCGTTTTAACGCATAATTAATTACGTTTTACGAAAATATTTTAATGTTTTCGTCGTTTATTATCTTAACGATATCTTTATTTATTCGGAATTAAAGGAATAGCATAAAGAATATATATATAAAGTATTATAAATATTATAAAACGTTAATTTATTAATAGAACCCGAAAAAAGTGTATTTTATATATAGGAAATATGTTATGGCCTGACTAGGCCAAGTGGGGGCTGGTAACCTTATTCGTTAGCGGTACTGCCGGAAGAATAAAAACGTAAGCCAGCCACATTTAATAAGCTATAAAAAAAGCCATATATAAATCCGTTATAATCCATAGATTTAAAGGTATTAATTAAATCCGTCACGATTTAAAGATTTAATATAATTACACATTTTAATATTAGGAATAAAAAATATAAATAATATATAATTACGTTTATTACCTTTTTCTTAAATAGTTTTTAAGCTTATTAGCTTATAATATAATTTAGTTACTTAAAGCACCTTTTTTTTTATTATCACCAGACGTGATTATTTATTACTTAAAACCCTAGCACTCTTATTAACATAAACCCCTCGACTGGACTAATAGTTAGGAATAAACCAGCCGTCACAAAATGGAATTCCTCGGATATATTATTACCCCTAAATATATTAAAATAAATTTTAAAAAAATCGCGACTATTAAAGATTAAAAAATGCTTATTAATATAAAAAAAATACAGGCTTTTCTCGGTTTAATAAATTATTATCGGAAATTTATATAACGATTTAAACATATTATAACACCTTTTACGGAATTAATAAAAAAGGATAAACGGTTTATATGGATTAATAAAGTAAATAAATCTTTTAAAAAGCTACAGGACGTTATTATTAACGAATTAATACTTATTATATACGATTTTAAAAAACCCGTTAAATTAAAGACCGACGTTTTAAACTACACCTTTAAAGCATAAATTAAATAATAAAATAAAAAATAAAAATTATACCTTATCGTATTTTATTTTTATAAACTTATTAAAACCGAATTTAATTATTTAATTTACGATAAAAAATTTTTTATTATTATTAACGCATTTAAAAAATTTAAATATTATTTTATAAAAAATATGTATTAAGTTAAAGTTTATACCGATTATAAAAATATTATATTCTTTTTTATTATTTAAACCTTTAACGGAAAATAGTTACGATACGCCAAATATTTTACGGAATTCGATTATATTATTATTTATAAAAAAGGATTAAAGAACGGATAAGCAAACGTTATTAATAAACAGCCTATTATAAAAAAAAAGTATATACTAATTAAATACGCGGTATTCCGATAAACGCCAGAAAAATACTTAAAATAACGATAAATTTCTGTTATTAAGATTATTTAAAATAATTTATATAAATAAATCGAATAATATAATAACGAATTATTAACAGAAAAATAAATAAAGAAATTATAAATATTACGAGAATTATAAAAATAGTTAGTATAAGAGATTTATAAATATCTTTTATACGGATATTTAAAAGATTATAAAATCTTTAAACGATTATAACGGACTTATATATTTAATAAAATGAAATTAGTAATATAATAAATACGATAACGATATGATATATATGGAAAATTTAAAATAAGACGATATAAACCTTACGGAGAATTATAATTATTATTAATTAATAAACGATTATAAAAATTTATCATATTTAACTTTATTATTAAATTACTAATATTAAAAAATCTAATAATACGTAACGGTTATAATAATATATTCGTAATCGTTAACCGATTTATAAAGTTTTTTTATTTTATTTTATATACCGAAAATACCGACGCGGAATAAATGGCATATATCTTTTTACGATATATTATAACGATATACGGTTTTATATTCGAAATTATTTCCGATAAAGGAACGATATTCGTATCGAAATTTTAGTAAAGTTTTATAATAAGATTAAGATTAAACCTTAAGCTTACGACAGCTTTTAAACCTTAAGTAAACGGATAAATAAAACGAACTAATTAAATATTAAAAACTTATTTTTAATAATATATTAATTATAAATAAAATAATTAAATAAAGTGGTTACTTATTATATAATTAGTTTATAACATAGCTTATTATAAAAGTATATAAACGATATTTATTAACGTTAATTTCGGATTTATTTTAAACGTTTATCGAAACGTTTATAAAAAAGGACTAAATAATATTTAAACCATATTAACATTAGAATAATTTAAATAATTGCATAAAAAAATAAAAAAAAAGCTCGAATTTATACGTTAACGAATAAGTAAATATTATAATTAAAAATGGTTAAAAGGATTAACTTTTTCGGAAAAAGATATAATTTATTTAGTTATAAAAAATATTACGATAAAATAACTTAATAAAAAACTCGATTATAAATATATCGGACCGTACCTAATTATTAAAAAAATATCAGAAAATAATTACGAACTGGATTTATTATTAAAAGTTAAAATTTATTTAATCTTTTATATTTCCTTACTTAAAGACGTAATAAATATAAACGTTATAAAAATAGGACGAAACGATATCGAAATAAAAATAAATAAATACGAAGTAAAAACAATCTTAAACATGTAAATAAAAGATGGATAAATAAAATATAAAATTAAATAAAAAAGATATAATAATTTCGAAAATATATAAAAACCTGTTAATTACTTAATAAACGTTTAATACTTTTTAAAAATTTTTTATTAACGTTAACGGAAATGTTAATAAAAATAATATCTTAATTAAAATTACCCGATATATTTATTTTAAATTAATTAAAATCCGAAATAACCTTAAGATTTATTAACGCTTTAATAAACCTTATAAGATGTGTATTTTTTACCCGATACTTTTCCTTTTTTAACTTTTTTAATTTTTTTAAAAATTAAAAATTACGACGAACCATTTTTTTCTTACGATATCGAAAAAACTCTTATAATTTTCGGAGATATTAAAAACGCGTAATAACCTTATTTATCTCTTTTTAAAAACGAAGAAATTATTTTTCGGTTAATACCTTTTTACGTTTTAAATAATTTTATTTATAAACGATATTTTAAAAAAAATTAATTAAAATCCCCGAGTTATCGTATTACTGTTTATATAAAATGCAATTTTAATAATAAGTAAAACTTTTAGATATTACGTATTATTTTTTATAACGAAAACAGGAAAAATAAGGTATAATTTCGAACTTAAAAAATAAAATATAAAAAGTAAAGGCTTTACGATTTTCCCGTTAATTAATCCGGCGATAAGATTTAAAAACACGATTAATTATAATGAAAAAAAAAAAAAAGGATAAAAACATAAGGACGGAAAAAACTTATAAAAAATAAGTAAAAGCACGGAAATTAGGTTTTAAGGATAAAAACCCTAAAAGGGGAGAGATCGTATTATGGCCTGATTAAGCCAAATAGGGTAAGCAACCCTATTCGTTAACGGTATTACCGGAAAAATAAAGGTATAAATTAGCCATATTTAATAAAGCCATAAAAAAAGTTATATATAAATCCGTTATAATTTATGGATTTAAAAGTATTAATTAAATCCGTTACAATTTAAGGATTTAATATAACCATATATTTTAATATTAAGAATAAAGGATATAAATAATATATAACTACGTTTATTACCTTTTTCTTAAATAATCTTTAAGCTTATTAGCTTATAATATAACTTAATTATTTAAAGCACCTTTTTTTTTATTATTACTAAACGTGATTACTTATTATTTAAAACCCTTAGCACTTTTATTAACATAAACCCTTTAACTGGACTAATAGCTAGGAATAGACCAGCCGTCACATTAACGATAATAAGAAATTTTTTATCGTAAATTAAATATTTAAATTCGGTTTTAATAAGTTTATAAAAATAAAATACGATAAAATATAATTTTATTTTATTTTATTATTTAATTTATGCTTCGAAAATATAGTCCGAAACGTCGGTTTTTAATTTAACGGGTTTTTTAAAATCGTATATAATAAATATTAATTTATTAATAATAACGTTTTTTAACTTTTTAAAACATTTATTTACTTTATTAATTTATATAAACCGTTTATCTTTTTTTATTAATTCCGTAAAAAATATTATAATATATTTAAATCGTTATATAAAGTTTCGATAATAATTTATTAAGCCGAAAAAGGCTTAAATTTCCTTTATATTAATAAATACTTTTTAATCCTTAATAATTACAATTTTTTAAAAGTTTATTTTAATATATTCGGGGGTAATAATATATCCGAAAAATCCTATGTTTTATATATAAAATATACTTTTTTCGGGTTTTATTAATAAGTTAACGTTTTATAATATTTATAATATGATATATATATATTTTTATGCTATCTTTTTAAATTTAAATAGATAAAAATATTATTAAAGTATTTTTATAAAATATAATTAATTATATATTAAAACGATATTAATATATTAATTAATTTGAAAAGTATAATTAAGTATTTAAATAAACTGTATTTCGTTTTAAAAGTTATTTTTTACTTATTTCCGGGTTTAATTTTAATATAATAATATTTATCTTTAAGGTTTAAAATAATAAATTATTTAGTTCCGTATAAACGGTTTTTTATTTCCGTAATAAATAATAACGGTATCCGGTTTTTTATAATAATTTTATTTAATTATCGGTAAATGATTATTAATCGTAATTTACCGTTTTTTTCTAATATAAATATAATTAAATATTCGGTTCATAATTTTAATTATTAAATATATTCTTTCGTTAATTTATTTTTAAAATATTCCCGTAACTTTTGAAATTTAATTTTATTAAAGTTATAAATTTTATAAAATCGTAACGTTTTTCCTTTTATTAAAATAATTTCGTAATTTTATTTATTATATTATAATAATCCGTTTTTAAGTTTTTTACGAAACATTTTATCGTATTAATAATATTATAATAACACGTTACGTATTCGTAATAATATAATCGTTCTTTTTTAAATGTTATTAAAAAAACGGAATTATTATTAAATAAACGTAATAATTTATTTAATCCTTTTTTTCTATGCTTTTTTTTAATTCGTTATATTTTTTTAATAAGGTTTTTATCGTATTTCTATGCCCGTATTTATTATCCGTTAAATATTAAAAGAATTTCTTTTAAATTATTATCGGTTTTTAAAAAATAAAGGAATATTATTTAATTAATTTTCCAATTAATTAATAAATTATACTAATATAGTTATAATTATTTAAAAATTATATCGTATTTTTTTAAAAGCATAATATCGAAAATAACGTTTTATTTTTATTTTTCAATATATACGCCAAATTAATCAGTTTTTTATAATACTTTTTTTTTGTTATATTAAAAAATATAACTTTCGGTTTTTATTATATTATAAAAATATTTTCTTTTATAATAATTATAACTTATTATATAATTTTAAGGTTATATAATTACCGTCGGCTCCGTTATTTATTATAACGGTATATTAATTGTTTTTAACTTTTATTCATATTATAATATATCTGTATCGTTTTTAAGCTTTTAAAATAATTTATAAATATCGTATTACGTTTTTAAGCTTTATAATACCGTTTTATAATTTTAATATAAACGGTTTTATCTTTTTAAATCTTTATTATAAATTTATATGTTATTATACGGGTTATCGTAAATTTCTTCCTTATTAAATTCGTTTTATACATACGGTTATTTTTTTACCGTTAATTTTTTATAAAAATATTTAAACTTAATTTTATTAAAAGTTATCCTTTTTAATAAATCTTTATAAATATATAAATCGGCGTTTAATAATTTATTTTTTAACATCGCATTTTATATTTTTATTATTCGATTTTATTCCGGATTTTTATAACTTTTAACATTTAATATATATATTTATTATAATAACATATTTAATATCCTCCGGGGTAAAATATTTTTTTTAATTACTTTTAACCATACGGTATGCGGTTAACGTAACGTATAATTTTTTTATATTATCGTTAATCGGTTTTATTTCCTTTTTATTATAAAAAATTAAATCCTTTTTTAATTATTTATTTAATTCGGTTAATAATACCGATGTTTCGTTCCTTATATCAGCAATATTCGTATTTTCGATAATTAATAAAATATTTTAAAAACTATAAAGTTTAAATTTAAATTCTTTAATTATTAAATTTATCCTAATTATAAAATTATTATAAATAAATTTTAAATCGTTATTTTTTAAAATATCGTTAAAATCGTTTAACGTAAATGCCGTATATTTTTTATAATTTATAATTTTATCGTTTTTTAAGCTAATTAATTAATTTCTTTTTTTCTTTTTACGAAATAAATTTCCGTAAAAGCTTTTTTATTATTATTATTAAGGTATTTATTTTACCGTTATTAACGTTATTATTTTATTACGGCTTAAATTAATCGTTTAATTTTTTATAATCTTTATTAATAAATGTTATTATCCGAATATACGTAACGGATTATTTTAAACGTTCTTTTACCGGTAAAAGGTTACTTTTCCTTAAATACAGGTTTTTAATTTTTATTTCGTTTAAATTCTTTTTATATTTGTTTAAAATATCTTATTTTGTTATAATTATAGCATTTAATTTATTGCTTATTTTTTCGTATTATCTTAAATAATATAAATTTTAATACCGTTTTATAAAATATGTCGATAAGCTTTTAGTTTTAATTCTTATTATTTTAATATTTTTTAAATCTTTTAAATATATAATGTTTTTTTATCGATATTTAAATTATTTATTATCGATTTTAATTATTAAAATAACGAATTTGTCGAAAATACCTGGTTTAGTTTATATAATAATCTTATTTCTAATTAAGTTTTTAAATCCTTAATAAAACGTATCGATAAAAAATTTATTATTAATTTAATTTATTTTAATAATAAATTGCTTAAATTATACGGCGTACGTATAAGCTGTTCCTTTTTATTTAAAACTTAAAAGTTATTACGTAACGGCTCGGGTTTTATCCGGGTTTCCGTAATTAGCTTTTACTTTTTCCACGAAGTTTTTATATTTTAAAAAAAAACGTTTAATTTCCGTAATTCCTTTTCTTTTTTATATTTATAAAAGCATTTAAAATAGGTTTAAATTATTAAGTTATCTTTCCGGTAACACATAAAATAATATTAAAAATTTTATTAACTTTTATAATTATTATATAATATTATTAATATAAATAAATTACGGCTGTAATAAAAAAAAGTTATATAAAGGTAATGCTATTATAAAGTTTAAATTTTTTATATTTAAATTTAACGGGGTTAATTTTTTAAGTTACGGTTATAATCGTTATTTACTTTATTTATTCGATCCGTTTAAATAAAAAGTTAATAATTTATAAAAAGTTTTAATTTAAAAAACATAATATCGGATATTATTTAAAGTTAATAATATTATTAAATAAAAGCTTATAACGTATAACAGCCGGTTTATTCCTAATTATTAATTTAATCGAGGGGTTTATATTAATAAAAATATTAATGGTTTTAAATAATAAGTAATTACGTTTAATAATAATTAAAAAGAAATGCTTTAAATAATTAAATTATATTATAAGCTAATAAATTTAAAAAGTATTTAAAAAAAAGGTAATAAATATAATTATATATTCTTTATATTTCTTTTTCTTAATACCGGAATATAATATTAAATATTAAATCGTTAAAATAACTAGTTACTTTAATTATTTTAAATTATTAAAATAATTAACTATTTTAATTATCCTTTTTATTACGTGACTTAAATATAGCTTATTTTATCGTGGTTATCCCTTTTAATGCCATGGTTAAAAATTGTTTATGCTAATCTTATTTAAGCTTAATAACTTAGCCAGGTTATAACATTTTAATTAAACCGCTTATTATAACGATAATTATTAAATGTACCGAAATAATAAAAAAAATATAAGATAATATTTAAAAAAGCTTAAAAAATAAAAAAAGATGAATAATTAATTATTAAAAGCTATATTTATTATTAGCTTTTTAAATACTTAAAATACTTTATTACTTATTATTAGCATTTAATTATTAAAAATAATAAAAAAACTAAATTTTTAAAGTGCGTATATAATTTTAACCCTTTTTATAACTTATATAACTTTTTAAATAACTTAAAAAAGGCATAATTAAACGATAATTAAACTTTTAACTTTTAAAATAAAAAAAAGCTTTTATAAAATTATATTTATAAAAACGAGCTTAAATGGCTTAAATATTTTAAAGCTTATTCCGAATATTTTATTACGGATAATAGTAAAAAGAAACTCGTTTAAAAATATATATATTACACTTTTCTTTTTTATAATTTATATAACGCTTTGTTATAACCTGGCTAAGTTATTAGGCCTAAATAAAATTGGCATAAATAATCCCTAACCATGGCACTGGAAAGGACAGCCACGATAAAATAAGCCATATTTAAATTACGTGATAAAAAGGATAATTAAAATAGTTAATTATCTTAATAATTTAAAATAAGTAAAATAACTAATTATTTTAACGATTTAACGGTTAATATTATATTCCGGTATTAAGAATAAAAAATATAAATAATATATAATTATATTTATTACCTTTTTTAAAAATAATTTTTAAACTTATTAACTTATAATATAACTTAATTACTTATTATTTAAAACCTTTAGCACTTTTATTAATATAAACCCCTTAATTAAATTAATAGTTAGGAATAAACCGGCCGTTACACGCTTTAAAAATAGGATAAAAGTTAAAAAATAACGATAACTTTTTAAATACGAATTTAAATATATTAAACGGGGTTTTTTTAAAAAAAGAATTAAATATTTTTAAAATTTTAATTAATTAATTAATAAAAAAATTAAATCACTTTAAAGATTTAACTTTTAAATAATTAAGCTAACTTTTATCGTTAAATACGATAAAAGATATAATTAATATTCGGAAAAATATTAAAACAACGGGATAAATAACTTTTTTATATAATATTTATAATAATTTTAATTATTTATTTTCCCGAAGTAATAAACGAATATATTAAAAACGTTTTATACCCCCGATATAAAAATATATTATAATATATTATAAATATTATATTTATACTTTTTACTTATTTATAAAAATAAAATACCGTACCTTTTTAACTTTTAAATTATAATCTTTTATTTATTATAATTAAAGAATTCCCGACAATACTACGGTTAAAAAATACCATATCTTTTTAATAATTAAAATAATTTAATACCATTACGGAAAACGTAAATAAAGCGATT
The DNA here is from genome assembly GCA_023313575.1 of Eutypella sp. D-1. Lineage (NCBI taxonomy): Eukaryota > Fungi > Ascomycota > Sordariomycetes > Xylariales > Diatrypaceae > Eutypella > Eutypella sp. D-1. Next base: position 319,529 of record JAJTTP010000016.1, on the reverse strand, counting down.
ATTTAAACGATTAATATTAAAATTACGCTATATAAAAAGCTTAAAAATAAAAGAAAACAACTTATTTAAAAAGCTTTTAAAGTTTTCGTAAAGAATTAAACGGTAAATAGTTAAATAAAAAGCTTTTTATAAAATTTATATTAAGAATTTCGTAAAATTTAATAATTAACTTAAAATTAATATACCTTATAAAGATTAAACCTTTTAAATGTTTATTAATTTAAAATTATAAAAATATTACATTTTCTTTTTATTATAAAATATTATAGAAATTTTTAAATTTAAAAAGCAAACCGTTTACCGACTTAAAATAATAAATAATAACTTAATTACTTACGATAAAAGTTATATTTCCCGCAAAACGGTCCTTTTTTTAATAACTATTTAAAAATATCTTTAAATTATTATTTTCGATATTACGGATATAATAAAATACGATATTATTTTAAATCTTTTTTAATTATAATATTAAAACCTTAATATTAATTAAATAACTTATTAAATAACGTAGTTAGAAATTATAACTATTATAACTAAAATAAAGTTATAATAAGCTGTTAAAATTACTTATATTAAAAATTATTAACTTTATTATTTAATCCGAAAAAATAAATAAAAATTAAAAATTAAAATAGACTTAATACTTAATATTTTTAAAAAATACGCTAGGATTAAAAAGGTATTTCGAAATAAATTTAAAAATAAATTATTAATTTATAATTAATAAAATTACCGTATCTTTATTAAAAAAAACACCATTTTTAAAAATATAAAATATATTATATAAATTTTAAAAAGTTATAAGCTTTTAAAAATAGTATAAAAAAGGATTTAAAATAAAAAACGGTAAAATACGTTTAAACGTTAAAAAAAACCTTTTTACCGATAAATTTATAACTATTAATAACTTAATAATATTAATATTAAAAACGGTTTTTTTTATTTTTAACGATAATTATAAAGGAAAATATTAATAATATTTAATAATTTACTGCTTTCGATCTTTTAAATGGCTATTATTTAATTCGTATAATTAAAAAAAATAAAAAACCACTTTTAATTACTTAAATAACTATTATAAATATTTAATTATATTTTAAAGTTTATGCAATATATTAACCAGCTTTTAAAATATAATATTTATTATTTTATAACCCTTTTTATATAAATTCGTATTTATATATTTAAACGATATTTTAATTTATTTAAATATTTTTAAAAAATATAAAAAATACATAACTTAAGTGTTAAAAGGCTTTTAAAAAAATAACCTTTTAATAAACCCTTTTAAAAATGTATAATATATTTAAAAATTAAACTTTTTAAAATTTATTATCTTCCCCGGATAAATTAAAAGTAATAAAAAACTGGCCCATTTTAAAAAATGTCATTATAATAAACATTCGGTAATTTTTAAAACTTATTAATTACGTTTAAGCTTTTATTAAAAGAGTTAACTAAATTATAACCCTTTTTACCGATTTTATAAAAAAGGAATACTAAAATAAAAAAAGCTTTTTAAAATTAAAAAACGTTATAACCTTAAATTTAATTATTAAATTACCGAACTTAAAAAAAAGTTAATATTTTGGATAAAATCGTTAATAAAACCTTTAAATAATTAAAGAAAATAATAAATAATATTTAATAACTTATTTTTTAAAGGTTTTTAAAAGATTAACATTAAAATATTTCATTCACGATAAAAAGTTATTAATTATAATTTACGCTTTAAAAAAATAAAAACCTTTTTTTATCGGCTTCGAAAAAACTTTCGATATTTATTTAAACCATAAAAGTTTAATTAAATTTATAACTTTATAAAAGCTTAACCGTTAATAAGAAATATAAATTATATTTTTATTAAAATTTAATTTTAAAATTTATTATATTAAAAAAAAGATAATATTTAAGTCAATATTTTTAACCGAAGGACCGATTATAATTTAAAAGTATTAAAAAAAACTATTTAAATATTTATTTTATAATAAAATAAAAGCTTTAAAATAAATACTCCCTTTAAGGACGATAAAAATAATAATAACAATAATAATAATAATAATAATAATAATAATAATAGTAAAAATAATAAAACTAACCGTAAAAATATTCTTAATTATAAAAAGATCTTTTTTAAAAAATGACCTTTAATAAAACATTAATATCTTATTTAAAAAAATAAATAAAAATTAAAAAACCTTTTTCCTCGAAAATTACAACTAATATAAAAAACAAATTTACGATAAAAATAACCACGGTAATGTTATATATAAAAAAGAATTATATATTTTTTAAATCTTTTTAAAAAATATTATTTATAATTATTAAAAAGTCGCGAAAACGTTTTACCGAAAAACAAAATATATAATTTCTTTAATATTAAAAAAACTGTTAAAAAGTTATCCGAAATTGTTATATTTATAAAAAAACGAAAATAAAAAAATATAAACCGTATAATTTATTATAATTTACCGAAATTTTTAATAAAATTTAAGAATTTATAGTTTAAAACTTTATTACTTTTTTTAAAAAGATTTACTGATTTAATTATTAGCGTAAAATATAGTAATATATAAATAATCGTAAATAAATTTATTAAATATAAATACTTTTTTTTATATTTTAATATTATTATAACCGAATAATTTATTTATTTATTTATTCGATATTTTTACGATAAATATAAAACTTTAAAACGAATTATTTTAAACCGTAATAAATTATTTATTTTTAAATTCGGAATTAATTTTTTTAAAAAATTAAACATTAAATTTAAATTTTCCACGGCTTATTACTTTTAAAATAACAGCTAAATAAAACGCTTTAATTAGATTTTCGAATAATATTTATGAAATTATATACATTATTAATAAAATAATTAAATAAAGTTATTATTTTCTTATATAAAACCTTTTATAACCGCGAAGTCGATATTTCCCGATTTAAATAATTATTAACCGATATATTCATTATTAATTTTATTACTTTTAAAGCCGAGAAAATTACAAACGAAATAATAATTTTATACGCTCGATTTTAAACCCGACTTTAATTTATTTAATAACGGATAACTTATTATTATAATACGAAAAAAATAGCTAACTTAATATTTAAAACAAAAATAAAATTCAATATTTTAAATATTTTAAATTAAAATTAAAAAACTCAATAATAAATTAAATTTTAAAAAATTAAAATTATATAAAATTAAACAAGTTATTTCCGATATTAATTACGAATTATTTTTACCCGGTATAAATATATACCTTATTTTTTATATTTTTATATTAAAACTTACTTTTATAAATATATTAATTTAAATTATTTAAAAACGTTTCGATTAAAAGATTTATTATATTAAGTAAATTTTAAACTTATATAAAGTTATTAATTAAATTTAATATTTTATTAAATAATACAAATATTTAAAAACTTTTTAAATATTTTAAAAATATAAAAAATTTAAATCGCTTAATTCCGGTAAATTTATAAATTTAAAAAACCTTTATTCGGAACAGTTTAAAAAAAGCTTTATAAAAATAATTAGTTTTTTTATTTTAACTTAAATAATTACCGGATTATTTAATTAATCGGTTATTAAATGAACTTTAAATTATTTTATCGTATTTATTTAATTAAATAATAATTCTTTTTATTTATTAAGTTTTTCCTTTTTACGTAATAATTTAATCCTTTATTATTTTAACTTTTCCTTTTTTTATTATAATTATTAAAAAATATTAAATTATAATATTAACTATTTATTACAAGTTTTTAAACGTTTATTTAACTTTTTTTAATTTTTTTAATTAATTTTAAACTTGTTTTATTTACTTAAATTTATTTAACTGTTATGGCCCGACTAGGCTAAGTGGGGGCTGGTAACTTTATTTATTAACGGTATTACTGGTAAAATAAAAATATAAACTTGTTATGACCGGTCGGGCCATTAGGCCTAATAGGGCTAACATAGCAAGAAAAGATCCCTGACTTAAGTTCTGGAAAAAGAGATAGCCATATTAAAATAAGCTATATGCGTTACATAACTATAAAAGATCGGTTAAATCGGTAATAATCTTAACGATATTAAATCGTTATATTCGGATATAATCTTAACGATTTAATAATAACCATATATTTTAATATTAAGAATAAAGGATATAAATAATATATAATTATATTTATTACCTTTTTTTTAAATAATTTTTAAACTTATTAGCTTATAATATAACTTAATTATTTAAAGCCCTTTTTTTTTTTTTTACCAAACGTGATTACTTATTATTTAAAACCTTTAACACTCCTGTTAATATAAACCCCTCGACTGGACTAATAGTTAGGAATAGACCAGCCGTCACAAAACTAACCATATTTAATAAGCTATAAAAAAAGCTATATATAAATCCGTTACGATTTAAGGATTTAATATAACTATATATTTTAATGTTAAAAATAAAAGATATAAATAATATATAATTATATTTATTACCGTTTTTTTAAATAGTTTTTAAATTTATTAACTTATAATATAACTTAATTATTTAAAGCATTTTTTATTACTAAACGTAATTATTTATTACTTAAAACCTTTAGCACTTTTATTAATATAAACCCCTTAACTGGATTATTAATTAGGAATAAACCGGCCGTTACATTAACTTAAATCTTTTATAAAAAATTTATAATAAATTTACCCCTGTAATAAAATAAACCGGATAAAATATATTAATAATAAAAGTTAATATTTTTAATTTTAATATAAAAAAAACCGACGCGATAATATTTAATATAAAAATTAATAAAGACCCCGGATTTCCGAATATAATTTATTTAATTTACCCGAATATTAAATCGATAAAATTTAACGTAAATCTTTTTTTTAATCTCGGATATTTTTATTTATTAATTAAAAGAACTTTTAACGTAAAAGAAATTTAAAAAAAAAACTTATTTAAAACGTAATAATTAAAAAAATTTATTTTAAAAATAAACCTTTTAAAAAAAATAATATTATAAACTATTTATTTTAAAGTAAAAAATATAAGGTTATATAAAAATAAGTTATATTATTAAAACCTTTTTTTTAATAATATAATACGTTATTAAACCTTTTTTTTAACGATATAATTTTTTTATAAAGCTTTTTTCTTTTATAAAAAGTATAAAATTATTTTTATTTAAATAATTTTTTTTTAATTAATTAACGATTAATTTAAATATTTACTTTTTTACGTTTTTTTATTATTTAAAATTAAAATTAATAATAACGGCTTTGTTATAAATAACGGCCGTTATATTAAAAGAAGTTTTATAAAATCTTTATAACATCTAGATTTTGTGCGTTATAAAACCTCGTCTAAGGTTATATCCCTAAGCGAGTATTTTGCGATAGAAGCACAAAATGTAACTTTCGTATTTTGTCTGGAAAATATTAATGGGTGTAAAGTGTACGAAGGCAAAATCACGCGTTATCTTGACGCGTAGAGTGGCGCGACGCGGTAGCCTTATATGACCAAAATGCAAGAACAAGACGGCGGAGATAAGCAAAAAACTATGATAATCCCATATTTCCCTCTTCTCCAGAGCGTTAAACCCCATACTGAGAACGATAATGCCATCCCTTCCTTCATTATATCACACACCTCTACCCGTAAAAAGGACGCCCATCGTATAACCGCCGACGTAAATTGCCGTAAGCTTTCTACGTTTTAAGAACAACGAGAGAGAAAAAGATACCCACCCAACTATAACGACAAGCAAACGAAATCACTTTAAGTTACATCGAGTCGAAACCGAGGGGAACGCGATCCGTTCTGTTTTTATAAGATGTATGCTCGTAGTTCATTAAGAGTTAACACGGGGGTAGGATACGTATTACATAATCGTCCATAGAAACAGACAGCCACACCGCCCCCCAGTCGGCAGTACCTAGGCGACTGTGTAAGACTATTAAGTTCCGAAACGTCCTTTACGAAACACTTTACGCGAAAGTATTCGTGTGCATCTAGCATGGTAATGCGTTGCAAGGTCACAAGATCCACAGCGTAGTCCGTTAAGTCCAGGTTTCATGGTCACGTTCAATCTTAACACAACCAGGGATGTCACTCTCGGTATATGGTTTCTTTTTCCACTCGATATCAGGAATGTACTTTTCCTCTTCCATCTACATCCATTCATGCAACAAAAGAGCCCACCACAAATAGCCTCGCTCCACCTCCACCTAGACTACACAACCAACACTAGTACTATTTGGAATCCTCCTTCTTCTCCTTGACGATAGACGGGAAGGGGTTATAGGAGCCGCGCTCGTCACGGAGACGCGCGATCTTCTCGACGGCCTCGTCGAGCGCGATCGGCTTGCCGCGGTCCTGCGCTGACGTGTCGTCCCGGTAGCGGACGTTGACCTGGCGGCCCTTGACTTCCTCGTCTCCGACGACTGGGGGAAGCGGATATGTCAGCCAGAGGACATCGGACAGATCAGAGGTCGGTCGGGGCGAGGGAGGGAGGGGTGAGATGAATTAATATGATATACTACTTACCGAAGATGAAGTTATACTGCGCCAACTGCCCGTTGCGGATCTTCTTCTGCAGGGTATTGCCGCTGAGGTCGACGTCGACGAACATCTTCGCCTTGTGGAAGATGGCCTGCACCTCCTGGGCGTAGGGGTAGAAGCCGACGCCGACGGGGATGACCAGGATCTGCCGCGGGCTGAGCCAGAACGGCCACTTGCCGGCGTAGTGCTCGCAGAGGATGCCCATGAACCGCTCTATACTGCCGGCCACTGTTGGGAGTGAAAGTTAGTAATTGATAAGGGTTTTTTTAACTGGGCCTGCAAAAGCTGCCTGTAATTGTCAAGCGGCAAGTATCACGTGAACCCCTTCAGCTGCTATATGTTAACGAGAAAATACTTACTGGCACGGTGAATCATAACAGGTCTGGCACAACCAGGAGTCAAGGGCTTGATGACGCGCTCCTTCTTCGCGCCGTCCTTCTCGTCCTTCGCATCCGCGGGCGCTTGCTGCGGCGCCGCCGCGGGCTCAGCAGGGGCAGCAGCAGCATCCTCCTTGGGCTTGGCCTCGGCGGTCATGTATTCGAGGCCGAAGTTCTGGGGCTGGAGGAAGTCGAGCTGGATGGTGGCGCACTGCCAGTCACGGCCGAGGCAGTCGACGATGGTGATGTCGATTTTGGGGCCGTAGAACGCGCCGTCGCCCTCATTTATCGACCAGGTGACGCCGTGTTCGGACGCCGCGAACTCGTCGAGCGACTGCCGCAGCATGTCCTCGGCGCGATCCCAGGTCTCGATCTGGCCCATGAACTTCTCGGGTCGGGTCGACAGCTTGAGCTTGAACGTCATGCCCAGAAGACCGTACATCTCGCGCAGGAAGTCGAACAGGTCCGCCATTTCCTGCTTGATCTGGTCTTCGCGGCAGAAGATGTGGGCATCGTCTTGCTGGAACCGCCGCACGCGAGTAAGACCGGACAGGGCACCCGAGGCCTCGTTTCGGTGAAGAACGCCGAAATCCGCAACTCGCCATGGTAGTTCCCTGTGCGACCGCTCTCGGTGGCCGAACATCAGGGCGTGTCCCGGGCAGTTCATCGGCTTCAAACCGAATTTCAGATTCTCCTCGAGGTCAATGACGAACATGTCGTCCTTGTAATAGTCCCAATGGCCTGAGGCTTTCCATAGTTCGGAGTTAAACATGTTGGGCGTAACCACTTCCTGGTAACCCCGCTTCCAGTACTGTTGGCGGATGTAGTCGAGAAGGGTGTTGTAAATCCTGGTGCCATGCGGGAGGAAGAAGCAGGAACCGGGAGACATTTCGTGGAAGAAAAACAGCTCCTGGTCCTTACCAATTTTCCGGTGGTCACGCTTGGCAGCCTCCTCAAGGAACTTCTTATGGGCCGCCATCTGCTTCTTGTCCGGGAACGACACACCGTAAATCCGCTGAAGCGAATCGTTCTTGTTATCACCCAGGAAATACGAGGCGGAATTCTTCATGATGGCAAACGACTCAATCCTACCGGTATCGGGGACGTGGGGGCCTCGGCACAGATCGATCAGAGGGCCATTTCGGTAGACAGTAGTGAAAGTTCCATCAGGGATCTTGTCCTTGATAATATGCTGCTTGTACTTGTTGTAGCTGAACATTTCGAGCAGTTCGTCCTTGGACAAGGTAAGACGCTCGAACTTCTGCTTCTCCTTGACAATAGACGAGACAATGGTCTCGAGCGGCTTCCAATCGGTAGTCTGGACAGCAGCACCATCCGGTAACGCCATCTCGTAGTAGAAACCATTCTCGATAGGGGGGCCGATACACAGCGAGCACCCAAACCGTCTCTCGGAAGCTTCACCGAGAATATGCGCGCTCGAGTGCCAGAAGACCTGCTTTCCCTGCTCGTCGTCGAAGGTCAAGATCTCCAGCTTACAGCTCTTCTCGAGGGGCCTCTCCAGGTCCCACAGCTGTTCCTTATCCCCGTCTAGTCTCGCAACAACGGCACGTTTATATAGACTGTTGCTGATTCCGCGAGCAATCTCTCCGGGAGTAGTCTCGTAGGATGTACCGGTCTTGATGCTACCATCAGGCATCGTGATAGTGATCGGCTCACGGGGCTTCTGGGCGAGCTCCTCATCTTGTCGCTTCTTTAATCGGTCGAACAGATCGAGACGGGTCTGGAGGAAATCGGGAGCGGGTTTCAGCTCGAGGGGGCCGGCCGAGGCATCCCCAGCGGCGGCGGCTTTCTTGTCCTTCTTCCCACCCGACTTGGCGGGTTTGTCACCACCGCTGATAGCGACGTTCTTCACCCCCTCAGCGACAGACTCGACTGCCTTTTTTGCAGCCTCCATATTTACAGTTTCTGAGTGAAAACTCAGTAGTGGGAAACGGAGAGGATCCAAGGGGGTTAGAATCCCTGGTAAAAAGAACGGAATACACTCCTCGATATCAACCGAGAAGTGAGTCAGATAAAATTAAATTGGCAATACCTAATGTTTTGGTGTGGTAATACGATAAAAGTCAAGGCTGGAAGAGTCACCCCACCTGTACGTTATAGTACCTAAGTAGGTATTGTAGTAAACACGGTGCACCCCTCGAACTTGTCTGGTAGTGGCTGATAGCGGGTTATCCCCCTGTCGCTGGGTACCTAGCTTGTCCATAGGTACGAAGTACCTAATACGATGTGATGTACCTTTGGTATGCCCTTTTCAGGATGAGGGGCACTTTGAGTACTTAGGTACTTGATAAAGCTCTGAACTTATCGATAATAATCAATATCTTATCATATTAGCACCGTATATATATCGGTACCGGTGATTTTCCGGACTAAGTTTCCCCAGAGACAAGGGAAGGTGCCCCTTTCCATAATAGGCAAGGCTTAAGTTAGACATGCTAATGGTCCAATCTAGTCCAGGTTAGGCTAGTAAATGTGTACCAGATCCAAGCGACCTAACCTCTTCCAATCAAAGCTCCAATTGGGATTTTCTTATCCAGTAGAAAAAAAATAATCGAGTTTGAAAGCTTCAATCAATCAAAGTTAAGCTACCAAAGAACTTGTTCACGTCCGTCGCATTTTCCCCCAATCGCCACAAAACAATAGCGACACGATAGCGACGGCAAATCTTCGAAATAACGGGTTCCGATACCTCTTCAATACTCAATAATGTCGTTTAGAGGCGGTGGTGCGCCGCGAGGTCGGGGCAGTTTCGGCGGTGGCAGGGGCGGTGGTTTTCGAGGTGGTATGTCGAGCTTCCTTCCCTATCTCCAGCTATTTCCCCAGCTATATGGAGAGCATACTTTAGAGAGGGAAGAAGATCCGAGAGGGGATTGATCACTGACGCGGACATTAACAACAGGCCGGGGCGGATTCGGACAGCGCGACTTCGGCCCACCAGACCAAATCCTCGAGATCGGGACGTTCCTGCACGCGTGCGAGGGGGAGATGGTATGCGAGTCGACGAACCCGAAGGTGCCGCAGTTCAACGCGCAGATGTTCCTGGAGAACAAGACGGCGGTGGGCAAGATCGACGAGGTGCTGGGCCCCATCAACCAGGTCTTCTTCACCATCAAGCCCACCGACGGCATCCAGGCCGCCTCCTTCAAGCCCGGCGACAAGTTCTTCATCGGTTCCGAGAAATTGCTTCCCATGGAACGCTTCCTCCCTAAACCGAAGCCCCCGCCTGGCGCCCCGAAGGTCAAGAAGCCAAGTCGTGGTGGTGGTGCTGGCCGTGGTGGTCCGATTCGCGGTGGGCGTGGAGGCGGCTTTAGTCGTGGTGGTAGGGGCGGCCCTTCAAGGGGCGGACGCGGTTCTTTCGGTGGTGGTCGGGGCTCCTTTGGCGGTGGTAGAGGTGGTGGTGGAGGCTTTAGCCGTGGTGGCGGCGGTGGCGGTCGCGGGCGTGGTGGGTTCAGCGGCAGAGGCCGGTAATAATGCAGTGGGCGACGATATATGATATAACTCGTGCGAACGAAGGAGGGGATCCCATCGAGCCGGTAACCGCCTCGAATGTCTGTCTCTCCCCAGACCTGGCCTGGATTGTCCGAGTCTGCCTAAGGACGACCCTTTGCCAGTCATCATCATCCCCAACCCCTCCCCCTAAGGAGACAAAAGGGCAAATTCTGGGTCGTGTCGTTTATTCATTCTACTTTTTTTCCTTTTCTACATCAATGATTCACTGCTGCTTTCATCACGAGTTTGGTCCGGGCACAACGGCGTTCCGAGGAAAATAAAATATATATTATTAGCAACCTACTGCCCGTCCACGTATTGTGATGATGCCGACAGCAGGATGCATGAGCATGAACATGAACACGTGCAGACATTGTGCAAAAAAAAAAAGAGAGACTGCCTTAACTCACCAACCCCCGTCCCCCCTAAGAACACAAGACTACCACCAGAAAGTCACAACATCACATCTCGTAAGGCAGAGACCAGCATTGCAAGACTCATTTTCATTCGTTAAGCCAGTTTTCCCCCCATAGCCGTGTCACACATGACAAGCGTTCATAAGGATGCCCTATGTAACAACGTAGGATGATGGATCTGATCGAGCCCAGATGCGCGTGCGTCCCCATTCATAACTTGTTAACTAGGTAGCTTGGTGAGTATAACTCAGTGAGTAGTATTCACTCATATTCAGTATACCATCCCATCCCTTAGTTTACACCAAGAGATACTTTCAAGTACGTATGTATGTTAAAGGCTGCGTGCATGTGCATGTGCGTTGTTGCTGAAAATAACCTAAATGATGTACTGTACTGTACGGAGGTACGATAAAAGACGATAGATGTAAAGGTCAAACCCCAACAAAAACAAGATAACCTCCCCCCCCAGCCCATGAGAAGACTCCATCCAAGTCTCAAAAGAATTAAGAAATAAAACCTGAAATAAGCAACCCACCCCCCCTTTGGCCGGCCCTGGAGGGGGGAAATCCTGCGAAAAGGGGTGGGCGGCGGCGAGGCATGTTGTTGTGTTTGTTATTTTTTGGAAACGATTGATTGTCTGTTTTGTTGTAGTTGGTGGTGGTTATGGTAGTGGTGGTAGTGGTGACAAGTGCTTGTATCGTCATCGTCATCGTAAAATAGTTCCGGAAAACGTTGACCACCCACCACCCCTTTTCCTTCCCCCCCTCGCTTCCCTTCCCTTCCCTTCCTCTCCAAACCCCTTGCTCGCTCCCAACTACCCAATTCCCCCTCCCCTAAAGAACGATCCTACCCGCTATTTCCAATCCTTGTAAATTCATTATGTTCACAAATTTCATTTCCCATCCATCCATCCATCTCATCCCATGTACAAAATAAGCGATGCCTTCCCTCCCCCGACGTTCGCGCCGCGTTGCGTGTTTCTCTTCCTTTGCGAACGAACCGGCCTGCTGACTAGACACCCTCCCTTTACCCCCCTTTTCCACAGATAGGGAGGAAGAGGAGGGGTAGAGCGAGCACGAAGCAGCCTTTCTTACATTACGAACAGCAGGTCGGTATCTATAGGGTGCCTAGTTCAGTTATCCTGCGGGTGTCTGCGAGTGTTGGGGGGTGGAGAGTTGATGGCAATGGCAATGGCAATGATAATGGTAATGGTGGTGGCGGGCGGGACTTACTCAGGGGGTGACTGCACGAGAGCTGGGGCTTCTGGGTGTACCGGGACTCGAGCTCGTCGCGGATGCTGTTGAGCAGCTGCACGTAGCTCTGCTGGGGCCGCTTCTTGAGCGCCGTGATGAACGCCCACGACATGGCGCCCGTGGCTTGGGACGCGATCGTCGCGTCGGCACTGCGGGGGAAGGAACAAGAAAGTTAGTGAATGAATGACATGTTAAATGATGCGATGTGGCTTGAAAAGACACGTGAGAAAGTTGCGATATGGGAAGGGTTCTGGATCGCATCCCGTTGGTAGGCCGTGTGTAGCCCAACGTAACCCGTCGCTCTAGAATCAAAGTCACAGCCACATTGGAGCTGTACTTTGATCTAGAGCGTGCGAAGAAAACCAAAACAAAAAAAAAAACGAAAGAAGTGAAACATTTAGGTACATGAGACCCTATCATAAAGCCAGCCCCCAAAACTCCACGTTCTGCCGTCATACATATCATACAGAACAACCCCGCATTATTATCTTCCCAGAACCACGTTTTTTGTTTCATGTAGAAATATCATAAGTCATGACCCGACCATGTGTACCACAGAAAAAGAAAAGAAAAGCAAAAACAGATAAAAAAAAAGGAAAAAGAAAAAGAAAAGCCAGACAAGACACTTTAGAACCATACGCCTATGGGTAGTAGGGGCAGTAAAACGTGAAAGGGTATACGAACGAGGTCTGGTCGTCCTTGCTTCCGGAAAGCATAATGACGTCGGCAGCGGAAGTCTTCGTGGCCAAAGCCCGGTTGTGCGCATCTTCGCCGTTGGTGGCCTTCTTGAAGAAGCCCATGATATTCCCAGCAACGCCGCTGAGATCGCCGCGCTGGTAGGAAGAGATAACACCGAGCAGGCCCTGGCCGGCCTCCTTGGCCAGGTTGGGTTCCTTGAGGATACCCTGCGTAGAGTAGATGTAAGGAAGATCGAGAGCGGTTCCGGAGTGGCACGAATCGAAAATGGCTGTCAGACGGACTCCTGCCTGGAGCGGTCGTACCATAATCCTGTGCATCTCATCGTCCGTTATGTGACCGACCTGGCGGAAATCGACTGGGTAGATAACTTCGTCGTAGCCATCAGGCTCGTCACCGTCTAGATCCTTGGTCTGGCCGCCGTGACCTGTATTCGTATTAGATACCCGAGACCGCGTATTGTCCACGCCATCCCAAGCAAAGGTGGCAAACACGTACCGGAGTAGTGGAAGAAGAGCGAGTCGTTCGGTCTCGCGTCCTTGACAAGCCAATGCATAGCCCGCAGTATGTTCTGCTTCGTGGGCTGGCTCATGGGATTTTGCTGGTCATCGGTGAGAAGGACCATATCTTCGCGCTTGTAGTTGAAATTCTCGACGAGGTAGGTCGACATGTTCCTGACATCATTGATACAGCCTCGAAGCTGGCCGCGCTGGCCGAAGTAGTTGATGCCGATAAGCAGGGCTTTCCTTCGACCGGTACAGGCGCTGTACTTGAAGGAGTAATTTTGAGGGGCACCGTGGCCGAAATATTGCGGACCCGATGGTGGCGGCGGAGGAGCGTGCATGTTGCCATGGTTGTAAGAATTCGAGCTCACCGTGGGGATTCCTTTATTTTTCAACGATGTCAGTCAGAGGTTGAAATTGGTCAGTCGCGGGGTTGTCGGGTGAGAACTCACCAGGTCGGTTATGATGGTTGGGAGGAGGAGGGTGTTGATTATAGCCGCCATACTGCTGCTGGGGAGGTGGAGGGCCCTGATATGATTTTATTTCTTCTAGTAAGCGACTGCCTCTCTACCTCTTGAGAATAAGAAAGCGCTTGAGAGATAGAAGGGATCGTTAAAAGTACCTGGTTATAGCCGCCATAGGGCTGGGGAGGAGGAGGGGGTTGGTTGTACCCGTAAGGGCTCGGAGGAGGCGGACCTCCGGCCGGGGGACCGTAATGGTTGTACTGTTGAGGAGGACTACATGAGAAGTGGGATCAGTATGTCGGAATACCTCGTATAAACTTCCTTTGTCCTACATAGTACATACGGAGGTTGGTAGTAATTTCCCGGGTACTGCTGCTGAGGTGGACCACCGTATCCGCCGGGATAGCCGTACGACATAGCAATTTACAAAATGGGACCGGCTATGAGTTGGTATTGTTGTCGGTCGGCGATAGTAGAGAGATAAAGAGAGAGAGAGAGAGGCCAAACAAAGCGATAGGGCTGGACGTCGTTTAAACACGGGTAACACGGGTTGTTGGGTGTTCTGATGATGATGGTGAGGCTATCGTAGTGGGGTTGTAAAGCTGGTGTGAGAATAACCTTGAAAGACAAAGTAAACCAGAGGAATCGATCGAGTGGTGTATGGTAGTGGCAGCTTTCAATCTTTCAAAGAAACTCGGCGTGGTTTACCCGTGGGATGGTGCTGCCAATTGATAATGACGAGGCTCTTCCTCATCGGCTAGTCGCAGGTTTACCCTTATGCTCTTTTTTTTTGGTCTTTTTTATGTATGGATGCCGTCCAAGCTGGTGGTTATGTGCTTGCTATACAACAAGTGTTTTCTCTCATAACCATAACAATAGCTGGATATAGATAGACAAGAAAACAAACTGCTTGAGGATTTGAGCCAGAAAAATGTCGAGATGATAGATAAGTCTTATATATCAAAGAGGGACAGGCCTGATAAATAAGCAAACGCAAAGAATAGGTAGATGTAGAGATTTGTAGAGATTTGGGGATTGACAATGATGTAAATCATGGATGTGTAAATGGAAATGTACTTCGTAGTGTAAGTGTACGACCACTTAGTGACCAAGACGGCCCTACCAGCCTACCAAGAACCTCTTTAGAGCCTAAAGTTAAGAGGTGTATCGATGCACTTAGAACGATGGAAAGTGGGTACTTTCTTCACTAGACATGGAATTACCGGGGGGCAGAGTCAAATTGCCAAGAATAAACCGACTGGACACACAGGTATCTGGGTACTTCTAAAGCATGGTATCCTGGATGCCTGGTACGAAGTATTATAGACTATTCTCTACCCAATCCGGGACTTATGCACCTCAGGTGCCTCCAAGCCACACTGGCCCATCCTATCTATCCATGGATGTACGTACATACTTATGTACATACAACATGCACTACTACTACTACTACGTACCCACGCATTCGATGTCTTCTTTGTGCTTGTAGTGACTTTTCGGTCTAGGTAGTTAATTACACCCTTGTTCTGTCCCAGTCCGGTACATAGGATAGGTAGGTTACGGAGTAGCCCGTAGCGCGCGATATTGCCATATACTCGTGCCAATGGGACGGCTTCGAAGTTTTTTTAGTGGGGAATCGTTGGAGAGAACTTGAGAAAACCCAACGGGGCGGTCTAGCAACGCAGAGTATGAACCCAAGAAAAACATCGGCTTTCTTTGCCGGCAGGGGAGGGAATTGGGGTGTGTGGGTGTGCTGCTGCAGTGTTGCTGCTACTGGTTGTTGGTGTAGGTATCTCTGCTATAGGTCGATCCTATATTGGACCCTATAGTCAGAGAGAGAGCAAAAGAGTTCCTATCTCCGCGTACTTCCTTGATCATATGTAACACCTACGTAGATGAGAGACATACATGCACACTAGCTATCGGAGTTAATCTAGGATCTGAGTCTATCTAGGTTACGTCCCGAGGTATATTTGCTATTATCGTCAAACATATCATGTAATTATTAGGACGAAGGCGAACCAGTCAATTGAATATAGACTTCATACTTCATAGACATTTCACACACATACATACAAAACACACATGCATCGATGTATGCAGGGTTGTGTTGGCAGGGAAATCTTTTGCAGGGGTGCCGGATCTGAGGCTTGGATGTTTCCCTCTTAGGTCGGATGGCATAACCGATTGATGGGACTTTTTGGGTTTCAATACCCCGGCCTGTCATTTTGTAGCTAACTATTGAAGAACCTACCTCGAGCCGAGTCGAACGTGCAGGGATGACGAGAGAAGGCGGCTATGTATGCGCGCGTGTCTGTGCGTGTATGTAATAGTTAGTAGATAATTCACGGAGGGTATGATCGATATTCGTCGTTGAACTACCATTCGCCATCCCGAAATGTTTAACTCCGATCATAATGGCATCCATGGATAGCAGACATGTCGATATGTACATCGGATCTTCGGGGCGCTTAATGGGTACACTACATACATGGCTTCTTGTTCAGGGTCCTCGCTATCTAGATAAACAGAATATGGCGCTTCCACGCAACTTACAACCTCTAAATCCGATGGATAGACTTTGGTAGATCATGCAAGGAATGCTCCTACGTACCTTCTATACCTACGTAATGTTTCATACTACAAGCTTATATACAGGGTTCGAAGCGACGGCTAAACCCGAGAGTTTAAAGGCCGATCTAGCCGTAACGGGACTTAAAAGTGTTGGCATTGCTAGCTCAATCTGGCAGTTATACTGCGTATCTACTATACGCAAAATCTTACCTCGCCTCGTGGCATTTCATGTGCACGGGCAGGGTGCTTGGTTGGTCTAGTTTCTATACCAGAACATACTAGCTATAGAGTCTAACGGAGATGTATAGTTAGTCAGATCTGTAACCGTTCTCTGGCGCAGCGCCATGCAGAACAAGTTCAACGTTACAACGATGCCAAGTCGCTTGACACATTTAGCGAAGGTTGTAGTATCTGGTTTTCCGGTTAACATAGGTAGTGAGCTCAAGCCCAGTCACTGCTATGCAGGCGTAGAGGTCTTTTTACCCTATATCCGTTCTCCT
Source organism: Eutypella sp. D-1 (assembly GCA_023313575.1). NCBI lineage: Eukaryota > Fungi > Ascomycota > Sordariomycetes > Xylariales > Diatrypaceae > Eutypella > Eutypella sp. D-1. The sequence goes on along the minus strand of JAJTTP010000016.1, from coordinate 302,682 downwards.
GTTACATATACACTACATACAATGACATGAAATATGGGGCACCCAAGGAGCCACGATCGTCAATAGCCCAGGTTTTGCTCGTCCCTAGCGTCCTCAGCCCCAGCAGAACCCCAGCCTGCGAGGCCCTCAGTTTCTCAGCCGCGTGGTTAGGCAGGCTTGGCCTTATTACCTTTCATCATTCACATCATTCGGCAAAAGGATTTAAGCCGGCTGGTTGAAGGCGCAGTGATGGCATCGCTTGGTCTGGGAAACTGGTGGCATTTTAACGAGCCATGGCAGAGCACTGATGCTCGTTAAGTACCGGTGGTTTTACAAATCTGTAGCCGTCTTGCTATTACTGCCCTATCGCGCTAAATTCTAAAACTAGTGGAGAGACCTTATGCTAACAGCCTTCGGCTTCTGTACCCATTCTACGTATTTTCGCGTCTATCAATTACACCGTGTATTACGTGTTTTCCGGATTCAACAGCGCGTGAACGAACAGTAGGGTAAATAATTAAAGTACTACTATAACTGGTGGAGCCGTTGACGTTAACATTGACTTCAGCCGCATTAATACTTAGGGCTTTGGTATTAAGATGCCAGGATGGCACCGGCAAGCGGCTTTCTACACTGCATACATAATCGGGGTGAAGTTGTGTACATACATAGGTTATAGGCAAGGTCGGCAAGCATGTTTTGGTTGCTCCTCGGTCCGGGGTCGAGATTTCAGCCCCTCGTCTCCACTCGCGATACCAATTGAATCACATCGCATGTAGTTGCGACAGGTTATATCGGGAAACGGAGCAAAAACTAACCTAACTACATCACCGCTCTTGTCTCAATCTTCGATTAACTACACTTTGCTTTCGCAAAACCAGCATTTCAAAATTCCAGAAAAAAATTAAAACGCAACTATATCACACCGAACGGACTTGACCGTTTGGTAATGACATAATTGCATAGCCTTCATAATGGACCCTGGATGCAGGTCGTGCTCTAGTGTGTGTAATTTGGTGCTAGTTCGCTTTAGGATTTCCGAGGACGTTGTTAGCTATTAACAGCCAGGGGAGGATGGGATGGGGATGGGGGATGGGGAAATAAGACAAAATAGAGAATAAAAAAAATTCTTCGCTGCCAGGCAGGCAGGCGGTTGGTTACACCCCCCACATACCATGCGCTATCTTTTCCCTCGGTACGGCTGTGTTTCCCGAGGGCCAAGCCCGCGCCGTGGATTACATAGGCACATGGATACATGGGAAGGGGAAGAAAGAAGAGATTTGACGTGCGTCCTATGGCAATGGAAAAACGGGAACAACGATTCTCCATCTGCAGGTCCGCTCGATCGGGTATGGCATGCGGTCATCCCGTGTCTTGACAGCTGCTGAACCACCCTGGCCCGCCGAGCCAATCAGGATGTTATACATGGCTAGCGGCTCGCTCGCCCGCCACGCCGCTGTTTGGTCCATCGATAAAGGCGAACTTCTTCTAGGGGTTAAGGAGAGAAGGGGTAAAAAAAATTGTGAATCCCGCAACATTGGAGCCCGAAGTGTGGCACATCCTGCCCCGGATCCATACCTACCCGTTGCTCTTTTTTTTGCCATGTACGCACGGTAAGATGCGGTGCGATGTTATCATATGTAGGTAGGCAAGTTGGAGCTCTGATCCAAATCGGATCGGAGATGTCTCAGATCTTAGTGTGTTCATCACGGTCTTAACCCACTCGGGCCTCGGGTTAAGATGGATAGCTTATTAACATCGGGTCTCCCACGAAAAGTGAGGGCTCCAAATCCTCTCCCATACGCGTCTCCTAAATGATAGGACTGACGAATATGCAGACTAGAGAATAGGCCCGAGGTGCCTGTCTAGCCTGGGGAGATCTTCCTCGATTCACTACATCTTTCTCGGCGTGATAGCTCCATGGCTAAGTCCAATAGTTACACCAGGTTTCTCAAAGCGGGCATTGATCGTCAGGTACAGCACTTAAGATGCTACTGACAAAGTACGTGTGAAGCCCCTCCATATAGGCGCCCATGTCCGGCACCTGAAGGGGTGTGGGGGCCGTATCGGAATCGGTAGTGTTAGTGTCTCTTCGGGATGACAGCGGGAAGCATAGCCGGCTATTGGCCTCGGAGTATGGATGATGAGCGTGTTATCCATACACAATACAACCCAATAGTTCGAGTTTAGATCCAGAGATACCCCATACCGAATGGGTAGCTGTAACCACTAGTAATTGCTCGCCTCGTAGGGCAACAGAGGTTACCTCAGTTATGATCTATATTTAGTCCAGTTGGTCTAATTGTTATAGGAACTTGAATAAGTCCCCTCTGCCCCGATGACGATCATATCGTAGGACTTCGACAAGGATACTTCCGGCTTGAATTATAGTTGCATGCAAAGCTATCGCCCAGGGATCTTCTTCATGATCATAACGCCTCATGAATCGAGAGGCAGCCAACGAAACATCGATATTTCGAAATCATTCACGGCCCTATGCCCTTTGAGTCGTGGCTTTAGGGCCTTCCGATAAACTAGCACGTACCCAGCAGTGACCATCATACTGAACTCACAGAAGTACGGTCCTTGGATATCTTATCTTCATTTTATCAAATATCTATGTTTCTCTGCCCTCTCAATAGTAAGAAGAGGAATGTACAATCGCAGGGCTGCATAACGTAGTAGTGCGTCGAACTCTACAGATACAATGCCTTATTGGGGTTTCCGGGTCCCTAGAATAGCAACGCCGTTATGACGAGACGATTGACTAAGGAGGGTAAAGGTAGAGCACCCACCCATACTTTACCCCAGACATACGTACATCAGAACAGCCTTGCTAGATTCCGGGTGGCCAAGGCCACAGTTTCATTACATTTGTGGGGTGTCTCGAGTCGGAGGGAACCGATCTAATATCTCGCCGCTTAGGTTAGCCGGCTCCCTTGTGCGCCTCCGCTAGGTAGAGCAAGCCCCATCGTCTGTTCCCACGATATCGCTGCAAGCCATCACGGTCCCGAATCTCACGTGGCATCAGACATATGTGTGGACATGTACATACTAGGGAGGGAAGGTACGCCATGGCGCTTTACGCGTAGATGTGTGTCATGCGATGTTCGAACGGTCATGTACATGTATTCCCCGAAGATTAGCCCTTTCTTCCCGCTACCCACGGCACAGGCGCCCCTCCCCCCCTTCTTCTGCACAGCCATATATGTGCATATCTTAGAAGACCCTGTGGGTTACATATGGGGTTTGCTTTTTTACCACATCGGACCACAACGTAGTTGTCACTTACGCAAATAACGATGGTGGAGGGGGGTTGTCTCAGCCCATCGTGCTTAGAAATTTGAGGGTCTAGCCCTACGTCGGACAAGGGAGCTCTGGGTATCGCACGCGCGTCTATTTAGGTGAGTATAGTCGTATGTATGGCGTCTATTTGAGACCATGCTCACCTTTCCCACCGGCTCCATTGCCTCTTTAAGCTCGTAGTCGGGTGAGATGTTCTCCTATCTCGGGTCGCTAACCCCTTTCTCCGAACACTTGTTGTCTATGCACCCGATCTAACGAATATGTGCAATTACGTTTAAGTGCATTTAGTCCTTGAATTAAATACACATGTATATAGCGAAATTCTACAGAAATGCTACCTAAATAACTGAGGTGCTTCCATAAGTCCTCATTGCGCATATTGACGTATGCAAGATAAGCGCAGGAGTCAGGGCGGCAAGGCGGTAAAGGAGTCTCTTCGCAAATTTTGACGTAAAGGACCGCACATAATGGTACACCGGAGAAGCGTCACTGACCCGTCTCTCGGATCTGGCCGACTGTGGAGTGCCGGATATTGAGACCGGATCGGGGAGAAATGCAGCGCTTATCATGCAGGCTGCATCCATTGCCGTGCTACCCAGCCACCAAAAGAAAAAAAGAAAGAAAGAAAGGCTAGGTAAGCCTGCCGATAAGATGTTGCATCGGTACAAATTGGGAAAAATACCAACTCTCCGCGGGGGAAGAAAAGTTCGATATGCTCACTTACATATGCAACAGGGCTGTGGCGCAGACAGATGTGCATGTTGTATACTGGGACTAGTTGGCGGATCATGCAGTCGAAGCATCCCAACGTAACCCACACGAACAATTCTTTCTTCCCCTTCTCTGATAATTCCTTTCACATTCGGCGTAATCAGCATATGCAACGATGGGATTTCGGATTCTCCTGTCGCATAGTAGACTGGAAAAGTGCTACGCCATAGACAGCGGTCAATAACTACCCATACACGCCCCCGCACATAGGTATGCAATATGCACCCTATTGCCATAGCATACCACCCACACATCACATCAACATCCATACATTACCTACCAGTCGATGGATAGAGCCTTCGGCACTTATCTCCGAACACACTTAAGTCTAATAATAGGACCGTATAGTCGACGTGGTAAATAGCCCAGGTCTAGAACTCTTCATGCTCACAGACGAAGTTATCACCGACCGCATCGTATCGCATATCTACCTATCCCAAAGCAAAACAATACGAAAGACGATGCGAAATCCATGCGCCTCCTTTTCTTTCTAAACTTAGACAACAGCAGTATCCACGGTAGCATGATGAGATGGAGGGCGACAAGATGATAATTTTCGTGTCGAGTGAGGAAGCATAGACATCCAGGGGATCTGGAATCCGAGGCTAGATCTCTTTCTCTTACAGGATAAGAGATAATTGCCTGAGTACTTGAGCTACTTATCTTCATACCGCCAATTTCCATCTGATCTACGGTCTACCTCACTTACACTGGGCTCATTCGCTCCTAAGAGATGCCGTACGCATGGCCTTGGGAATGACGAAAGAGAACCGTGAGTAAGCTCGCGGTCGAGTGCAGACTTTCCTAGCTCGATGCCAGTCTCGTTACTGGCTTATTGACGTCACATATATACCATGCGCTACGGCCCTAAACTGCTTATTCGGCATATATCAATGTGGTTGGAAAGGGTGATATGTGTGGCTGGTGCATCCCATAAGCCCTTGCAGCCCAGTAAGGAATGAGCGGGGGTATAAGGAGTCAGGGAGCCGAAGCCGGACAACAATAGTTGTGACGGTAAGGCGCGTAGTTCATTAGAGTAGTGTTTATTAAAGATATGTAAAGATATCTCTCGTTTTTGATATTGTTCATCCTTTTTTCCTCTCTCACCGACCCCGGATCAACCCAATATGAAATGAAATCCCGAACCCCCCCGTTCCTAAGAGTAGCGTTTTGTGTATTCTCGACAAAAGGAAAAAAACAGAGGAAAGAAAGCGCAAATAAACACCGTACTAAGTCTTGATTCGTCGTCTCATAACAGTAGGATAAGGATAAGCACTGCTTTTCATCTTTTCATTCATCTCACCTCATCCCACAATAACCCATCGGGCTTACTCCATCTTGGCATTGTTCCTGGCGCTGGCGGCAGCGGTGAGCTTGAGCGCAGCGGGGGCGTCGTCGCGGGGCATGTAGACCTCAACAAAACGCAGTCCGGGGCGGGCGGCGTTGAAGTCAGGATCGTCGAGCAGCTGGGAGAGCTCGGCCGGCGTCTTGACGGCGTATGTACGGGACCCGGAGCCCTCGACCCCACCGAAGGCCGCCACCAGGTCCTTGTACTTCCACGTTGCCACGTCGTTATACTCTGCATCCATACCGTGGATGTATCGTTCGATTGTGTAGCCATCGTTGCAAATGACGAACCTGGGATTTCAGGCATGTCAGTTCTCTTCTTCTTTTTCGGGTTTCAACCCTTTCCTTCCAAGAACGAAAAGGTTATGTAGAAGGGAAAGTGAAACTCACAGTATAACGTCTAGATTATGCCGAATCATGGTGCTGACCTCCTGGGCGGTGAGCTGGAAGCTGCCGTCACCCTCGAACAAGACAGTGCGGCGGCGCTGCTTGCCGTCGTCGAGGTCCTTGGCGGCGAGAGCGGCGCCCTGGGTGGCACCAACGGCCCAGCCGATGCTGCCCCACAGGGTCTGGTTAAGGGCTGTGACACGGGCGGGGAAGCGAGTGTCCCAGATACCGAAGTTTGCAGTGCCAGTCTCGGTAACGATGATGTCCTCAGGGCGGAAAAAGCGGTTCACGCGCTTCCAGAACCACTCCTGGGTGATGACATCACCGGCGGCTTGAAGCGCCTGCTTGTCGTCGACGGTAGGCACATTGGGCGGTGGCGGATTGACCGTAAGCTTGCTGAGGTCAATGCGCTCCGTCAGCTTGCGTAGCACGCCCCTCATCTTGACGCCCGGGTACTCGGAGTATCGGACAACGCAGTGGTCGCTATGCAGGTCGATGGTTTGCAGAGGGCCCAGCCGGAACGAAAAACCGGCGGTGTTGAAGTCGCTCTGAAGCGCCCCTACGCTAAGAATGAGGTCCGAGTTTTCGACGGCGTCGCGTACGGCCGGCTGCGATGCGTCGCCCGCGTACACGCCGCCGTAACTGGGGTGCGTCTCGTCGACCCCAGACTTGCCCATCGGCGTCACGAAAACTGGCAGACCCGTCTTGTCCAACAGGGCGTTAACCTCGGTCAGAGCGCGGTGGCGGATAGCGCATGCGTCGACTAGAACGACGGGGCTCTTGGCTGCATGCAGCGAGTTCAGGATGACGTCGACAACGTAGTTCTCGCGGTCAACGTCGTTGGGGGGCTCGGTCAGGTCGATGTGCTCGTGCAGGCGGGCACCCTCGACCTTCTTAGTGACGAGGTCCGTCGGTAGACCAATGTAGACGGGGCGGCTGCGCAGATAGCACTCGCGCAAGGCGTGGTCGATCTGGGCTGCGGCCTCGGCAGGGTCCCCGAGGCGCGCGACGGCGCAAGACACGCTCGCGCTCATGTTGGCGAAGACTTGGAAGTCGCCGTTGCCCAGCGTGTGGTGTAGCAGCATGTTCGACCGCTGCGAGATGGTCGACGGACACCCCACGATGTGCACAACCGGCACCATCTCGCTATAGGCGCCCGCCAAACCGTTGATCGCTGACAGCTCACCCACGCCGAACGTCGTCACGATCGCTGACATGCCCTTTACTCGGGCATAGCCGTCCGCAGCATAACCTGTGATAGAAAACATGAAGTGTGAGCGCTTACACTAGTTTGCTTAGATTCGTCACCCTCTCCGGGATATCCGGGCGAAGGTGACACTCCTGGAGTGTTTGGGGCTCTCCTTACCAGCATTCAGCTCGTTACAGTTGCCAACCCATTTCAGGCCAACTTTTGGAACATAATCCAGGGCAACGAGGTTGAAGTCTCCCGGCAAACCGTGAATCGAGCGGATGCCGAGCTGATGAAGCCGGGTGAATAGGTAATGGGCCACGTCCACGGGCTCCTTTAGGTTCTGTGTTCTGATATCTTTACTAGCCATGATGAAATTCGATCTATGTCTAGATTAAGGAATAAAGAAAAGTCTATGTGTAAGACTGTGAATTAGACAGCCTTTTACGACTGAGAGGGGCGGTTGGGCAGAGTTTATAGTATCTCAGTACGCGTAAGTTTTCCTCCGAGCTCGGCGGGATTTACATCTCTAGGAGCATTAAAGAAATGGTAGTTAGATAAAAGGCACGATACAATACGTGACGTGACGTGACGTTGGTATGCGTAGGTTTGTTAGTGGCACAAGGAGAGAGCGCCACATCCCACCCTGGTGGATGAACCTGGCAATTCGCCGTAGCCAATACAAATTCACCGATGAATTGGAGCGATTTGAGCCGAATCGCGAGCTCTAATCGGCCTTGAAATTTTACGGGACGATAAGACGTGAAAGAATCAGGAGATGGGAGGCTCGCGCAGTCTCGAACATCGGCTGGCGGCGGCGACCCCTCGGTCCTTTTCCCTCAGTCCCTCCTAAGTGTGGCCCCCTCTTAAATGCCACACGTCTTGCATCTGTATGATGCAATGCCGGCACGTTAGTTCGATTCTCGTCCCATCCATTTCCTATCCATTTCTTGCCAGGCCAGCCGGGAGAGCTTTAGTCGCAGCAATTTTTGGCTTTGGCTCAAGCCGCGGCCGGGCCCGGTTCTATACTACGAGGAGGTCCACCTCACTAGAACTAGTCTGCCTGTCAGCTCAATACCCGTATATACGGTGGGCTACAGCGCTGACTGTTTCAATTCCCTTTTTTTTGCCCAAAAACGCGTATAGGGCCACCCCTATGTAGATATAAATTTGGACTGCCAGCTGGCACCAAATGGGGTGTGATCCATCCTATTTAATCACACCCATCCAATCCCATTCAATCGCACCTATTCAATCGCACCCATTCTATCTATCCCATCTAAATAGGCTGTAGTGGCAGTAATGGCTGCAGTGGCTACAGTGGCTGCAGTGGCTGCAGTGGCTATAATGGCTGCGATCAAATAGGTGCGAGCGATTGAATGGGTGCGATTGAATGGGTGCGATTGAATGGGTGCGATTGAATGGGTGCGATTGAATGGGTGCGATTGAATGGGTGCGATTGAATGGGATAGATAGGATGGGATAGATAGCCCTCGATAGCCCTTAATAAGTTGTAATAAAAAGATGTAATGTTATGTATTTAGAAGGTATATAGTGGGTATATTATCGTTTTAAAAAAGTATATGCATTTAAAGGGTGCTCTAAAAATCACCAGCTGGCTGCTAGTGCACCCTTAATTCGAATTGGGGTGCATGTATTAAAAAAAAGGGAATTGAAACAGTCAGCGCTGTAGCCCACCGTACGTATAGGAAATAAGAGGGCTTTTTTAAGCTTCGTAAAACGGACCGGAATACTGGGGATTGCTGATTCGTATATACAGATCTAGATCCAGCGTCCCAGACCCGGTTCCACCTTCGGAGATGCACCGTCCAAAAAAGACGTTGGTGTTGGTGGTCTGATGTGTGCGACTACACTATGGATCTAACCATGCAGCGACCGTAGATAGAACCCACCCCGGCCCCTCCGGCGGAAACAAAGAGAGGCATTCCTGGCATTCGAGAAATCGGAGGATGTTCGGCCTCTCCACCAAAAACAGGCAATTGATAGATATGTGGTTTCAATAATTTGAGTGCATCAATTAATATTTTTCTACGGACAAGCAAAGAATTACGGGTACTCGTGAGATAAACTCGCATGTCACCTAACTAACAAAAGTAAGTGCTAAAGTATACTTTAAATTTTTCTAATTGGAATTGCGCCTCTGATATGTATGAGCGGTGATGCAATGCAATGGACCAGGAACGCCGACCGCCGCGATGCGGTGCCAATTTGCCCCTGTCTTGTCCCGTAGCTATCTTACAAATATTATCAAAAATACTCGCCAGTAATCATGTTATAGAACAGGAGTCTGGCCTAACATGATACGAGTCGAGAAGGATTTTCTTTCTGGAATTTTTTCTTGGTATCCCCATCTATTTTTCTATCTCCGCGGCAAAACACCGGGGCCCGGAATGAAAAATCCTAAAGGCCAAGACCGGAGAGCGGAACCGCGAAGGGCGGGTGTAAATTACCGGTCCGGACCCGACATATCCTAAGATCCAACTCTACTCAAACCCGACCCGAGCTAACCGCACCGACCATCCTTCCAGCCGGTGCGCCAGCGCTCCTCCCAGGTGTTGCAGTCGAAGTTGGGTTTGCCGAGCTTGCGGTTGACGGCGTTGTGGGCCTCGCAGAGCCAGCGGCCGAACTCGTCGCGGCCGCCGACGCGGAGCTGTTCGCGGCGCATGTAGGCCTGCAGGTCCTCGGCGCACACCCAGCACGGGTACAGGCGCGAGAAGGCGCCCATGAACGTGCGCAAGTCTGCCTGCTCCGCCGCCGTCGGCCGCTCGGGGTACGTTGCCGCCATTGAGTGCAATAGTGTCCACGTACTCCGCCCCAGCGTCTCCACGTCCGCGGGGCAGTCGTCTGGTAATGATGATGCGGCTGCAGCTGTTGCTGTCGCTGCTCCCGCGGCGGCGGCGGCCCCTCCGCCAGCAGCTGCCTTTAGATTCTTCGTCTGCGACGTGAAAGATGCCAGCGACGAGCACGTCCGGCAGCTGTAGCATGCGATCGCAAATTTCTCGTCAGCACACGCAAAATGTTCGTCAAATGCAGTATTAAATAGGTCATCTTCAAATGTGCCATCCTGTAATGAGGAGAAGGTGGATGGTTGACCTACGGCTTCCCATCTTTGCCCAGGACCATTCCCGGGGGCAGTTTCCGGGGGGTGGCGGAATCGCCCGGGCGGTGATCTGTCGAGTCGACCGCCATGATATCTTCAAGTCTAGAAAACTCGAGATGAAACGCTAGGATGTTCCCTCGTATGAGAAGACTGACGATTTTTCTTCAAGCACCCCCGAAAAAAAAAAGAAACCTCGGAAAGATAGTTCGTTCACCTTGTAGAAATGCCAACATTTGTCAGCGATAATCGCCCGGCCCGGCCGAATGCAAATGAAGTGTCCCAAATAACTGCCTAGGTAGATTATCTTACGAGGCCCACCTTATCGCGGGCGCTCTACGGTGCTATCACTACACTGTACTTTATCTAGCTAGCTTTATCGATAAAGCTCTCTTGGAGGGGGGGAGGGGCAGAGGGGCAGTCGGCTTGGCAGTCTTTAGAGCCAGTCCTGCAGTTCCTGCAAGATAGCCCGGAGCCCCCGAGGTCCACTATACTACAGGTAGTAGCAAAGCATTTCTCCCTGAATTGTACCTGTATAGGGACACTGGGAGGGCTTGCTTGTTGGTCAAAATAACCCTATTCCATACCCAGTTTTCTAAAAGGGGGATTGTGGTCTCCTTCCCGGAAAACAAAAACAAGAATAAAAAATGGCAGCCATGTCGTCCGGGTCCAAGCCACAGGAGAAGATCCCCGTGCTACTCCTGAAGACGAAATCGTCGCCGACCGACGCGTACGAGGACCTCTTCTCCACCGCGCGGCCGAACGGTGGCCCGGGCTTCGAGCCCGTCTTCGTGCCGGTGCTCCACCACTCCTTCCGAGATGACGAGATGCGCCAGGTCGACGCGCTGCTGCGGGGTCGGAGGATCGGCCCCTCGCCGGATTGCGCGTACGGCGGGCTCGTCTTCACTTCGCAGAGGGCCGTCGAGGGGTTTGCGAAATTGGTGGAAAATGGCAAAGGTGGGTGGAATCGTCTCCCCTTTTCTCGCATTGTAGTTGAGTATTAAATGTACTCTTTTTAAAGAAGCTTTGCGTGCTAACTAAATACTCACCTGTGATAGGAGACGAGGGTTGGCCTCACCTCCAGGACGTGCCGGTCTACAGCGTTGGGCCGGCGACGACCCGGGCTCTGCGTGCTATACCGCAGAACCCACCGCTCCAGGTGTTCGGCGAGCACACGGGGGTCGGCGACGTGCTGGCGCCGTTCATCCTGGAGCACTACGGCGAATGGTACCGGGACCGGGAGGTCAAGCCGCCGCTGCTCTTCCTAGTCGGAGAGCAGAGGCGGGAGGTGATCCCCAAGACGCTGATGGACCCGAGCCTGCCGCGCGACCGGCGCATCGAGGTCACGGAGATGGTGGTGTACGGTACGGGGGTCATGGAGTCCTTCGCCGAGGACTTCCGGGAGGTCCTGCGCCGCACGGCGGACCGGCCGCTGAGGTGGGTCGTCGTCTTCTCGCCTACCGGCTGCGATAGCATGCTCCGGGGCCTTGACTTCCTGGACGCAGAGACGGGCAGGGCGAAGGAGGCGCACCGGATTGCAGCGGATAGGACGACTCGCATCGCGACCATAGGGCCGACGACGCGGAGTCACCTGGAGAAGAAATTCGGGTATGAGCCGGATGTATGCGCCGGGAAGCCTAGTCCCGAAGGTGTACTGGAGGGCATTGAGAGTTTTCTTCGTGCTAGGGCGTGATCGCTCTAAGGGATTGGCCAGTATGATCGCGGCCTTGAAGGCCTGTTTATCTACTCGTTTGACTACTTCATGTACATTTTTTGAGCATACAGATTATCTACACGCTTACATACACTGGGCAGTCAGTATGCTATGGCTCAGCTGCCAAGGAGCCACATTCTGCGACCGCGAAGCTGGATCATGGGTATATGATTAGGACGGGGATCAGCGCAATTCTCTCTTCCATTAAATCGGCTACTTAGCTGTCTCAATTGTTCAGTCTGTAGTTATGGCCCTACCTACCCATAGATAGCATATCGTCCGATTTGGACTTTAATCAGATCCCGGTATGCCTGGAAACAACAGCTCTTTCCGACGCGCCAACTCCCCTCCCCCTTTTACCAGCCTGTCGATATGATGACATGAAGTGATTTTGTGTAGAGTCCTGTATGTCTTGGTTACGGCCGGAAACGGCCCCACGACGCCCGGATGTGCCAGATCCCTAGTTCCGCTGCCCACAACTGAAAATGATAGAAATAAAATCCACTGTACTTCTACAATATAATATATCAAAGCACGCCGTTTCTGCCCCAGAGCGCAAAAGCATAGAGTGAGTAATTATAAGAGGTGAGACACTCCTTACCATCATTTGCCTGCCTTGATATCATCCTCAATCTTCTCCGCAAGCGCATAGATCATAAGTCTGGGGATGACCCGAGGGCAGCATAGCAAAGGACCTCGTATCCACGATCCGCAAACCAGACACTCTGGAAAACTCTGCCGCTCGAGTCGTTTCCACCACGGTGTCCGGATGGATCGTCTGCCTTACCCATCCTGCAGGTTCGCCGAGGCGTGGAACAGAGCTGACAAGGTCTTGCGGATGGCGTCGAGGATCTGCTCGTTCCGTCTCCACGGCCGGGTCCGGCGAATGCTCTACCCTACCGGATCCACCAGGATCTTCCTCACGGCTTCAGTAGTGAAGAGCTCGCGCTGGCGCTTGAAGCCCGCGAAGCGGCGATCTGCTGGCAAATGAAAGCACAGCCGCCGCCCAATGGAGCCGACGACAGCAGTGGGTTGCCCATCTGGTAGTAGGTCCCCGCCCTCCGATGATGACGAAAGTCGTATGAGGCTTCCCATTTGATTGGGTGCGTGGGGATGCCGACGGACCAAATTTGGGAGGATAGTAGCGAAAAATGCTACTGAGAAGATAGGATGCGAGTACCGTGAATGAATTCCAATACTAGATTCCTAAGGTCTACGGGTGAAGGAACAACAGATTTGGATGTTGGAAGTGGAGCTATAAGGCCGGCGGAATTGATCACTGCTTGCTTCGTTCCACCACGTTTTTTCGTTCCCCTTACGTTGGTAACTTAAGGTTATCAGATTTGGCTGGTAGTGCATAAAGCTATATATAACATGCATATGATACAGATAATAAGCAGGCCAGTATAACAGACAGGACAGCATTGCACCAGGGATGGGCCATGGCTAAATACGGGAAAAGCAGACTTTTCTAGAGACTGGTATTCTTCTCATATTACTGAAGATAGACTTTGGCAGATCACGGACTTCGCGCTGGAAAGTGGCTACGGAAGAAGCTTTCGAGGGGCTCACTCACTGGTTCCAGCCTCGTCATACATCGTCACGGGACTGGAGACTACACAGATCCATCCGCCAGCTTTCCGCCACAAGCTTCGTAGTGCCTCGTACAGTTCTTGATGGTCAACGTCAAGCCGTTTTACAAGCCCTCAATGGAGGCAGCGGATGCCAGACATCATGAGGCAAGGGGGAGGGTTGATCTTCCCAGTGCCGTGGCTTCAACTCCATGGTTAGAGCTTTTGCCGCGGGAGGCTATCGCTATCTTCTCGGCGGAAAATGAAGCCCCATCTCTGGATGTTCGAGTATCACATGTCGTCGGAAGGGCGCTTCCTCAAACCTCATCCTGATACCTGCAGATCAGATCGACCAGCGAGAATCCTTCGCCGAGTACGGGGTTGATAACACGATCGTCACCGAGTTCCGCACCTCGCTTTGGAATACTCTCAAGATCCTAGTAACCTTTTTTGCATTTCCTCAGCCCTGAGAAGAATCTAGAATCAGTGGCAGCGCTCGTAACGATGAGGCTGAAGGGATCTCAGAAGCCTTAGGAGCCCTGGGTGAGGCTGTATACATAGTACTTGTTGGCTTAGACCCATTTCGGATCTAACAAACAACACTGGTTGGAAGTTTCAGGTAAGGTTTTTTGCAAATCCATGGTGACCTCGGGATTAGATAGGCCCTGCATCATCATGAGTTATGCTGTTGAAGCCAAGCCCAGAAACCTAGGCATCTCCAGGCCATGCGCACTGCCGGGCTGGGTCGAGACCCCCTCGAAGACACTTGCAAAAGTTGGAGACGGGGACAAGTTGGGCTGGCGCCAAAAAAAGTCTTCTCAAGAAGTAATGTATCTAAATATTGAGTTTTTAGGTAACAGAAAGAAGAGAAAGCATCTGGGCGCTTCCCAAGCCCGCCAATTGTGCCTCTTTTACCCCCTTGATGATGCCTCCGTGTTACTAATAGCTTGTGATATACTTCCTGGGCGGACTGGCTAGAACATGGAGATTTGCTCTATATCCGGTCATTTTGTTCTTGATTTTAGGTAATGCATATACAATTCAAAGTTTTGTATTCCGATACAGAGTCCGCATGTCTATTCTAATCCCTAGTTTTTTTTTCCCTTTCTTTTTCTGTTCCTCGATCCCTTATGTAAAGAAAGTCCGTTTCACGCATTCGGTTATCGCGATCATCCTACTACTGTCCCCGCTAAATACGGGTAATCTTGGAACAGCAACTTGGGTACCTACATACAAATAAGTCCGCCAACGCCTCACTAAACTCAAGATAGTTAGGTATACTTTTAGGTACTACGCCAGCCAGCAGTCAAGAGGTTACCCGCCGTACCAAACCTATACCTTGCAGCCCTATTGTGGGTATCTAGGTAGTACGTCGGTAGGTCAGACAGGCGCCTATGTAGTACCTAAGTAGAAGTAGAGAGCTCTACAGTACAACCCCGGAACCCCAGAAAAAACCCCCCCCCAAGACAGCCAACCCTCCATACTGTATGTTCAAAGAGGACAACACATTTACGAACGCGGATCATTCTTATCTAGCAGTCTGGGTACACACCTCTTTAACTTTTTAGTTACTCTATTCATATTATACACGCATGATCCTTTCTCGCACCCACGATTTTTTAGAACCATGAGCCAGCAAGAGAATTTAATCGACCTCTCTCCCCCTCCATCCGGGGCCGCCTCTCCGATCGCATCATCCGAACCGATCACATCCCCCCCAATCCCGATCCGCGATGATGCCCAGCCGGAGGAGCATCAGCCACCATCACCACCACCACCGCCGCCGTTACGGCCGGGCCGTCATCACGAGCGCACCACCACGGGGAGTTCCAACTACAGTATCGGCTCTGCCCTAAGCGGACTCTGGCGTCGTTTCTCCTCCAATGATTCCGCCGGTTTTCATCAACAGCAGCAGCACCATCACGGCCAGCTATCGCCCTCCCAGCTTTCCGTTGCCCATACCCCCGCCACCGCTAACGGCGACGGCATCCACGGCGCCTTTACCCCCCCGCGCCGCGCCGTCTCTCCCCGCATGCTTCCCTCCCTCGACCCCCTGACCCTCACCGGGTACCGCCCGGACACCGATAATGACGAGCGCCTGCTGTCGCGGGGCGTCGCCGAGGAGATCCGCACTTTCTTGCCCGAGCGCCTCAAGATCGGCGAGGAGTGGAAGCTCGTCTACAGTCTCTACCAGGACGGCAGCAGCCTCGCCACGCTGTACAAGTTATGCGATGAATACCGCGGCAGGAGGGTGGGGTTCGTGCTCGTCGTGCGCGATGGAAAGGAAGGGGTGAGTTTTCTTTTCTTTGCACGAGCGCAGATAGTTATAGAATGGCCACAGAGAAAACAAAAAAGGCGATGTGTGATGCTAACAGCTAGATCCCCTCCCCCCTTCCCCCCTCCCCCCAAAATTAGACATTCGGCGCATACCTGACAGAGGCGCCACACCCGGCATCCTCCTACTTCGGCACCGGCGAATGTTTTCTCTGGAGAGCGAGCGTGCACGCGCCGTTACCGCCGCCTCCGTCTACAGATACCACGAATCTGAATATGCGCTCGACGACCGTGACCGAGCCGCACGCCGACAACGATCACGACAATCCCCACGACCAAATTCATGACGACCAACACCGGGATCAACACCGGACGTTATCCCCACCCAACGGCAGCGAACGGCGCGCCTCATCACTATCCCCATCCCCCGCCATGAACGGACAGAGCATCCGGTTCCAGAACTTCGCCTACAGCGGCGCCAACGACTACTGCATGTTCTGCGAGACGGGGTTCCTGTCGGTCGGTGGCGGGGGCGGCGGCCGCTTCGGCCTCTGGCTCAACGACTCCCTCAGCCGCGGCCACAGCGCCCCCTGCGATACCTTCGCCAACCAGGCCCTCAGCGACGAGGGCGAGAAGTTCGACGTCCTCGGCGTCGAGCTCTGGGTTGTTGGCGCCTCCGGCGGCTGAGCTGAGCCGAGCATGTTTTGGTTCCCTCCCCGCCGATTTCGCTCTACGCTGGCATGGGAGCGATCAGGGGGACCTTACTCAATGTGGGCATAGCTCTCCAGACCTATATTTACTACACTTTCCTCCCTTTTTGCTTTCCTTTTTTCTCCGTCTCTTCTTTCACGTTCAAAGGATACCAGGCGCGGCTCTTTTAAGCATAGGCGCGTGGCGTACCGGCTGTGGCTTTTACAGCTTTCTTATTTTATTTCATTTTTTTTTCTTTTTGGTAACACTCAACTCATTTTCCATGGACACCCCGGGAAGGAGGGGACATGACGACGGGAACGACATGATAAAGAAGATATGATATATATTATGCAGCCGAACTAGGACGAGGATGAGGTGGTGGTGGTGGTGATGGTGATGGCGGCTGTAGTTTCGGATTGATGCATGGATGGATAGGTCCCGAAGTTGGTGGGCTGGATAACCTACCTACCTGCTGCTCATGATGGACAGACGTGAATGATAGGCCCCATCTCCCGGATAAGAGATAGGCTGCTCCGTGAATATAGCTATATTTATATTTATACCTACCTACCAGATATGACATACCCGTCGTAACGCCTCCCATGTGTCTCCTTCCCATGCTTATTTTCGCGACAATCCTGCCACGGGCATCCGTGCAGCAAATTTCGTTGCATCGTTGCAGTGTTGGTCCAAGGCGTAGGTAGTTCGAGCACAAGCATCCCCATGCATATTACTGCTAAACATGTAAATTTGGCCGGTATATAAGCTAGCAGATCCCTCGCGCGATGGTGTATCTCCTATCACCTACTTGCATTATACCGCGATCTTTGTAATACATAGAGTTTCTTGATATTTCTTCCTACATACGTATAGTGCGGGTCATTTTTGCCGTACCTCCAAGAACACTCCCTGGGTAGTCAGATAGGAGTAAAGTATTCGACCAAGTTGTGCAGAAAACCCAAATCCCAGACGGATGGACAGATGGTTCCCCTTTTATTATTCTATCAACGAAGAACCAATGAGCCGGGCGACATGCTCATATACACGTGCTACCATGATTCCCCATCCTGTGCCCCCAATCTGGCCTGGTCTCGCGAGTTGCCGTTTTTGAAAAAAATATGTAATGTAGTATTCTACTCAGACTCAGCTTACAATGTATGCATCCCAAGCAGCCTGGTCGACTGACTAGGGGGGGTCAGCTTCCGCTTCGAATAGGTATAGACGGGAACCTTTAGCTGAAACGGAATGCAAATCTTACGAAATGATGCACCCCCTATTGTCTGCTATTGGGGGCGGCGGGGAACTTGCGAAAGGGCGGATGAGAAGCCGTGGTTCTTGATCGGATGGATTGTATCTCCTGTAGTTAGCACCTAGGCTTGGCTGGCGGCAGCCTGGTTCGTGTAATCAAGAGGAACGTCCATCTTCTAGATTTTTTTCTTCTCTACCTTGCTTCGGTAGTCAGAAACCGTAACGATATCCGCGGCGCCTGTTCCTTTGCTACCTACATTAGACAACAAGGGCAAAGAGGGATAAACGAGGGAGACGCAAAAAGTGGTACCACCCCGACCAAAAAAGGTGTGAAATTCGTATACCTACCTATGTGAAAAAAGAGGGGATGGCACAATCCGGCGATATCGACCTGGGACAGTGGGCGTTCGCGACGGAGCAGAGCGCGTACCGCTGCGAGGGCATCCCATTCGACTGCACGCCGCCTAACGCGTGCGTCCGCGACCTCGATACCCTGCGTCCTTATTGCTGCGATTACGACGGCGCGTGCTGGACTTACCAGGCCACGTGCTCGAAGGCCGGCGACGATTCGTCTGCTGCGGATGCCCAGACCCAGCAGTGCGTTAATAATAATGGTGATGGTGAGGTTACGTGGTGTTGTGAGAACGGGAGGTGAGTTAGTTTTTCTTATCTAGCCGTATTTCTTTCTTTCTTCTTCTATACCTTGTACAACGGGCCGATCCTGCCGTATTCTATTTCGGTTGTCTTTTCTTCTTCTCGGTATGAGAAAGCTAAATCCGCGAACGGCGCCGGCAAAGGGAGCGATGTGACCAATCGAAGAACTACTTCTGCCTCAGCACCGCGCGGAACCCGCTACGCGACATCGGCGGCGCCGCGCTCAACGCGACGTACGATTCCCTGCGCGACGGCGACAACACCGAACAGGATTCCCTGTCCTTCGACCCCTCGACCTTGGTCGCGTCCGCGACGCACACGTCCGAGACTACTACACCTGGCGTGACGACGCCTTCGCTGGTCCCCGCCATTACCACTACGGCTAGCAGTAGGGACGGTGGTTCGGACACCCCGGCGCCGCAACCGCCTTCACACGGCGATAGTAGTGGTGTGAGCGCCGGCACCATCGCTGGCGCCGCCGTGGGCGCAGGCATCGCCGTTGTGCTGTTAGCTCTGGGGTGGTGGCTCCTACGGTGGCGACGGCGGCGGCGGCGGCCCACCTCCTGTCCGCCGTCATCGTCACAGCAACCGCAGCTACCACCACCACCACCACCACAGGGCACGTATTTGTCGTCGGCCGGGACAGAGATCTACCACGACCGGCAGCAAAGGAGTTCGCTCACGAACCCGTCCGAGCTCCATGGCACGGACCAGTCCGTCGGGGAACTGCCGGCCGTCATACCCCAGGAGATGCCGGCGAATTGGAGATAGTACCTACTTATGTGTATAATATGCGTTCAAATGGGTTAGATAATGGCTGTAATGATGATAATTGATGATGGGCGCTTTATAATGTGCGTATACCGACGCGGCCTATGCGCTTTTCTGTTCTTTCAAAGAATCACAGGCCCGGTACATTTCATCGTATTGGTGGGTGATTACCGCACAGCTGGACAAACCTCGGCGTGTTCTTCATTTTAGGATGGCTCCAGGCCCTGGGTCTAGAGTCATACTTGATGGGACAAAGACATTCTTCTAGCGGACAAGCCTATCCCATGAGATGTGTAATCAAGCGCTGGTGCCGCAAACCGAAACACCAACAAGTCTGAGCGATTGCTAGGGGGCTTGGGGGCCTAATTACTGTATGGCAAGATGGCAAATGACTGGCATCTTTCTAGAATTTTCGAAATCGGATGCAGGAAAGGCAGGGCATAGAGCAAGAACGGCAGCTGAATGGTGATAACATGGTAAGGGTAAGTAAGGTAAGGCAGATGGGTAGGGGTCGCAGGTTGAAGGCAAATTCTCTAGTTACCACAAGCACATGTGTAACGCCGATTGGCGATTGGCACAAGTGATGACGTCTATCGTGTTACCTGGTAGGAAGGACGGTGATCATTAACACATCGCAATCGAGATATGCCGGACCAAGTTAAGCGATAAATACGTTCCAATGCAACAGAGAAAAAGAGAATAATAAAACCTAAACGACGTTATACTAAGCTATGAATACGAATTGAAAGAACGAGGTTATCTTAACATCCACCAGACTCGTTTTATCACTCCGAGCGCCAGTAGCAGCCGCCAAGAGCACATTGATCTACCTACGTTCGTAGCGGAACAACTACCTTACCTATCTCACAGCCATACATCGCTTGCAACAACAAGGCGGTAGTGGCTCCATAGTCAACAAGTCCACAACATAGCATACACGCGCACTTGACCCAAACGAAAGACAGAAGGTGGGGTTGTAAAAAAAAAGAGCAGAGAACAGGAAGGGAAGAAAGAAAAAAAATGTTAGACGACGATTTCAACCAGCAGATGGCTGCGCTGAGCGACAACCAGCGCGACGCAAATGACCGCTATGCCCGCGATATAGCCCCCATGACCGAGGACCTGAACGCCATGCGTGCCCGGTTTGAGCGGGAGATGCGGGGTCCCCGGGAGGTGGAAGAAGTCGCGGATCCGAAAACCCCGTCGCAAAATGGAGACGCCGCGTCCGATGCCCCGCCGGCGGGGGAGGGGATGCGCCGGCAGATGGACAAGGGTAAGGCTGTCAAGGAGACTAAGCGCCGTCGCACTGATGTGCAGTCTGGGGCCCGGGTTGTGTAGGAGTCCGTCTGCAAGTGGAAAAGGATGGTGAGGGTGTAATTGGCGATAATGCGCTTTCATACGACACTGACAACGGGGTTGGGGGGCTTGGAAGGGTGTCCTGGGGGTTTTGTCTGACTGAATAGGTACTAACGAAGGCATGTGTATAATGTATGGTACATAGGTCTCCGAATGAAGCTACCATAAGTCGGGCAGAACGGGATGTCATTCTAGGATGCAATTAAAAATTCAATTATAGCATGTAACTCGACGATAATGAAGACATGCGGTGTATTTCGTGAGATATCGTTACTGTTCAGCTCAGCACGTTGCGACAGTGCGATCACACCACAAGGCATCATTTACTGGCATCTATGGTCTCACATTCCGTTTCGGAAGAGCGTGAGGTCTCCATCATGGAATTATGCACGTCGCGCAGGACTAAGAAAAAGAAAAGAAAAAACCTGCAACGCCGAAGAGACTTCGTACACACGCAAGAATACGGCGAATGCCAAAATCGACAAAAAGTTGAAAAAATATGGCGCCAATGAGAATCGAACTCATGTTTCCACGGTAGTTTGCTGAACCTGTTTCAAGCTAGCTGAGCCACAACGTGACGTACTGACCACTATACGATGGCACCTTGAACAGGCAAGTTGTTACAGCGATTGTTGAAGGTTCTGCTCTTAAGTTAATCTTATATAGCTAGTATCATTTTGCCGATAACATTTAGCCGTGGCGCTAGTATTGTGGGGCTATTTGGCGTACTTTCTTTCCTGAGGACCAGGTGTGGCTGAGCCGATAATGATTTATCAAGTTTTCTAGTATGGCTATTGTTGACCGATTATTGTTAATGTACTGGTCTTCATTTTATTTACAAGAAATTACATTCCGCTTTCTCGTGCTTATACGCTAGTATGGATGAGAAAACTGAATAATCGTCATAATTCTCGAGTAGTCAATATCGTAATGGAAACAATGCTCAAGTAAATGTGGCGCGTATGCAATTTGTGGCTGAGTCTCAAACCTCGCACCTATCTTTAGCGTTCCAAATGATTCGCATCTATCTTCTTACGACTGGTCTCTTTGGTAACGCTTATGTCGAGGGCCTAAGTTTTAAAAAGTACGGTTCGTGGTCCCTGGTTGCGAATAGGAATTCCGCTCCAAGAGACCAATCCTGAACACTGATTCTTCTCGTGCCTTTGCTGATCTTCTGATGAAGCTGCCAACAGGCTCACAACAAGATAAGAGATAAAGAGAGACTGGTCTTGGCGTCCAGTAAGAAGTATCCATTGCGGCTGCATCGCTCTTCTCGATCAAGTATTACCCCTTCTGCGCTTTCTGTTAAATTCATGACCTTTATGATAATGGCTTCGCTACAAACCGGCGACGTCTGCGCGTAGCACAGTTCATTAGCACCAAAACCGTATATCCAGTCAAGTCATGGCTCAAAACACTACCCAAAACCACGTAGGTCTATTAAAGCCTTACCCAACTTTACCCTTTTCAGCAAAAGGATCTGGTAAATAGCAGCATGGCGAAATTGTTGGTAGGTACGTACGTAAAGGAAAAAGATAATAACAAAATAAAAGGTGGTAAGACTGGTATTATATTCTGGTCTAAGGTTTATTTATTTATTTAAAAAGGATACGGGCAAAGCCCGTATCCTTATATAAACGGGAGATAAGTATATAAATACATTTTATTAATATATAAGTCCATATTAATAATTATTAATAATTAATATTTTTTTTTTTCGTAATTAAATAATTACGAAATGTTATTAATATAAAAGATAAATAAATAATTAATTAAATAATAAACGTTAATAATATTACTCCCGTTTTATTTATCCTTTTAGTTTTAAAATAATTTGGTTATTTTCGATAAACGTTTTCATAACTTTATTAAAAATAACTTTTGTTATAATATCGGTAAGATTATAAATGTTATAAATTTATCGAATATTATTAATTTTTTTATTTTCGTAAAATTGTTTTAATATTATTAAATCGATTATTAGCTTTTTTTATTAATATTATTTATTTATATTAAATATTAGTATAAAAAAAAAGTTAATATATAAAATTAATAAAACCCGGGGAAATAATAAATGCGTTAAAATAATATTTAACATATGGTATAAAATATATCTTATGTTAAAACCTTAAATTATTTTATATATTTTATTAATTAAAACGTTATAAATAACGCGTTTATATTTAATAAATAATTAATAATTAATATTATTTTTAATATTAAGCTTATTATTTAAAACGATAATATAACCGATTTATAAATTTATGTTTTTATTATTAATAAATAAATTATTAACAAAAATATATAACTTTAATTTAATAAATTTTAATTCGATATAATTAAGTCCGCGATTTTTATTATTTATTTATTATTTAATCTTAACGTTTAATATTTTAACTTTTTTAAAGCCGGGTTTAACATATTATGCTGCCGTAAAATAATTGAATACGGCTTTTAATTAATAAATAAAGAAAATATAAATTTTACGTATTTATTATTTAACGTATTTTTTTATTAACTCCGGGGGAAATGCTTTTAAATTTAAAAATTCCAATTTTTTAGCTTATCCTTTTTATATAATAAATACTTTATATTTATAAACGATAATTTATAAGCCGTTAAAATCTTTAGTTAATCCGTTTTTTAATATTTTTTATAACCGTACTTTAATCTTTATTTTATTAAATACTTCGTTTTTTAAAATTAAAAAGTTTATAATACCGATATTAAAAATATCGTTTATTTAAAATCCCGTAATCCCGAATAGTTTTAAATTCGATATTAATAAATAAAAGTTAAATATTAATAATTTTATATATAATTTTTATTAATAATATTACGAATAAGTTTTAAATTAATAAATACCCGATTCCGTAAAGTTATATAATAATTTAACGATACGTAATAACATTTTTTCGGGGTATTTATTTTTTAATTTAATAAATAATCGTATAAGAATAATCCGTTATATCGGCGTTTTAAATTAAGTATAAGTTATAATAATATTTTATATTATAACTTTTATTTTTTTAAACCGTAAAATAAAAGCTATTATTAAAATAAAACGTTACTTAATTTATTAAATAATAAGTATGTAAATTATAATAAAAGTTTTATCGGGGTTTCCGTATTTTTAAATAATTAATTATAATTTTTTATATAATAATAAGATATATTTATTTTTTATTTTATAAATTATTTTTAATTTAAAAATTATTATACCCCGGTAATTAACGGCATTATATATCTCGGGTTATAATATGCTTTTTTCGAATAAAGTATTTAATTTTTTAAAGTTAAAAGCTTCGAATAACTTTTTAAACGTTACGATTTTTTTATTTGCTTTAAGCTTAAAAATTAATATTTTATCGTTTTTTTTTAATATTAATATATTAAAAATTTACACGTATTTTTTCGATTTTTTTATTAAAAATAATTATTAACTTTTTCTTTAGCTAAATATAAAGTTTAACGTATAAACTTCGAAAAGTTACCGTGTTTTTTATTATTTTCGAATTTATTATTATGTTTTTATTAATAACCGCGATAATTTTAAAAAAGCTTTTTTTTTTTTATATATATATAAGCATTTTATTATTTAAAAGGAAAGATTTTAAAAGTATTTTTATATATTCGGGCTATTTTTAATATTTAATACGTTTTAAACCGACTTTTATACCTTAATTTTTTTAACCTTTGTTATAACCTTTTATATTATTTAAACTTTTTAAATTTATATTAATTCGAAAAGAAGCTTTAAAAATTAAAAAAATAAATATAAAACCGTTAAAATTAACCGTATCGTTAATTATTTTTATTATTATTTATAAACGTAATAATTTTATAAGCTTTATGTATAAGATTATAATATTTTTTTATTTTATTAATAAATTAATATATTTTTATTAATATTTAATAATAAATAATACCGATAAAACGTACTTTATTACGGAATTTAATATTATTAAAATTTATATTAATATTATAAATAATTATATTCGGGGGTTTTAAATACGTATCGATCCAGTACTTTTTAAATACATTTTATATCTTTTTAATTAATATATTTTTTATAAAACGTGTTGCTTAAAATTTAATAATTACGTCGATAATATAAAGGATAAGTTTTTTATTTAAATATATTATATTAACGATTACCCTAAAATTAAAGTTAACCTTAAAATTTTTTAAGCTAAATTTAAACCTTTAAAATATTTTATTTTTAATTTAATAATAATAATAAAATTTATTAATTTTTTTAAAAATATCGATATCGATATTATGCTTTATTTTATTTAAAAAATCGTATAATTTATTAATAAATAAATGGCTAAATCGGGTATAAATTTTACATAATTTTATTTCGGTAAAGTAAATAATATTATCGAATTTAAATTATAAATGCCTTTATTTCCGAATAATATTTATTATTATACCATTTTTACCGACCAATTAATTAATAACGTTATTAAAATATATACCGAAACGGTCCATATTTTTAATTAATATTAAAAATAAGGTATTTATTTTTATTATATAAAAGTTAATTTAACCGAATAAAATAATAATAAAAATTATGTTAAAAAATTTAATAAAAGGTCCGTTTTTAAAATAAATGTTTATTTCTTTATGCAGTTTTTATTTATTTTTAATTATTAATTAAAGTATTCCTTTATTAAAATAAGATATTGATTTTTTTTATAATAAATATTTTAATAACGTCCGTATTTAATATAATTTTTTAAAAAACATTTTTATTATATTTATTTAATATAAATATAATATTATTTATATCTTTTATTTTTATATTTATTAAAAAAGGGTTAACTTAATATTAAAATATTTAATTAAATAAATAAACGGCCGTAAAGTATTAATTATTATCTAAATAATTAAAATATTCCGTAATATCTTTTTTATCGGGTTTTAAAATAGGTTTACTTTTTTTATATTTAACGAGAAAAACGGCGTAATTAATACGGTAAGATATTTTTTTAACTTTTTATTAAGCTTTTATTTTTTTACGTTCCCGTTTTAAATATTTAATAAATTAATACTTTTTTGTTTTATATATTTAATATTTACAGTTTTATTACCTGTCGGTCTTTTGCTTTTAATAATATTTCCCGTTTTTATTATTCCGATAATATTTACGGTTAATATAAAAAGTATTATTTTCGTTATTACTGCTGTTATTATTATTATTTTTATTAATTATATATTAATTAATTTTTTTTATAATTTTATAAATACCGATAAAAACGTAAAACTTATTTATTATGTTTTTAAAATAAATAATAAGTTCGAAAAAGGTATGTTAAAATTAAAGGATTATACGATAAATTTAATATATAACGGCGATTAATTATTATTTTATTCGGAAATCGGGTTTTAATATTTTTTAATATAAAAAATGTTTATTAAACATAATTTAAAATATTTTTAAATTATTTTTACCGGCGTTTTTAACTTTAATATTAAAAAAAGTTATAAAAATTTAATTATAATAGTATTAAATTTTATTTTATTCGGTATTAAAATAACGTTTTATAACGAAATATATATCGGTAAATATTAAATAATAAAAAATATTATAAAAAAATATAATATTATATATTTTAATAAAATAATTAAAGATTTAATATGGAATTGCGTTTATTAAATGCTATTAATATAATATATATCGAAAACAAATCGGAATTTATTTTTTAAAATATCGTAAATTTTTTCCGTGTAATTATTCTTTTTATTTTAAACCTTTTTAAATTATTTTATAATCGTTAATAAATATAATTTATTTAAAATATTAATTAATAAAATAACGTAATAAATTTATTCCTATTAATTATTAATAAATATAAAAATCCGGTTTAATAATAAATTAAGTTCCGGGGTAAACCTAAATACCGTTTAAAAAAAGGAATTATAGCTTTTTAAAGTTTTTACGGGCCCCGGTCCTTTATTTAAAATAATCGGCGGGGAAAAAGAAAATAACGTTAAAAATTAATATTTTTTAAATTATTTAAATTTTATAATATACGGGTTAATTTAAATTTTTAAAAAAGGGATAATCCGGTTATCCTTTTTTATTATTAAATATAACTATTTAAAAAATTATTAATTATTTTTTATAAATTAAAATAAATAACTTAATATGCCTAAGTAAGGCGGATAAATTAAATAACCGTAAAAATATTTTAATTAAAAATATCCCGGAAAATAAAAGTATTAATACGGATATTTTAAGTTAATATTTCCGGAAAAAGGTTATATTATTTACGCGGGAAAAGGTTATTATATAAACGGAATAGGTTAAAATGAAATCCGTTTTTAAAAAAAAAATAATTAAATATTATTAAAATATTTAATATTTTATAAGGTTTTAAACGTTCCGGGTTAAAATTTAAATCGGTACGTAATTAATCCGGGGTAAAAATATATTAAAAAAAGGGTTAATTAAAAACATATTTTAAAAATTAACGTAAAAAATTAAGTAATAAAATAAACAGGGTTATTATTTTATATAATATAATTTATACCGTTAAAGTCTTTAATTAATTATTTTAAAACGGTTAATATTAAGGTTTACCGGACGGTTTTATAAACGTCACGAACCGAATAATAAAATATATAAATAATTTATAAAATTATAAATAAATTAATCCGTATTTTATATTATAAACCGATATTTTTTATATTAACATATAAAACTATTTATTTATAACTGTTTCGAGCTTAATAAATTTTTATTCCGGAAGTTATTATTAAGTAATAAAATTAATTAATTTAATTATAAAGTTTATATTATTTTCTTTAATATATACGTTTCGTTATATTAATGCCGTTTTTTAAATAAACCGAAACTATTTAAATATAATTTTAATATTTATTAAACGTTTTTTCCGTTATTCGGTTAATATCGGGGCAGTTATTAATTATTTTAAAGTTATTAAAAATAAATAATATTTATATAGCCTTTTATTTAAAAATAACTTATTAAAAGGCGATTTCCGTTTATTTTATAACCGCGGGGTTAAATATTTAAATTAATAATACCGTACGTTTTAAAATAAGGTTAAAAAGTTAAGTAAAAATATTTATATATTTTTATTAAACGGCATTTTTTATTTATAACCTTATTTAAAAGTTTTTTTTTCCGTAAAGTTATTTTTTAATAGCTTTAAATAATAATCCGGCTTATTATTAATTATTTAATATAATAAATGGTTTTAAAAATAATAATAATAAAAAAAGTAAAAAAGGTTTATTATACGGTAATATAAGTAAAAAAAAGTTATTATCTGTTATAAAAATAAACGGGGGAAAATAATAATAAAGATTTATTAATAATATTAACGTAAAAAAATCTTTAAGTTATTATAATAATAACTTTTTTAACTTTATTAATTTATATTATTATATTTATTTAATAATATTAATTAATATTAATAAATACGTATGTAAAAAAACAGATAATAATAAAATAAAAAATAATAAAACTGGTGTTATATTCTGGTTTAAGGTTTATTTATTTATTTAAAAAGGATACGGGTAAAGCCCGTATCTTTATATAAACGGGAGATAAGTACATAGGTATATCTTACTGGTATATAGGTCTATACCAATGACCACTAACAACCAACAGAAATAAAAAGAGGAAAGGCTTATGATAACCGATTGTTAAGGTAGAGGAGAACTGGAGGCAATGATAACTAAACTCTAGTAGTAGTTTAGGCCCCGTTAATTTGTGGAGACTGCCCCTTTTATGGATTTCTAAATACATTCTTGTGCTTCCTACTGAAACTCGTTTTGGTACTCATCAAATTCGGAAGAAATACTGACTCCCCGTTGCTGAGGGACATTTGCCTAATCATCTGGTTTAACTACACCTTGTTCTCACTTCGTTAGTGAAAGGATACGTGCTGCTGCATACACATGGAGAATCCATGGTAAACTACGTAGGATCCCCCACCCTTGCGTCTACACCTATCCCGCGGAACCTGCAATCATGATTTAATACCACGGGGAAAACAGCGAAGCGGACGGGGTCGGTGTTTCGAAAGTTCCTTGAAATCTGGTAGTGTCGGAAAGGTTCTCAGATGAGTTTCCCAGATTCATGTGTGCTTGTGAAGGTAGGGTAATAGGGTAGCTGGGCCATTCGGGCACCGAGCCGATGTGGTGAATGAGCATGAAGTAGAAGTAAACTCATCGAGACATAGAAGGGCTGATGTTCGCAATGGCGAGTAATCGAAGCATTATTCTAAACCTTGTATCACGCTTAAGTTCGTGTTGATATCCTACTCTGTGAAACTGAGTAACTCCTAGTGGTAGGACTGGGCCCTGCTAATTAATGATAACGCGTCTGAGTACGAAGTTGTAAGTTAGTAGTAGTATCTGATAGAACCAAAGTCTACCCAGATTTAAAGCGCTAAATGCCCGGCTTGCCCCACATCAGC
Organism: Eutypella sp. D-1; assembly: GCA_023313575.1. NCBI lineage: Eukaryota > Fungi > Ascomycota > Sordariomycetes > Xylariales > Diatrypaceae > Eutypella > Eutypella sp. D-1. The sequence continues at coordinate 273,848 of JAJTTP010000016.1, read as the reverse complement.
TGGGATATACTCAAGATCGGCCACCATGTTGAAATGGAGTATATGACTTGATTGACTTGAAGGTTCAGTTACTCTAGAAAGGTGGGAGGAAGATGTCCCTTACATACATGTGACGATGTCTTAGTCTTGACACTGAACTTCAACACACCACGGGGGTCGGCTTTAGATCTTCGCAGTGGATTTATCCCCTGCGGTAGCTCATAGTAGACTTTCTCTTGTTGTGCCGTGTGCAAATAGTAGGAGGTGTGTATCTTCCCTTGATGCGATATTTTCCGGTAACGTATCAAAAGTGAGTAGTTAAGGCCCGTTGCGCAGTTTGAGCATACTCCCGACTGTTTCACAGAGACAGAGGACCATTAAGTCAAGTAATTATCAAGACAGCAAACATAATAGCTTAAGCAATTTAGCTACATACCTACTTGATTGGCGACGATACGATATTGACCATCCCGTGACATGGCCCATGGCAGAGTGCCAAATATTGTAATTACCGTGCCGTCAACTCACCACGGCGATTCCTAGATTGTGTTTCCGTTTGTATAACTTGAATGGGGTTGACAGCAATCAAGGTGCCTGTATGTCACACGGTTTGATAAGATCTTGGCAAATGTATGGTATTTGGAATCATGCAGCGTGTCTGCAGTTATGGCTGCAAACGGAAGGCATTAGAGTGCAGATGACCACCAACGACCTATATGGCGGTTAGGACGGCTATAACAGAATACTTAATAGCGGTACGTACCAGCCATCAGACGTGTATATATAGGACCTAGATCTCCCACCAGATTGATCGAGAGGAGAAGACCTAAGGCCCTCGTGACCCAGGAAGAATTATTAGTTGTTCTGATTTATATCCAAGCCCTAGATACTAGCCCTTGTTACACTGTATTTGATACCGCATTGACCTTGTAGCAATTAATAGTTCAACAGCTCCGCCATACAAATTTCGAACAGTTACTGTATCTTGGGGCGATATGTCTTCCTCATGAGGCAGGAAAGAGATATTTACATCTTTACTCATTTATGACCAATCAAGTCCACCATTTGACGGATCTCGCTCTTTTCATCGAGCACTGGAAACATGCTCCCTCACGCCCTCCTAGGTACACAGCATAGCAACTATTGAATTGCCTTGTGGCGGTGTGGATGACGATCATATATGTCCGTTCAGCTGGCAAGTATACGTTTGGTGCTGAATGCGATGGCGGTATTCGATCGCTGCTTCTGCACTTGTCTGAACATGTCTCATTAAGTAGCGGAAAGGGTGGATATAGATTATCCAAAGGAGGCACAACTTGGCCTACTTCTAAGGCTACTTCCAGATGCTCAATGAAATCTCCCACCCAAAGAACAGTCGTCTGCGATCTGAGCAAAGTACTATTCAATCTTTTTTGAAGGCCTCGAATGGACGTCTAGAAAGCATCTTCCACAAGTATCAACATCCGTTTAGACAATACGGACGTTAGGAATAACTTCTGTATACACTTAAATACAGTTTACGGTTGAATTACACACGATGGTGGCCCCATTATTCCTCGTAACTGGACCCCTATTGTAGCTACCTGAGTCACGTTCCACGACCTGGCTTCTCGCGGACTCCCTTACTGGGCGACAATCGAGTGGAAATGTGAAAGGTGACCTCAAAATTGTCGTCTATTCAGTTCAGCGGACGGCGTAGCATTTAAGCATGCCTTGCTGACGTTTCTAGCTAAGCGGCTTACGATCCTGGAAACCCCGAAATCCGCCCCAACCCCGGCTTTCTATTCGCCATAAAACGACCAACGACGCTCAGTTCCCTAACTTGGCACCGCTCCGAGTCTTGTTAAGTAATTACGCCCATGATACCTTCTAGTATTCTTTAGAGTTTTACATTTATTTAGTCATGGACGCACGAAGAACACGAAGTCTGGAAGCCACGGAGGAGCACGGTGATAAGCGAGAATTCGAAGACGCAACATCTTCGAAAAATACAGGATCTGACCTCCATGATTCAACCCTGCAACATGGTTCCGATACAAACGGTGCGGCTCCTCTGCCTAAGCAAGAGCCCAACAATGAGATAGACCCAAATGCCGTGGATTGGGATGGGCCCGATGACCAAGAAAACCCTAAGAACTGGCCGGAATCTACACAAATGCTTAACGTCGCGATACTAGCCTTGCTTACGATTGTCACGTACGTCTTCCCGCCTTCGCATCGCTTGCAGATGAATTACACTGATAAGACGAAAGTCCGCTTGGGTCATCCATGTTTGCTCCGGCCGTTCCAATTATAATGCGCGAGTTCAACAGCACCTCATCAGTAACAGCCACCTTCCTAGTGTCAATATACGTCCTGGGCTTTGCCTTTGGACCTCTCATCGTAGCTCCGCTTAGTGAGATCTATGGCCGTCGACCACTCTATATATGCGGCAATATACTTTTCGCCATTTTTACCGCTGGTACTTCTGTTAGCAATGGCATCGGCATGATGCTGGCGTTCAGACTTCTGATGGGACTTGCTGGATCCGTCCCCTTGGCCATCGGAAGTGGAAGCATCATCGATATAGTCCCGCTCGAGAAGCGAGGGCGTGCTATATCGATCTGGGCGTTAGGTCCACTTCTAGGTCCAATAGTAGGACCCATAGCTGGTGGATATCTCACCAGAGCCGCTGGATGGCGTTGGGTATACTGGCTGTTGCTCATCATAGTAAGTTCCTGTCCGCGGGGTTAAGTGATAACGACGAACATCACATGCCGTAATGCTAATATATGAAGTCTGGCATATTTGTTCCGGTTTCGTTCATATTATTGAAAGAGACATACGCTCCAGTCCTCCTAGAACGCAAAACTCGCCGACTACGCAAGCAAACCGGAAACCCGAATCTGTACAGCAAGATCACCGGCCAGATCAGCCCACGGGAAAACTTCAAACGAGCGATCGTCCGCCCCTTCAAGCTACTCTTAATCACACCCATCGTGACCCTCAATGCCATCTATATTGCTATCATTTATGCGACACTCTACCTCTTGATAAGCACGTTCACATTTGTTTACCAAGAACAGTACGGCTTCGATGAGGGCTCCAGCGGGCTCACATTTATACCCTCTGGCGTAGGCCTGTTTACTGGCGTCATAGGCTTCGGCCAAATCACGGACTTTATTGTTAAGCGAAACCAGGCCAAGGGGTTCAGCCACAAACCCGAAGTGCGACTATCGCCGCTTGTCACTCTCCCCAGCGGTCTGGCTTTGCCAACTGGCCTTTTTATCTACGGTTGGACCACCGATAAGGGTGTACACTGGATCGTGCCCATGCTGGGCGTACTCATTTTCAGTACAGGTCTCATGGGCGTGAATGTATGTTGTTCAATTCAGCCTAGTCGGTGATTATAAGTAACACCTAAACGCCAGTTGGCAATACAGAATTACCTCCTCGACACCTACCCCATATACGCGGCTTCCGTGACGGCGGCGATAGCGGTCCTGCGGTCGGTCCTCGCCGCCTTCCTGCCGCTCGGCGCCCTGGAGATGTACAATGTCCTGGGGCTCGGCTGGGGAAACAGTTTATTGGCTTTCATTTCACTCGCGCTCGTGCCAATCCCGGTCGTGTTTTTTCTATTTGGAGAGCGAATTCGAGGAAAGTTTCAGCCAGACCTGTAGCCATACCAATGAATCTACTTATATATCCCAGTCAGACGAACGTCACTTAATTAAGGACCTTCTAATTACATGAGAGAGAGCCGGGTAGAGTCGAGACTAGGACCTAAAGTCCGATGATCGCCAAGGTATCTAAATAGAAGATCCCCAGCCCGCAGCTAGTTACCGTTCCCCCTTTTGATGCCAATTTACGATTTCTACCCTACATATGTCACAACTATGTTCTCAATACGATACCATCATATTGAAGCACTCTGCCCATATCAGATTGGCCCCTATACTAGCACATAGCAATCACGATTCCTAGACTAATGTCCGGCAAGAGCCGAACCTTTCAAGTGCAATAATGCATCACTTTTATTACTATAAACCTTACAGTGTCCCATAAAGCAAAAGAGAACTGCGGCATAACTAATACAGTTCTGATGGTGGGGTTTCGGACGAACTTGGCGCCGGTTTCCTGTGGTAAAGTGAAACAAGCCCCGTCATTCTCATCACCACCGCTGCATGTTTACTGGGTCTCATTTTTATCCGGCCGTGAGCAACAAGTGAAGACGAAAAAAAAAAAAAAGACAGAAGGAAAAAAGAAAGAAATACCTCAGGATTCCTTAACTATGACCTCCAACTTCTCAATCATTCTCAGTGTTGTCGTTTGGCTCAGTCTGGTAGTCGTCTTGCTGTTCTGGTTTCATGGTCATGATTCTCGGTGTGATACTCTCCAGGGCGATCTTTGATACCTGCCAGGTCGTCTTTAGTACCGGCTCGGAGAGTGGTGATGTGTTCTTTCTTAATCATGTCCCTGATGAAATGAAATCTGACAACGATATGCTTGCTGCTTGCTTGAGCCATGCAATAATGTTGCACCCAAATTTGACCTGAGTATTTTTGGTGTCTTCTTCTCTGACAGTCTCAGATACATTCACCCCCCGCCAGGGGTGCAACTAACTGCACTATTGCACCGTGGTGCGTACCGTTAATACGTACCATTTACGTGCACGGCACGCACTGCATTGCATTAAAGGTCCCTAATGCAATAGTGCAATAGTTACAGATATAACGCACGAAAATAGGTTATCAGACTCACTATTAATACGTTTAATATATTTAAATTATTAACAGGTGGCTTCAGTTACCACATTTACTGGCTTACGTCCTGATCGACCCATACGCCATTATAATAGCACCCATAATAGCCACCAAAACACTAAAACATGGTATCGCGATATTAAACTTAGGCTTTATTTTACCCCTTTAAACGACCTTATAACTTGCACTATCGCACCAGTGTAATATATATATAACACATTGCATCGCACTAAAATAAAGGTGGCCGTATACGTGCTGCACTGTAACGCACCAGGACCGTCAGTGCAGTGCAGTGCAGTTAGTTGTACTCCTGTCCCCCGCTACTTTCCAAGGCTTAGTCACGCCTTGTTTTGCCCATCAACCTCACCATCCAGCAAATATCTGCCGCCTTACAGCCCCATTCGGTCGGCTGCCTCCATGTATTGCTCCATCATGGATTCGAACCCATCCGGAGTCTTCGCGACCGAGTGCTGTCCTTCTACGATCGGGCCATGCTGGACACTTGATGATGGCTCCCCATCGTCCACGGGCGCCGGCGGGGGGTTGGAAGTCCCGCTGTCCAGAGTGAAGTCGAAATTGAGAAAATCGACATCGGGGTCGATGTGGAAGTTGATTGGCTCATTGTCCAAAGAAGGACCCGAGCTTCCACTACCAGAGACCGAATCTGGGTTGTCGATGGCGACCTGAACTTGATGAGGGAGAGCCTGGACTGGATTCAAGACAGGGGCAGCCTCGAGATTCATCGGTTGGTCGACAGGGGTTTGATCTGGGTTATATACAGCAGCTGGGCTGTAGTCCAAAGCTGGGCTGTATTCACCAGCCGGATTACCGACGAAAGCTGGGTTGAATGCACCAGCCGGATTACCGAAGAAAGCTGGGCTGTGTGCACCAGCCGTATTACCGACGAAAGCTGGGCTGTATGCACCAGCCGTATTACCGACGAAGGCAGGGTTGTATGCCAGGGCTTGAGCTGGGCTGTTGACGGTATCTGGAACTCGGTACTGAACCGGTATCGGGACTTGGTTGGTGAAGACAGGCCCAGGGTTGGCCCGCTGGCCAGCACCTCTTTGCTCAGCTGGCTCTTGGGCAAAAGGATGGACAGCTTCGTGCTGACCCTCTGCAGCCAGCGCTTGGACCGACCCCTGGCCATCGTTTGCGGCTTCGCGGGCTTGGTTGGCCTCCTTCCTACCTCCAGGTCGACTCCGCTTGACGCCGGGCTTTCGAGGCTGGAACTGGTAGTCGGGATGCTTATAGTAAAGAACTCGTGTGCGCCACTTGTAGCTCTTCTCCCAAGGCTCCTTGTCCGTCTGGTTCCAACGATTGACCAACACCTTGGCTACGTGACATTAGTTATTGTACTTAAGAATCAAGTCGGGACGAAGTCGGGCATCGCCCCAAAAAGATCATGTTAATACTTACAGACGTCGTTGTTCGCAATGCCAACCATCTCCGCTTGGACTTCTGGCTGGAAATGTGTGCGATACCCAATCCAGCTGTTAGGCGCCCGGCGTACTCCATTCGCGGGATCCTTGGTGTGCGACCTCTGTGCTTGAAGAGACTTGGCCTTCCCGCCGTTTGTCTTACGCCTTTTGGCACCTGCGGGCTCGCCGGGAGACTGATCCTCAGCTTGACGCCTTCGTCCAGCTGCCGACGATCCAACGCTGGGCGACTAGCCCTGCGCGGCATCTTCGGTAGCCTGAACATTCGCGGCGTCTTCATCCGCCTGACCATTCGCAGCGTCTTCAGCAGCTTGTTCAGCTGCTGCTGCAGCCTCAATGGCATCGTATTCAGCCCGACGGTCGATCATTCTCTGGACCATTGCAACCAAGTCGGCGTGTGACAGCGGTGCACCATTGCTCGTGATCAGTGCACCCCGAAAAATAAGAACCGGAAGCTCTTGAGTGTAGATGGGCATTAGAATCATGTTATATGTCGCCGCGAAGGCCTCTGCAGGGCCGAGGGCTACCAGGTTAGAAGCGTCTGGGTCGGTAGCGTAAGTGATCTGAGTCCTTCCCAGAGTTTTCCTGTTAAGATGTCAGTCAGTATTTCTGTTTAAGAGCATGTACAATTCGAAGGGAATATATCGAATCTCAGGTAGTTCTCTCATTCATAATATGTGCCCTACAACAAGTCTGTCATAAAGTAGAAATGGTGGTATGTTTCATTAGGGCTGTACGCGAACTGATCATGAGCCACACCATGGATAGCATGAGCACAAGATGTAAAGTTCGTAAGGAAGTGTAGAAGGTTAGGGTGATACCGATGTATAAAAGAAAAACAAACACTTACTCCAGTCGCTCCATGACACCTTGTCTCAGGGCTGGGTCCCATACATGGTAGACCTCGCCTTTGATGATTAGAATCTCGTCTTTAATCTGAGCTTGAATTTTATCCCAGATGCTATCCAGATCCTCTAGTCCTCTGGGGATGGGTGTTGCCTTGATACCAATGATGCTGCCATCATCCTCACCAGCACTCGCCGCGTTGATATTAGACATGGTGCAGAATTGATGATGATAAGAAGTTAGATGGATAGGGGATTGATTGATGGTATAGAGTTAGTAACACTCTATTGATCAAGTCGCCGCGCAAGGGTGAATAGCAGCAGTAGCGATAGCAATAGCTATGCTGATAATCTATGTTAATAGTGGCGAAGACTCTTTACAGAGGTCAGCAGGGAAGCAAGAAAGGTGTGGTGGCACTACTTACTATAGAACTGCTTCTGGTATATGAACCAAAAGCACAGTCCAAGAATAGTTGAGCAGATAGAACTGCTTCTTTGCGAGTGCGTCGTAGACAATAGTAAAGCCTCTTTGCGGGGTTGTGTAGTAAGAGAGAAGAAAAGGTAGTGGCCAGAGAAACTACCATTCGCGAACGCGTAAGTATCCAAAGAGAAAGTTAAAAATAAGACAGTAGATAGATCAACTACTATCACAGTGCTTTCTCGGTGTCAATAGAAAAGGGATCCGTTGAAGGAATGTAAAGCAACAGGTAATTAGTCCTGCTGGTGGTCGAGGGTATAGACAGGTATGGCAAAAGAGCAAAGGTTAACCAACAAGGTCCAGGTTGTTCATGAAGTTGTAGAAGAAAGGTGTGAGTTGGGATCTTGACTGAAAAAGATTCTTGAGGGTGGGGGTGGGGGAGGGGATGTATTTATAGGTTTTGGAAAAGAAGAAAAGAGAGTGCGTTGCTGGGAGTGATCTGGCTTCAATAGGTAGGTTGTCCGGAGGTTGTCCGGAGCGATTTTGTATGTCCTGGAGCAGAGGAGGTCTCTCCGGACTAGACGGTTTATGTACCCATGTACCATCAAAAAATGGGGCCGGTTATGCGCGCACCTTCCTGTTTCGTAAGTAGTGAAGCAATCGCCAGCAGGCTAAGCACAGCGAACTAGTCATGAGCTTGGTGTTGACAGCTGATATCGTCTCTGACACCACACTTCACGCCCCAACCACCACATTTGATTGAATGCTATGTTCCATAAAGGGCCAATCACCTATTATCGTTGGCCGGGTTGCAATTTTAATCTATCTACATACCCCACTCTCTTGCCCGCTGCAGCTGTGGCTGTTTCCTCTTTTGAATGGGTTACTCATTAAGTACCATGTATATTCGAACATCCCATTGTAAATTTTAATCTATTCCTGACTCTATGAATCGACCTAGCTCATCTTATGCAGATACAATGTGATCTTGGTTGGTAGGTGCGGTAATTTTGTCACGTGTGACCTCTAAACGTCTGGCTCTTCGGAGAACTAGATGCCTTTCTATGAGGGGTACCACTAGATGTACTAAGAGAAAGAATAGGGTCACGGGCCATTTGATTCTGTAAAACGCTAGGACGTGATCCCGAGATACTGCTCCACAAGCGGTCCGTGTGGATACCGCGTTGCTCTGCTGGATTCTCGATCTCCGTGGTTCAAAGGAGGTTGTTTGCTTCCTTCAGCGGGGGCTCCTTCCCACGGAGACTGTAAACAGAGAGTCTACCATACGCTATCTAACTTGGTCTGGCCTAATTTGTCCTAGTTACCTGCGCCCGTACCATGTTTCTGTCCTGTTTATTTTTCCAGATGGGGCACCGCAGAAAGGGCGCGTCCAGCCGGTACCTAAATTCCCTGCTGACCCTACCTAGACCTCGGGATGGTAGACATAGGTACCTAGAGTTGAGCCGCGGTTTCCTAACCGATACTGCCACAAAGCTTTGCATGAAAATATTCAAGCTTTATACGATTACACGTAAAGCTGATGGGGTTTTTAAGATAGGGTTACGTGTAGATCTCAATCACACACGGTAGATTATGTATGCCCTTCCTTTTTCTCCCACAAAATCATCTTCCAAGTGAGCCCAGCACATATTAGTTCAAGAATTAGAAGGTTGGATGACCGTTTCTTTTTAACGGATCCCAATGATGATAGATAGCTCTACAGTGATCACAATTGCCACATACAATATTGTCTTTTTTCCTCTGTGTCTCCGTTCCCGTATGCCTACTGCTGATCCTCATAGCTAAGTCGAAACTAAACCTTGGGGCCCATAAGACTCGTCAAGGTCATTGCCAGATTCTAGTTACCCGCCGCTTTTCTCTCCCGTGCCTTTTCGTACCACGACGCTTTTCCGTCTTTAGGTAGTAAATGCCACCACTGGGAAGCCACGACACCTATTGAATCTAGATGTCAGCGTCGCTTGACAAATAATTATACCGTAGGAGTGATCAAATTAGGATACTTACTAATATCGCGGACTCTTATATCGAGGTACTCCTCCTTGATAGCAGGAGACATCGCTGTCCTGAATATGATGAAGGCATTCATGTCTTTCTTCTTCTGGACCGGCTCTTCGATTTCCTCTACCTCACTCTCGACTGCTTGCGTGGTGTTAGCTGGCTTCTCAGGTATCAAATTGGACGAGGTCTTACCTAGGATGTGCTGCGAGGGAGCGTCGCTCGTTACCTGCGAGGATTGGTGGAACATTTTCAATGGCTGTTGCGGGTGTCCACGGAATAGAAGCATCCCATGCTTCTGGAAGTCCTGGGCTGATCCGAGAAACACCCGGCCGGGATATCGTTGGTCGGTTGTGTAGACAGTGTCGTCTTTGAGGGTGGATTGACTAGGTTGTTGCGAAATGTTTGTAGTTAGTCGATGCTTCATGTACTTTTGTTTGCGGTTTAGTGCAGTTATCAACAACTGAAGGGAAAGTGAATTATTCTGTACAATAACCATGTCGAGTGTCTGGAAATAATTGTTGTAGAAGGGGTCGTGTATATGTCACAACGGGAAAGGTACAAGAAACCAGGCTCGTCTCACCTCATCAGCTTCTGGAGTTGTTCCTTTTGGGGCTGGCTCCAGCTAGAAAACAAGTCGTTCGGGATCACAATAAATGAGTTAAGTGACCAGAGTTGAATCTGGAGATCATTCCAGACATCCATCATACTTCGTGTTGGACGATTGTCGACTTCGGCGGGCTCGAAGCTTGCGGCGGATGCAGGCCCACCAGGAAAGTAACCGCCTGGGTCCATTACAGTGGCTGGGCTTTGGTTGGTGTATACTTGTGCTATATTGTTGAAATGGATTTGATATCCACAGAGACTACAATCGAAAAGTCGAGTTATTTCTTGGATAGAAAATGGTGGCATGTACAGGTGAATGGAGAGACTCCGGGGTTCGAGGCCTGACAGGTACAGGTGAATCCCAATCCAGCGGTGTCAAGGGTTATTATTTGCGGAGTCAGGACGTAACTGGGTACAACAGGGAGTAGGATTGCCATGAGTAAACCTCTAGGTAGACTCTCTGGGAGAAGTTTGTTGATGGTCAATGGTGACATATAAACACAAATGGGGAGTACCAGTTACCACGCATTAACTGGGCACATGCGGAAAAGGTAAGCACCAGATGTAAGAACCAGTAAGCACACCTCTCTTTGTGGGACACCTCAAGTGGCAAGAGATTAAATACCACCTTACAGACCTTCTGCGTACCCGGGTAGCTAGTCCAGGTACTTGGGTAGGCAAGAGACCAACTGCCCACAGTCAATACCTATTTACCTGCGTACACTTCCAAGTACTACATAGAAAAGAGGGAAACATGGCAATGATGTGTGCTCTTGCAGTTAGATATGGACGGTACCTACAAATTACTTAACTAGTCACAAGTAGCCCCTATAGCCAATGTAATTACAGTGGTATTTCCCCCGTAGCATTGGCACCAGGTCCACAGCCAAAGATACATGCAGGATGATTAGCTACGGATAAAGCAGAATTATACATGTCACACCATCACAATCAGTATATTTGGGGAAGTGTATTTATTGAATAACACTACGGAAAAGGAAAAATAAACTTTTGCAACTGAACGGGGCCGTCCTCTTAGGCTATATTGGGCCCTGCTCCCCAACCTAGACCCCTGTTCTTCCTTGTCGTAGGTACCCAGTAGGGCACCACAGGTTCCATTCTATTGCTTGCGACAAGACTGTGTACTCAAGGAAATAATAAGGAAAAGAAAACGAAAACGAAAACGCGTATCAGCAACGTGCATAAAGCAAAGTTATGCATGCTATCGAGGTTAGCTCGTCGATAACATTCCCCTAGTCACCGGATAAGCCACCTCATCCACACGGTGAGTCCGTAGTGTGTAGTTACAGAAGCGGCCCAAGTGGGTAGGGGGAATCCTGGTTGCTGTCCTCCGTCATCTGCATGTCGGCCATGCCCTCCAGCAATTTCATGTTGACATCTTGCGACTCCTGGACCTGCTGCTGGACCTGCTGCTGATCCTGCTGCTGAAAGCTCTGGCCAGAGCTGTAATTCTCGAAGTCAAAGTACATGGCCATATCTTCATCGAAGACCAGGTCCTCCTCCTGGGCGGCCGACTCGTTAGGGATCTCAGGCTGAGTTGGCTGCGGCGCGAAGGGGATGGCAGGTTGGATCATTACCGGGGCTGAAGCTGGGCTTGCAACCGCCTGAGTAGATGCGTTGGCGGGCTGGGCCTTCTTGCTTCCAGCACGGGTTGCTTTCTTAGTCTGAGTGCTTCGTGGCTTAGGACGAGCTTGTGTTTGGCCAGCGGGCCGTCGACGGGGGATCGAAGCGGACGGGCGCGGTTTAAACTTGTAGCCGGGAAATTTCGTGCCATGGTCAATCTTTGCCTGGGCTGAGATACGTCTCCAGAGATCCTTCTCCGTCGCATCCACATTACGCCACTTGGCAGCGATGATCTTAGCTGTGAAGATGCGATTGTTAGCATTGGCATCATTGTCTCTCAATTCATGTATTGGCTCGTTGGGAAAGTTTTCAAACTTACAAATATCTCCCACACTGGTCAGGTGAGGATTCTCAGCCCTGACGATGGGGTCCCAGTGTTCCCTGTACAGGATGAAGCAGTTCTGGGAACGCGGAGCACCGGAACTGGACGGCTTGCTGTGCCGCTTCTTCGCTGGCTGCTGAACAGGCCATTGAGCCTGCTGTTGAGCAGCCTGCTGTTGAACGGCCTGCTGTTGAACGGCCTGCTGTTGAACGGCCTGCTGTTGATCAGGCTGGGCCACCTGTCCTGTCACTTGTCCTGACGTTACGATTCCGTGGGGTGCCTAACCCCACATAGGATCGTGGAAAGGAGGATTAGGGAAAGGCGAGTTGTCAGTACTCTGATTGTGGTCGTTGACAGCCTGATAGCCGAAGGACGGAGTCTCAGGGTGGGGACTCGTGTAAGGCCTAAAGTTCGCGTTGGCGTTGACAGGTCCGGAGTTGACAGCTGGAATGATCAGGTATGGTTTCCCCTCAGCAGATTCGCGCAGCATGTATCCCATGCTCTCAAATTCATCGATTGATCCCATGTAGACATTGCATCCTGTTGTGTCGATGGCATAAAGAACGAATGGCTTGTTCATCTGCTGGCTAGAACAGAAATCCATGTTAGTATCTTGGTATTATACTCCGATTAAAATGAAATCTTAAGGAAAATAAAGGTCTCGGGTGGTATATTTCTACCGTAGTTTATCACTAATATATGGGGAAGAATAGACCTTGTACAAAGCCTTCACTGGGTAACCAGAAGATGTCGACGGAGCATGAGGTATACCAAGATAAAAAGAAATACTTACGCCATGAGTTTCGAGAGGTCTTCTCTCTCAGCGGGAGTCCAACTCTCGTACAAATCAGACTCAATTGTCAGAAACCGGTGAGAAGGTGAAAGCTGGCGGGAAAGCTGATTCCAAGCATTGGCAATACGACCTGTGTCAAAGGTACCGTAGGACGACTCCATGGCGGCGAGCCGGGCTATGAAGCCACGATGTGGTGGGTGATGGCAACTAACGAAAGAATAGTATGTTGATGATGAAGTCTCAAGCACAAGAAGGCTTAGCAACAGAAAGATGAGCCAAGTGAGCTCTAGAAAGAAGCCACTTGGGATAAGGAACTTTTGCCTTAATGATGATGTTGTTGTTGTAGGTGTATGGAGGAAGGATGGTGAGATGTTGAGAGGGGGTGAAAGGTTGGAAAGTAGGGTGAGAAGGGTTGTTTAAATAGTAAACCAGTTTATGGGAAAGGCCTCTCCGGGTGGGATTTAAAATGTAGATCAGTAAACGGTCTCTTGTACCAAAATTACCTCAATATGAAGCTCCCGCCTCTAAATCTCATAGAACGGGCATTGAAAAGCAAAAGCTATACAAAGCTACATACCTAGTGCCATAAGCTAAGGTGATCTTGATGCGCTGTGCTAGTGCTCATATTATGCTTCATGCTCCGGTAGCTGCAAAAGATCACGGGATAGTTCATAAATCTACTAGTTTGATATGGACAGGACAGGACCCACCCAGCTCCCACGTGCACCCGATCTGGCAAAAGAAGACTGTCTCTCCTATAAGCATACAATAGGAATCAGATATCTGCTACCTATTCAGTAACGAGATGCGGGATTTAAAATTCTTGACTACCTGCAGCAAGTGAACTCGGGTTGCGGGTAGAATCCTCGGCTCCGCCATCTACTGTCTACGTGTACTCCAGCCCTAGGGCTTGTGACATTAGTCTAAGAAAAAATTGAAGCTAGCATATGCACAATGAGGATAATACAGAGATTTCTGCCGCCTTCAATTCTGCGTCTATGGAAAAGTCATAATACATAGGTACATGTGACGGCCGTCAGGTTTAAGTCGGTGAAGATAAACAAGGTGCATGGTCCATCTTACACATCTCATGCCCATGTGGCTCCTCCAGTTTACCATGATTTACTCTATCGTTACTGATTACTTTGTCTATGTACCAATGTAATCGGAGCTCGACACCGTCGAGGAAAATTTCTTTCTGCTAATCACCTAACCCCCGCAAGGGCGTGTGAACACAGATCATACACACAGTCCAAATCACTTCCCTGGCAGCTACCCTTTACATTCTAAATCCGGTATATGGCTTCGGGTGAAATTAGTATACCCTGATATGCATGAAATGGCATTACCTATTATTTAAAGCAGCCTGGCCCAGAAAAAGAAGCACAGATGTCGGATCATTCACCGCGACCCACAGAAGACATGGTGAATCTGACTGACACGCCCCTAGATATCCCACATTCCCACTATCCATGATGTCTTAATAGATGGGCTCTTCATATAATCGTGTGTTATTCTATTGATCCAGACAAGCTGTCAAATGCCGTGCTGCATATTCATAGCCAGTACACCTAATCTATTTGAATTGTTACACGTCATGGAAACAAAGACGTGAAAAATATATCCAAACGTTTCTCCGCATATTCCTCTCTAATATTATATGCCGAATCAACCAAGATATGTGGTGTTATTAACGCGTAGAAAATATCCATACTGCAAAAATCGATTGACATGTAAAATATTTGTTGGCAAGTCGTTGATAGTGGATTTATGTAGCACAAGTCTACTTATCTGATTGGCCAAGCTTTGATCCTACCAAGCTTGACGTCAGCCAATCAGACAAATCAGACACGAATGCTGTCGACAGAAATGGAAGTTGGCCCAGAAAAGGCCGGGCTGTACTATAAAAATGGAGACCCAGAATATCTGGGACTCCGGGGTTGCTGCCCCGGACTCGTAGATCTGGTGAGCTTTAAAAACTAAGTTCCAATTGTGATTTAACTAGTACTTGCTAGTAATACTTGGGCCAGACTAATCAAGTTGCTTTTCGCAATATAAAACCGTGGCATCTTAAAATGAGTTTACCGGTTATATATTCTTGTACACTGTGCTACGCGCATATTTCAATATGTCGCGTATTATGCAGTGTATTCACTTTCTCTATCTGGTAATGCTTAGTTCGCGGTGGTGAAGCTCGGAGTTAAATTATAAATGTGTACAGCTGTCGACGCTTTGGTATTGATTTAGAGAATAATCTTTTAAGGGAGTGCCTTGCCTTTTTGCTTTTTTTTTCGTTAGGGCTATCTGGGCTCGTATTTATGGGCGAGTGGCCCTATTTATTTTATATGAATACGGCTTTTTTATTAGCTACCGTATGCTACCGTTAGCCGTTGATTCTATTCCTTTTTATTAAGCGTTGCTGCTTAAGTAGTGCCATAACTGCGTCCCGTGCCGCCCTTAGCGGCTTATTATATGCCAGACGTTGCCTTATTAACTAGTAGGTGTGGTGGGGCCAATGGGGCCCTATAACAGACTTTCAGAATCACAGCTACCGTTCAAAGATTTATCATTTTAAGGAAGATCGATCAGTTTCCCCACTTCCACGGCGCTACTAGCTTACTAGTCATGATTGAGTAGTCTAGGATATCGGTAAATTCTGGGGGGTCATTTCACCCTCGCAAAGGTTTCAACTCTACAGCGATGTACATCGAGATTCAGCGGTGCCCCCATTGGTCTCCTGGTATACCTATGTACTTGATTACTTACATACATCCGCGTATGATGGATAGATCTGGCAGCAGAGCTTTGTCAATATGTGCGGTGGCCCCTTCGCTGTCCTAGCTAATTTTAGAGATAATAGGAACTTTGGATCGCGTGGCCCAAGCTCCGACGTGTCCGCGGATAGTGACGTAGCTTAACTTGCTATACTTGACTTCAGACATCAAGGTTCTCAATATTCGACCTCTACCGGATAAGACAATGAATCACAGCGAATGTGTCTTCTGGGGGCTCGCTACCGTGGCTGTGCTAGTTCCGTACTGTGCTACATTTCCCGCAATTCTAGGTCGGATTATTCTATGTGAGTGTAATGATCATAGATCCTAGTAGGAGCTAAGTATAAGCTAGACTAAATAAGGCTGTGTTCACTAGGATTTATTGTTGGGGGCCGATTTTTGGAAATGGGCAAGGCATGACTACCCATATGTAACAAGGGCTAGTGTCTAAGGCTTGGATATGGATCAGAACAACTAATAATTCTTCTTTGGTCTCGAGGGCCTTAGGTCTTCTCCTCTCGATCAGTCTGGTGGGAGATCTAGGTCCTATATATACACTAATGATGGCTGGTACGTACCGCCATCGAGGTATTCTGTTATAGCCGTCCTAACCGCCATATAGGTCGTTGGTGGTCATCTGCACTCCAATGCCTTCCGTTTGCAGTCATAACTGTAGATGTGCTTGCATGATTCCAAATACCATACATTTGCCAAGATCCTATCAAACCGTGTGACACCATAAGTCAACAGTTCAGTGTATGTGGAGAGAAAAAGAGGGATCATGATGGGCTTGCGGAATACAGCTACAAGTAAAATAATTATGGCGTTGACGGAGCCATAAGTTCTGGCCGTGGCGCTGGTAATTATATCTAATTACCCGTGAAGGTATCTGTCCTGAATGTGTAATAACCTATAATTCTTCATCTGTAGAGCTTTTGTCTTGTTTGCAAGGACGAGTGGACGCAACTGTGTAGCTCCCTTGAACTGAAGCTATAACGGCATTATTCAAGCGCATTCTTGAAGGGATATGTGATACCTTCGTCCTTACAGATATTGCGCCCACGCCATAGTCATGCAATAATTAGTCTATGATGATGGGCTAATACAGGCAGTGGCAATAATGCGTACAGGTTCGAAAGGTATGCGGGCTTGCCTAAACTTGCAAGTAAAACGATTCGACTATGGCAAGATCATTGAGGGCTTTGTGGCATTGGCTATTCTCTTGAAACTGCAGTTAGAATTTGCTGACGCCAGAAAGCTTCGAACTAGGAAGGATGTGGAGGAATATTGTAGAATAAGTACGCCACAAGGCGGAATTGGGTTCAATCTACCCTTACTTACGGTGCTAGAGATGCTTGCCTCACTGAGAATATTATTTATGGGTAGGTTTACGCCTCTGGTTCGTCGGTAAATTGTCTATCGAACGCGAAGATTTATCTATCTACATTAAATATAAGGCCAAGCAATCCGGAAATAAAAGCCTTAACCGTCATATCATTGGATTTACTGACGATAGTCAATCGGGGACATAATGTGTGGAGCGTAGTACCGTGTCTCCACCTAAATTCCAGAATGCTGAAGATAATTACGACAAGCAAAGATCCGCTATTAGGAAACAGAAAGTATGCTTTGGTGAGGTTGGGCTCACTTGGCTGTTGTACTACACTCTCTTCTGGATGTCGGATAGAAGCAATTGTTCGATGCGGATCATAAGGCTCCAGTCTTTTCCCATACTGAAACTGCGGCCATGGCGAACTTGGTCATGACGATCGTAAAACCAATGAGAATAAACCAGATGACGAAAAGTCCTGCGGCCCCGATGAGGAGGTATAGTACACATATCAGGATCTTCGTGAGAACATTCAGGACCGGCCCAGTACAAAGTTGATGCAGGTTACCCAGTCTGGACCCGGTTCGGGCGGCAGCACCCTTAACGGACTGGCCAAGATTGCTTGCGATACCGGGCTCTTGAACGAGATTCTGCGATTCGATGTCGAATTCCTCGAAATCACCGTGTAAGGACTGCTGCGCGGATCGGTCATCGGATGAGCAGAGTGCTATCGCCATCTAGGGACTTTTGATATAAGGCAGACGACTGCGAATCGTTGCTGGGGGACATTGTTTCGGAATAAAATAGCCGCTGGAAATATGTAAGAGATGGCCGTATTATCGTGTATTGGAATTATGATAGTGGAAGGGTGGCACTGGTGACGAATCCGTCACCTGAAAGTTAGGTAAAGTCTACTGATTAAAGTGGGGGAAGGATTTGATGTCGCTTTTGGTACCCGTGAGAAGATCGTCTGTTTTCTGGGGTTTTTTTTAAACAAAAAAAGATTTGTGGGATTTTGTTGGCGTTCAAGACATGAGCGAGAGAAGATTCAGGAGGGCCCCAATACTTAAGTCTACTTGCCGTGATGCCAAGAGATAAGGCTTACTGGCCGCCACGGTGCGCCCAATCTTTAGCCATGCCATTATTCTCACTTCGACGCATGGAGTCTGCAGTCAGCCTCAGCTGACCAACTAAAAGAGTGAATGCTCACTCAATTCGGCTGTGTGAGAAAAAGAGGATCCCTAGTAACACCCAGCAGCGGGGTCTTGAAGCAGCTAGAATCAACGAAACGTTTTAGATCTTCCCAAATACCAAGCACAAGGCTGAATCTCGACAACACCAAAATACACCAAACAGCCAAGATATCAGTGACGAGATCTATCGAAATGAAATATTCGTTAAGTGGATGCAGCCTCCCTGGATTTATGCCAATTAATATATGCTACTTGTCGCAACCAGAAAAGGTGATATTTTCGGCCATTTTGGGCCTGGCTACGGCTTTGGGAAACGGAAGAAAAAGAAAAGAATGTCTCCAACCTAGACTTAGGTGCTCGCTTTTATAGGTGTCCAGAGTGGCCCCATATAGGCCTATATACTCGATGCGACACTGTTTTTGATAGAAAGGGGAATATTAAAAGCAGCTCATGGCCAAAGAGAGATGTAGCTGATCCTCTCTTGGATTTTGTAGAGATGTATCAATAGTGTCGGGCACAATCTTGTGTAAGGCGTTCTGCACCTGTGAGAAGAGACCCTCCATTTCCGCGCCCTTAAGGCCACCTTCCTTCAAAGCCTACACCTCCCACACCTCCCTAAGAGTAGCTAAACTTCAAGTTATTTCGAGCACACGAGTCCGTTTCGCCCTAAAGGACAATGAATCTAATAAGAAACTGATTTGCGTCATCACTTACATAAAATTAACGATGAAGCATTCTGTCCATCCGTCTCGCACAGTCCCGTGAGATCATACTACATAACCCTGAGGACGGCGACTAACACTCAGATCTGCACGGAACAGATCTGGGTAACCGAATCCGCGCTCCCATGCTTTCCTCCAACTACAGCATTAGCAGATACCCATACGTAAATATATAATAGTACAGGGATATTACGTTTAAGAGATGCGGTCTTCATCCATTCGGAGGAGTCACGATGGCATGGACTCTATCTGTACGAGACCAGCCCACAGAAGGGTGAAGCTACAATATAGAGGCTGCCTCAGACGATTGGCCTCCCAACTCGATGCAGAGGACACAACAATTGCAAGGATCGAGACTGTGCTCACAGAGGTCTACACTGCGTTTACCAAGAAACTTGCTGTCCCGTGTAACTGATCCGAGAAAGACGACTCATCTAGAGAGGAGAAGCACACACTGCCCCGAAAGATGCCACAGAGCGCGTACGAATTCAGTCCTCAAACTAGCGGTAAATCGCCTACAATATACGGCTACTTAACAAGTCAATCACTTTGAACACGGGTGGAGCTGCAGAAGATAAACATAAAAGAATAGAACGCCCGCTATTATCAGCTAACTCATTGATACCATCATTCATGCCGTCAGGCGTTAACCCAAACCTTGGCATAGTCAACGGTCGCATTTGCTCGGTTCCACCATGCCTAAGCCGCCCTCTCCACGTCTGTCTACTGCGTTGTGATACAAGCATCTCGCTACCATCGCATCCCGCTTTCCTCTTGTCAGTACAGTAGAAACAGGTAGACAGCCCCAGCCTTATGTTGTATCAACCCACGACCAGCGCTCAAAAACAGATCCTTCCTCACTCCCAGATATCCTCAGCCCCCGCTCCTTTTAACCCTCTTGACAGGTGGCCAGGCAGGCCATGCGTCTCCGCTCGCACGGCGGGGCCGCTTGCCAACGGTAGCCTCCTCGACGTCGCCGAGACGGGCAAGCACGGCAGCGAGGCGGCGGCGTGCTGTCAGCTCACGTGCTGGGCTGTCTGCGTCTGGTCGGTAGAACTGGCGCACCACACTCACCGTGGCATGGTAGCACTCGTACAGCAACAGCCGCACCGCCGCGTTTGCCCGGTCCTCCACCACCTCGTCGTACTCGGTGTCTGAGTCTGGGTCGGAGGAAAGAGATGAGGCGCCGTCATCGCCAGTCCCGCTATTCGCGCTGGTGCTGGCCTCGTTTTGTTGAGTTTCATAGCGATCTTTCTGTCCCTTCCCTGTGTGCGGGGGCGAGGGGGGCGGCGGCCACGGCGATGGCGATGATGGTGGTGGAGCTTGTCGGAAGCCCTGAAGAAATTCGAGTGATGTCTCGCGACTAAATACGGTGGCGAAGAGGGGGTCGCCAAATACTGTGTTGCTCCAATCCCAGAGCCCAGTAACAGAGATATCTGTCTGCTGTGATGAGGCGGATATTGCGGCTGTTCCTTCAGGTCCTGCGTCTCTAATCCTCGTTTGACGGCTACGCTGCGCCTCCTGCTCAGTCGAGTGGCTGTTGCTCACTAGGGATGGCTCAATCAAGTCCTTACCGAGATGAGCCATATCGTTCGTCTCGGTAGCAGTTCTCGACACCAACACATTATCGTCGTCTCCCGCATTGAGCACGACGAGTCGCGCGACCGTAACGGCATCGAGGAGGTGCGAAAGCCTACGGAAGTGGTATCGTATGGGTGCGTAGCTTATGGTGACGGCCATGTCCTCGCCGTCCCTCAGAATGCCCTCCAGAAGCGAGTGGAATGCCTTCGTCCAGGTTCCGGTGCCGCCTGATCCGCCTACGGCTACCGGTGGCGACCCGTGGTGCTGCTGGCGTGATCCTATTACTGCGACAGCAGGTCCGAAAGTCCCATTTGGAGACCGCACTTCAGAGAGCCGCCGGATTAGACGCCCCGTCTGGAAATTCACGACCTTCTTTTCCTGCATTGTTAATGGTTTCTGTAACCTAGTGATAGAAATCCCTCTTGTCGGCTCAGTGAGGTAATAGAATCCAGTGTCTACTTCGGCCGTTGGCATCGAGTTGGATATGGGTACGGGAACGTATGGTAGCACAGCACCTTTAGGGAGATCAGTCGACCTGGTCCTTGCGTGTTGATTTCCCTTCGCTAGTCTGTTCCCGATCCCGTCAACGACACTTATTTCATCGGGAGGAACCTTGCCGTCCGGGCCGATGGCATTCTCGTATGTCGACCGAAGCCACCTGGTGACAAGGAGGTTGGTTAATGCCAGCCACTTCTCGGACCTAAGCAGCCGCAACGTCGGCGATGGTGAGAGGGCAAGCATAAGTATCCTGCCATCGAAGGCCTCGACAGTGAAGACCCTCTGCGACGGGTCGCATGGCAGGGGCCGGATGGACTCGATCTTCACATCAGGAACGGCGTGCTTTATGACCGATCTCATGAACTCAGTGGTTGAAGGTTGGCACATGGGCGTGATGACGGATACCGAAGGGTCGATCTGTGCAACGAAAGCTGCTGTTTGGTGACGTGAGGACGGGTGTCTTGTGGGACGTTGCAGGACAGCGAGGCCTTTTGATAGGCGACGGCTGGAGTCGACGACCTCGGTGGTACGTAGCTTCAATATAGGGCAATACGTCGATGGTGGCAGTACTGATGGATTGAAGGGGGCAGACGACAGCTCTGTTGACGGGCTGCTCGGACCCCAGACCTTGGCTCCTGACATCTAGACACCCTCCCTTCCTAATGGGGAAAGAGGCGATGACAGGGAAGTGTTGCTGTATTGGGATGGGCTGCACGGCTACTTGCCGCTGAGGGACCCCTGGGATCTTAATAAAATATACCACTTAAGTGTCAGAGCCGAGACAAAAGCCCTAGTTCGATCAACGGTTGCGACGGGGCTGCAGATGGAATGAATGGATAGCCCTTGTTTTCTCTGCCAGGGTTAACTGCGGCGCTGCAAAGTCCAGGTTGTTCGAATAGGACCGAATAAAAATATCCAAGAGATGAGAATAGTAAACCCCATGGGATGAGAAGCCTATGCAATATCAACCTGGTAGAGAAGCGTACGCTACAAGGACAATATTAAGCAGCAACAGTCAGACGGTGCCCGTGATATGACAGTAGATGGAATAGCGGCCCAAGAAGTTCTTTAGATATTATGGATGACAAGAAGAAATGTTCGAGGCGCTCGAGAATGAGACGCAGGTTCGTTTTGGAGATATCTGTGGGAGAAAGATAAGGAAGGAAAGATAGCATTACACAATACGACATGTCTAAAAAGATGACAGAGAGCTTTGTCAAGAATAGAGTCGGTCACAGCGAGCGAGAATTCGGCGAATGGATGTCCTCGCCTGACGAGGCGAGACACGAGAGAGGACCCGACAGTCAGGCAGCTCCAGTGCAAAAGGGCAAGCGCTGATAGATGACGATCCATACTCGCTTATCAGGGGCGTAGTTGGGTCAAACCGTGAGCAGGAACCAGAGCTATGGCGCATATCTGACAGGAGGCGTCGCCCGACCATGCGGACCAGTGGGATGGGTCATCACGTTTTCGGGGCGCCTTGTCCAGAAAAGCGAGCAAGTCTGGGGAAGTAGGAAGTGATGTAGAAAGATGCTCTCCCCCTCCTAAAAAAATCCACAACCCTAGAGCTAAGCTGACCGTCTTCCAGCTCGCACTCGTACCCACCAACGAGCGGCGGGCCCAAAACGTTGGTTCCACCCGAGCCCGGGGTTATCTAATGCGCTTTATGCCAAGACACTTTGGGAATGATTCGAGAAGAGTACTCTTGCGTTAGGCTCGCGTTTGTCGCCTACTCAGGGCGACGCTACCAAGGTTTAATTCCCATATCACCAACTTACTAACTATAGTACGCAGGAGAAAAGCGGTCCCCAGAGAGCCACATGCGTTGAACGTGTCACCGTGTAATTGTGAAGTGGGCGGCTGAAGGTGATGGCGGCAGCACCCGTTTCCGGGTAGCCACTAAGAAAAGGTCACTTGATAAGGAGGACCACCTCGGTGACGGGTGCCGTTGGTTTCCCCCCCTGCTTTCTGTTGAGGCAATCATGACCCAGGTAGGGCTTGTGTTAGGAATATGGGCAATGGGATATGTCATTTTTTTATTGTTGGCCGACGGTGATAGTGGCTTGCTTGCTTGTTTTGAGGGGCGATTCTTTAGTGGTCGAGGATAAATACCTACCTAGGGACGCAGACAGGCAACCCTCGATTGGCTGCAAGCAAGCGAACCCGCATAACGCACGACGAGGTCTTATATTATGTACGCCCCGATTTCTACACGGCGGTGGATTCTGACAACTACAAGATCCTCCCGGGAAACATGTACGGTAGTTTGACCGCGGCATTTACATGGTTCAGGCGCCGTTGGTTTGGTGCTCTAATTATTTACCGAATGGCTAATAGCTGATAGACAACACCATTTAAGCGAAAATGTTGCTTTTTGGTATACAAGTGGATAGTATTGACTGATTCCAGGTACTAAAATCTAGATAGCATGATTCGGAAATATCTTGGGAGCGACGGAGAGATCAGCGACACGTAAAGACGGAGGAATGGCCGTTTTGATGGGCTGATCACCCGGATTTGCCGCGTAATATGAAGAATGCTGTCAATTACTCTCTACGTTTGGATCGAAAGGGAGAATGTTACACAAGACCAACAGATAAGATGATGGGAGGAAAAAAAGATTTCCAAAAAAGAAAAGAAAAGCGTACCAATGCGTTGTTTGATAGAAGACAGCTCGACAAGTGGTTGGTCGTCGAGTCAAGGTTACAGCCAAGTGAGATGTGGTTGCAAGAAGAAGCGAGTCGGGGAAAATATGATTGGCTGGAGGTAAGCGAATCCGCGAATATGGTAACATCTAAACCCGAAAAGGGGAAGAGTCGACAGGGAACCTTGGAAGACTAGTAACTCTATACATATTTGGATGATGGGTCTTTCGGACAGGATCCCTGGGCCTCGGGCCATGCGTACCCAACTAAAACCACTAACTACTGTACGTACACATGCATTAGCAGAGAAGTTAAAGTAGTCGGCGATGTCTATTCAACCAGACAGCCTTTTTACAACCCTGCTCGGCTTGTAGTACCTGAAATTGTGGTATAGCCCGTATGGGGTCTGTTTGTGGGGTCAGCCCCGGACCTCAAGTCTAGACCTGTCGACTACGCAAATGTCGTAGTCCATCCGTCTGGGTCGCTGCCGTATGGATGTTAACTTGGATTAATCCCAACACGGGCATTGTTAAGTCCGACGTTGCCATTCGTCACATAGGCACAGGTTTCGTGAATGCAGGGACTTTCTGCCCCCGAGCTGCCGAAGAGAGGAGAAGGGATTGCCAAAAATAAACACAGCGGAAGACCAATCAATAACCGAGGATAGATTGGTTGTTCGGATATAATCCGAGCACCGTCCGAGTTACAAATATTTACATGAAATCTATAAGGCAGCCTAGCTATACCATGTAAGTAGCCAGGGCTAAGACACGGATGTTACGTTCCCTCGTGTCTTGATGTCAGTGCCTGTGGAATCAGATCAACTACTAGAGTGAACGATACACGCACTAGTTAAAAACATAGCGTAGATTCGTGATTGACTATTCGTTCAACAGCACGTGCATCTTGGCTTGTCTAGCAAGTGCCCTGCGAAGCAACCTCACTAACGATTTAGATATGTATATAATAGTTACCTCATCAGCGCGAAAGGTTAGGCCGAGCCAAGATATCAAGTAGTTCGAAATGCCAACTAATGCCAATCTTATACATGCAAATCATAATATGGTATAACTATTTAACTAACAGCCTACAACATAAGGAGCATAAGCGCACATCAAACAGCAACATCGACGATGGCACAGGGGATATAGATGTCCCAGTCACCTTTGTCTCACCTACCTCACCTTGCGGCAGAGCCAATCTCCCAACTCATTTCGGGCTTCGAGATGGAAACCGGCGTATTTCCGAGGGTCCTGGCAAGCACGCAAGCAAACAAGAAGTTGGGGGTAGGAAGATTCGCAAATCGTAACCGTTTTACATATCTGACCGTCAATAATCGATGCCCTCACAACCCTTATCCGGCAAACAATCACCTAGGGTTGTGAGGTAGTTGATGATTGGGTCGACTACTAAACCGGGCATTTAAACGGACGGGGCGTTAGCGCTAGCGGCGACGACGGCGAAGGAAGAAGTGTGGTGGTGGTGGGTGACGATCGAGGCTCAAGCAGGGTGGGGTGGGGTGGGAATCTCGTTAAATTTATCGCAATAGGGCTTAGCGCTCACATGTACGACCCTCCCTCCCTGAAGTCTCCTTCCTCCTTAACCCGGCTTATTAGCCAATAGAGAGAGAAAGGGTATCCGAAAATGGCAACATGCCCCGTCCAGCTTCCCGTTTCAACATGCGACGTCATGCGTTCCCGAGGATGGGAAGTTCGGGGTTTGGTTTTTCTTTTCTTTCTTCTTCATATCCTTTTTGCTTTTGGGTGGTTATCTTTCAACTTAATCAAAATGGTCGGTATCCGATAGGGTAAGGTTAACAGGCCGACTGCCGGGATGCTGGAAAGGAAGCGAGAGGAGGAAATGAAGGGACTGTGCGAAGGGGGTTAAAAAATAATTATGCTCGAAATCCTAACCGAGACAGCTCACTGGTCCAAGAACGACAACGATAGTAGGACAGTTATCTATCCGTCCACCCATTCAACTGATAGATAACCAAAACCAAGCCCAATAAGCGTTGCACAACACAGCCCGTCACAGTGCAGCGTGTGCGACGTCCAGGGGTGGGAGAGATGAGATAAGGGCGTACGAGATGCGCATTTTCGTGACAGGTGGTAAGGTAGGCAGGGCAGTAAAAAAAAAAAAAAAAAAAAGATTATGAGATTCAGAAAAGAAAGAAAAAAAGAAAATCATCCGCTGTCGTACCACCGTGATAGCCATCGGTGGCACCAAAGCAATCAGACAGACCGGACTAGGAGGACAGACAGACAGACCACTGCACTGAGCGGCCCGGCACAGACGGTGTGATATTGTCCAGTCCAGCGATATCGGTGAGCCTAGGGGGTGATCTACGGTGTACGCTTCCTAGGAATATGGTATAACTTCTGACCGAGCTTTGCGTGGCCACGCCTTATCACGCGTTTTAGGAGGCGGCGCACGGAGGAGTAGAGGCCGTCGCTCATGCGTGTAACCTCGCGAGATATGTGACAAGGCTGTATATAAAAAATTCGAGCCAGACAGGGAAGCTAATGGTGCGACGATATTGCACGTTTTTTTTTTTTTTTCATCTGCATAGCTACTGTACATTGAAATGCTCGTGTGATACTGCGCCCTCGCAGACCGTTTGTTGCTATTGCCGGCGCCGCGGCGTTCTGTGCCATCTCGCTTAATCCTTGAAATCGTGACCATGTCTGCCTGATTATCCGTCAATTTGCCCGCCCTTTTGTGCGCTGTCACGAGATACGCCGACACATGCACAGCTCTCTTGTTTTCTCAGCTGAGGGTGAGTAAAGCACTTTGTCGGTCTCGCGTCGTTTCATCCCTTGGTGCTAGCTTCAGCCTCCTTCTGGCTCGGCTCGGTTTTCGCTGCCGGCTTCTTCAGCGCCGCCTCATACAATTCGTATACGTTGAAACGCTTCATCGCGTCCCACTCGCTGCCCACGACGCTCATACCGCACAGGGTCTATTCAGTTAGTGAAACGTCATCAGCTGGCCCATCTCTTCCCGCCCCAAGCCCAAACATCACCCACACAGCACGCAACTTGGCCGTGGTGGCTATGCGTAATTTGTTTGAAGGAAGAGAGCATATGTGGACGTCATGTCACAGGTGGGTACAATACATACCTGAAAAATATCAATAAGGATGACCTTGTCAGGCGCCGTCAGGTTGACTTTGTGGCGCGGCGCGATGAGCGAGGCGACCTTCTTAATTACCTCGTCCCGTTTGAGCGTGCTGTGTGCCCGCAAAGTCGGGCGGATGGCGTACTAGGAATATGAAGGTTACACGGTCTGCGCAAACAATTGGGGTGGCGGTTGGGGAGCACAGCAAAAGACTGGGGAGGATTGGAGGGGGGGGAGGGGGAAGGGAGACTTACCGAGCAGGCCTCAACCTCGTCTTCCTTCTTCTTCTCCTCGGGCGCGGCACCACCGCCATTTTCGTTGTCCCCTGCGGTGGCGGCCACCAGCTGAAAATGCCCGGCCAGCACCCTGCGTGCGACCTCCTCGACGCCGGTGATGTTGGCCTTCTCGATGGTGACGACGGGCGTGAGCCGGTTGACGAAGCGGGTACGCCGCTTCTGGCGGTCGTCGCAGGCCGCGGCGTCCTCGCAGATCGCCACCACGAGCGCCGTCGGGTCCACGGGGGGGCGCGTCCGCACGAAGAACACGCACTCGACGCCCACGCGTATCGCCTCGAACGCGGGCGGCTCCTCCGACGAAGGAGCCGCAGCCGACCGCCGCGGCTTCTTCATGCTCTCCAGCTCTTTGGCGATCGAATCCTCGATGTCCCCACTGTCATCGCCGTCCTCCGCCTCCGACTCCGACTCTGGCGGTTTGATGCCGTAGAGCTTCTCCCCGTACTGTTTTCCATATTAGTACTTTAGCTTCACGCAAGACTCGTGCATTTTTGGATGGGAGGGGAGTGAGACTTCCGGGGAAGCACGGACCTCGTTGCAGATACCGATGAGTTCCTCGGCGGCCTGCCGCTCCTTGCCGCGCATGCAGGTAGCCCAGACGCCGGCGTCGCCGATCTCGATGGTCCGGCCCTTAAGCGTCTCCAGCTTCTGCCTGTGGTGCGGCGTCTGCCACCGGCCGGCGCTCCCGCCCTGGCGCTTCTTGAGGTTCGGTCCCGACGCCCCGCCCGCCGGCGGCTGCTTCCTCTTGCCGCCGTTGTTGTCGCCGTTTCCCATCTTGCAACGTTTAAGGTACACGTGACCACTTGTATAGGTAAATAGGTGTGTGAGAGAGAGATTGTGCGGCCCCGATTGCTGTTGAGGCCGGTTGGATAGACTAGCAGCGGGCAAAATTAGAGCCCGTGCTTCGTTTGGTTCCTATAACTTAAGGAGTGGCGGCTCAATTGATCAGACCTCGAATTGATGGGTTTGAGTGGCTGTTGTTGTAAGCTGTGGGTTATGTAGGAGGGTGGAAAGCTCATTGCTGGTTGAACTAGAACAAAAACTGAAAGATTCATGTGATGACCCACTTTTACGGCGATACTCTTCTTGTCTTGAGCTCTGTATCCCACTTGCTGCATTTTGCAATGCAACTTTCTACATGGTGCTCGTAAACCCCTTTCCTCGCTGGATATAGGAGATGATACAAACCAGGCTGGGCAGAAAAAGTTGTTAGTAAATACATAGTCTCGTGTAATGGCATAATATAACATGATATTTATATTCGCGCCCGCGCCTAGTACAGCGTTGCATACCGACGAGCGTTCCAACATCTATGTCATTATCCTCTCATTCAAAAAGGCCCCCGATCATTCTATGAATATATGTGTATATATATGCATGTAGTTATTTATACAGAATCATTACCCCGACATTCAGGATCCAAGAACGAAGCAGGCCGGTTGAAAGCCCCCTCCCAAAAAAGAACCGCCCCGGATTCAATATACGAACGCCCGACCTGGACAGAGAACCGCTCCATCTAAAGAACGCCGTCGTACGCCGCCGCCGCCACCGTCACCGCCGTCATCTCTCTATATATAGAGCTAAGAAAAGGGGTACTTTTCACATATCTACTCACCCCATCTCTATTTCGTCCTTTCATCCTCGCCCGCCGCCTCAAGTCTGGAGTTTCGGGGGCGGGGCGGCCTCGCCCGGCTCCTCGTAGATCTTCACCTTGGCGGCATACTCGGCGATGGGACTGACGATGCTATTGCGGATAGAGTCGCCGCTGCCGGCGGCGACGCGGAGGATGAGCTCGTTGAGGGTCTGGCGGCCGAGGATGTCGACGTGGTCGGCGGTGTTGGGCCCGCCGCGGGGGTTGAAGCGGTCGGGCTCGTGGGGCATCTCGACGACGGTGACACGTGCGCCGGCCGGGTTGAAGCGCCGGAGCCCCCAGCCCCGCGAGCACATGTAGCCCGCGCTCAGCAGGTTGACGGTGCCGTCGCCCTCGCCCATGACGACGCCTCGGTCTGCGGTTCCCGCCCCGGCCCCGTCGTCCGTCATCCCCGTGTCCATCGTGATGTTCAGGTGCGGCGTCAGCGACGGGAATTCCGGGCTCCGGTACCAGTACGCCCGCTCCGTCGGCTTTCCCACGCCGTAGAAGCAGTAGATCCGCAGGCTCGGCGCCAGCGGCAGCCGCGTCTCCAGCGGGTTCACCCACTTGCGCGGGTCCAGCTCGTTGGCCTCCACCTCGGCCGACGTGTGCGCCACGCCCCGCGAGTAGCTCCGCTCGATCTGCGCCCGGTACTGCTCGCCCGAGTTGTGCAGGAGGTAGTCGAGCGCGCCGTCCATGGTGAGGTTGCGGTCCGGCGTCGCGGCCGTCGCCGACGCCGTGGCGTTGGCGTCGGGGTTCCGGCGAAAGTTCAGGAACGAGCCAAAGCTGCGCACCTGCTCCGATTGGTCGTCGGGCGCCCAAGTGCCGTTGCCCCAGACCAGGTCGCCGCCGATGGGCAGCATGGAGGAGAGTCCCGGCATGGCGCGGAAGATCTCAACGCGCTCGTCCTTGCTCAGGAACTTCTCGAGACCGTACAGCGCGAAGGCGTTGAGCTGCGCCGTGTCGCGCATCTCGCCCGACAGCACCGCCGTTAGGTCCTTGGCCGCGCCCAGCATGCACCCGCTGATGTTGATCCAGGCCTCGACGTGGTCCTCTACCCAGTTGTCGCCGCCGCGGCCGCCCTTCTCGGACGCCACCCAGTGGAGGAAGTAGAAGAGGACCTGGCTTCCCATGCTGTGCGACGCGAGCACAACCTTCTTGCCAGAAAACTGGCGCGCCATCTCGATGTGGACCTTGAGCCGGGTGAAGAATTGGTCCCGGACCTCGAGGTTCTCGTATGAAAGGCGCCAATCGTACGCGGCGGTGAAGGAACTGGTGGGGTCGTAGCCGAGCGAGGCAAGATTCTCGACAATCTTGCTCCATATCCAATAGCCCGTGATGAAGAAGTCTGTGGCGTCAAAGCCCTGGGCGGCTCTTAACTTGATGTCTGGGGGGTCAAGCCCTGTCACCTGGTCGAGCATAATGTGCTTCTTCCAGGCTTCCTTGTCTAAGACCAAGGCTCTCATCATGGACCAGCTCCCCCATAGGCGCTTGCGGAAGTATTGGCGGGAGATGTTGGCGGTGCCCCAGGACTCGAGGCCGGTGGAGATGACGCCGGGGATCATAATAACGGGGTGAGAGGCTTCAAGGCCCTCGGTACGGGCTTTCAAGCCGACGGAAAAGGAATCGTAGGTGGTAGCGGCTTCCATTTGGTTGTTCTGCGATATAAGGGACCATCAGCACATGAACAAGAAAAGACCGACGACGCATCTCGTCTTTAGGCTAGGAGATACCCGTCGTCCTATTAGCGTTGGCTTCGCATCGCGCTGTTCACATACCATGAAGTCCCGCATGTCCTTAGCCAGACCGGCGGGCAGGACATCGAGCAGACTATCCATGCTGAGGTCACTGATCTCGGGGAGGGTGATAAGGTCGTTGTTTTTGGCGAGGAGGCCAGCGACAAAGATGCCAAACAGAGAACCCAGCAGGAATATAAAGGTGTTCCGGCGCTTCCGAGTCTTCTGAGGGTGCTGGTGGTGGATAACTTTGACCTTCTCCCCAGGGCGCACAGAACTATCGTCGGGTTTTTCTTCCACGGGCGTCATTGTGGCCGGGGAGGGAGCTGCGGAGGATTCGGTCGATGGGGGGGTCTCAGTTGACGGGGTGCCAGCTGCTGAGCCTGTTGTAGCGCCCGCGCCAGCACCCCCGGCGTCGAGAACTCGCCGCCGTAGTGTTGATGCCATCGTAGAACCAATATATTACATGTTTCGGAGAGCGTACTTATACACGGCGCAACGGCGTCGCTGCAGGAGACAGGATGCCGATATCGACAAGAAGCGTAGGTCCCAAAACAGCGGTATCTATTTTATGGTGTCTAGTTGCTAATTGTGTTTAGAACTTTGAAATATACGTGGTGTGTTGACCACCTGCAGGTAGGCAAGTAGAAGTAGGTATTGAAGTAGCGACAAAGAGCTCAGAAAACGACGGGCTTAAAGAAAGAAGTTCAGAAAGATGTCACCTCTTCAGTCTAATCTAACTGAATTGGATATCCGGTGAGCTAATATTATAATTACTTCATTTAAAGCGTCGAAGGATATTTACGTAGGATGGATGCACTTGAGTTGCCGGGGGGGAGAGGGGGGTGGCATGCGCATGTGGTTGTGATAGTCAATCAACACATGTCAATATATGGAGGGTAATAAGGGTAATAATAAGGATTAAGATAATACCGACGATACCGATGATGCCGGCATGTGCATACTTGTAGGCACTTTTAGGTACCCCTAGAGTAGGTAGTTACGGGCTCCCGGTAGTTACACGTACCCGTGGACAGGTATCATATGGAGTACAATTGTGACCTCGATGGAGCCTTCCAAGGTTGCTTTTTCCAAAGTCAGAGCTCTAATCTGTCTAAAAAAGCTTAAGCTTGCCTGCTAACTGAAATAGTAATAGTTCTCATGAATAACGTCCTACTGACGTTATCGATTGGCCCTATCACCAAAAATGGGGCGCAGGGTCCACTATACCAGCCCCAGGCGCTGCTGCACTGACTGATTTCAGTCGAGATTTGGTTATCAGTTGTCAGGTATCAACAGCCACCCGCCTTAGGAGCTCATCAGCCCACCAGCCCACCACACCACTTTTTGCATGTGAAAGTAGTACGGCGTTTTGGGGGCGTTTACCACAGCTTCATTCATTCCCCTTACCCCTGCCGGTCTCGGCCGCTTAGTGTAAGCCTTATACCTACCTGGCTTACCTCTGTAGGTACATAGTTAGGTACCATAGCATATGCATATACAGGTTACACTCGATACCTAAGTACGTCAACATCTTTTTTCAGCTCAGACTCCCATCAGCCATACAGATTCCACAAGGCTTGATTGATCCCTTTACTCATAAGCTCTATCTGGACGACGCAGAGAATCTTGGAACTTGCAACCTCCTGAATATCAAAAAGGCGGGGTTACATAGCAACGCTATAATAACACCAACGCTAATAATCATCTTGAAGTTTCCACCACACCCGCCCTCCTACAACGGTAAAAACAACGTCATATCAAACGAGTTTTTAACATGGAGACGACGACATTGCCACCGGCACCGCCGCTGCCGACGACGAAGTCAACCATAGCGAGCATGACCGGACTTCCCTCCGAGCTACGCTACATCCAGTACCAGCACTCCCTAGAGAGCCAGTACCTGCCCGCCATCAGGGCGCTGATATCCAAGGACCTGAGCGAACCCTATAGTATCTACGTGTACCGCTATTTCCTCTATCAGTGGGCGCACCTATGCTTCATGGTACGTACAACCCGAAATCGCAAAACGCGGGAAGAGTGGACATGGTGCGTTGCTTCCGCAGGAAAGCACACGCGTGGGTAAAGAGAGAGAGAAAGATAAGATCGGAGGCGGGTGACGGGCCTTATATATATATCACCAGCCACATTGGTTAACCCGCGGCGTGTGTGGCGCGCACACATTCACAGGCCCTGAACCCGACGGACGACTCCCTGGTAGGCGTGATCGTGTGCAAGCTGGAGCAGCACGCGGCGCACTCGCCGGCGACGTACCGGGGGTACATCGCGATGCTGGCGGTAGCGTCGGCGCACCGGGGCCAGGGGGTGGCGACGGCGTTGGTGCGGATGGCGATCGACGCCATGGCGGCCCGGCGCGCCGACGAGGTCGTCCTCGAGACCGAGGAGTCCAACCGCACCGCCATGCGCCTCTACGAGCGCCTCGGCTTCCTCCGCTCTAAGAAGCTTCACCGCTATTACCTCAACGGCAATAGTGCCTACCGTCTCGTCCTGCTGCTCAGGGCCCCGCCCGACGACGCCGCCGGCGCCGATGAGCACCCTATCGATAACGGAGACCCCACTGCGATTCCCCCCGTTGGGGCCCACGTCGATGGCTGTTAGGATCAGCCGGGGATGGACGACCCCTTGCTCGCTCTGGGACTCTTGGTCCTGAGACACAGGCATGAAGCGCACGGCGAACCGATCGATCCTCGACTCCGTCGCCTGCTCGGAGAGGAATGGCGCGATATCTAACCCGCGCAGGAGACGGTACGTCCGGTCTACTGGTGGATATATCTACCAGAGGCAGGCAATGAGAGGCAGACGCGAGGAGGGGTCCTCGGAACTCGGCTAGTAGTACCCCGCGCGTTACCGAGGGTTGGAACGACACATGCAGAGCTACGGTGCGAAGCGCGGTGCACAAGGGCTCTCTCGCTTCAGTCTAGTCAACAACCCCGGTGAACAGTCGATCGTGCCATGCCATACCATTTCCTGGCTTCTCATCCTTACTCACATCTACCCTTCTGGCAATAGACGCAAGGTTATGCGGCCGGTGGCTTGCCGATGAAGCCTGGATATTTGTACGACAGCCAGGATTTCTAACAAGCACTACCTCACATGTCGCTCAAGGAGGCCAAACATGAGGGGAGTTTCGCTAGGCATTTTTCACAATCTATCTCAGCCGACTCATCTATCCCCAAGCCTTTTTCATCCCGGCGAAGCGGCAGCACCGCGCCTCGCAAGCAAATCTGGTTCTCGCAGTCTAACCTTTTGGCTTTTGGATGTTAAGCTACGGTGTGTATGTGTTTGGCTACTGACGACGAAGGGGGGGGGGGTGGGGGGGAGGGGGGTTCGCAGTCCCTTTTTGTAGACGGAGAGCCCGAGACTTTAGATGGATACTTGTCGAGGGGGGAACGTGTAAGGCGACGGGATAGGGAAAAGGTCATGCGTGCAATATGTCCTGTTAATTATGCTATGCGGCCTCAGTGGTGCTTTGGTGCTATGTACTGTAGATAGGAAACCTCCCCCTCAACTCATAATCCATACCGCGGCAGTCCGCACACACACCAATATACTGTGGCAGTATATACGCCCGTAATCCATACTTCTGGGGCCAGGGGGTCTACTGCTTGGGTATCTTGCGTGAAAAGAGAGAGGCACGCTCAAAATACAACATCGGTACAGGTCCTATGTAACACCGGCTCTTCCAGCCTGCTTGCGTAC
This sequence comes from Eutypella sp. D-1, assembly GCA_023313575.1. Taxonomy (NCBI): domain Eukaryota; kingdom Fungi; phylum Ascomycota; class Sordariomycetes; order Xylariales; family Diatrypaceae; genus Eutypella; species Eutypella sp. D-1. The sequence continues at coordinate 239,805 of JAJTTP010000016.1, read as the reverse complement.
CAACCCATGCACCGAGAGACCTCCACATGCGACATGCAATCCATCCATTTGAGGCCCTCTCCCTCCCCCTCCCCCTCTTCAGTTCTTCGCGAGCAGCGTCTTGGTATCGTAGATCGACGCCCGGATCCCCCATTTGTTCCCCCGTGCGATACCGAGGTACGTGTAGGCGTCTGCGTTCACGGGACTGGTCGTAAGCAATGCAGTCCATGCACTAAGGGCCTAAGAGAGAGCAGAGGAGGAGGGGGGTAGGGGAGGGGGAAGACATTGGGCAATGGAGTTGGGTATACTTTAAGCTCAAGCTTTGGCTGCCGGAACTGAATGGGAAGTGGGTTGGACTGGAGACTGGACTGGACGGAACTGGAACTGACCTGGTTTATAGAACAGCGGTTTTCCGCGGGGCGGCACGAGGCCGAGCTCGCGGAGCCTGCGCGCGACGCGCCGGACGTCGGCGACGTCGCCGAAGTCGACGGTGTAGACGCAGATGAGCCGTTGCTGCTGCTGGTACTCCGCGCCGCCGGGCAGATACTGCGTCGATGGGTCCGGTCGCGGCTCCACCTTGGCCGCTATCCCCAGCTCGTTCTTCGCCGTCGCCCGCGCTACCGCCGCCCACGTCTCGTCTACGTCTGCTGCGTCGCTGAAGATCATCCACTGTTGGTTTTATATCCACGCCGTCGTGTGTGTGTTAGCCTGTTTTCTGGCCGGTCCATGAAGCCTAGCTTTGTCCCTCGGGGGAGGGGCGCCAGGGGAGACTACTAACCTTCCCGCACCGGACGCCCAGAGCGTGCGCGAGCGCCAGGATCTCCGACGCGGCGTCAGCGCCCGCCTTTCCGAACTCGCGCGCGGCCGCGGGCCCCGTCGCCGCCCCCGAGGCCCGACACTCGTCGATGAAGGCGGACGCCAGGTGCAGGCGCTCCATGCCGCCCTCACAGAGGGTGGCGAGGTCGGCGCCGCGCGCCATGGGGCCTTCGTGCTCGCAACCCCGGACCTGGTGTTGATGCTGGGGCTCACCGTCGGAAATAGTGACCCCCGTTGCGATGTACGGGTTGCTGATGCAGATCCACGGCGTCTGCGGCGTCTGCGGCGTGCTCGAGGGCGGCAGCCGCGCTAGGAATGCTTCCACCGTCTCCGTTAGCTGCCAGGCGTACTGTTTGTTGTTTTGCGGACGGGCCCGCGGTTAGCTAGCTCCTTCTGTGCGCTCTCATGTACACACATCACCGTAGCATGTGAAACATGATTGGTGGGGGGATGGGGGAGGGGGGTTCGTTTACCGGTAGGCCTGTGTACGCGTTGTGGAACTTCGTCCCGGTGCGCGTCTTGCCCGTTGAATCCGACGCCTCCGCGGACGGCGAGGACGACGAGGACGCCGCCTCGAGCCCCTGCAGCTGGAGCTGCAGCGGCATCTTCGCCTTGGCGTTAAGCGCCGACCACGCCGCTACATCGAACTGCTTTACTCGGGCCTTGAGGTCGGCTAATGTGTCGTCATCGCCTAATGGTGGTGGTGGTCAGCAAGGGGAAGAAAAGCAGGGGTTTTCCATTGATTGATTGATTGCTGTCATTACCGTAAAAGTCGGATTCGGTGTCGGAGTCCATTTGTTTGGTTCGCTTCTTAGCCGTATGTATTATCTCATTGGTCGCCGTTGGGCTCTGCTCGTCTTTTCGAGGTGCCACAGCATGCCAGATCTGATATCAGATTTCCGCCAGCGTGGGATGAAGACGTATATGTATATATATACCCTCCACCTAAGTGTATATAAGCGCGTCTGTGTGTATGCGCCTATGCGTATGTGCCTATGATGCGCAAGTGGTAGTTATGTAAGACGTCAAACGGTTTTGTCGCAATTCTAAGAAAGAGAAAGAAAAAGAGATTGCGCAGATGGACAGAGAATTTGTCAGGAAATCAATCAAAAATGAAACAACTCGGGAACATGGGATGAAGTACTGGTAAATTTCGTCGACAATGACGAAAGCAGGGGGAAGGCAGATGCAGATATGGACGCCTGACGATCAGCCTTACGGGAGCATAATGCGGGTTAGGTATTTTTAAGCAATTATCAAACCCCGCGAAAGATTCACTGATGGAAAAGAGATGTTCGTCGTTTTCTACCTAATTAATTAAGATGTGTATATACTCAACTTGAGTATAGGTAGTTATATATAATTATATGTAAGCTGAGGCGAAAGTCTACGAATGCAAAGAGTGGTAATCAGTGGCGTATCCCGAAAGCTCGGGCAGCCTGTGGTCCTGAGTTCTTCTGAGTCCTAAGCGAGTACATACGTGATCTGTAATCCGACGTCCGTGAGCCCCGGGGGGAGCGGGCAAGGGCTCTTTCCTTCCCGAGCACCTGGTATCTTTTTCCATTTCCTCGTTCATCGAATGGCAGACGAGCAAAGAAGCAGATCGTCAGGGATATGGGTGGAGAGAGGGACTCCATAAGAGGAAGGGACGGGGGCCCCTTGGGGGGCGCCCCCCGGGAGGTAACCGTTGCACTAAACCTCGCTAAGATAAGGGGCCCGCCCCAATCCCAATCAGCGGGGAGCCCGCCGAATGGCTGGTGGACCCTTCGGGCCCCCTCTAATAAGTGCCGCAGATGCTTGTAGTACTTCTAAGTAAAAATAGACATTGTACATATATTTTTCCCATGCAAACGGATACTTCCGAGTCCTTAGCGTTTGCATGGTAGAGTCTCATCGAAGTGTATACGTCCTTCTTCCTATCTCTAAATATATGGATTAGGCTTCCACAATGGATGCCCAGGATGAGGTTATAAACTCCCTGAAAAGCATCACGCTCGAACTGCCGCCCAGCTGTATCGAATTCTGCCCGGCGCATCCCGACTATTTCGTCGTGGGCACGTACAATTTACAGAAGGAGGAAGGCGTTGGGCAGGGTAGACACGACACAGCAGCGGAGGAAGAAAATGATAACGATGATGACGATGCCCCCCTACAACAGTCCAAGCAACCCCAGAGTCGCAATGGGAGCCTGCTGTTATTCTCATTAGAAGAAGCAGACATGTGAGCACCCGGTCTCCTTCTGTCTTCCCGGCACGAATTCCCTCTGATGAGTTACCTTGACCATGGACCAGATCTCACGTGCAGACAGTTCCTTATCCCGCCGCCATCCTGGATCTTCATTTTAGCCCTCACCGAGGCAAGGATGATGTGATGGCCGTAGTCTCCAGCACCGGGACGCTCTCGTTCTTCGAACTGGCACCGCCGTCGAAGGGAAGAGGCCCGGCAACGTTGAAGGAGCTGGCTACGCATAGGCCCCTCGGCGGCGGCGGGGGTGACGGCGTGCTCTTTCTTTCTTGCGCGTGGCATCCGACCGTACCGGGCTTGCTCGCGATCACGACCTCTAACTACGAGGTCCACGTATTACGGGTTGACGAGACGTGGGGGGTTTCGAGGGCTATGGAGGAACCTGTCGTCACGCATACACTCGAGGCATGGACGGTGGCCTTCACGCCTTCGTCGACCCGGCACCCCGATACAAATAACGAAGACGCGACCGAGTCTCGGTCATCACTGGTAGTGTACTCGGGAGGCGACGATTCGAAACTTCTCCGCGCCGCCTGCGTCTACAGCCCATCTCGGACGGCAGTCGATGACGATGAGGTACTCGCAACTCCTTATCCTACGGTCACTTTCAAGGGCCACGAAGCGGGGGTGACGGCTATTTTGCCGTTGCCCCTGCAACTAGCTGATGGATCGGAGATCGTCGTCACCGGAAGCTACGACGACCGTCTACGCGTCTACCGGGTCCACAGCTCCGAAGGCGGTTTCATGATACAGAGGCCGAGTATCGTGGCTGACGAGAACCTCGGCGGCGGAGTCTGGAGACTGAAGCTGATCCAGCTGGAAGAGACGGGGTCTGAGACAAGTGCGCCCCCCGACGGCGGCGGCGGAGGGAAACGTGGCTGGACGGCGCTGATCCTCGCGTCGTGCATGCACGCCGGATGCCGCGTCGTCGAGCTCCGGGGCGACTACTACGAGGGGAACACCTGCGACGTCGCGGTGCTCGCGCGGTTCGAGGAGCACAAGAGCATGAATTACGGCAGCGACTTCCAGCCGGGCTCCGAGCACATGATCTTAGCCGCAGCCCAGGAGGAAGGCGCCGGCGGATCCGGCCTCCGATGTATCTCTACTAGCTTCTACGATAGATTGCTGTGTCTATGGCATTTCAATGCCGTGAAGTAGACCCGAGAGGAAATAAATTTGAGCAAAAGCATACTCTACTTCGGTACATGCATGTGGTTCATAAATCATAGGCCCGTAAGCTATCGATGCTAGATATGGCCCAAATATAAAGTCACTCGATTGACTCAGCTAAATGTATATTGATTCTGAGGGGGTAAATAACGTTATATTTTCCAAGTTTGAACAGTCCAAAATGGACCGGTTGTGACCATCCTTATGGTGGTGGTCCACGATCACTATTAAAAAACCATGAGGGGCACCTGATATTTTTCTACTTATGTACCTGCTATATATATATGTACACACCACCTGGGCAGCCAGTAGGTAATGCCAATTTTAACTAAGCCAACCTGGAACGCCAAAGACAGAAGAGAATTGATCTAGAAGCATGGCTTGTATGTATGTATATAAATTCTTTAACTAGAGCTAGTGGCCGCCTCGCCTTAACGGGACCCCTTCTCACCTCTTATGGCCTGACAAAATCGCCTGGCAGCCTGACTTGCCTGGCAACTTCCCTACCTAAGTAGCTTTTATCTGATGCCCGCCTTGCTTAATATCCACCTACTAACCTGATTGGGCAACTCTGCTGTCATGAGGTGGGGTACTACTCTAGAACGTCCCTGGGCTCCAAACTCTTGCGATGAACTGAACAATAAACATGATAAACATACGTTCTATCCAGTCAGCTAACTTTCAATACGTGCAGCACCACCTCAGCACCTGCCCAGGTGTGTGTACCCGGCAGCTAACATCCATAATACCAGCTTATACATACAAGACATACCGGCCTATCAGACTACATACATGTAAAGGTATCCATGTACTTCAGGTATTCCATAGACCGGTCGGTGGATGTACTTTGTACATAAAGCGAACTCGCTTATGTTAATCATGCAGGCGTAACCTTCCATGTATCAAACGTACCTTCTACCTATAAAACCCACATTAACTTCATTCTTCACCCTGGCGCACTAGGCAGGTACTACCTACATTGTAAGATCCTACCTTACCTTACAACCTTACACTAGAGCGCACCTGCCTGTGCAGCCATCCAGCCTGACCTAATAGCATCTACGCTACTATCCGCAGTAGTAGTAGTAGTAGTACGAAGTATACTACAATTGTTTCCTGGTTATACCTAAAACTTATCAATCTGCATTGTATCGTCCCTTTTACTTTTACTTCATATTTTAGAATTATCATCTCTGATACACAAACACACACGTACATTACGCGCAAGGGAACAACCCAAACCAACCTTACGTGCATCCTCCTTTCTAAACAGCTATCTATCGGGGTCTACATCTCAGCGTACCAAACGTAACTTATTGCTCACGTTACAGAAAACCCAAGAAGCAAAAATACGCACGCACGCACGCTGTAATCGTCGACCGCTGACGCAAACTTTCACTCATGCCTGTTGGTCGAACCTGGCTGTAGCATCGCATCGTTCAGCAGAGAGAAAAAGAGACAGAGAGACAAGAGAGAGGAGAGGAAAAGAAGAGGGAGAAAGAGAGAATATTACTCCATATCAGATTTGGGCTCAACCCCATTCCCTTCCTTCTTCTCTTCCTCCTGCTCAGTTCGATTCGATCCGATTCAAGTTTGATAATCTATTAGAACGACATTCTTCTTCTTCTTCTTCTCACGACCCTGACCTTATCTGACGACTTGACGAACTCACCTAAATGATTTACTAGCTCTAGTATTTCCCATTCCTTGTAGATCAAGCAACCGCCTTATCCACAATCTATTCTTAAGAATTGCAACTGCCAACTCCCACCCGTTAAACCCTCACCTATCAGGTATCTCACCTACCAACTTCTCCCTCCCTCCACCTCCTTCCTACCTCGCCTTTACCGCCATTGCTACAGTTTCGGGTTTCCACCCTTCGGGATACCCCGATTATCCCGCAACTGTCTCCGTCCGCCACCACCGCTATTTCCTTCTCCCGAGAACTTCTCCTGCTGAACCTGGCATAATTCCCTTCCTCTCCCCACGCTGTCACCGCAACGATGGCTACCTCGACAAGCGACGGAGGTATGGGATTCGGCGGCTCCAACAGCCACAGCGACGGCATGGGCATCCTACCCAAAATACATCAAGCCCTCGAGGTCGTCTACAGTCCGTACTCTTCCAATGATGGTCGCAGAGACGCTCAACAATTCCTCGAAGGGGTGAAACAAACAGACGAAGCGCCCTCCCACGGTTTCAACCTCGCCGCAGACAAGAGTCAGTCTCCCGTAGTACGGCACTATGCGCTATCTCTCCTCGAACATGCAATCAAGCACCGGTGGAACTACTACACCCCTTCCCAGGCTGCTACCCTGCGTAATTGCGTCTTAGAGCTATCCCAGAGCATATCCAGAGACGACCCGGCTTATCTCAGAAACAAGATCGCTGTGTTGTGGGTAGAGGTCGCGAAGCGGAGCTGGGTCGCCGACTGGATGGATATGGATACGAACCTTGTGCAGCTCTGGCAGATTCCTGATTCCCCCGCTCATAAGGAACTCGTATTGAGCGTGCTGGAGTCCATTTCCGATGAGGTATTTAGTGGCGACGACCCCGCCGTGACGGTGCGCGAGGGCGTCCTAAGTAAAGCTTCTGTCGAGATATTCACCCCGGCCGCCGTCCTCGTAGACACGTACCCGAACCGGCAGCCCGGCCCGGACGTCCGGTGCGGGGATGAAGGCTGGCTTGTGAGAGTTGTAGAGCTGTTGCGCCAGTGCCTCGCCGGTGATGTCCAGAATAATGACGATATACAGAGCTGCGCCGTTCGTGCGCTCGCTGTGCTGAATTCCCTGATGCCCTGGGTCATACCCAACGCAGCCACCGCCTCAGGCTGTGTACCGGTTCTTTGCGATGCGCTTCGCACTTCCCACATTGGAATCCAGAAGGTCAGAATGCTCTCTGTGTGTTTTATCACGTTGTGTGCTCCACCGTTGCTGACTGTCGTAGGCTGCCTTGGAAGTTATGCACTCACTGTATAGCCGCTCGAGTTTCGTCGACCATGAGTTCATGGGTTTGGTCGTCCCCTTGTACGACCGTGATCACGTGGAGCTGTTTAGGCAACTCTTTGAGTGGGCTGTTGTCGACCCGGATGACATAGACGATGATAAATATCAGATTTCTAAGAAACTTTCGGAGGTGAGTAAAGGATGAAGGGGAGGAAGATTTCCCAATGCCTTACAGCGTTGATAATACTAATGAGAGAAACTAGGTGGTATCTTATCTTGGTAACTACATGGAACGGCGATTCGCCGTTTTGCCAGCGGACTCAGCCAGGGTGGACTTTCAGGGGTTCCTGCAATTAGTCCTCCAGATCACACGACACCAGAGTCTTTTAGTGTCGATACCGATGCTCGTAACTTGGACGCGCCTCCTGGGCCACAGATCCCTTGGGCCAAACATATCGGACATCCCTGCCTTTGTGGGACCGCTTCTTGAGGTGTGCAGCTCGAGGCTTGTACGCTACGAGAACTTGCCCGAGGATACAGAGGACCCGACCTTGATATTCCTTTTGGAAGATACAGATACGATACCCGAACGCCACGCGTTTCTCGGCAACTATAGGCGCTTCAGCTCCAGCGTTATAGAAGCCATTGTTCAGCTGAAGGTCTCCGATGCAATGGACCATATCCTCACCCAAACCCAGAACATACTTGAACATCTTTACGACAATGCGCCCGCATTTAATAGTAAGTCTCCTTGTATGATGTATGATTCACTCCGTTCTGACAATGCTCCAGTGGCTACTTATGCGAAGTCGTCTCAACCTGTGCTCCGCGTCGATGCGCAGGCGACAGTGATCGAAGCTGCACTCAAAGGATTCGGAAAACTGCGGGCAAAGACGCGCGGTAGCAACCAACATGTATGTGTTTCATGTGCATTTGTGGTTGATACAATCAATGCTGACTGCCCTTTAGGATCAGGAGTTTGAGACTTTAGAAACCAACCTTGAGATATGGTGTAACCGCTTACTAAGCATGAACTTCGAGGTAAGAGACACATTCGACGTCTTTCAGGCAATTCAAGTCAGTGGCTCACAGAACTAGGACCCCTTGATCAGAAAAAGGATCTTGCAGCTGCTTGTGGCATTCTCGACATCTGCTCTTGATCGGAAGCCGGCGTTCATGCTGAAAGTCCTGGAGCATATCCTATTCACCTGGCCAGCGACTCATCCCGAACATCGTGCATACACAGAAGCGATCAAGGAACTACAAAGTGAAAGTCTAGCGGAGCTCCAAAGGCTTGCCGCAAAGATGCCAGACCACTTATTGGTATGAGAGACCTCCGTACCGAGTCTGAGACGCTTAACTGACTGCGCATCTAGGACGTCTATGACCAGATTGCCACTAGAGTCAACGAGATGATTGCCTCAGGGACGCTAGACGAGAAGCGCCAGATAACATATCAGACCTTCCTGTTCACCATTATGTAAGTACTGCTACAACTATAGTCGACATCGCTGGGACAGCAGCTGACGTCTTGTAGACACCGGTCAAGCCGGCTGGATCATGCCACGAAGGTCCAGAAACTGCAGGGCTTCATAGATCCTGTCAAGTCTCTGTGGCAAAATGACCGTTTAACGCAGGGCCTCACGTCTTTCCCCGGCTTCTGTTCTCTCCTGGCTCTTGACAAGGCTCAGGACTACATTGTGCGGAAGCGCATGCACGAGATGTCGGACTGGGGCTCTGTCGAGCTAGACGCTGAAGGTCAGGCCTTGCAAGCCGAGATTGAAGAGTGCCAAACGGTTTGTTCTCCTTCCACATTATCCTCTAATTTCTTCTAACCTTCGGTGTAGGTGTTGCCTTTGCGCCCGACTAAGTCATTCCTGACTTGCTCCATCGACAAGCTTGAGAAGAAGGATACCCAGGCATTTCAAGTTTCCTATGCCCTATGGCAAAACGGATTACCTGTCATATTACCCGAACTACTCAAATTCGTCAAGTAAGACTTCTATCTCGTGGCCATTATTCGGGATACACTCCGGCTAACCGAGTCAACAGTCACGCACATGCCGCCCACACCCCAGATAATTGGGCAGGCCTCCCACCGGAGATGCGGGTTGTTGTTAGTCGTCTCCTCACGGACCGCTTCTGGCAGGCCGGTATTTCCGAAGGGAGCAAAGACGACTTTTATGCCCGTGTCGTGGAGAAGAAATTTACGATGGAGGGTTTCGCGTCGACGGTCCGAGGCGCGATCAGGTTTGTACGGGAATCGTGCTATGCTATCCTCTACTGCATGTCTAGAATGGACACGCATTTCTATGGTTTCGGGGAGCTACCAGGGCCCTTGGCCCACGCACTGCTGGCCGATTCGTTCAACCTTTCCGCGCACCAGTTGATCAACCTGCTCAACCTTGTTAGGCACCTGGTGGACAATTGTCCGGTGCAGCTGCGGGAGCACTTCCTACCTCCGATTTTGGCAGCCTGCTGCCAGCAGATTGATGCCAAGGTGAACTCGGAATGGGCCAAGATCGAGCAGCAGCAGGCGACCAAGACGGGCGGGGAGGCTCTGACAGAAGAGATGAAGTCCGAGAGCATACTGCGGCAATTGACGTATACTTCTGTCATGATGATAGCCGACTTCTTGGATCCAGCCCGAACCAGTAAGTCAACACCACCCATCCACAATAACTCACCTAATATTAGTCATCCCTTGCTAACACTACCCCAAGACCGCTCAAGCGATCCATCTATCACCGACGAGGTGGTGCAGCAAACTTACCCCACGTTAAGAAGGTTCTGCCTCATGCAGTCCTCCATCGTCGAGCCCCTACTGATGTTCTGCACACATGTGATACGGATGCGGGACACGCGCTGTTGTGGCATCATGCTGCGGGTCTTCCGGTCTATCGTGCCGGATTTCGCAGTCACGGAGCAGAGCGAGGCGGCCGGTGGGTCCAGCAACAAAAACAGCAAGGCCGGCGCTGCTGCGGCCGCGGACAACAACCCGATCCCGGCGGCGACGGCGTCCGTGGTGCGCGAGTACATCTCGTCGGACGTGATCAAAGCGTGCATCACGTCGATCCACGAGCCGTACTTCGTAGAGCTGCAGAAGGAGCTCGCGTCGCTGGTGGCAACGACGGTGCGGGAGTACGCGCCTCTCACGTCGACGCCGCGCGACGTCCTCCTCTCCCTCCCCGACGTCGACCCCACCGAGGTCGACGCCAAGATCGCCTTCATCCTCCGCCGCGACGCCTCGCCCCGTCAGCAGCGCGCCTCCGTCCTCGACCTCCTCCGCGACCTCAAGGGCGTCTCCATCTCCGAGATGGGCCGCCTCAGCAAATCCGTCGGTCTCCTCAACAATAATACCAATAACAACAACAACAACCACCATAACAACCCCGCGAACGGCGTTAATGGCCATGCCGGTGCCGGTGCCGGTGCGGCGAAGAAAACTACGCGCAGTAAGATGGCGCAGCAGTTCATGACGGCGCCCCCGCCCTCGGCGGCGGGCGGCGATGGCGCGGGTGCTTCCGGCGGTGCTTCGGGGGCTGCGGACGCGGATAATAACCTCGACGGTCTCGCTAACTTGTTCCAGTAGTTCTGTGGAACCAGCCATCGAGTAAGTCGACTTGAGTTTTGAGGGGACGGGGAAGTAGGGTATACAATGATGTGGTTGTGATGATAGATAGTAGTGGTGGTGGTGGTGTATGTGCATATCTGTCAGTTGGGCGGTAGGCATAGGGCGTATGTAGGGATGGGGATAAGGCGTGGGCGTGGGCGTGGGCGTGGGGAGTTCAGTTTTTGGCGGTCTCTGTCTGTATCTGTCTATAGCCTCATGTTCGATACCCGGATCAATCGCATCGCATCGCATCGCATCGCATCGCATCGCATCACGCTGCATTACCACCCCTTCGTACGGTGGCGGCTACGTAAATCGCGGTAGTTTTTTTTGGTTTATTATTTGTGAGTTCGTGAGGGAAGTCATCCGTTAGTTCAGCTAAATTTCGCTTGCACATACACATACACATATACATATACATATAGGCACTTCGAGTGGTATGGTATGGTATGGAATCTTCGTCCGCCCCAAGCCGACGAAACATACGTACCCAATCATACCTTAACCTTATATATATATATTCGAAACATGGACATAGAAAGAAAAAAAGAAAGACCGAGATCCTCTACGAAGGGACTACCCCCCTCCCCTCCCTCCCCACAAGCAGCTTCTTCAAGAGGATCCTGTTATGTGATCTGATCGTGACTAGCATAAGAAAGGACCGAGGCGAACGAACGAGCGCTGCTTATCTTTCGTCTGTGAACACTGATCATTACTATCATCAGTATCAGTGTGTTCGGAATCACACAACATACACATCTTCTCCTCGAAGGTGCTATGCCCGGCCGCCGGGGGGGAGACAGGTCCTTAGAAGAAGCAAAAGCAAAGCAAAGGCGAGGAGGGAGTTTTCAATTCCAGAAGAGACTACTACTACTACTATTGCTTGCTTGGAATTTCTTGGAATTTATTGGTTAATTGATTGATTGATTGATAACTAAGGAGAAAACCAAAATACGCAGGGAGATAGAAACAGAAAAACCACGCGAGGCAACAACCAGGGGCCGGCAAGGCTTTTTGCAAAAAACAACAACAACAGGAGATATCCATCCATTCATCCCTATCCGTTCCTCTCCGTCCGTCTGTCGGTTCAGTTTTTTCATCCGAGCCAAACTCAAACTCAAACTCACAAATAGGGGGGCGCGGATGCGAGAATTCGGGTTCCAAGTCCAAAAGAAAAATGGGATGAGGTAAACGAGATTCTCTCTCTCTCTCTGTCTATACAAATCCAGCACAAGCTTAGTTTCCCCCTTCATTGCCTACCCCTCCCTATTCCTTCCTGGCAAAAAAGCCACATGATGATGATTTCCAGTTGAGTCCTATGGGTTGGGAATCCCACAGGGGCCATTATATAGCATAAATCCTGCGATTTTTGCCTCTTTTTTTTCTCTCTTCATATAGTGGGGTTTAGACTCCTCCTTATCATCAGCGCTTCCCCCGCTCGTTTGCTCGTTTGCTTCGCTATATCAAATCACACACATCCCCTGTCACATGCATCCATCCACAATACAACCAACCCTAAAAATGTCCTGTTTTAAAAAGTGCTGCTGCTGGTAATGCCCGAGCCCCGTTTGAGAAATCCCAAAGGCGACTTCTTCACAATAGAAGATGACCGTTTCACCAGAGATTCCATCTTCGTCGAAGGAGATGCAGGCACAGTGGGAGGAGTAGCTGGTTTCGCGTAAGGAGATCGAGTGGGCTTCTCCGGAGAGGCCGACTTTGTCGAGGACGAAAAGGAAACAGTCTTCACCCGAGAGCTCTTAGTCCGCTTCAGAGAAGAAGGTTTCTCTCGGAAAGACGAAGACATGGGTGTAGAACAGTTAGCCTTGCCCGATTGGGGAGCGGGCTTCTCGCGGGGGACCGATGGCGTGTGGGACAGCCGCATGTTGTGAACCACCTCCGAAAGCGCATCGACCCAACAATCTCTACCCAGTGGTAATCGACCCTACCGCATAATCTCCTGGTAGATGAGTTGCTTCAGCTGTTCCTTGCTGAGGTTATCCTTGTGCTTGTCGAAGTCGAAGAATTCCTCCGGAATCGGCGGCGCCGTAGGCTCGTCCTCCGGATCGTGGTACGGCTCGAGGTACGGGTGCTTAAGCGCCTCCTCCACAGTAATCCGCTTGACCGGGTTAAATGCCAGCAGCTTCTCCAGCAGGTCCAGAGCCAGGTCGGAAGTCTTCGGGAACAAAGTCCGGAAGGGCACCTTCTTCTTGAAGGGCAGCGATCGGATGTACTCGCGCGCACGGCGAGACTTGATGCCGTAGTAGTCCTCCATGGTCGGTGTGCCAAGAACGTCGAGGATGAGTGTCAATTGGTGGTGGTCTAAAACTTGGTTAGCAAGGGACAGGCTCATCACAAGCACTAGACTGATGGATATGTGACGTACAGTCCTTTCCAGGGAAGAGCGGCTTTCCACTCAGCATCTCGGCCAGGATACAGCCAACGGACCAGACGTCAATGGCCTTGGTGTACTCTTTAAAGGTCAACATAATCTCCGGTGCACGATACCAACGGGTGGCAACGTATTCGGTCATAAAGCCGGAGTTATCCTCTTGGGATGCAGCTGACCGGGCAAGACCGAAATCGCAGACCTTCAGATCGCAGTTGGCGTTCAGTAGTAGATTGCTCGGCTTCAAATCTCGGTGAAGGACGTTGGCGGAATGCATGGCCTTGAGCGCCCGAAGGGTCTGGTAGATGAAGTATTGGCAATGATCGTCAGATAGATCTTGGGTGCGGATCACTCTATGCATATCCGTCTCCATGAGCTCCTAAAGGACACCGTATATCAGTCATTTGCCAAATGGTACCAAGCTACGGGATTCGAGATTCTCTCCATACCTGGATCAAATACACCTCGGTGAAGCTCTCGTAGTTCCTGGGTTTCTGGATGTCGAGAATGGAGATAATGTTCTCGTGGTTGAAGTAGCGGAGCAGCTTCATCTCTCGTAGTGTTCTCAAGCAGAACATGGAGTGGTCAAAGGGTGTGATCTTCTTGATGGCGACCTTCTGGCCTGAAGGCTTGTGTATCGCCGAGCTGTATCTTCCTCGTTAGAAACCAATGGCTCCAGCCAAGACCACCCAAGACAATGGCAAACGTACCAGACGACTCCGTAAGCGCCCTCGCCGACAACATCCTGGATATCGTACTGTTCGCTCACGTTGAAAGAGATCTTACGGGATCCAGCCCCGCCGGGTTGATTAGGGCGCGACATCGTTACTACTGAAGAGCCAAAGTATACGTGATATGGCTCTGTACGATCGATAGATTCGTTGGCTTCTTTAACCACAGGAACTGCGCGACGCGACCTTCAAACCCTAGCCCGGTCTGTTTTTGACTAATTTTTCAACTAATCAATGATCGAGATCGAATTGGTGCAGATTGACAATCGGCGAACTTGATGCTTATTGGGCTCCGCAGCTCAATCAGCCTGAATCCGTATATTCGGCTTCGGTTTCAGGAGTCGAGAAAGCTGATCGCAAATACTCGAGCTCGGACGTCAGGTCGAGAAAGAATGAGACGAATGTATTCAACACAACACGAAAGTCGTTTTAACTATGGTTGTTTGTTAGGGAGACGTCCTTTATACGTAGCTATCCGGCCCGATCCTTTGTATTGAAGTTGCTATGTCAGTTGGTGGCCCGAATACCGGAAGGGATATCTAGGTTGGAAGAAATCAGGTTTAAAAATTAGCCGGCAAGAACGGAAGAGAGTTGGGAGAGGAAGAGAAGTGAGTGAGTGAGAAAGAAGCGCCAAACAAAGAGAAAGAAATAACTGTGTTGTTATTGATATCAAGGACAGTTATGATTTGGGACTAGACAGGATCATGGGTTCGGAGAATTTAAGGGGAGGGACTAAGGGGGTGTGCTGAGCGCTTGGGGATAATCGCAGGATGTAGAGTAGAATAGAAATGTCTTTTTCTCTTCCTATCAACCTTACTAGAGGAACAGAAGATTGGCGAAATAAGCAAGGGGATTTTCTTAACCCCTTCTCAGCATCAGGAGCCTACCTAGGTAGCCCAGTCTATACCACATAGGTAGGTATATGTAGATATGAAGGCTTGAAGATACATGCGAAGTGGGACGCCAGCGCAGCCCCTTTGTTACAGAAGTTGGGACGCTTCGTCTGGTCTTTGAGGGTCGGCAGGGTCCCAGGTTACCAGGGTCCCAGTGTCTCGGGAGGGGGGGCCGGGCCGGGAGGGGTTTGAACCTTGGGGGAACAAAAAAAACACACGAGCAAATGGAAAAGGCTTGCTTTCTGCCCATGTGCCTGTGTGATCTTCGAAAAGGGGCTGGTTAAATAAAACGGAAGTATCGCAACTTACATAGATATATCACTGACTGTATTACTGACTCCTTGGCTACCTGGTTGTTGTTACCACGTAACCCAAGGTGTGTCTATGTCTGTGACCAGGCTTTCTTTGCTTCCAGGAATGATGAGAAGACGGAGAAGCTTGAACAGACGGGACGAAACTAAAAAAAATGCCCCGCGCCTGATGGATGATTTGGCCTGTGCTAATTTTTTGCGAGTCTGTTAGTGGGTTTCTAGTTGACTTCCCATGTCTTAGGGCGGACTTTTCAGCTTTGGACGAGAAGGCGTATTGTCGTCAACCTCGAAGTGATCAACGTGTGCCTTGAGGAGTTGAGTAAATATCAAGATGGGGTAAACGAAGGATTTAGGTACTTAGGTATGAAAGATAGACCTGCTGCGGGGTGAAAGTCGGGACAGAACAGGATAGGACGGACATGTATGAAAACTTGTCCTGCTTGTGTAAAATCCGGAAGCGTGGATGTGATAGGTTACATGGAGCTTGTATGTAGCCTGTATGTAGCTTCAAATGGAGAGATTCCAAGGTTGTTTGTAGGTTGTATGTAGGTTGTATGTAGGCTGTATGTAGATATGTGTAGATACGATTAGGTAACAAGGCTACCAGGCGTTGCGGGCGAAGTGGGTATCTAACCCTTTTAGGGAGAAAGAAGGGGGAAAGAAGGGGCCGGGGGGAGACCTAAACAAGCCTAATGGGGATTGTTTGAACACTTGAACGTTTGGATGTTTGGTGACGTTTCGGACGGTTGATAGAACTGCTAAAACGAACCCAGGGAATAGAGAACGGGGGGGCGATGTAAAAATCCTGAAGCGATGTTGATGTCTGTGCTCACTCTCGCACTCGCTCCTCCTTAGTGTACGAAGATGAGGACGAGCGTAGCAGCAAACACTGCTTCGGGACGTTTGAGCCGTTTCCAAGGATAACCACTAGGATAACTACTCTCCAGGGCTTGTTGCAAACGGGGGGGCTGTGGCTGTGCTGTAGGAATGGGGGAATAATTTCGAGAGCAGAGCAAACAAATCAAAACACAAAGCAAGTCAGGGGGAAAAAAAGACTCTATCACGAACCTTAGGATGTTTGTTTGCAGTAGGTTATTTCGTTGTCTTCCTTCCCTGGGGTCACCCCTAGTGACGTCCCGAGCCGAGGATGTGAGATCTCCAGCAGGTTTAGGTTAACTTAGTATACCTGCCCGCACGTCCGGGAAATTCCCACGTGGGCTCTAAACTGTATGTAGAACGGGGAGGGGGGGATAGAGGGCGACTTCGAAACGGACGGACAATTTATGAGGAAAATAAGGGAAGTGTGAGAGAGGAAAGTAGGTGAGGTAAGTATGGGAAAAGATGATGATGAGAGGTTGTTTCTAACCTGTTCTACTTGGCCTGGATCATGGATGGAGTTATCGGTTATCGATCGAGGAGGAGGGGGGGAGGAGAAGAGTTAATGGATGGATGGTGGATGTAGGTAGGTAGTGAGGGGCGGGACCTCTCCCCCTCTGCCCCCTTTCGATTTGGCGGGGTTGTCCACTTTCATGTTGACCAATCTGCACGGCCTCGACAGATATATACATCTGTTACCAGCGGTCACCACTTTTAAGCAGTGATCAAGCAGCAGGAACGACCTCATAATATCCCGTATATGGGTACCTTAGGTATGTATACAAACAAGTACCTGAATCCCTAAAATCCCAAACCAATCATCGAACCCGAATCACCAATTTATCTCTACCTATACCGAAGTTCCCAGGCACGCAAGCGCGCGCTCTCGCCTCGTAGGGTAGGAACAAAAGGCGTGACCAAGTGTGACAGGCCGCCTTCCTCCCCCCCTTCCCCCCTTCTTAGATCGTAGCTCTGGAAGTTGGTTCGGTATGTATGTAGATAATCAATAAAAACCACCCCAGCCAACCAATGACCATCCTTCCCGGCTTTTTATATCTTTTTATCACAGTACCGCATTACCGTCAGCAGGCACCGCGCCAATCAACAGACAGCCCGTGATCAAGTAGTGGTAAAGGTGTAAATTAAGCGCCCAGATTTATTATACCCTCGATCGCTAGCGCGTATGGTGTGGATGGTGGGGTGGCAGTGGGTGGGTGGTATGGAAAGTTTGGGTTGTGTGTGATATTGATGTCCCCTACCTACCCTACCTACTTACCATTCCGTCACCGCGCCTATGGAAAGTATAGGATACCATACAGGATACCAGAATGAATACGCGTAAGGGACAGGCGAACTGGTTCTCGGTTTAATGTGATATACATAAACCGCCGCCGCCTGCTCATCCATCCATTTTTCATTTACGCGCCCCCCCCCCCCCCCCCCCGCTCCTCCCCCTTAGCATACTATATCCTGACAGCCCCGCAGCCTGCCAACGAGGCCTGAGAGGCTTCGGTTCGAATACATAGATATCCCCTTCTTTCTCTCATCCCCCACCTAGGCATCAAGCGCATCCACTGAAGGAATATATATATAATCGGCCCCCATACCTAACACACATATAGACACTACGCGTCACGGGATATCTAATCAAATAAACAGCAGCGGTAGTATATACCACACCCGGATCCCTCTGCCCTGCCCTGCCCTGCCCCGTAAGAGACCAAAACGCACAAAACTACCACCTCCCCTCGCCCCCAACACAAGCACTGATCCAACGTCCCCCCTATGCACCTAAGTATATATATACTCCTCGCCTCGCCTCACGCCTCGTTTCACAAGGTAGAGGCGCCGCTGCGCCGCTTCTTCACGCACGTACGTACGTACGTGCGTGGATAGGTAGGCTGGCAGGCTGGCAGGCTGGCAGGCAAGGCAAGGCAGGCGAATGCTGGATATATTTCCCTATACCAGGTATCCTTCCCTTACCTACCTATATAGAAGAGAATCCCTTCTTAAGGTATAGGTCCATATGTACCTATCTACCTACCTACCTACCTACCTAGGTAGGTAGGCAAGGTTAATGAACGATGAATAACGAACCCAACGCACTGGATATCGTTGCGAAGATAATACATACATAGATAGAGGTCCTGTCGAGTGGTGAACTAGTAGATAGATAGATACCTAGGTAGTTAGATAATCAGGTAGATAGGGTGAGTAGGTAGGTACGCAGGTAGATAGATGGTATCAGATCCTTCTTTCTGGGGGGAGGGGTTATCTCGTCTTCTCTCCTCCGCTTCTTCCTCGTACTCGTACATACGTACATACGTAGGTTTGTTCTTCTACAACATAAAAACATAGCCAAATCACACACACACATGCACGGATTACACGAACAAACAAAACAAGCAGACAAACAAGCAAGCAAGCGAGTTAGGCGCCCAGACCTGCCTGCCCGCTTGCTTGCTTGCTTGCTTGCTACAGGCCTGACAGAACCGTCGCCTTCATTGTTGTTGTTTTTTTTCTTGCTTAAAATTCCCTTTTCGGTTTCGGTTTTGGTTTCTCAGTACATAAATAAGATCGGGCGAGGAAGCCTTTTCTTCTTCTTCTTCTATCGGGTAGATACTCCACTCCAGCAAGCTCATCTTTTTACGTGGCGTCTTTTCCCGAAACGAAGCTCGGGGCTACCCAACCCAACCCAATTTCTATCGTAGTTTCCTCTCCGGTGTCATCGCTCTCTTACTTCGTGCATGTTCCTCTACTGCATGACCTAAAGAAGGGGGGGGGGTGGATGTTAGCAAAAGATGTATCCCGTTATGGGGTTAAGCAAAAAGGGAAAAGAAACAGCGATTCAACTTACCTTCTCTCGCATGACACCCATCCACTGTCCGAAGCTCATCCCCTGATCGGCCCGGTCCTCCACGAGTAGGGTCTGCGCCCAGAGTTTGAGGCTGGGCTCGCCGTCCTCCCGTACGATGTAGAGATGCGGTACGGTCACGCTGCCGACGCCCTTGGCCAAGTGGTCCCGGCTCTTTTGTACGACGGCCCGAACGCGCTCGTTGAAATCGTTGTCCAGTTCCGGTACCGATCCCTTGCCTACGCGCAGCTGCGTACGGTCCGCCACTCCGAAGACGTCCGTCAGTAACTGAGGTACGGCGTCCCTGCCGACCCACAGGAATTGAGTCTGTCCATCATCGATCAGATATAGACCATAGGATAGGAAACGCTCAGAAGAGAGGTTCAGCGGTGGCGGAAGGATAATTTGGCCCGTCTCCTGGTCGGGGATCCCAGCGTTGTCTGGCATGTCGTGGAGCGAATATAGCCGAGGGTAGATGTATTGCATGAGAAGAGGCAGAGGCAACGTAGACAGCAGGCATAGGGCAGCCGATCTTAAATCTGAGGGTATCTGGGCCGACTTCCTCAGGCCAACGTTCTTGATCAGGCCTAGGAATAGTATCGGGAGTCCGCGTAGGTTTGCCGGGAACTGGAGACCGCCACCCCCACTTCCGCCGGCGAGTTCCTTCCTGAAAGTCTGGAGTAGCTCAGTGAGCTTGGTTTGCAATGCGTCACGCGCTGCGTCCAAGCCGCTGCTGAGCGCCCTCTCGACCGCTTTATGGCTAAAGTAGGTTGTGACGGCACATTGGTCGGCCGAAGCGTATACATCCGCAATGTTGGTCGTCGTCGGAATCGCCAAGGTCATGACGCGGATACGCCTTTCACCATTGCACGTGGTATACAGGACGCCCGCTTGCAGACAGACGAAGTTTTTCTGTATCGTCTCGTCGATAGCCACCTCAACAACGTAGCACTGGTCGCGAGGGAATGCCGGGAACGCGCAAAGATCGGAGGACCGGTTGAAAAAGTTGCCGTAGAACGTACTCATGCGTAGGCCGGTGGTGGCTCGGACTCTGAGGACCGCTTCCAGACCAATCTCCGATGATAGGAAGTCGCTGAACTCAGAGGCGAACTTGATGGCGTCTTCGGACCGGCCCGCGTTCCAACCTGGGTAGAACCAGGTCTGACCACCAGTGTACCGGGGGAGGTTGCTCAGGGAGGCGACGTCTTGATACTGAGACGAGAAGAGGAACATATCGATCGACACCTGGTTCTTCGAGCACTCTACCGCAAACGACTTGTAAAAGCTGTTTTGGGTCTGCAGTAGACCGCTTTCCTTAGAAGTACCTAGCAGCTTCTTGTCTTCGCGCATATCCAGCTTGCCAATTCCCATATTAGGCAACGACGCCGTGAGTACCACAATCTTACCGCCCAATGGAGAGATCAACTTATGACCGGCCTTCAGGGCCGATCCCATGCAGGAACCGTTGTTTTGATTGTTTTGGAACATGTCCGGAAGCTTCGTTAGGAAGTTCTCGATGCTGGTCCGGCTCTCCGTTAGAGGGACTAGAAGGTCATGGGGAACAGGCAGGAACGGATCATCAAGGTCGCTGACGACCAGCATATTCGTTTCCGCGTCTTCGCCATCCTTGGGGATGGAAAAATAGTGCAGACTCGAGTCGACTGCCATGAAACCGAGGCGGGTTCGGCGGTCGGCATTCGGTATCCGGTTAAGACTGTCCAGAATGGTTCGAGCGCTCGTGGCAAGCAGGCCGGTCGATACGGAGGCATAGCTCACATCGAAGAGGAAGAGGTAGACAAGGGGTTGCGGAGGGCGCACCATATATTCTTGAGGCGCAACAAATTCCACGACGGAGTGGTTGAGCTCGTATCTATCCCAACGGTTGACACTCTTCTGGGCGGCAGCGTCCCAATCGAAGGCTTGCGGGACATCGTTTGTCAGGTTGCACATGTTGCACCTCCACCGGTGACCCTGGTCCAAGAAGATAACGTAAGGGTTGATATATGTCCTACATCTTCGGCACCTGGCGATGACTTGGTCCTGTACGACGGGGACGGGATCCTGGTCATCGTGGAGGGCAGCATAGGGCTGAATGACGAGGGCAAATGGTAACTTCGACTTTTTGAGTAAGGAGTGCGTAGTAGGGACCGCGTTCAAGGTAGATCGGATGTACTTGGGGGGGCAGTTGGCGTCGGGCGACTGGGTAACGCTGGCCTAAAATTTTCATGTCAGCTTCGAGATAGGCGGGTAGACGGGCAGGCGAGGGAGAGAAAGAGCGCGTGTCAGGAACAAAACTTACATTCGGCGGTAGAATACAGGGGGGTGGCGGGAGATCGAGCTCGGAGACATTGAAGGGCTGGTTCATCAGGTCGGTTGGATAGAGCTGGTTCAGAGCGATGCGAGCTTGCTGCTGGGGTCCTTGGGGAGCCGGGGCCGGGCCGCCGACGTTCAAGCCTCCCATGCCGGCGGTGATACCAGCGACGCCCTGAGGTTGCTGCTGTGCGACGCCGGGCTGATAGTAGGCATCAGGAGCTTGATAGCCACCGGCGGCAGGTTGAGGAGCGCCGTAAGGAGCAGGCTGAGCTGGGGAAGGGTACCCGGGCTGGAAATCCTGACCGGGGTAACCTCCATAGGCCGGTGCCTGAGGGCCGGGCGCAGGCACGGCGCCAGGTCCTACAGGACCGGGACCACCAGGGGTAGCGCCGGCATTGGCGCCACTGCCAAAACCGTAGGCCTCGGTCGCATAGCCTCGCTTCTTCTTCTTTCCGTGGTCGGGGACGGGATAAGCACCACCTGGTTGAGGAGGTGGTGTTGCTTGGCCATCGTAGCCCTGGGGAGGCTGATCTGTGTATGGAGATTCCTGACCGTACGGCTGCTGGGGGAACTGGCCGTAGCCATCGTTGGGAGGAGCGGCCATAATGCCCCGATGGCTAGTGTAAGATTACTCCTATAATTGAGAGAACGAGGGTGTAATTAGATTAAAGAGTTATGCTTCGTATATAACTATTGTTATCAGGGAAGGCAGGGAATAGGGAGAATAGCAGGGTGTGGTTGAATTAGCTGCGGTTTTGTCGGTTGTGGTATGAAGTTGGGCACGTAACGCGCAGTGCAGTGTAATGCAATATGTAGGTATGGAGGCGTCATATATTGAAAAGGTGACCGGTTGTATATAAGGTCTGTACAAGTATGGAAGGTGTGTGTATAGTCTGTATAGTTTGTATAGTGCATATATATGTACTTACCAAGTAATGGGTAGTCAACTATCCTAGGTAAGGTAGCTTATCAGAGGAGACAGAGACCTCGGGGAAGCTAAGTGGAAGGCAGTGGGTTCCCACTTGTGGCCACGAATTTGGTCTGGGAGGCTGAGAAATGCGAGATTAGGTCTTAAAGGGCCACGTCGTGTTAAAAAACTCCCCAAGTTAGACCGACGGTAAGGGGTGGCGGACGGGTTTAGGGGTTGGGGGAGGTGGAGGGGAGTAGGCGTGGCGTATGTGTGGGAAAAGAGGCGAAAATAACACAGGGGTATATATCTTTGATTTGAATTAGCTGTTTCTCATCATGTTCTCTTTTTGGTGTGTAGGCAATCAGGCAATTGATCTTGGGATTTGCAGGATGAGAGAGAGGGATAAGGGTTTGAGGATGAAGACAACTTGGGATAACTTAAGAAGCAAGAATGGCGCTGATTTGTCGAGTGTCGACGGTACAGATGTTAGTTTACTCTCTTTCTCTCTCTCTCTAACTCGAAGGTACACTTGGCTTTCTTGGTCGATCGGGCAAGATTAAAAGCAGCTGGGCAAAAAGCAAGAGCAAGTAAGTGCTACTTGAGAAGGTACTTGCCTAAAATGGTATAAGGCGGATAGCCTCACACTTACCTCATAACCTTGTTGTGTTGGCATTAGCTCTTTGCATAAATACCGAAAGGATTGCATAAAATATTTTGTGGCTGTGGCTAGTAAAAATGGCTGTGCTAGCTAAGAGAACTCATTTTCCTTATCTCTAGCTTTATCAGTTCAGCTGGTCAAGGGCTTCAGGGTAGCTGCGGCCTGCCCCTCATCCTAACAGGCACCTATGTAGCTCTAACGGGTCCTAGGTAACGAACGGGTCCCGCCGCTACCAGGTCCCGCTAAGGGTCCCCGCCCAAATTCATATTCATCATGAACCTCCCCTGGCTAAATTTGCCGATTTGCCGCTTTTGAACAATCCCATTTCTAAGCCACTACCCAAGTACCTTCCAAGGTTTTATGTAGGACACTTTTTTTTCTTGTCACATGCATTCAAGTTACAACTTGTGTGTCATTATGTATATCGTATGTATCAGCTTTATAGAATGTTATCATCCATGGATGGTTATATACACTTACTTGCATGTGAGTACTTCAGGGTAAGTAATGTCTGACAACAGAGCTACCCGTGATCAAGCAAACCCCCCACCGGCGATTTCCATTCATGGAGGCAGGCACCTAAATGCAGGTCGAAGTCAGCAGGAATACTGGAATTGGCTCCGGGGATGTGGTACTCCAAAGCTACCTGCCTAGGCACGTAACCTTCCAAGTTGGAAGTGGTATGGACAGTAAGGCCTCCAATCACATTGCTAACGGCATCGGCCCCGGGAGACCTTTACAAGGCGTCGTTAGCTCCCGAACTCTTCTCCCTGGCTTCTTTCCTCGGTACATGAATGATAAATTAAAAATTCCCCGTGCTATTTCTCATCTAAAATACCTCCATACCTAAGTATGTACTAGTCAAAAGCTTACCTACATATATTGCTTGCTATTTATACTGGAAGTAATATCTAAGTCGTCTTTGTCTAAATAGTTCACAAGTACATCTTCATATTCATCCTGACCTTCACCCTCGCTCTCTTTGAATCCTCACTCCTAGGATCCCTATTAGAGGTTCTCTCGACTCCGTTTCGTCTCCTTACGCACAAACTAACAAAGTGACACCATTCTTTCAGTATTCAGTATCATCTACTGTTGTTAGTGTCTAGTGACGTCGCATACAACCACCTCATTCATTCATATACTCCCCATCCGTTCATTCTCCATAGCTATCTACTACAAGAAATAACCCATACACTCGTGCACTGTGCACTGTACACTCCTAGATACAGCATTTCAATATAATCACATTCAAGTTATACCGAACAGGACACAATCTTACCAGCAAGAACAATGGCCTGGGGTAGCTCATCAAAAGCCGAAGTTCAGTCTTCTTCTGTAGGGTGAGTCCTACTTGTCCTACTTACATACTGGCACCTGTGATAGTCATTGTTTCTAACACGGCAATCTTTCATTCCCATACCGGTATGGCAGAAAGCTTATACCACTGCTCATTGCGTTCGTCATCCTCGGTGGCATGGCCTTCGTCGGCTACCAGATCTTTCTCAGCGTAAGCAAGATCAAGAACAATACCGAGCAGCGCATGGCAAAGCACAACAGTAAGCAGTTTCCTACTTATCCCCTAAAATGATGTTCACTAGCCCGCCTCCGGGACTCCTTTCTGGGAAGATCGATACCAAGAAAGGCAGAAGGCAGAGGGCAGTCAATCGACAAGCAAGGCCGAGAAGGGCAAACGCTATCTTGGAAAAATCAATACTGACCCAAAGCGCCCGGGTGTTTCGCGCGTTTTCTGCCCGCAGTGGTCTTCACCAAGGACGGCATGAAGGTCGGCGTCCGCCACGTCGAGCAGGAGAAGTACGTCGACCGCACCCAGAACTGGGTCGTCAAGGCCTGGAACATGGCCGAGTCCTCCACGGACCCCAGCAGCGCCTCGGCCACCGCCGCCAAGAGGAAGTCCGCGCGGAATGCGAAGCCCGCCTCCGCTGCTGCTGCGGAAGGCGCCGGTAACGGTGGCGGCGCGAAGAAGAGGTAGGGTCGCTTCTACCCCGGTCGTAAAGGGCGGGTTAGCGAGGAGTAAAAAGGGGGGAGTGGGGGGTTGGCTGGGTTTCTTTTTTTAATTTTGACGAGACATCTCTGTGTGATGGACTTGGATCCAGGGTCGGGTGGCGATGTTTAAAATGACTCGAAGTGGACAGGCCGCGCGAGGCATTCGGGCAATCAACTCGTCCTTCAGGCTTAACAGGGATGGCCGGCTATATAGGTGAGAGATGTCTCTTCACGATACCCGGTTCCCGGCGTTTGGGCCGAATATATGATGTGGGCGTCCGAAATAAGGGGTGGGCTTGGATTCTAGTCGGGAAAGCAGGATAGGACTGAGCACATGACGGTATTGAACCCCTTAACTTTCCTCCTCAATCACAGTTGATATTCGGCACTTCGTTTCCGGGGATGTGCCGTCATTCACTTTCCAACCCGCATCACTGGAACTCGTGAGATCCTACTTGGACTTCGCGGGACGCAACGTAGTGATAGCATGAGACATACTCAGCGTCCTAAGATCAAGGCAATGAATAGGATAGTCATTTTCCCCATGACCTAACATTTTTGCTTCGCATCAAGCTGATGCAGATATTCGTTCGTGAAAGGCCCACCATATCTGATCCAGTAGACCTGAGGTGGGACACTTCAGAGGTCTCATTACCCTCCCCTCAACGACCCCGATGTAGATGTGTCTCCCTCCCATCTCTCTCTCTCTCTCTTTATATAGTTAAGACTCATCCTGCTCTCGCCGCCTACTTCGCGCAGTGACAGATTATAAAGAAGAATAAGAAGAAGATTATCGTGAGACAAATACAAGCTCTAGTAAGCCTTTATTCCCGATAATGCAAAACAACCGCGCCGTGCCCGACCCAGTCCCGTCCGGCCCGTGGTAGAAAAAAAATCAAGACCTGATAGCCAAGAAAGGGGGAAAAGAGGAAGGGACTAGGAAAGAAAAATGAAGTAAATCGATGCATCCCGAATCCCAATGCGAGAGGGTATAGGAATATGATACGTGGAAAATATGCCCCGGGCTCTAGTAAGCTCTACCCCCCCAATGCGATGCGATGCGATGAGATCTTGGAGAGGGAAAAAAGAAAAAAGAAAAGTAAGGAAAAGGAAAAGGGAAAAAGAAAATACCCTGCCCCCCCTCGTACCCTATCCATTTACCACCAACCAATCCTAACCCTTTCCTCACCTACTTTAGGTAGTTGAAAAATAATGGGGGGAGAGTAGGGGGGGGGGGGGGGGGGGGCGTCAGATCGCGAGTAGATTCCGCACAACGTACCGCGCGCTCTGCGTAGCATTACCCGCTCCGCTCTCCTCCCGCTCTTCCTTCACACGCTGCTGCTGCTGCTGCTGCTCTTCACCCCCCTCCTCCTCCTCCACCGCATCCTGCCCCGCCTCCTCGAGCGTTCCTTGTTCCCGTTTCTGCTGCTGTAGCCGCTTCAAGTTCACGGCGATGGCAGTTGCGGCGGTGGGCCACGGCGACGCCGGGAAGGCTGGGCCGGGGGAGGAGGAAGGGGGAGGAGGAGGAGAGGATGCCTGGCATGTCGTGAAGTGCGCGGCTACGGCCGGGCTGAGCCCCGACGCCGATGATACTGATGTAGGAGCCGGTCCCGCTGCCGCTGTACCCCGCGTCGCCGCGGCGAACGCGTCGTGCCGGATCAGCATCGAGGGGACGCGGAGCGGTAACTAGTTAACACGTCTGTTAGCTCAAGTTCAACCTCGAACAGTTAGCCTTTTATAGGGCCAGGCCAGCACACTTACGTCGTTCAGAACATGCGCGTACTTGATCCCGATCTCGTCGCCGATATACCGCAGCCGCCCGCGAATCCACGCGCGCTGCGCGTCGGTCGTGTAGTCCTGGGTGCTGACGCAGACGAGGGGCCAGGTGATGAAGTCGCCGGCGAGCGCCTTAGCGGAGGGGGAGTCCTCCTCGCCGCAGGCAAACCCGGGCCTGCTCGTCGACGATGACGGGGCGGCGTCGTCCAGGCGCAGTAGGTGTTGTCCGTTGTTGTTCTTGTTCCGCCTCAGGTGCCAGCCCAGGTGGTAGGGGACGCCGGCGATGATGTCGGTGATGATGTCGACGCAGGTGCGGGCCGCGGTGGCGTACTCGGGCGTAGTGCGGTAGTCGACGGGGGCGCAGACCCAGGCGGCGCAGCGCACGACCAGCGAGTGTGCGATCAGCCGCGACGTCCGCATCATGTTCCACACGCTGCCGATGTACAGGTCCGTGTACAGGTCGACGCGCCCGGGGAACACCTCCGCGCGCGCGTGATCCCCGCCCGGAACGTCGTCCTCCCACGCCGCCGCCCACGGCCGCCAGTAGTCTGGCAGCCCCTCTGCCCACGCCACCGCCTCCCGGTCCGCCGCCTGGCACCGCGCGATCAGGTCCAGCACCGCTGCCACGTTTCCCGGCGTCCGCCGCAGGGAACCCAGGATCTCGTTCGCCTCCGCCCGCAGCTCTCCCACCTTGATGCATACCCGCTGGCACTGCGCCGCCTCCGGGTTCACCACCGCGTCCCCGAGCCACCACTCGATATCCATGCCCGGGGCCTTCGCCGAGCTGAGCGAGTGGATGATCTAGTTTATTCACTATGGGTCAGTGTAGTTCGGACTGTGTATGTGCGTGTTGAGGAGCAGACGTACCATTTGGGTTCGTACGGCTATAAAGAGGAGGAGCCCAATCCTCGTCCGAAGCTGTTTCTTGCCCCTGATCTTTACCAATTGAATAGCTCCCTCTATGTGGGACCGCCATGCGCGCGTTTCGATCTGTTTAGCTGTGATATTCTGTATGATGTTAATATAGGCATGGATCTCCGATTCAGTGTGTTCCAGGGGAGGTATTCTCACCTCGAACATGCCTAGTAATAGGACAGCAGCCAAGGTGGAGTCCTCCTTCTGTGCTCGGGGGTCCCTAAGAGCGGCATTGGTGTACGAGAGGGCCCTGCTGTATTCGCCCAACGCCATCTCCCCCAGTTTGCTACCGGGACCGCCACGGTTATGGAGTAGCGCCAGTGCGCAAGAGTTGAAGGCGTGCTGGAGGTGGTCCCCCCGATTGCCTTGGCCCAGCAAAGGTATCAGGTACTCCAGAAATCCACGGTTGCATCCCGGCTTTGACATGAGGATGAAGTTGGAGACGAAGTAGCAGGTCGCTCGCTGCTCGACCGGCACGCTCAGAGCCGGGATGACTGCTTGCTCCGCTGACGGCTTGGTGTCGTCTGATGAAGACGTTGACAGCGCACCGGAAGATGATGAACTATCCTCATTAGGTCTTGGCTTGCTCGGCTTCTGCATCGAAGCCTTCCTGTTGGCTTTCCGAGCCCTCCGTTCAGTGGCTTGAGTCTCGTTGCGGAAGACCAGGTCAAACTCGTCCTTATACCCAGGACATTGTCTTCGAGACCTTGCGCATTGGTTACATGTTGGTTTGGTTTCGTCACACTTAATACGCCTCGTCCTATCCCAAACGCATGTTAGAATGTTTTCCGATATCTTGTCATCCTCATGTTTGTATCCGGGGCAAACTCCAATGAAGAAGAGTTCCATGGTACCCCTGGATGCAACATATGATTAACACTGACCTACACATCTGACAGCCCCTAGAGGGCTTTCCACAATACACCATTGCGTTGCGTGGATGTCAATTCTGTTGTCTGAAGAGTCCCTGTGTCTCCGGTTCGGGCGCTCTTTCATCGAGGGCCGTGATCAAAACCCACGAGCAAGGGCAGAATTCGATGAAGATCTAGCCAACTACGTGAATCGCCTCGCTGCAGCTCAATCCAAGAGATCAGAGTAATCTGGGAGACGTTCGAAATGGATGTATACACACTGAGTGGTGTCTGCAGCGGCTAGTAAAGCGAGCTGATCCGACTTGAATGGAGATCCGGTCTTCTACTCAAGTCAGGGGTTGACGAGTATGAGTGCGGAATCTGACTCTTAACTCAGAGATGATCTACCCTATGAGCGTCTTCGGTTGTTTTTTGCCTTGTCGGGAGCCTTGCAGCATGTATTCTGCTCGTTATATACCCAGACCTTCTGCGGAAAGCCCGGGTGTGCCATGTATATATCGGCCCAGCGACCTCGAACTCCCCAGCCAGGACAGCACGAACCGCGCTCCGACTCAAGAGCGACGTCGAATGGTGTTGAGTGCCAACCCGATAGTGACAAGGGTCTTTGTACGAGGAGTTCCTGTGTAGAAAAAGCCATACATAAACATGCATCTGACATGCGTCCTCTATTCCGCAGGTGACATCAAGGTCATGCTTGACGATGCAGGCGTTCGTTTCTGGAGTGGATGGAGAAAACGTCTGGCTAGCGACGGTTAGCCAGAGGTCGGGGGGCGGTAGTCAGGGTGTAACTAGAAGCCGGGGGTGGTCCCGGCACGGCATTGACAGGCCCAGTAGTCTGTAGACGGGCAGTGGGCTTAACTGGCGTCGTGTTCGGGCTTGAACGGGCGCTCTTGGCTTTCAGTCTTGGTGTAACCAAAAGATCGTCCCATAATCTCTACCTAAACTCTACCCAACTGCAGTCTACATGGTACAAGGACTTACATTGACAACCCTAGGTGTTCTTAGGCGCCGAATACCACAGTTGACATTGGAATTTTTGAAGATGCTTTTTTCTTTTGTCGTAAGTACTGAAGGACTCTCTGTTAGAAATCCCTAAGTGCGAGTCATACATAGCATAACCCCTAGCGACAAATTGTCCGACGAGGAAAAAGAGAAAAGATAGGTTAGGATAGTGATACGACTCAACTAGTTCACTTACATACTGCCACCATAGGATTATCGGTTGGGCGGCCACACAAATCTAATGAAGCTGGGGAAGTTTCGGGACGTTGGACAGCCTCCCGAAGAGAAAAACGAGCTCCTAGCGCTATAAAAAGTAACTAGATGTTTGGGGTCGAAAGATCGATAGATAAGATGAGAGTCAGTGTACATGCTATGTAGGAATCATAGACGGGTTTTCTTTGCGCCCCCAAATGCCAGGGGTGGCAGGGTAATATTCGCCTATATATTTTACGCGTACGCACATGCGTTGCAGTGCATCTACATAGCAAGTCGCGCAGTAGGACGATACATTCTAAGCCTACAAAGGCGTAGATCGACTACTAGGATGGTTCTAGATGAACTGGGTAGATTGTATACTGTCAGTCCGGGCAGTTACTGTTGAGTCTCTATTGGACAAACGTGTCACGATACATTCACCTACATTGCAACCACACAACCTGGCCGCCTGATGAACACAGTACAGGTAGGCAATGCAATACGGGGTATCTCGCCCGGGCATCTCTGGAATAAAACCCTCTTGGACTTTTCACTAATGGAAACCAGGGGCTCTGGCTCCAGAACCTCCAATTACTTCCCCGGATTTTCGGGGGAGAAAACACACACGGCAAATCGCCCGCGGCCATGAACTCAGATGCAGGCTGAAACAGAACCGGATTGTGTCTATTTTGACGTCGTAGCCGGAAGCGACTACGCGGAGGGATTGGCATCAGGGGTATGTTAGGTGACCAGGGTGGTGGGCAGTGGCAGAGTAGCAAAGTGGTAAAATGGGGAGAGGTTGACGATAAGTCCAAATATTGACCACAACCTCATTATCATAGATACAATGAGAATGAACACGTCATGTTGATATAATCGCGCCATCTAATAACTCCTGGCGACTATCGCATTGTCCCTTTCGGATATTCCTCCTGGGTTTGTATAGCACGCGTGATTAGCTGGCGCTGGGCTTCACTTCCCCTGGGCCTGACACTCCCCTACCCCCTGCCTCAGACCTAGCGTGACAGAGTTAGGGGCCCGTGGCTTGCATTAGTTCATGTTCAGCCCTGGGTAATCCCGCATTGTCACCTAATAGATCCTGGCTAAGGGAGTCCGTATGTGCAGCAATTATTCCCGAGTGTATACCCGGTTCGTCTCGAGAATATGTGTGTTACTGCAATATCCCATGTACGTATCAGTTGTGTATACTTGATTCGTGCCTAGACATAAAAAGGAATATATCGTCCCTCTTGTTTTCTCCTCGAGCTAGAAGCAGATGACTCTATGACTGACCTTGATGGTACTCAAGTTCACCAGGCCATCAAATCTGTTTATATATGTACCTAGATCGTCATATACAAGGTCCTTAACCAGAAGCGTTTTAGACCCTTGATACCTCAGACCCCAACCTTACCCATGGGTTGATCGATCTATTAAAAAAATGATGTGTCTGGTCGGTACCTACCTGCTGATGAAGCCACCCCGAGATGTAAGTTGGAGGTACTCTCCATGGAACACCACCCCAAAGCTCTTGGGCCTGTACGCATGTTCGCATACACATATAATGCACGCACGCACGCACACCAGGCAGTGGCCACAGTTTTTGTATGCTTAAGGGTTAAGGTACGTAAAAACCCCTCCCATTTTTAGGCCACCACCTGCACGCACGCACACACACGGGGTGATAGTCTAGGGATCGTCGAGATAGGTATGGCGAGATGCCGAGCCGTGATCCACTTAGATCCTGCGCCCAGGCGAACGCCGCAACGCATATACATACGAGCCCTGCAGCTGCCGAAGGAGGTATCCAGTCACAATCTGCAGCCGGACGCAGTCGCTACCCGGCTTGCCCAGACAATACAAGGTCTACCTGGCCCGGGACCTGGGTATGCATTGGGTCCGGTAGCTTCGATGCCATCAGCCTTACCGACGTCCCACTCCCATTCCTACTCCCACCCAAGCACCACGACGAGGAGGCCCGAGAAGAGGAGATGGACAAGGCGGGGTGGTAATCGAGAAACGAGAGACAACAACTATCAGCCACGTAAATCCGTATATGCAACCCCGGCCCTCCGCTTCCGCCCTCTCCTCTTATCCCGCATAGAACGCTGTCCTTGTTGACAGGTTGATAAGATGGGACGTCGGCATATTACAGGGCGGGGCGGAATCCTCGCTCTTTCTCGCGTGCCAGCTATTAGCCAACCCTACCTGGCACGCAACCAGACACGCATCCAACCCCCCTTCCTAGCCTTGCCACACGTATTCCCTTACGACGGCAGTCGCCACTCAACTCCTGGTGTCGAGATCACGATGCTGGGTCTCTTGGGCGCCGAAGCTCGAAGTCCCGATCTGCCACTTCACGGAATTAAATGAGAGAACTTGCTCAACACTCGGAAAGCAACGGACACAAGGGGCCCATCATGGCCTGACTGCATAAGGGACATGACGCTTCTCATGTTTCACTCCGTCGTGTCGTTGTAACCTCACCCGTCAGTAATGTATAGCCTCCATCCTACGGTACGCGCAACCGCAAGCATACAACCGAAAGGCAGTTGGTTCTTGTCGTTTGGCTTGGCTTTTTGTTTTCCCGAGTTTTACATTTCCGCTTGGGTTCCGTGGGCTGCCTCTTAGTCTAAGCCATAGACGCTGATACTTGCTCTTAGTGGTTTGCAGAATTGGGCTGCGGGCTGAAAAGTTAGGCATCGGGTTGCCGAAAACATTCGAGTTATCTCAAGAGACAGCAGGCAGTACATGTTGATGGGAATAGATTTGATGGTACCTACCTCTGCTTCACCTTTCTGGCAGCCTCCACCCCCCCGCCGGTCTCGATGAATCTGTAACAGGATGAGGTCTATGCTCTCCTCGTTCTCTATCTATTTTTGCTGCAAAGCCAGGAAATATTTCGGGCTTATCATCGACCCGTCGCCCGTCGGTTTTGTCGATCCATAGATTCCGCACATGTTCATCATGGTTGTCAGGGATCCGGACCACACAATCGAGCCCAAATACAGGGCGTAACCTGGCGCCTACTCCTAGTAGTTGGTCACCTTTGACCCATAGAAGTGGATGAGCCGAGCCCGGTGGCTGATCGGAACTAATCTATTTATACATGGACGGGATGTCTCCCAATAGGCTACCCCGGCCTTGCAATTAATCAGTGGACGAAGTCACATGTTCTTGTACCACAGAACGCAGCGCCCATGTAGAACACTAAGAGGCGGCTACACGAGACATGCAACTTTCATATATGCAACTTTTACCGCGGTTGCACTCTGAGTAGAAGCGCAATTTCTATGACGCTATAGTAAATATAATATCGTCCTGCCATGACTAAGCGGGGCTCCCAGAACCGAACTTTATTGGAGAAAAGGGGCAAAAGGGGTAATTAAGGGGTATCTAGCCATCTTTAAGCATACATGTTATTCTAAACAACAATCAGCCTAACCCCACACTGATAACCCCTGCATCGACTACGTCGAACTTTCCCATGGAAAGCGGAAGAAGGTTACACCATGGAGGCATTATTCAGCAACAGGGAGGGTTCCCAACCATTAGATGGGAGAGATGTTGAATCGAGAGATGAGGTGAGTCTACGCCGGCATTATCACCACGATATGGTCATCAAAAGCTCAATATACTAGTACAGTAGCAATGCTGAAAGAGATTAGGCCAGAAATGTGAAGTGAAAAGACCAAGTTATTTAAGAACTTGAACAGTATCCAATTCTATCCAGAATACGCATTCACCGGCAAGAAGCAGCCGACCAGGCGAGGCGCTGCCGCCATGTACAGGGAAACCCCCCTTGAGGACAAAACCTGTACAATATTCTGCTACCCCTGCCAAATAGCCCATGCCATAACTTCCTAAGCATATCTCCCAACCCATGCACAATCATTGCTGCCAATCCACCCGACCAATGTCGGTATTTGTGACTTGACACATTCCTTCTCCCTATGTTTGCCTAACGGGCTCTTCATCGATGTGTTGTCGAACGCTGGTGGGAGCTATTAAGTGTTAGGAGAGATAAAGGTGGAGTGGGTGAGCGGTACGTGGAAGGATGAACAAGAGAGGCTGAAAATACGAAGAGAACGGGCATGTGGAGGGGTAGGTCCGAAGGACAGGAAAACGAGGACGATGAAAATCATCAGACAGCCCAAACTCCAAGTTCGCGTCGCTCCCACCCATTACCATGTTTATTCCTCCAGGCTTCACACTTCTGATGTGCCTCTGGTCCCTCATCTACTACCTGTCCGAGATTATTTCCTTCTTCACATTAATGCCCATAAATCTCAGGGCATCTTCGGCCACTCGTCCCACCGCCCTCGCCCTTCCTCCTTCCGGAAGACCATCTGAACCGCAGGCAACCTCTTCCGCAGACCACACCTCGGCAGTTTGCCAGATAGTCCTGAGTACTGATTCTGGGGCTGTACTCTCCTGGGTGACTTTTTCAAAATCCGCCAGGCTCCATTCAAAGTGATTAGATTGAATTATCTGGTTCGTCCAATCCTTCCAAAAACCATCCCCTTCTGTTATGAACTTGTATGCTAGGTCCTGCTTGTTACTTGAGGATTGCTGCTGCCCACTTGAAGATCGTTGCTGGCCACCCGAGGATTGCTGTTGAATACCATACTGTGGGTAGGTCGATTGGTACTGTTGGGGGTTTAGGTCATACCCCCCTTGCGTCTGGCCAGACTGCCCTAGATTATATTGAGGTTGAGGTTGCTGCTGGGAACCCCCCTGCGAGGAAGAGCTGTCCTGCTGTGGAAAGTAACAGGCATACTGGTGGGCATAAGCGCCATGTTGTTGATTTGGCGTTTGCCCGGACGCCGGCTTCTTCTGAACAGGGGCAGGCCGTGCGTTATGATAGGCCTGAGGCTCGTCCGGCGCCCATGGATCTCGGGTCGTGTCCTGGCCCGGAAGGTGCGAATAGGACGGCTTCCTCGGCGTCGACGGGCCCCATGCGTTCCATCTGTTGTATTTTTCGCTTGCTTGATCTTCGGACATGACTGCTGACGGTGTGACTTATAAGTGATGTTTATGAGGAATATACCGTGAGAGACTCTGGTGCTCAGTAGTTGGAGGCGTTGTGTATTCTCCGGCCAAGCTCTGCGGGCTAGTCTCTCGATGGTGCTGCTTATGGCTGTCTGAGCTCTTCGTTTCCTCTGTTCTTAGTCTCCATGGACGCTACTTATACTCGTCATCTAGAGGATCAAACTCGCTCCTGTTCTTCCACTGCTCCCTAGCCTACATTCAATCCGCAGCACGGAAGCTCACACCAGTAGGGACGCGTGGGCGTCCCGTACGCCTTCAGACGTCCCACGGGTGTCACTTATCGAGTCAGTCATCACGGCGTGTTTGTTTGAGTAACGTTGCGATGATGGCCACATCTTGTGGGATATAGATGCCGCGAAGACAAGACAAAGTGAGAGCCTCTGTCAAGCAAAGAAGTCTAGATGTTTGTGTTTGTTGAGTCATTCATGCTGCGTAGAAAAACGCGAAGAGCGACTAATATCTTGACTTGTGAGGAAGTCAGACAGCTAGAGGGTTACGCTGGCGGAGCAAGGTGTTACCATGAGACAGTCGACAGAGCTATTGGCCTAGGTTGCTATCTGGGAATCAAGCGAGCGGTTGCTGGAAAGCATGTTTGGGCTACATTTACAGGTTAGTCGAGTTAGACGGAGCGGGACGGCGCGGGACGGCGCGGGGGCGAATGTTGTTGTCTAGATAAGTATAACTACAATGGTGACGTTGAGGGAAGGAGATGTTGTCGAGATTAAAGCGAAAGACTTACGTGCTGCAGGATCACAGAAATACACACGGCTTGCTATGCCTCGGTAAGAGATCGAGGTTTGGCTGGCGTGGTCTACTAGGCAAGCCCCCTACCACTCCCTCGTAACAGCCTCGTTATCGTTGTTGTTACGGGTGGAAGCTAGTCACCGTATACAAACGAAACTATAAACTCGTCCTACGATAGGCAGGGAAGGTCGGGGTTTTTATCAGATTACACATCAATGCTCCGGCCGGCTGATTGTTGGCTAGCGGGCAAGGGAGCACCGTATCGTAGTCGGGTAGGACGAATCCCCTACACGTGCCCTTTTGTATACCATAAGGGGCTTGCTATTGGTACCTATGGTGGTGCCTAGAAGGTTATGGGCTGGCCTGGTCTGGCCAGGAGGAAGAAGCTGGTATGTCATTGCTCTAGGACGCGAAGGATTGCTCGCATGCTATTCAGGTCAGTTTGACGTTGCTCCATCGAGTTACACGCGAGCAGGGTCCAACCGTAGCCCCGTAACCACATGCTCGCATCGCACAGCGCTGCCGAAGCCTCTCTCGTCCTGTCTTGTCACCCCCGACCCGTCCGCACGTGGCTTTTCTCCCGCCTTTGCCGTACATATACTAACTATTAGCTGAGGATTCGACGATCCCAGCAAGCCGCACTGCGGTCCTGGGCCTGTTGCACATTGCTGCTTATATTTCCTAGACTCTCCGCCCCTTTCCTGACAATGACGACAATAGCAACAACAACGATAACGATGATGACATGATGAACCAAAACTCAGAAGGCAAGTGAAAATGAAGACCCAAAGTATCAACATATCGATACCACACATAGGAGCACATGTCGCATCCAGTATGTGGGCCCACTCTGGGCACCTATAAAAGAAACACCTGGGGATAGATAGGTTGGGCAGATTCTTCTTCTTTCCTTCCTTTTCCCAGAGCCGTAGGAAGGCCCAAAATGGCCCAAAATATCAATATTCTTTTCGGTTACGACAGCACTTCCTCTAGTTTCTACA
Source organism: Eutypella sp. D-1 (assembly GCA_023313575.1). Lineage (NCBI taxonomy): Eukaryota > Fungi > Ascomycota > Sordariomycetes > Xylariales > Diatrypaceae > Eutypella > Eutypella sp. D-1. Next base: position 203,542 of record JAJTTP010000016.1, on the reverse strand, counting down.
TCATAGGTAGTTTCTCACGAGGCAGAGGCCCCTATCACGGCTACGGAGGCAGTAAGCGATTCGCCACCTAACCTGCCCCGTTGCAACCAAAAGGGAGTATATGCCAGTCACGTTTTGCATGCGCCACATTTCAGTTGATCTGTGAGAACTCTTTCGGGGAATGGAAAAGGAAAGTAATAGTTTGCTTTGCTATCCGGCAATGGGCCCAATATCTATCGGCATGGAGAGCCTTGTAATATAGCCGCATTGTGGCTCAGCAGACCAAACCCAAAAAGGGGGGGAAGGAGGGAGGTATCTGGTCCATATATCTACCGTGATCGGTGCCGTAACAAGCCCCCTTCAACAACCATGATAGCTAACGACGACAACGACGGCCCAAAGCCAGAAACACCAATGACGAAGCAAAAACCTCACGATGTTTCAACACGTCGATAAGAATCGATCCCATACGATACCATACCTAGTAGCACCTGGTGATCTTACGCCAAAATTTTTCGCATCATCGTTCCCTTTCTCTGTCAGCGCATAAAGGTCCTATCACCTGTCCTGAGGCTCAAAAACTACAATAGACAGTCTCCCTACCCTGGGGGGGAAGAGAAAAGGATCCCCGTGACAGTCACTTGGTTGGAACCAACATAACCATAGCCATAGCCAAACTTAGACCAATGGCATACGTAACACAATAAGCTTCCCCTTTCTTGGGGGGGTTTTTAAATAAAAAAAGTTTCATGTATTAAGAACAAACCAACTACAACCCAGAAAGAAAGAAAGGAAAGGAAAAAAAAAACGCCATGCTCATGCAATATCACCCCCCCATCCATCCCCCCCTTATCCCACCCCCGTTTCCTTTCCCTTCCCTTCCCATTCGTGTCCATCGTCGTGTGTCCACCACCACTATCACTACCGAGCTCTTCTTTTTCTTCTTCTCTTCTTGCTTCTTCTGTTTTAAGCCTCTCGTTACATACATACATACACAACATGCATGCATGCATATACGCACTCCCATGTAGCCTCTTTTCTTTTCCTCTTTTCTCTGTTCTCTTCTCTGTTCTCTTTTTTTTCTTTCAAAGTGGTTTTCTCTACTTAACGCCATCTCCCTCTCCACTCCCCCACAAAACACCCCCCCAACTCCCACCAATCGGTAGTAAGTAGTAGCATCCCCTGCCTTTCCCGCCTACTTAACTTAGCTCAGTACTGCACAAAGGTCTGGCCCTTCTCATCACCCTTAACATTCATAGTCGAGAACGCGCAATGGCGGTCCTTGATAGCAACGACCTCGTAGGTGCCCTCGAGGCTGGCGGTGATAGTCTTGGCGTGTTCGTGGCTGACGTCGTGGCGGGTCTCGAGGACCTGGGAGCGCTGGCCGCGACGGGCGTTGGAGCTGCGGGTGTACGTGAACTCGAAGGGCGGGGTGCCCCAGAACTCGAACAGGATCTCCACCTCGCTGCCCTCGTGGATGTCCACCTGGATCACGCGCCCCTTGCTGATCCGCACGCTCGGCATCGGGTGGATCGTCTTCGTCAGCTCCACTGCCGCCCGGCAGTCGCTTGTCCGGTCGCTCACGCTCGTGATCGTGAAGTCTCCCGGAGCCTCTGCTACGCGCCGGAAGTTCGTCGTCGGCGACTTCGCCTTCTTCTGCACCCCGTCGAACTTGTAGTTCACCTCGAACGGCGGCGTGCCCGAGAGCGTGTACGCGATCCGCTCGCCCACGCAGTAGTCGGTCCGCTGCTCCAGGGGGTAGATGGCCGGCGCGTCGTATAGCTGGATCTGCACCGACGGCCCCCCCACGTCGGACTTGGTCTGGCAGCCGCGGGCGTCGCGCACGTTGCGGATCCGGACCTGCTGGATGCCGAGCTTGAGGTACTGGCGGGGGATCTGGATGCCGTACGTGTTGGTGGGGATGTTGGGGATTCTGAAGATCTCGGGGAAGGCACCGGCGTGGTGCTTGATCTCGACCTCCACGTAGAACGGCGCCACACCTTCCAGGTTGATAGGGATGCGCTCCTCCTGGTCCTGCTCCGACATGCACATCTTCAACGTCTGTCCCGGCTTGGCGAAGGTGACCGACGGCTTTGCGTTGACCATCTGCTGCAGTATGAGCGACGGCGACTGGCCCTTGTCGTTGTTGTAGAGGTTATCTGACAACGCCGAGAAGCTATAGGCGTATTTGCCCGGCCGCGTTGTATCCATGGATATGGAGGCTTTCCCAAGGGCGGCATCAAATTCTTTGCGAGCCACCGATCCGGAACCCGACTTGTTGGGCTTGTATCTGACTTCGTACTGAACGTGGTACGGAGGCGATCCTGTAATTTTCATTAGCGCACTGCCCAAATAAAACGGGGCTCTGAACCCACCTCGGAGAGCTACTTCGAACCCGTCTACATCGCCCTCGCAGACATCCTCCTTGATGAAGACCGAGTTCCCATCTACAGCTTTGATGGCCTCGGACGGAACTAAAGAGAGCTCGGGCCGTGGGAACCAGTCGACCTTGAAGGTCGAGGCCTTGGGATCAATGGCGCCCGGACATAGGTTATCCATGACATCAACAATCTCGTAGGTACCCTTCTCCTTCACTTCGATGTGATCATTGCTGGAGCGAGCAACCCGAACCTTCCTTTCGCCGCTGGGGTCATCGAGGTTCTGGTAAGCAACTTTCCATGGGCCAGCGCCCGAGAGACGCAGAGGAAGGTGAACCGAGGAGCCTTCGACAGTTGTGGCGGACTTCTTGTTATCGAGAAGGCCAAAGGCAGCTCGTGGTCGCTGGCGCCTGACGGATATCTTCTTCGTCTCATCAAGGAAAATCTGGCATCCCGTCCGGTCGCGAACGCTTTTCAGGGCAAGCGTGTACTCGCCACCGGATGATAACGGGGGTGTCTCGATGACGAAGCTGTCTCCTTCAATGTCGGTTACCTTCTCGGACTTCCTCTTCCTCTCGTGAACCAGTTCCCATTCTAATGTGAACGGGCCGTCTCCCCATATCGTCACCTCAGTCCTGACCGGCTCATCCAGACAGGCGTGTAGGGTAGTCGTGGTAGGATCCGCGAAGAACGCAGACGCGGGCGGCTTCACATTCTGCTCGAGACGATACTCATCCGACTGCGGCAATGCGATGTCGTAGACGGCGTCTTTTAATTGCTTGAACCGATACTCGTGTCGGCCAGACCACTTCGGTCTCAACTCAAGTTGTTGCCTTAGGCCCTTGATCTCTACCACTTCTCGTCGGGGCGACGGAGCATCTTCGTACTGGCTAAACACCTCATATGTAACCCTGAATGGAGGTGTCCCGACAGCATCTAGGCTCACCAGAAGGCCAATAGAATTACCAGCACATTTGTCGGGGATCTCCTCGGCGTGGATCGTCAGCTGGGGCTCTGGAGGATTAAGGAGGAGGCAAGACGATGGCTCCTCAATTTCTCCCTCACAGGAGTCGCAGGAAACGGACTTCAAGGTGTAAAGGCCGGGAGCCGAGATCTTCGGTTGATCGTTCACATTCTTGGCTGTAAACGAGCCAAGCTCGACAACATCCCCGTGGTCACCGCTCTTGGTGAGTGTGTCGATGGGCGAGAATTGCCAGGTCAAAGTGTGAGAAACGTTGTCGGGGGTTTTCCCCGGGCGGTTGATTTGGACGGGAAGCCTAGTCGCCCTTCCCTTGGCCACTCTCAACGGTTTGCGAATATCGCAACCGACAAGATTAGCCCTAGGGCGCTCTCTAACCACAAAGTCCTGGTATAGGTGCTTCGGCCTGGGACGGACATCAGTCTCGTCGAGCAGGGTATAGTTCATGACGTTTCCAAACACGTCGTGAACCTCGCCAATATTGTATTGCCACTTCCCTGAGGTGGTCATCGACTCATTCAAGCTAACAGAGACGCCTTGAGCCCGGGCCCAGGAGACATCATCGGATCCCGGCGAAATCAGGCTCGATGATCGCTGTGCGCCAATAAGGGGCGAAGAAAATCCGTCAGGCTGGAGGCTCTGGTAGTGGAAGCCGTGATTATGACCATTGATGGTGCGGCTATAGAGGATCTTGAGAGGCGGCGTTCCTTGTACCTCCAAGGACAGATCTGACAACTCCCCTAGACACCTCGTAGACGACTCGGCGGTACGAACGCGAGCCTTAGGACAAGGAACCACATAGGTGGGGATAGTGAGCCTCTGAACCTCCAGCTTGTACTCGTCCAAGACTCGGTTCAACTGATAGACGCCGGACTTCTTGACGGGGAAATCGTATGTATATAACTCGTAACCGTCATCGACACTTCTCTTGTGGAGCTTATTAATCTCTCGAATCTGCGAACGACTGAGCTTAACGACCTCCTCGGCGTTGGTCTCGAGGTCGATCCGAAGCAGCTCGACCTCAACGGGCAGAGTTGCATTGAAGTAGATTGGTACGTGGACGACATCCCGACCTTGACCTAAGCAGTAGGGGGTCTTTTCTGGATTTAAGCGGGCAGACCTAGAGCAGAGCAGAGCAGAGCAAAGGAGCAGAACAGTCAGCATATGCATCACTATAGCGAGAGGGTAGGCGAGAGGGTAGGCGGTTAGACAAGCATGACATACCCTTCAGGAAGAATGTTGATGATCTGTTTGCCCATGATCAGGGAAGCGTTATGAGTTATACTGGAAACCCTGACGCTATGTTCCGATATGGAGAGCTCCCGGTCGTAGAAGATCTTGACTATGCCCAACAACCAAGCATGCCATGGCACCGGTATGTTAAACATGAGTAACCAATTGAAGAGGAAGTGGAAGGAGAAGAGGGAGCAAACGACGGGGGAGGAAAGCTCGAGCCATGGTATGCGCAAGGAGGGGAGGGCGAAAAGATAGACAAAGTCAATAAAAGTCCATTTGCTGAAGAAGTAGAAGGAACTGCCATTATCCTCGAGCATCTGTACCCAGTCATAAAAGCGCCAGGCTAAGAGACCGATATAAAAGGATACAGCATAGAAGCGCTGACTAGGTGCATCTATGATATGTAGAGGTATGAGAGGTCGGTTCGCGGGGTTTTGACCGGTGGTGTTTTCCGGTGCGGGAGGTAGATTAGTCGTCGACCTGCCACTGGGGGGTGGTGCACCGGGATTTGTTGGGGTTCGATTGGGATCATTTCGGTGATCATTTCGATGATCATTTCGGTGTAAGGGAGGAGCTGCGGTTCCTGGGGTTCGTGGGAAACCACCAGCCGACACGCGCGGCGTCCCATTCATGGCATTCCGCGATGAGGGTGACGATGTGGGCGTATTTACGGTATGATCATGGGGGGAAGTGGGAGGATGTAGAATAGAAGTTTAGTTTATTTCGTGTGAGTTGCGTCGAGGCAAGGCAATCCTTCAACCTTGAACAGGTGTCTGGTTATGTGTTATGTATTAGGTATTATCGTATTCGACGTTGGCGCAAAGGCATGGAACTTACAATGTGTAGAGTTGTAAAGGTGTAAAGTAAATACTACCTACCTATCTATAGGTAGTAAGTAACTAAATAAAATACCAAATAAAATACCAGTCCAAGATTGCATGTGCTTTTTGGTATGTTGGCTTGCTTGTGGTTGGCCAGGCCCGAAAACTACCTACCAAGTATGAAGTACCCGCTCCGTACCTAACAAAAAGAAATAAATTCACGTCGATAGCTCCAAAAAGCGCGTCACAGCTCTTTGTTATCCCTGCAGCCCAGCTAACCAGCTTTGGTACGTATGAAGAACCTGGACGGATATCAGCTTCCACACAGCTGCTGCCACATGGCAGCCAGCAACAGCCCGATCTATCCATTTGGCCATGGAAGTACGTACAGGGACTAATTCAGCCATGATGTCAATAGGAAAGGAAAGTCCTCTGGAATATGCCTAGCCTGGTGTATACATCTTCTGGTATAGCAAAATATTGCTTAATCCAATCTAAGATCTCGGAACGTTATCACAACTTGATACTCACTAAGGATGTAGGTAGATGGCCCCGGGCCTGGGATCAGTGGACCTTGAATCCAATATCCAATTTGGGTAATAATCTGGTACAACCCCACCTGGTATAACCCTCTATCATATGAATGTACCTCCCTATTAATACATTTGAAGCTTCGTTCTTCCATCCGCTCTATCCTGAGGTCTCAATCATCTTCTCCCAAGCAACAATATAGTGTAGCAAGATACTTCCAGATTCTATACCGAATTTACACAAGCCTCTATTTTCTACTATCTACTTCTGAAGGTTCTTTATTTGACAATGAGAGTGACAAGAAATATCTAGACATGTATAGGTCTCAAGTAAGTTCAATCAGATCAAGTCAAATCAGGCTGGCCTCCCCTTCTCTTCATGTGACCAATCGACGCATCAGCCTTGTCAAACCTGCTCTCCCATATGACGTACCCTAGTATTGCATTCATTGAAGTCCCAATGTGAAATTTTGAAGAATACATATGTAAAGGAACCAGAACAAGACAGAACAAGCAAGAATAAGTTCGGTGCTAACATGCGACCAGCTAGTTCAACGTGTTACTGCGATTCTGCCCACATCATGACAGAAGCTGCGCAGCCTTCCTCTAGTCTCATTCCTATCCCCCAAAGGCACTCTCCTGATATTAGGGGGAGAGTCGATGTTGTATAAGAGTTACCTACCTAGGTACCTAGGTAGCCTCTCACTCTCATCTCAGAGGCAAGACCCCTGGTCCAGGGAATTCCACCTGGGGCAGGTTCTAGGCAGTCTGTGCCAGAAACAAAGAAAACACTGCATAGCATGAGCAGGCGGTCAGGACGTCTAGCGGTTTAATATTGTTATCCTCTGAGGTTGGGGTACTGTTGTTGTTCTCTATAGGTATACACGAGGAGCTTTTCTTATCTTGGACAGATACGATAGCTCAGGCTGGCACGCCGCAAGAGCGATCCCAGACCCAAACAACTTTTTTTTTTTTTTTACATCAAATCATCGCACACACCACATTCAGCAATCTACAGCTAGCAAGCAGCAAGCAACAACCACCGTATCTTTGAAGTCGCCATCCTTAACGTGCCTTTCAGAATTAACTACCACCTTAAACTACCTCTTAATACAGTTAATACCCGTCACATTTCCCCGCAGCGCAAATGGCTAGCCCAACAGCAGCTGCCACCTCCCCAATATCATCGTTATCCGATGACGTGCCGGTCCTTCCAGGGCGTCGATCATCCCGAGCTAAGAAGGCCGTGCAGAGGTACGAAAATGATGATGACTACGCGACGCCATCCCGGCAGCCCCAGTCTACCCCCAAGAAGGTCCGTCCCAAGAGGAAGGCTGCAGCTGCTGCCAACGAGAGCATCTTCCCAGAAGACGCCGGCCCGCTCCTTCAGGAGATCCTTGCTAAGATGACGCCCGACGAGCGCAAGGAGTATCACGGCTGGGTCGAGCTTGAGTCCGAACCGGTACGCTTACTCTGTTCTCCTTCCAGTCGTCACGCGCAATCCACACTCATCCATATCCCTCGACCCTTCACTGACTGAATGCACAGGGATTTTTCAATGCGATGCTGCAGGACCTGGGCGCGACCGACTTTAAGGTTCAGGAGGTCTTTGGCCTGGACGAGTTCACCCTGGCAGAGCTCTCGTAAGACAACCCATCTATCTCGATTGCATGTGTTACCTTGAATCTCATAGCCAAGGCTGACCACAACAGCAAACCTGTCCACGGCCTCATTTTCCTCTACCAGTATACTGAAGGCGAAGAGCCGACAGAGGGCCGCCAGGAGTGTCCTGGCCATCTATGGTTCGCTAACCAGGTACGACTAACTGTCTATACCCTCTATCGCGTCCTATCCGTTAACAGATAACTATAGACTACTGCCAATGCATGTGCTACAGTTGCCTTGATGAACATCATCATGAACGCGGAAGGCGCCAGCTTCGGCAATGAGCTGCAGGAGTTCAAAGACTCCACGAAGTCCATGCCCGCCCCCCATCGCGGGCACATGCTAGATATCAATGACTTCATCCGTGCGATCCACAATTCTGTAGCTCGGTATGTTCTTTCTCCTGCTATGGCCGGCTCCTTCCTTCCTTGCATTCTTAAATGAAAAAACTCCTGACATATGGATGAACACCCCCGCAGACGCATCGACCTCACCTCAGAGGATCTGTTGCTGGACAACAAGTACGAGGCCTGGGAGAAGTGGAAGGCGCGGAAGAACCAGCGGCAGAAGTCCAACAAGAGGAAGTCCTCATCCTCGTCAAAGAAGGCCCAGATGGAAACCGCCTTCCACTACATCGCGTACGTGCCAGTGAATGGCCAGGTGTGGGAGCTGGACGGTCTTGAGACACAGCCCCGGTGTATTGGTACGTGACAGCCCCCCTTTGCCTACCCCCATCCCCCTCCCCCTTCTCTCCGCTCAGCCAATAAAGTCGAGCAAGAAACAATATAACACTGGCTAACACAACATCGCTGCTTCCCCACATCCCCAGGCCCCTACCAGGACCGTGACTCCTGGCTCGACACGGCCAGCCCAGCGATCCAGAGCCGCATGCTCGACGAGGCGCTCTCCTTCAACCTCCTAGCAATTTGCCGGTCCCCACTGGCCAGCATCACGCAGGCGCTAGCCGCTAACACAGCCGCCTGTCGCGCCCTCGACACCCGTTTCGGGAACGACGCAGCCTGGACGCCTGCGGTGGCTCCGGGTAGCGACTCCCCTCCACCCTCCACAGCAGCAGCAGAAGCAGAGGCGGAGGCGCCAACTGACATCGGGGCCGCGAGACAGCGGGCCCAGGAACTAGAGGAGCGCCGCGCGGCGCTGCAGGCCCAGCGCGCCGTCGAGACCGCCGCCGCCCACGAGGCCGTCGCTCTCATCCGCGCCCGCCAGCGCGACTACACCCCTGCCATCCACGAGTGGGTCGCCATCCTCGCCGAGAAGGGTGCTCTCCGGGAACTCATCACCGCTGCTGCTGACGCCGAGACCTGGTCGGCCTCTTGAGGTTTCCGAATTTTATTGCGGGATGAGTCTGTCAGTTGGTTGGTCGGTTAGGCAGCTTAGTTGGGTAGGGTAGTCGCTGTCTAGGTGATGCTGTGGTACTGGACTGAACTGAGCTAAGCTGGGCTGGACTGGGTGTGTCGGGTTGAGGTAGTAAGTGAATCAGTGGATAGGCAGATGGATGGATGGATAGATAGACCGATGAGCCTTGGTGAAGGGATACGTGGCGCTTGTGACCTGACTTCTCCTGGCCTGGCCTGGTTTGGCTTATGCCTCGTTCCCTGCCCTACGTGCGGAAAATAGACAGACGTGTATTTCGAAGGGAGTCTCGAGCTGGGGACATCAAGCAGGCTACCTCTAACTAAAATGTTTTCTTTCTTCTTTACTCTTACTCACTTCCTTTTCCTCGCTTTTACCCTCCCCGTCCATATACCCCGCTCAGCTGAGCGAGTGGCCTGGCTTGGGGATAGACTGGCCTATTATAACGGGGATGAGAATAGATGGACATAAATTGAACCACTATGAACGCACGATCGGCGCGGTCATTAATAAAGAACGTTCAAACCAAATCTCCTTGTTTGGGCTGCCCAGCCTATCCTAGATCCCAGATCCCATTGCAGTGATATCGTGATGTCCCTGGTAAGAACTGTTTCTTTTTTTTTTTTTCCTTTTTAATATTGAAAATAAGAGAGGCACGGTGATTTACCTCTCCCGTAAGAGCTCGCTAGAAGCTGTTAAAGATATCTCTCAGTCCAAGATACGATAGGCATACGTATATCACCTTTCCCAGCGAGCAATTTACACATATCTCCCGCCCATGAGCATACCCGAAAGAAAACAAGTAATCGTAATATATGTTGATCAATATACAATAAATAAGTTCACTATGTACATAGGTAAATAAGTAAGTAGAAATTTGAACCCAGCAGAGAACCACCCCTAGGTAAGTGAGGTGAGAAAGGCCTCCTCCGCGCTTCCCCCAACCAACTTAGTTATGTTCTAATGAATCTACTGCAGCCCAGAGACGAAGTAGTTGTAGTCGCAGAAGCCATACTCATTAGGGCTATCCGACACGTCGACCTTGCTAGTGGCCTCAGCGATGACATTGCCATCAGGGCCAAGGAGCTCGATCTTCTGGGCGCCGGTGCGCGCGCCGGGGACAGAGCCGTAATTCAATCCAGCGCGAAGCCCAATCTCGGCAATGGTCTCACCGCCACTAGACACACGCAGAGACTGGCCGTCAGCGCCGGAGGGCAAGACAACGGCGTAATTGACGGCGTCGGAGGCGGCGCCCGCGCCGCGCGGCACGTCGCCGCTGCAGGCGCGCGTCGCGCTGCGGTACCAGAGGGCGCCGGTGAAGGCGCCGTTGCCGTGCGGCTTCATCTGCTCCGCGTCCTGCACCCCGTTCTTGTACGCGTCGATGAACGATGCTACCAGCCCTTGCCAGCCGTCGTGCGGGTTCTTGTCCGAGTTGCCGTATTCTAGGATGTCCTCGGGTAGGCCCTCAGCCCAGCACTGTCCGATGTAGTGGCTCTCGCCGGCGTCGTTCTGTTGGTTTCATTCTAGGTATAAGCGGGTGCTCTTTTTGACAACTCCCCCCCCCCCCGGTTGTTTTCTTTGCCTTAGGGGATGGAGGCTTCACAAATGAAAAGGGTAAGAGGATAAAAGAAGCCTGGTTGCTGGCTAGGAATGATGACTTACCCAGGTGATGACCTCTACGAATTCGGGCGCGACTGACAAGACCTGGCCGAACCTCTCGGGAAGGTTGGTCTCGCCGGGACGGTACCAGGAGTCGCCGCAGCAGTGCTTGTACTGGATCGGGGACACACCTGAATAGACCTCGCGTTAGCCAAATATCATTCTTCGATCAATCCGGGGCCGCCACATTTCGGTGTCCCCCTCCTCCCCAAAACTAAATCCGTGCAAGTGCGACGCGCGCGCGCGCGCGCATGCGTGGCTTGTGCTTACCCATCATGTAGGCCTTGCCAGCGGCGTCAGCGGCGGCCTTGACGTGCTCGTCCTGGACGGAGGACACATTGGTCGGGGACTCAGCGGTCTCAGGCCAGGCGGTCTCCCAGCTGAAGACGCCATCGACGGCGTCGCCCCAGGTGCCGAAGAAAGCGGCCGGGTCGCTATAGTAGTTGCCGTCGGCCTCGAGGTTCGGGATGAGGTAGAGGCCGGCGTTCTGGCGGAGGTCGCGCCAGACGTCCGGGCCGAGATTGCCGCCGCCGAAGGACGAGAGCACGGGGCGGTTGTCGTCGCCGTACTTCAGGTGCGCCGGGTGGTCGCGGAACTGGTCGAGCAGGGCGCGGTGCGCGTTTATGTCGCCCTCCTGGTGCATGTCGAAGCTGAAGAATAGCTTGAATCCATCCTTGCCTCCTGCATAGTCGAACAGCTGCTGTACTGTGCTGATCGCCCACTCCTCCGCCGGCCGTCCAACGTTCAGCGCGAACGCGTCGAATCCCACGCTGATCGCCTGGTCGATGTCCTGCCGCGCGTGATCCGTGTTCGCATCGACTCTGCCCACCTATACATCCCGGGTTAGTTTTGCTTGCTTGCGTTCTGTTGCCGGAGCAGACTACACCCCCCTGCTTTGTCTGGTACTTTGCGTATGCAGGTAGGGTCTCAGGGACGGGCTTACCATGTAGTGGGCGAAGACGAGTTTGCCTTCTACGAAAAGGGGCTGTTGCGCCAGGAGACCCAAGGCGGCGAGCGCCGCCGGGATACGTGACCCGAAGCTCATGTGCATGGTGATAGACAGACAGACAAAAATCGAAAATTCGGAAGAAACGAATGCTCTAGTAACGAATGTAAGAAGAGTGAGGCTTGTCTGGCGAATTCTGTGCGTCCTATGTAATGCGAAAAGGGGGGGACGACACGCCGTTATATAGGCCGATCACCACCATACCTTTCCCTTTTCCTCTCCCACGGAGCCTCATCATCTGCAGAAATCAAGGACCAAACAAGGCCACGCGAGCGAGTCTTTTTCGGCCAAATCGTGGGGCTAAGAACAAGGGATTTCAGCCGCCCCCAAAAAACCCAAGCTGGCCCGTTGTGGAGGGGGAATGGCCAGTCGCAAAACGCATATCATATCGGACGAGTAAAAAGAGTGCGGCGCTAATGGAAGATACCGAACCGGCCTAAGAGTGTTCCTGGGAGGCGGCGACGGGAAATCTGGTGATATCCTGCGCGGCGGTCCCGCCTTAGTTCGCGATCAGGCAGGTCGAAAGTCGGGAGGGGATGCTTATTCATGATTCATGGGCAGGTTTCACGGTCCCGAGGGGGAGGGTCACACTTTAGAATGGGGAGATGAACTAGAATACGACCTCAGTTTTGGGGCCTATAAATGGTTTCTAGCGCGCGCCCCCTTGTCGCTATAGTACTAACTTAGTATGTATGAAGATGAGGCAAATCATACCTACCTAAGTGCTCATGGATGCCTACGGAGGAGCATACTATGTGATTATAGGGCCTGCCTACTACATTCGGGCTTACATTACCAAACCATACGTTGCGTGATGGAGGGATAGATCCTCCTTCTAGATCCGGTACAGTGGGCGCCGGCAGCTGCCGCGTCGCCGGCGAAAACCCCCCGCCAAGAGTGCTTACTACGGGCGGCGTTGGGGGTGGTGCGTGGGTAAGACGACATAATTAACATCCCTCCTTTTTTTGGCGCATGGCAGATCCCGTCTCGATATAGAATCCCGGGGGCATATGGAAGCTTGTGCGTAGACAGACGTAGCTGGGGGAAATTACCCGGTATCACCTAATGAGCCTCCAAATCGTGATTAACTTGAAAGGCGCGTAACGTTCTGAAACACATTCAGAAGTGGGAAATAAGAAAAGAAAGAAATATGGGTTCAAGAATAGAAACAGCAGCAGCGGGATTCTCTGAACCTGCCTGTTATTCGTGTTTGATGTGAAAAAAAGTTTAAACCCAGCAGGGGCAAGACAAGTAAAGTAAGCAAAAGTCGATTGCGCTATGTACAGAGGATTGATTCAATGCGCCCAAAACCCCCTTCTTCCCTAGCCGCCATTCCATCCAGCCATTCATCCGTCATAGCCAATGCCTGCCTGCCTGCCTGCTAGTAAAACAATAATAATATGAATAGAGAGAGAGAGCGAGGAACTCCTCTCGCCAGCTCGTAAACAGGTTTTGTTGTATCGATAAAAAAACAAAACAGAACAGAACAAAACCCGCTAGGTAATGGTCTAGACAAGATCGATCGATCAGCAAAGCAATCAAATCACATGACGCCACCTCTATGATTCAGGTGGGCGTCCTGGAATTGCTTCAGCAGCGCGACGACGCCTGGGTTATCCGCCGCGTCGTCGGTGGCGGCGCTCTCTTCCCTGCTCAGGGGCTGCCGCGGGGAGCCCTCCCAGGTCGACTCCCCGAGGCGGGCGACGCTCTCGTCGACGTCGCCGCCGTCGTCCGTGTACGCCGTCGGTTGGCGGTGGAGAACGCTCCGCACCGTCGAAGCCTCCATCGACTCCTCGATGATGTCTCCTTCGCCCTGGTACGGACCGCGCGGCGGCTGGCGGACCCGCGGGGGAGTCCGTCCGACCATTAGCGAGGCCGACGGCTGATGGTGAGGATCAAGCAGCATTGAGGCCATCGGTGAAGGAGCAACGGCTGGGCCGATTCTCGGTGTCCTGCCCGATGGCACCCGAGTCCTTGGCCCCTCGCTCCGGCCCATCCGTGATGCCCTCATGTCACCCGCCAAGGTCGGGGACAGTAGACCGGGGAAAGCAGGCGGAGGGTGGAATTGGTGCCGCCCAGCTGGCCCAACGGGATGACCGTTCGGCAAACCGCTCCGTGGGTTATATACGTAGTTATCTAAGAAACCGTGAACCGAGGCTTGCATCTTGTTATGTTTGGTGGAATAATAGTCTACGCGAGAATCGTCAGTGGCCGGCGCCTTCTGCTTCGCGTTGCGTCCATCCTTCTGGAAGTCAAAGACGGCGAATGAGCACACGTAGCCCAGACCATCAACATGGATTGTGAATTCCCGGAAAAAGTCAACGATCTGGTCGCTGCATTTCGGTAGACTGAAGAAGAGAATCAGAGGCGTGACTAGAACGCCTAATATTTCCTCCAGGAAAATGACGATACGGACTTTGTAGAGCTCGGAAAATTCGGCCTTGACATCGTAACTGTGGAGTCGGTTCTTCCACTGGTCAGGCTGATAATGAGTATATTCAATGACGTTCTGCATGGCAAACTCGGGATCGAAAACGTCATTCTCTTCTGATATCATGCCTCGGGCAACGGCCCAAACTGTTGTCATGAGCGCCAAGAAAGCGAAAGCATTCATGCCGGGGAATAGTTCGAAGTCAACGAACATCTCCGGGTCGAAAAAGCCGAGAATCGCCGAAACGGCGATGAGTGCTCCTGAAAAGAATTGGACGGTACGGGCGGCGGACTCTGTCTTCTTCTTCGGGAACTGATCAATATAGTGTTTCGCATAAGGGTATGACATATTGAGCCGCTCCTCGAATATGTGAGGCAGCTCGTTAAACTCCCTAAACTTCCATCTCGCGAGTGGGGTATATTGCCTAGCCCCTATCGACGATGTATTCGTTTTGAATTCCTAAAGCCGGCATGAGTATCTAGCACGCTGACATTGCCTGGGATGCACTCACATTGTAATAGGTAAAAATGAAGTCGATGAGGAGTCCACATGCAAGGAAAGGGGCGAAGATCAGGTTCATGAATGCGGCAAAGGCGAACCTAGTCTTCATCTCTCTACTCAGATGACCGCGGTGATCGGATCGAAGGACGCGCTGATGTACCTGGCCACTCTCATTGAAAATGAGGTCCAGTACACCAAACTGCACGGTCCATTCGAGGGACTTGGAGAAGAGCTGTCTACTGCGGAGAAAGGGAATGGGCGCAGTCAGGTTAAGAATGTCCTTGTTGAAGAGTGCGATGATGTAATTCTCCCTTCTCATAAGTCTGTTGGCGATATCGTGGGCATCGAGCCTCTCCTTAGACTGACTAGCCACCTGTCCCAGCTGCTTAGAAATGAAGCGGCGTTGTGAAGGGGTGATGTTGGTGGCGGTCTTGACGTTCTGATCTCGCAGGGTCGTGATCCTCGAAACGACATCCTGCCAGGAGACGGTCTGCATGTCCTCGTCGGGTATCTCGAGGAGGTAGATGTAGAAGTCACGAATGTGGATCAAACGTGGGACGTCTAGGATCCACTGGAAGGATTTCCAGATAAAATAGAAGCTAAAGATCCAAAGACTCAAGTTCCATATAGGCCACATGTTTTTAGTGCACTGCGGGATCATAATCTTGGACAAGCTTTTACTATGCCGGATATTGTGAAAGTCGATACATTGCGACAAGAATGTGAGTAGACAAGCAACGAAAGCTACCTTACTGGTGTAATGTTAGTTACAGGGTAATTCATGGTAGTTCATAGTAAAGGTAGTTCTGAATGTACTCACAGTAGATGCAGGAAGCGCTCGAGTAGGATACACCAGATACCGGCGCCGAGGTAATAATCGTATACATCCCTGATGAAGACGTCGAGATTGGAGACATTAGCCCATCTGAACATTGCCTTATCTCTGGGATTCCCGCCTAGGCCATGTCTCCTAGGGGGAATGCCGCCGGCATGATGACCGGCCACAGAAGGACCGGCTTCCTCATCATCGGGATGTAGTCTCTGTTGTGCCTGTGCAGTCTCCCACTGCGCTTGTATCCTACGGTTCGGTGCACCGGTGTGTCGGGAAGGTTGTGGGCCGGATTTTCGGCGGTTAGACCTCGTGGTGGCGGGACCGGGACCGGGACCGGGGCCTTCAACTAAGAGAGAGGCGGGTACATCGTTATCAAGGTCGGCTTCATCGTCGGGTGATAACCATTTCGAGGTCCGGTGAGAAGTAGATTTTGTCGGGGCGTCAGGTATTTGGGTGGATGTTTGACTATCTTCCAAGTTAAGTGCTTGAGCACGTTCGAGATCATCGTCTTGGAACTGATGGGTGAGGTTCTCTTCATCTAAAAGACCAAGTCTATCCTGATCGGGTTCGGAGCCGGGATCGCGACTACGTTGTTCGTACCAGGGTAGATCATCGCCGGTTGAAGCGACGAGTCGAGAGAAGAGGTTGCGAGGCATGACGGAGGACGAGGGCAGTTTTGATGACGGCCTTTTCGCATTTGAGTGAGTCTTTGGGGTATTTGATATAGTATCTGATATAGCTAGCACGAGGGCAAAAAGGCAAAAGGTCAGGATTCGTGATAGCAGTTGGTAGCTAGCGAGCGACACGGCATAGTATCAACGTAGTGACTCTAGTTAGGACCTAGTTATTGTATGAAGACGGGGCAAAAAGCCCAGTGATTAGAGTTGCATGTGTATTTCTTTTCTCATATGTGTCTTCCTATGTAAAGAAAGACCGAAACTAGAACTCTAAGAAGAGGATCGTCTCTAGCTGTAAGCATCACATGTGAGGATGTATGCACGTATGTGAGTATGGATGTAATGATGATGGATATACAGTGTGTCCCAAGGGCTGTTGATGGATAAGAAGAGGGCGGAGAAAGTTAGGAAGTAGTTAGGAGTTGTAAACGGATGAGTCTACCTAAAGTATGTTTCGATCAGGTGAGTTTTTGTTTGAACCTGTTTCCCGTTGATGGTTTTGAAGGTTTATCGGTACCTGGTGTAAGGCAGAACTGTATAGGGAGGTTCTAAGTATTGGGGAAGATGATGTTATTGGGGGTGTCATCATCCGTAGCAGGTGCAGGTGCTGTGCTTGCTTGCTTGCCCGACTGTCGGAGTACATTCTACATATACTATGTAGGATAGATAAACTGATAAGCAGGCTGACAGCCAAAGGCAGGCAGGCACTCAGGCTCTCTCTAGTAGCTCTGGGCGTTCCGCACGCGACAACTTTAGAGAAGGCGCGTGCTTTCGTCATAGGTCATTAAAAATGTACCCTACGCCGTAAATGGATTAGACCAGCATTCAAGAATATGTACATAGTATAGTATGTAACTATCAGCGAAGTCATATGCGCATATCCAGATGTCTATCATGTACAGGTGTATCTATTATATCCATGGATACTCCTGACTTACACACACGACAGTTTACAACTAAGCAGGCCTTCACCAAAAAGCGTCCAATACTTAATCGAGATAAACACAAATTAAACCTCTCACGGCTCTACTAACGATGAGGCGCCATAGAATAATATAAAACTCTACAAAATTAGCAAAGTTGGCTAACTATGAGAAAATGGCATCCGATGGAGTCGGCCACATCTCACTTCCGTTACGGGATCGCATGTCGCCCGGGCCACCATCACCGGCCCTAAGCTCTGCAACTAATAAAACCGGGAATCCGCTTTCCAATAAGTTGACATCCGTCCTCTCTACCTCCTATGTCGACTCGGAGTTCCGCGAGGCCTTGGCCTTGTTGGATGAGCGGGGCGTGAACAACACCGCCGAGACCAGGAGACGCCTGCGCCTGGACGTGCAGAAGGAGGTCATCGACACCAATGGCCAGATCGTCGCTGAGTTCGGCCGGGTCGCCGATCAGTTGAAGAGGATCGGGGCCACCATTGACAAGCTCAACAAGAGCTATGAGGAGATGAAGGGCCACGTCACAGCCGCTCACGAGGCCACATCTTCCACCCTGGAGGAGGCCAACTCCCTGATGACCCAGCGCCGGAACGTCGAGACGAAGCAGCAGCTGCTGCGGGCCTTCCGCGAGCGCTTCGTCCTGACCGAGGACGAGACGGCCTCGCTCACCTTCACGGCGGAACCCGTGGACGACCGCTTCTTCGCCGCGCTGGCCAAAGCGAAGCGCGTGCGGAAGGACTGCGAGATCCTGCTGGGGTTCGAGAACCAGACGCTCGGGCTCGACGTCATGGAGCAGACGTCGAAGAACCTGAACATGGCCTTCCAGAAGCTCTACCGCTGGATCCAGAAGGAGTTCAAGACGCTGAACCTGGAGAACCCGCAGATCAACTCCTCCGTGCGCCGCGCCCTGCGCGTCCTGGCCGAGCGGCCCTCCCTGTTCCAGAATTGCCTCGACTTCTTCGCCGACGCCCGCGAGCAGATCCTCTCCGACTCCTTCTACCTCGCGCTGACCGGCACCGCGGCCTCCGGCGCCAAGGACCACTCCGTCAAGCCCATCGAGCTCGCCGCCCACGACCCCCTGCGCTACGTGGGCGACATGCTGGCGTGGACGCACTCCGCCGCCGTCAGCGAGCGCGAGGCTCTCGAGGTACTCTTCGTGTCCGATGGGAACGAGATCGCCAGGGGAATGCAGGAGGGCCGGGAGAACGAGCCGTGGCAGCAGCTGATGATGGCCGACGACGACGACGAGAACGGCGGCGACGAGCCGCTGGAGTTCGACGCGTTCAAAGCGCTCAGCGATCTAGTCGACCGCGACGTCAGCGGCGCGGCGCGCATCCTGCGCCAGCGCGTCGAGCAGGTCATCCAGACCAACGAGGACACGATCCTGGCGTACCGGCTCGCGAACCTGCTCAATTTCTACCGCGTGACGTTCGCAAAGCTGCTGGGCGCGCAGTCCGTGCTTCTCGAGGCGATCGCGAACCTCGAGGCCGAGGCCCTGCGGCAGTTCCGCGCGCTGATGCGCGACTACATCGCGACGCTACAGGGCGAGTTCCAGCACGCGCCCGCAGACCTCGGGCCGCCGGACTTTCTGCAGGACGCGCTGAAGCAGCTGTCAGCCATCATGGCGACGTACGAGACGTCGCTGTCGTCCGCGACCTCCGCCCCCGGCGCCGACCGCGAGGATGACTTCCAGCCGGTCATGGCCGAGTCCTTTGACCCCTTCATCACCGGCTGCGAGCACATGGCCAAGTCGCTCGTCCGTCCGTCGGCCCCCGTCCCCGCAGACTCCGTCTTCCTCATCAACTGCCTGCTGGCAGCCGCAGCGGTCATCTCGCCCTACGACTTCGGCCGCCGCCGCGCCGCGCGCCTCCGCGCCCAGATCGACGAGCACGCCGCCCGCCTCGCCGAGGCACAATACGCGTTCTTCCGGGAGGAATCCGGGCTAGACGGGCTCTTCACCGCACTCGCACCCCTCATCTCCACTTCCACCTCCCCTTCTACCGAGTCGACGCACGACGCCCCAGTGGCGCAGCGCATGCGCGATCTCGAAGCCCTGCGCCCGGAGGCCCTGGCGGCCGCGGCGCAGGCACTGGACGACTTCCTGCCGTCCGCCGTGATGGACGCCATGGAGAACGTGCAGCACGTGCAGGACGCGGCGCTGGCGCG
The DNA here is from genome assembly GCA_023313575.1 of Eutypella sp. D-1. NCBI lineage: Eukaryota > Fungi > Ascomycota > Sordariomycetes > Xylariales > Diatrypaceae > Eutypella > Eutypella sp. D-1. The sequence continues at coordinate 184,367 of JAJTTP010000016.1, read as the reverse complement.
CGCCGTCACCGAGGAGGCGGCCGCCCGGTTCTGCGCGGACTTCGAGCGCGTCGAGGAGCTGCTTGTCCGCGCGGACGAGGAGGAGGAGGAGATGGCTGCTGCGATCGACGCGACGCCGCCGGCCTTTAGGTCCCTGTTTCCCCGGACCACGGGCGAGATTAGGGTTCTCTTATCGTAGGGTGCAGAAGGGCTCGGTAGCATAGGCGTAAAGAGTAATGATAGAAAGATGAGCATGCAGCAGATACAAGTAGAAAACACGCCAATGCTACAACCAGCCCAGCAAGGATTGATGGACACGATTTTTTGCGTCGGTGATATGTAGACTAGATTAGACAGATAGACATGCGTGCCCAGAAGGAACCGACGTGTCCCTAAGCTTTGTCCCATATACCTATAATAACTTCGTGCATTGTGCTTATTCTAATGTAGCTTATTATGTCTCGTGAGATGGGTGGATAGATGGTGGTTGAGTCTACTGTAACACTGTGCCATCGGCCACATAAAACGTCTGTAATATCAATCAATTATCAGAGACGCTGATGACAAGGTCATTCGTTTGCTCATTCACCTAGTATACAAGCAATCAACATCACGGGACACCACGTATGTCACTCCAAGTCTCATCATCATAGTCATGATTTTATTTTTATCATCGTCATCATCATCATCATCATCATCAGCTCCCTTCATTCCATACAACGAGCTAACCAGCAGACTGCAAGCAAGCACGCTTTCTACTACCTATCTATAACAGAACCAACAGAACAATTTCTTTTTTGGGGGCCTTCTCTTATAATGCTCTTTTCCGCTGCCCGAGGGGGTAAAGGGTGCTCTTGAAAAAGAATCTACTACGAATGCGTCTTCCCCCCCCCCCGCTATCCTTCGTGCTGGGGACGAGAAGAGAAGGTAGACGAAGATAAAGGGCATCGCATCCAACCTTAATTTAACCCACTCACTCACACTCTCTCTCTCTCCCGCCGGGCCTCTCGCCTGGTGCTTCCCCGCGCTCCCGATCATGCTCATCCCATCTATCAAAGTCCCATCCCTCATCCATCCATCCATCCAAACACCGCAACTCGTAACCCCTCCCCCCCCCTTTTCTCAAAAACCAACCCGCATACGCAAAAAGAAAAAAAGGAGGCGTTGGAAAGATAAAGTGAAGGTCAAAAGGCCCGGGTAACCCAAGCGATCCAACCAAAAACAGAGTGGCAATGGACCGAGTAAGTTGGATATAGCGAGAAAAACCCCGCTTCGACCGCCCAAGGGCCAGGTAGGACAGAAGGGGGGGGGGGGGGGGGGTCGCTCGCTCGCTCGCCAACATACACGCCCACGCCCCGTCACTCCATCTATCCGCTGCAGGTAGACATGAAGAGAGAGAAAGAGAGGGAGAAACAAAAGCATTGTATCCCCCTTCAAGCATCTCTCATGACGACATCGGGGTCATCCGCTCCATGTCCGTGTGCCTTTTTCTTCTTCTCACTCCTGCCCAATGCTGCCCCAACACCGCCACCGCCACCTCCTTGCTGCGGCTGTGGCGGATGTTGCTGTTGCGATAGCGGGCGTGACTGTGACGGCAGCGGTTGCTGCTGCTGCCTCCTCATCAACCACGCCATGACACCCCAGAGCAGGCGCATGGCCTCGACGCGGTCGTCGACCTGAAATAGGTCGAACCACTTGGAGCGGCGGACTTCGAGTTTTCCCCAGGTGCTGGAGCCATCTTCGGCTTCTGCTTCTCCATCGAGCACGTCGAGCAGGCGATCGGGGACGCGGACGCGGACGACGGAGAAGTGGTGGAAGAGACTGCTGAAGACGAAGACGTCGTCGCAGTCGGCGGCGGGGCCGCGGACCCGGCCTATGGCCTCGTACCGCGCCTTGCGGTCCCAGTTCGATGCCGGCGGCCGCACCATGCGGTAGTGGTCGTAGATGGAGGGGGTCTTGCGCTGGCGCTTCGGGGCGGGCTGGCCCGCGCGCATCGGGATCGGGAGCGGGAGCGGCCGCGCCCCGCCGCTGCTGCTGCTCGTGCTCGCGCCCGCATTGCCCTGCCCTAGCACCGACATCAGCCGCGCCGGGTGCGAGATCCCACGCATCGGCGGCGGCGGCGACCTTGCGGCGGAAGGGGGGAGGCCGGAAAAAGTGGGACCATGTGGTGCGGAATAGACGCCGGGGGAGAGGGGAGGGCCATGGGATAGGGCATGAGACTCCTTGTCTCCAGCCGCGGCAGCGGCCGACTTCGCGGCGGCTTCGATCTCGCGACCGATAGGGCCGCCCTCGCCGCCACCCCAACGCTTCGCAGTAGCCCACCAGCAGCCCTCGCCAAACCGACGCTCCGTACGGCGTTCACGAGCGCGGAGCTGTGCGGTGGACAGGGCAACGATGAGCTCGCGACTGAGGTCGAGGAGGGCATCCTGTGGGTCGTCGTCGTCAAAAATCGTCGTACCGCGCGCCGACACCGCTGCTACGGGGCCCTCAACGATGCCCGCCCGTGCCGCCTCCCGCGTCGTCGGGATCCGGTGCACGAATACGCATCCTGAGGGGAAATACGAGGCTTTTTGGATAGGCGGCGGTGGTGGATTTTCCGGTGCCTGTCCGGAGGATTGTGGGTTTGACTGGGAAGTAGGTCTTGATCTTGACCTAGGCTTCGGGGCCGCGATCAAGTGCAGGCGAGGCTCGACCCGGGAGGGTCCAACATTGCAGCCGAAGTCGTACGACACCAACTTGACGAAGGCAGTGAGGAAGTTGTGCCGGTGCTCGAGGGGCATCTCGGCGCCTGATTGTCTGCGCCATGTCACGCGTTCTGGAGCCTGAGACGAGCTAGGGGTTGCAGTAGTGGATGTGTCTGGTGCAGGTTGGGACCTAGTATTGGACTCTGGGGCGCCACTGATTGCGCTAGGGCCAGCAGTATTTACCGAAGGCGAGCCTGGGGGGAGCGGTACAGTTGACGCCGCCCCACCTTGCTTATCCTCCTCCTTGCCCTCATTCATGACATCTTCGCTGGGGGGCGGCAGTGAGGTGTCATCCCAGTAGCCGGCCATGAACTCCATCTGCTTGAAGAATTCGTAGCAGTTGCCCAGCCGCACGGCGGGTTTGCCCGGCTCCGGCCTAAGGCGGCGGACGGTGCGGAAGGCGGCCTGGTTGGGCACGAAGAGCTCGTTGCGGCGCTCCATGTAGACTCTGGCCTCTGGGGAGATATGACCGTTGGACAACGGACGACGGAAGGTGGGGTCCTTCTCCCGGGCTTGTTCGATGGTCAGGCCATCCCAGCCGTCCGCCGAGGGGAGGTAGGAGGCATCGGGGACCAACTCTTCGGCGGACAGATCGGCATGGACCTCCACGCCGAGAGCGGCAAGGTGAAGTTCTTTTAGGTCACTGGGCCGGTAAAGGGACTGCAATAGAGTAACAAGAGAAGAATCAGGGTATCCATCTGTTGGTGATGATGTGTCGGCCGTGTCCGTATCCCCGTCCCGGGATAGAGACCGGGGATACTGTGGGAACTTAATCGGAGTTGGGGGCGGAACATCAGTGGGCGGTGGACCGATGGCTGCGGATTGGACTATATTTTAAACATGAGACTCTGTCTACGGCTATGAAATTCAAGCAGGGTCTGCTCTGGGGGTAAGTTGTCTCATAACATCGGCCATTCCGATTGAGATATATGAGGGGGTGGTGGCACTTGCACTACCCGGGATAGCCAGCCGGCCAGCCAGCCAACCCACCATAGCCATGAAATTTATAGTACGTAAGGTAAGTGGATATAGGTAATGGACAGAGATCATGGGTATGATATGTGTTGTATTAGGGCCGGAAAGGGTTGAATACCGAAAGCTGGAGCTTACCTAGATTTGATAGTCCGCCGAACATATTTAATGTTTATGTAAAAGGCGGCGCGGCCTCTTCCCCCAGCAGCCCAGGCCCCAGGATAAAAATTTGGTGATGGATGGATGGGTACAGAGCTCGCTCAGACTCTCAGACACCCGGGAGAGCTGTGGAGTGAAACGACGGGTTCTAGTTAGACCCTAACAAGCTAACTGCTTGTAATGAATGCCGCGGCTGAGGCCGCCTGAGTGTCTGATTTGTGTCCGGTTTGCGTCGTGTAACTTTCTCGATTGTGGTCGCCGTGGTCGCCGTGGTCGCCGTGCTCTGCGCTGTGACGTGACGCCAAAACATGCGTTCATTCAGTAAGATGTAAAAACCCAGCTCTGTACGCCTACGGTATATTGTAGTATGTACGTCTCTATCTGTGCCTGAATCGGTACGCAAAGCAGGGATCCGTATGAGGGTGGGATCGAATGTAATCGAGCTCTCCCTCTCCCTCTCTGTGTCAATGGGGGGGGTATCAATGGATCTCCGCCGCCGGCAACCCGCCCCCCTGTCAAGCTGCTTGCCCACCTAGGCTTATTATGCACGTGTCTGTGTTTGCTTCGTCTGTGTGTGTATAATACCCATGGATGTATTAATGTAGATAATAGTAGCGATAGTGGTAGTATAAGTAACGGCTGTGGTATGTGCTTTGGTATGTGCTTCGTGTGCACACTTCCGTAGAGTATACTGATTTAGTTATACGCTGTATTAAAATGAATAAACCAATGGGTCAATGTGCAAAAAGTCTAAGTCTAGCTACAGTGCATCAATAATTGATTTACTTTAAAATCTCCATACTATGTATAGGATTCTAAGAATTGGTGAGATGGTGTAGATAAGCTTTTTACAAGAGGGTTACTTCCAACCTTTGAAGATGTAGATAACTTTGGGAGTAGGTGATGATATGGTGATAGTTACTTCTGCGTTTACTTAGGTAGGCACATGAAAGTCATCTTGGAGTACCTATGTAGGTCCATACTAGACCCGGGGTATCGGTTAGGTGCAGTAACAACCCTGGAGTACTTATGTATATACATGGCTTCATACACGGTGGGTTTAGTGCATTGATAGCGGCGCAATGGCCTCAGTGGCTCCTCCCAGGACACTCATCCCGCGGGCGGTATCTCATCTTCCAAACTTCCAACCTGGAAGCTTCTGTCCGGGTTCTATGGGAGTTCTATCGATGTCTGAGTTGATCTTGCCAAGTGAGTTCACTTTTGGATGTGAAGAGAGGGGCTATGTAGGTAGGATAATGAACCAGGAAGGTGAGCCCTTACGTACTAAATATGTCTAGGTGTACATAGGTAGCACAGTGATTGTCGGCTCCTCCTTCTTTAGTGTCGGCCATAATGCCAAAAGAAAGCTTATGATCCCGTTTGCCCGTTCCTCACCCGCCCGCAGTGTGAATACCTACCTACTTCAACCACCATGCAACATCTAAATCTCATCTCGGATAGCGACTACCCGTCGTGCCGTCCATCGTAAACAAGGCCAAATCTACAATCTCTCGTCACATGGTGAAGTACTAACTTACCGGCTTAATATGTCGTCAATGCGAATGCCGGCCCGGACCGCAAAATATAGAGATGCGGGAGCGATATAATCTCCTGCACCTCATGAACGCGCATTTAGTACGACAGGCTGAACAGCTGAACTCATGAATACGAACGCATTGTCACATTTGCGGCTCACCGTAATTCCTAGACCAAGAGCTGCGTGACGACGACGAGTGACTATGAAGTTGACGATCAACATCCCCAACTCTATACATACCTACAACCGTCAGGGGTTATTGAGATGCCAGGACCAGATCTGCGCACTGCTTGATCTCTTCTCTTCAGGTGTCCGTGATCAACCAAGATCGATCATCTTTGCTTTGCAAGCCTTACTCTGCGGCTGCCCGCCTGATGTTTATACGATGGCAATGGCTTTGGACAGACCTAAAAATATGTGCTGACCACACGGCCATGGTATCTCTTTTTGCCTTGATGCCAATGGCCACTTTAAGAGAGCGTGATGTCATATAAAGAGACTATTAAAAACAACGCCGACACCACCATCATGAGTAACATAGTAAGTTCTGGTCAGTCAAGCCGATATCCGCGCGGTTGAGGGGGGGTACAGTGCGTCAGGTTGCGTTACAGAACCGGGGTGTTCGCCTCATATGAAACGACGAGCCCCGCATCATCCAGACTTTGAGCCTCCTTCGGCTGCATTCTCGCTCGAGCCTAATTCCTCCCTAAACCTCGTTCTTTGCCCTCACTGGCCGATCCAGCCAATCCCCATAGCCTCAATCGATTCCGTCAGACAAGGTAAGACAGGGGACCCGAGGAGTTAAGGGGGTCTGGGGCCTGGGAGTTTGGACACTTTGGTGACTCGAATGATATGCAGATGGCCACCAGCTCGCCAACCCACCAAACACCAAACACTTTGACATCTCGAACTATTATCCCGTGGCTTGGCTAAGCATTCTCAACACACTTGACGGGATAGAACTGCTAAAAGGTCTTGCTAAAACATGGTGAACTGACTCTCAACCGTCTCTATCCCCCCTGCCGAGCCGAGCCCACCTCATCATCGTGTTATAGCCCCAGGAAGTTTTAGTTCATCTTTGCTCAGTCGCAAGACGCCGAAAAAAGATTGGGATGCAAGAATAGAGGGCGTGCTTTCTAGTAGCAACATCATGGTTACTTTCCCCAGAGATCGTGACATCTCCTTTGTCATCGTCTCCTTCTATCCCAACTTCAATTCATGATTGCGTAGCACACACAGTGATCGGCCAACTGGCCCCCCTTTTCCCTTCTCTTCTTCGCTTTATTCTTTTATTCTAGTTCTTTGTTTTTGTTCTGTATATTTCGTTGCATTGCATGGCAGTCGCTTGAGGCGACTGTGGTGCTCCTTTTCCGACACGTTTATTTCTCGCGACTGGATTCGCCTTGATACGACCTTTATTTTGTGATTATGGCCACGAACGCCAATCTTCCAGCTGGGGCATCTATCACGAGTTTGAATGGTAGGAGATGTACTGCGGTTCCAAGGGCGAATCGAGGGGTTCCAATACCGCCTTCATCAAATTTCTTGTCCTTTTCCATATCGAACGCGACGTTTAGTGCGAGCGAAACGTTGCCTCCTGATGCGACTGCGAGTCCTGAAGCGACTTCTGGTGCACCTTCGGAATTGACACCACCGCTGCCGCCACCGCCTCCGCCGCCGGCGCCATCTTCATCACCTTTACCGTCACTGCCTTCGCCGGCCCCACCGCTACCGGCTCCCGCGGAAACTTCCTTCAGTACAACAAGCTCTCTTTCGCTACCTCCAGGTGCGGTCCCGGAAGACGCACCGGCTGTCGATGCTGCGCCGACGCAGCCTGTTGCACCGCCAGTTGCACCGCCAGTGGTACCGCCAGCGGTACCGCCCGCAGCGCCACCAGCAGCTCCACCCGCGGCACCACCACCAGCAGATGCAGGGGCCATTCCAGCTACATCTTCCCCTTCGCCGGCAGATAATACGGCAGCCCCAGAAGATGTGTCTCTTGAGTCTACGGGGGACGATGCCCTGGCCCCGCCTGCTGATGATCCGTCGGTATCAGAGTTGGCCGGACCGTCCGATGCACCAACCGTGGAACAAGCGCCGGACACACCCGAAGAGCAGGACCCAGCAACCACTGGCGACGCAGTGCCGACATCTGCGACTGACGAACTGGCAGACACAACAGCTGATAGCACGGATGCATTTCCCAGTGACCCCACCTTAGAAGGGATGCCGACGGCCGGTAACAACGCCGCGATCGCGACGGATGGATCACCATCGGAGACGCCTACAACCTCGCAGGCACCTACTAACCTAGAAGGGCCCTTGCCGCCGTCTATCGAGAGCAGTGCCACGTCGGCACCATCCGCGACCGGTACCATGCAAGCCGCGGAGGGACCCGGTAACTCTAAACCCACGCAGATAACTGCCGCGGTAGCGGGCGGCGTGGTCGGCGGCCTGGCACTTATATCTCTCGGGCTCTTCCTGGTCTGGTTCCTCCGGAAGCGCAGCGAGCGCAGACGGAGAAGCACGATGCTGACGTCTATGCTCGGGAATCCAGGGCTCGGCCGCGGGGAGAAGGGCGGAGGCGCCGCCAATCCCGTCAACCGGACCTCGCTGGGTCCCACCCCCATCTCGGAGAAGGTCAAGGACAGCATCGTCAATCGCTACCAGAATCTGCGCGGCCGCCTTCCCATGATCGCGGGCAGCCCCGGCTCCTCTAGCCCCGAGCCGACCGTCGACCTCGACAGGGGAACGTCGCAGTTCGGCCCCCCGCCGGCTGCGGCGGCCTCGAGAGCGGACTCTCGGTTTTCGGGATACGACGATTACAAGCCCACGACGAAGGAGCGGCTCGTGGGCTGGTGGGGTCGTCTAGGCCGTTCCGGCCCGCCCAAGAGCAGCCGCGCAGACAACGACCCGTTCGCCATAAGCCGAAGCGGCGACGCGAGGACAAAGACTGCGGCGCGTGCCGTGCCAAACGCCCAGCCGGACTTCAACACGCTATTGAGGATGGACGAGGAGGCCGCACAAAGAGGCGGCGCTGCAGGGGGAACCGGCGGCAGGCGACGCTCCATGACCGCGGCAGGCCACGAGCACTTCCTAGGCGGCCTAGCGTTTGACTTTGAGGACGCAGCCGGTGCGGGCCCAAAGGCTAGCAGCGCAAACCCCTTCTCGGACGACAATGCAGCGAGGCGCGATTCCTCGGACAGCGCGAGGCACGAGTCGGCGACTATTCCGGGTCTCGTAGTAGGAGGGTCAGGATCGGGCGCTGGCGGTAGCAGCGCGGCGAGGAATCCGTTCTCTGATGCGAACGCCATCGGTGTCGCGACCGGCAAGGGCAGCGGCCCGGCGACATACGTCCAGGACCTCCGGCGGTCGCGGGGCCGCAGCGTCAGCGCGGACCATAACAACCTGAGCAACGGCACCGGCCAAAACTACAACTACCCGTTCAGATCGAGCGTGAGCTCGATGGGCAGCAGCAGACGAGCTAGCAGCATCGCGAACGGCGCCGGTGGCGCGGTATCGCCGCCGCAGTCGCGGAGGACCAGCAGCGCCGTGTACTACTCGTCGATCTTCAACAAGCGCAGCACGAAGTTCCGATCGGACCCGTTCGACCTCGACCGGCCGGAGCTGCTTTCGAACTCGAGCCGCGACGGGAGTCGGGACCTCGGTCGCGACGCCGCGGGCGTCGTGACGGCCGGCGTCGCCCCGCCTATGCCCGCGCCCATGACCGCCCACCTCCGCGGCGAGAGCTACGCCAGCTGGACGTCCAGGTATTCGGGCGTCTCGGAGGACGGTGGCGGCGGTGGCGCGCAGTTCGATCTCTGGAGCGATCCCGGACCGGATGTCGGGCCCGCGGCGGCGGCGAAGGGGAAGAGGACGAGCCGGACGAGCGAGACGAGCGTCGGCAAGGCCTTATGAGACCCCGGCTCCCCACCCTCTCTCTCTCTCCCCGGTCAACCTACTAGCTAAGTAGGTTGGAGTAGCTCAGGTAGCAAAAAGGGGGAAACCAGGCTATCGGTCAGGATCCCCGAACTCGCACCCCATGGCGGCCTCACTCGACGCAAACCGAAGGGGTGGGCCCACCCGGCGTAGGCGCGGATTAGGCATGGCATAGCGGCTGGACGGATGGACGGACGGATGCATAGAGCGCGAGGCGTCATTCATTCATTCTCTCCCCCCTTCCCACCCCTCTGTTCCAACGAGGGAATGAGTAGGCGCCGCTAGATGCAGGTGAGGAAAAATAGGTTCAGTGGCGTGGTTTTTGTCTTTTTCACTGGTTTTTAGTTAACGGTACTTGGTGCCAAGTTCTAATCGTTACACACATACATATACCCCCCAACCTTACTTTTTAACCCACATCCCCCTATTCCTATCCAAGTCAACACCCACCAACCACCCCTTTAACGTCCATTCACTTAACTCACGTACCTGTTCGAGGGCGCGGCCGTCTTCGAAACTTACAAGATATCGCTCGCTCGCTCACTTCATGTCGCGAAAGGGAGGGGAGGAAGGAGGGGTTGGAAAGAGGGAGGGGATATGGAGGTGGAGAAAGAAAAAGGAAAAAATGACGCCCGTCGTTATCGTCGTCTTGTACATATATATACATACCACAGGCCATCATCTACCTACCGGCACTCACTTACCCACCGCCCCCGTCCATAGTGGTGGTGGTGGTGATGGAGATCCAACCCCGCCGCGCCGCTCTCTGCTCCGGAGACGGAACAGGACGGAAAACTGCTCGTCAGCAAAAAGGAAGACACACAAAGATAACAAAAATAAAAAGGCTCGAATGCGATTTTTAATAACCCCATCTCCCTTTTAGCTCTGCTCTGCTGTACGGGCGTGTATGTGCTTACGCTTATGACCGTCATGCCATGTGTTCTTTTGGGTTCTCTATCCTTGTATCTGATTCTTCGGTAATATGAGAAATGTCCACCATGCTGCTGCCGTACGCTACCCGATCATACTAAAGACCGCTCATATAACAAGGTATACATAGGAAAGAATCAGTCCTACGACATCATCATCCATCTCGCCGCCCCCATCATATCTCACCAGACACATGGTAGGGATGTTTCTATGTAGGCAGCTCCGTCAGCCCCATCCTAACGAGATAGGTAGGGGACTCAAATCCGCTGCGTAGATTCCCATTCTGCAAAGCCACGTACTCGCCTAGAATGAATAAGGTAAGGCAGGAGGTATACATAGGTAGGATGAATATCCAGTACCTAGGTGGTACGTCGAGACGGTCGTGAGCGCCGTATTGGCAACACCATGCATGTCCGCACAGGTATATATTTCTCTCTACTCGTAATTAGTCAGGCAAGGCAGCTGTCATTACCCATCGACATTCGGAAGCATGTCTACCTACTTACTTAAGTATACAGACGACAGGCCTGGGAAGTCGGGATAATTTGATATCCTCCTACATATAAACCCGCCCTAACTACGGAGGGGGTCGACATCGGGAACATCCCAACGCCATCCCATCCATCCAACAAAATAAAAGCACTTTCTTCCATGTAGCAGTAGTAGTAACAGTACTCAGGCAGCACAGCAGAGCTGGTACCATCTATATACACCACATATGCAGACGGTCTGGAATCCATCATGCCAGCAAGCATGTCAGGTCAGGGTCAGGGTCAGGGTTAGGGTTAGGTCCGGGTGGTGGGGCCAGACCAGGGGACATATACTATACTTAGTTAGTACATGCATACCTTGGTAAGATCTGATTGGCCAATTAAATGTGCGCCAAACCCAAAAGCGAGAAAAAAGGTTCGCGCGGGGAAAACGCGCGCGCGTAAAGGATGCGACGCGAAAATTCGCGTTTTCGGCGCTCCTTTTTTTTTCTTTTCCACTTTAAAAAAAAGGGGGTACCTACCTACATAGTACTTAGGTAAAGTTACCTACCTAGGGGTATGGAGAGGAGAACTTCTTTACGTTTTTTCTCCCAGCCTCTTCAATTAAACCTACTTAGGTTTGCTTTACGGGACTTCGGTATCGATAATCCTGACTGACTAACCCCCTTAACGCGTCTATACGTACATGGTTAAGTAGTTCCGTAGGTATAAGAGGCCAATCGTAGGCCGTCAAAGTCAAGGTTCGAGGGAGGAAAAAAGATCTAATATATGTCTTTCGCTACTAGCAGTGATGCGTATATATATTATATATTTCTTTAATTTTATCGTTTAAACATCAAAAGAGTTGCAGAGAAACAAGAGGATTTTTGTTGTTTTTGTTTGGTGTTGACATTAACGTAATACATAACTAGGGCCATTCGTTCACTCACTTTACTCACTTCACGCACATCTTCTCTTTCTCACATCCATCCATCCATCCCGTCCATCAGTCCATCCATCATCTTCAAAGGGCTTACTCCTAGCCCCATCTCCTCTCCAGGCTCCAACCTAGCCCCGCGTCCCCTCCCGCTTTCGTTTCTTTCTCCGCACCAATCCGAAGACGCCGTGCCGTAACCGTTTACCCCTCCTTCCCTCCCTTAGCAAGTTAACCGTGCCATGCCCTCCCCTCCTCTCCCCCAAAAGTCCAGTCCTCTAGTTTTGCTTCTTAGCCGTGCCTAGAGAGGGTGAATTATAAAAACCCAACCAAACAAACAAATAAACAAGGTATAGAACGCAATTGATATAGGGCAGGCAGGTAAGGAAGTAAGTAGTAGCCCAAGGAGGTTGCCCCCCTCCTTCTCCCTTCTCCCTCTCATCATGAACGCCTCATAGCCTGTCCAAAGCGGCCGTTACAGCGGACGGCATCATGACATGAAAAGGAAAACTCTGCGTGCAGGCAAAAAAAAAAAAAGAAGCTTAGTGACCAAGACACCGATGATACGCGTAAACTTCCGGAGTAATTCAAAGTCCATAGTCCTATGACCGGCAAGGTGGGTTATGATATAGAATAGTCCCCGGTAGTGGAATGACTGATTCCGAACGGGGAGCCAACGTATGAAGTGAGATACGTCAGATGAGATGCATTGGACCGTGAATCATTGTTGCCTAGGTAAAGTGATATAGACGACGTGTTCACCGCCATGAACTTATTTCCGGGACAGTGAGCGCTTAGGATCAAATATCCGTATTATGGGCGAGAGCGTCAGGTCATTCCGTGTAGAGGCTCATCGAAGGTGAGTCTCCGCCGAGTGATGGTCAACGGTGTCTTGGCAGTAGACAACGATACTGGAGTCTTCCAGGGTCTCTGGGCCGGACTAGGGGTAATATTCACGAAGTCCGATATGTCAAAGGGCTGGCCGGGGGTGGTCGGGAATAGGTTTCCGCCGCCCGGGGTCGTCATCATGGAGGATGGCAGGGCGAGGTCTTTCTTTGGTGGCGGTGTGGAAGGGGGTTCCATGCGAGTTCTGGTCGACGGGACGGCAGGGGAGGGGCTGGCGGCTAGGTAGAGGAGCAGATCGGCACCCTCCTCACCCGACTTCTGATCGTTTGAGGTGAGGCGGTCCTTGTTATTGCGACGGTTGGGGATGGCTCGGTTCCGCATCGGGGGCGTTCGGGGTGGGGACGCCCGGCTATGGTCGACTCTAAATGAATGCATGGGGAGCTCATCATCGTCCTCGGAAACAAAATTGGAGGAGCTGATGTCTATGGAGGGGCGGCGGGAGCCCTGGAAAAAGGAGACATCGGGGCCGGTGGAGGTAGTGAAATGTTGTTGCCTCCGAGGTTTGACGGGTGACGACTGGGTGAGCTGGCGGTGTGATTTCCATGCACTGCTGTGGCTCAGGTTGTGGTGACCGTGACCGTTGTGGCCGTGATGGCCGTGATGACCGGAATGCCCGTGATGACCGTGATGACCGTGGCCGTGGTGGGTGAAGGATTTGTGAGTTGTAGGAGACGATCGTAGCCGCTTTGACGGACTGGACATGGCCACATCATCGAACGATGCCATATAAGTGCGCTTACGGTGCCCCGTGCCCCCGCCGCTACTGGGTCCGACTGCATCCGAAAACAGAGGTGCCTTTAAGGGGGAGCTCATAAGGGCTCTCGAGTTGGGATAGGGCAATTCTGAGGTGGTGGATGAGGAATCAGATAGGATTTCGGCATCGTATTGTCGTTTTCGTCGGATTTCTTCTTCGATTTTGGGTTCGAGGGTATCGAGAGTCAGGTCTTCCCAACCATGTTTGGTCTTGAACTGGGCCAGTGCTAATCGGCCTTGAAGTCTTCGTGCGATCTATTGTGGTAACAAAAAAAGGACCAATTGTGATTTTCTTAGCTTATTAAAGTTCAATTTCTTTCTTTTTTGGGTTTTCATCTTATGCTCTTGTTTATCTCTCATCTTCTCCTGTTTTTTTGTGTTTTTTCTTACCTTGCTAACTTCTACTCGCTTCAGAACCTTATCCGCCACAGCCTCAGGCTGTTTCTTTAAGGGTGAGGACATCATCATCATCTTTCGGTGGGCATGTGGTTCCTCTTCCCCCCTTGTAAGTGTCCTGCAAATGTAGTGCAAATGTAGTGCAAATGTGCTGTTGATCTTCTTTGCTGTCGAGGGAGGGTTTATATGTAAAGTCGGACGAATCGTAGGGAGGTGAGAGGATATGAGGAGGATTTGGTGGTTGTTGGTTGGTGTACGGGAGGTATGGATTTCGTAAAATTGCAGCAAACGAGAAGACAAGACCTTAACACTCTGACACTAACCAACACCCTTTAACCTACTAGTAAAGAAAGGGAGGAGTTTTTTTTGGTGCAGATGAGTTTGGTGGTGGAATATGTGGTGGAATATGTGGAGGATTCTGGGTTGGCTGGCCACTGAGGAAAAAGTGATTAAAGTGGTTGCAGATACGGATAACTTAGGTAACTGAAGTACCTACTCCAGGCAGTCCAGGGCTGCAGTACTCACTCTCCCCTAAATTAGTTAGTGCCCAGGCGTGCACCTAGGCAGGTGTTAACGTTAACTTTTAACCCTTTCTGACCTCGGGACCCTTCTGGTAATTATTGGATCCCTCCTTCCGTCACCACCACTGTTGCTGTTGCTGTTGCTGTTGCTGTTGCTCCAGTTGCTCCAGTCCGGATTCCTCCAGGGGCTGTTGCTCTTGCCGTCGTCACTACTGCACCTGGTTATACAGCTGTCACATTGACAATTTCAAGTTGCGTTGACTGACATTAGGTATATCTCTTATCCAGTTATCCAGTTATATCTTATAGAGGTATCCTCAATGTGTGTCTATCTATGCAGGCAGGATAGGTTTTCACAGTGAATGTTCGGGCTACGTTATAAGTAAAGGCACCTGCACCTGGAAGGGAGAGGGAGAGATCTTCGATTAGGTGGGAACGATAGTTACATAGGGCTTCCTTCCCGTCTCCAGTCCTGAGCTGTGCTAAGGCGGTATAGCTGCGCTAGAGCTAAGCTGAGTATCGCCTAGAGCCGACCGTTTCTTCCCCTGCATTCCTTCATATAATTCGTTTTAATGCCCTACGTATCTGCCTACGTACCGTGAGTACCGAGTAATAGAAGTAGGTCAATTAAGGTCAATTGCGGTTACTGAGTAAGTATGCAGAGCTGCTAGGGCCGGGGAAGCGTGACGGCCTTTCAGGAGGTAAAGCCAGTCCAACTTAACTACATGTAGCTTTACCTTTACCTACTTTACCCGCTGGTGCATGATAAAAAGGCGACAAAGATAAAAATACATGTTGTTAATTGTTGAGATAAATAACGGCCTTACCGGGCAACTGAACAAGCACAGACTCCGATTTCTAATTAAAGCGACCCCAGCACCTGGGCAACCCACGCAGCAAAATCGGGTCCGGGTGCAGCATGCGGTCTGACTTCTTTTTTTCTTTTTTCTTTTTTCTTTTTTTTCAATGTGGTCACGTAGACTGGCGGGCGCCAATATATATATCCTATATCCCAGCTTGTTTTCTGACTGGACAACGGGGGCTGGAGCAGCAGGATTTCAGGTTTGTGGCTTGATTGATTGATTGTCAGGGTCAAAGTCAGGGTAAGTTACCTGGTGTAAGTATGTGGGTTGTGCGCCCTGCCTGTAGCTGGGCCTCCTTCTTACTTGCTCTAGCTTTTCGACTGGCTGGATATCCGCTTGGTTGAAGAGAAGAAGGCCTTTGTCGGCGCCTAGGTGCTGAGGGAAGGGAAGTAAGATATCGAGACTGGTTCGCTGCCCTGTAAGTGGAATATGCCAGGTCGTAGACCAAGTAAATATTCGTATATCACGATAAGGTAAGTGTGATGAGAAAGACGTCACGTCACCTCACCTATTTACTGTACGCAGTCAGTCCCACCTTGGGCACCTGTATGTAAGTAGTCAAAAAACCCCTTAATCAGCAAATCTTCGAGCCTCTGACGGAGGAGCTCTGGTTTCATCATTCAAAGCTTCGGGACAGATTAATATGATGGAAAACGATTCCAGAAGGAAACCGACCCCATAGGAAGAAGATAAAGGAAAATCGGAGAGTTCGTGGCAGGCGTTTGAAGAAGACTTACTGCTACTAGATAGGTGGTTTGTGTGGAAGGAGAATGAATGAAAGAAAGAGAAGGAAGAAAAGAGGTAGCTAGCAAGCCCGCACCGAATCTAATAAACAATTGAAGTTATACATGGCAGCACATATAGTAGTAGGATGCATCATCTTGTGATGTGTGCAATGTGATACCCAGATCGCAGAGCTGATCGGACTTATACATCCATATATAAAGCCCAACAACTTCCAACCGGAGGTGAATCAATCTCCGAATGCCCCCCTGGAAATAATGAGGTTTAAGTAAACGGTATCACATACAACGTGGGATCTCTCTCGCCTTTCATATACCGAGGTATACATATGGCCATGTACAGGAAGCATGAGGCTAGCAAATTTGATTCACCCTCAAACCGCCGGTATCACCTTGACGTAAAGATTCTGTGACGTGAGAGAGGAGAGAGAGAGAGAGAGCGGGAGGAGGAAGTGATCGAACACCTGCCTCCTTTTGTTGATGTTTGGCAGTTTCTTTTTAAAGATGTAATCGCTAAGTGAGGTGACTAGGTTTAGGTATGTAGACATACATAGATCAATAACGAAATTGCCAACCCATCCAACGTTGCATTTCAGAGACAGTACTATCCCATCCATATCATATTATTTATTATAAGAAGCGAGCAAAAAAGATATGCAACGGCTCGGCCTCTCGTATTCGAACCCCTTTCTCCTCTCTGGAACTCTACAGCCTTAGGTAGCCGGGGGTTCTAATATCGGGGGGTTTTCTCTCTCGTGGGGTTGCGCTGGGCTGGGGGGGAGCGAAATACGAGGTTGTACCCGAGCTAACACATTACCTTACATCGAACATATGAAATGGATGCACCTAGCGTGTACGGGGTTGTTTGTATGTCAACTTACATACCTAGACGAATCAAAATTGAATGGGTGAAGTTTTCCGGAGACCACCAGAACATTGTTGACTTAACTTAACCTATCTCTGGGCAACTAACTTCCCATCTGAAATTAGGAAGTCCCTGGCCAATCGCATAGGTAGGTAGGTAGATAGCGAATTGATTGCTGTGCCGTGTGCTAGGTAGCGACCTTGGAAGCTGAGATAGTTCCTGGTATGGTAGGTAGGTGATATCGAATTGGAATTACGTATGCCAACCTAGGCGGACTAGAACTAGGCGGAGTCCGGCACTTACGCACCACCGGCACATCCACATCCACACCCACATCCACAAAGCTCGTGAAGCCGTTCACGAAGCCCCCGGAGCCGATGCCGATACCGACACCGATGTACGTACGTTAGGTGAAATGGGTATCACAGCAGCAGCACCGGCAGCGTCAGTTAGTTAGACAGGATGCCGCGCGGGCCCGCCATGCCAAGTTGTCTATCTACATTGCATGTGTCTTAGGAGGGGAGGGGAGCGCCATGATAGATAGAGTATGTATGTATGTATGTAGGTGGTGGTAGTACATACATGGGATGCTGTCGTGCCGGAAAAGCCTTGCAGAAGGCTTGCAGACAGAAGGGCATCTCAATGATGCGTGCCTACTTCTACATATTTAGGTATCTAAAGCTTGCCTCCTGTCTTACAGCTATCTATGTACTTAGGTATGTATAGTATCTCGTGTGGCTGGCCCTACATAGTGAGGTCTTATCTTGAATCTTGGAGCCGACCCTGAAGCTATCATGAGATTCGAGAGTCGCACAATGATAACGGATAATTTAGAGGCCAAAAAAAACATATTTAATAACTGGAATGCCCGCGGTGCGACGGCCGGAAATTTCATCCGTCATATGTTCATCTGATGTGTTAGCCGTTCCGTATGTGTGTGTGTGCGTACGTACGTAAATACGTATGCCCACCCTCCCTTTACGTTCCCCCAGACCAACTGCGGCTACAATCTTGGAAATGTTGCGAAATCAGTGATAACCCGGGGCTGGGAGAAGAAGGGTTTGGGTTTTCCACAGGCGCTGAAGGAGCCCCGGGGTGGGTAATGGATGGGTGATATTGCTTCTTCTTCTTCTTCCGAGTTCACTCAGACCTGATCTGTATCTTTACTGAAGGACTTTGCAGTGTTTCAATCTACGTAGTAAGTGTCTGTCACATGTATATATTATATTAGATTGGGATTCCATGTGTAAGTTCTATATTAACATCTTAAAAGTTCATGATGTGATGGGTATGTATCTCCGCAAAAAAAACCGAAAAAAAAAAAAAGCTCAGACTGTGGTCGGAGATATATCAAGCTCTATTTATTAGTTATACGAATGGTGCCATCCCCAATGCGGACTCCCGTACATGTTGTTGGTACAGGTTGGGTGCAGATTGTGGTACTTTGCGTTTTGGTGGCATGGGTATTTCAAAAGATCTCGATGGTGATCTCTCTCTGCGGGTGTACAATTACTTAAATAGCCCGCTCTGATCCATCCATTTGTTCAGCTAAAATCGGCTGCATACATATGTACATTAGGTATATGGATACACATGCACAGCGACTTGGAAACTCCATCTCACTTAAAAAAAAAGTGGGAATCTCCATGTGATGATACCTAAATTAATACCTAGATTGAAAACAGACCAGACCTGGACTCATGTAATACAGGAGAGGCAAAACTTGTGAGTTAGGTAGTAAGATGTAAGTTAAAGATTATCTCCTGCCCGTCTTGGATTAAATATTGGCTCGCCTACCAACCCGCTTTGCTTACCTGTCAGCCTGTAAGTCATCGTGTAGTTATATGAAGTAAGTATGTAAATGTGTACGGTACTTACTTGTATGTCTTTTCTTTGAAGATCTTCTTCCATCTTATCAAGGTAGCTACGCCTTCTTCTTCCTTTAAGTGGCCGAGAGGGCCTAACTACCTCCTAACAAAGAAGGAGCTAAAGAGACAGCCCCCACCCCAGAACCCCCCCAGGACCGAGCCCCGAGCCAAGCAGCCCGCCTACAAGCTACCAGGCCACGAATCGGATATGCGTGTGTACGGAGGAGCATGTGCGGATTATGATAAGTTACCGGCTTTAAAGTATGTACGAGG
This sequence comes from Eutypella sp. D-1, assembly GCA_023313575.1. Classification (NCBI taxonomy): domain Eukaryota; kingdom Fungi; phylum Ascomycota; class Sordariomycetes; order Xylariales; family Diatrypaceae; genus Eutypella; species Eutypella sp. D-1. The sequence continues at coordinate 165,515 of JAJTTP010000016.1, read as the reverse complement.
TAGCTGTAGCTGTTATCCGAATGTACTACTAAGTAAATGCTAGGATACAGCCTCTTATGTATCTAACGCTAGATGCATCTAACATCCCATGGACCATGTATGTAGATAGAACGGACGGACAAGACGGACAGGCCCTCCCTTGGCCGCTTCCAACCCAACCTTTCCATCCACTCACTTACTTGACTTGGGGGGGCGCCGTAAGAACGTCATCGCTCTGTTAAAGAGGTAGGTAACAACCTCCTAAGGAGGGTAGGTAGGTATGTACGGATTATGTAGTAGAGTACTACTCAGGGCTGGAAACAACCTGGAAACAACCTTGGAAGGTAGAGAAACAAAAAACCCCAACCTGACATGTACCAAGGCCACCACCAGCCCATGTCCGGTCGGTCTTATCTACGCAAAACTCGACTTACACCAGCTCCTACTACCTACAACTTAACTTTCTACCACCACCACCACCACCACTACTACTACTACTACTACCACCATCACGCATCCAGTCTAACAGAAGAAATCTTCTACGAGACTGCAACTGGACTTCTTGATCGCACTGATCTGGGTTTTCCATCTGCTCTCCTAATTCCTGGAGGATTCGACGAAGATTCCACAAGGATCTTATCTCGCCTGTCGCTTGCCGCTTGGCACCAACGTTAATTGCGATAGTGACGGATCGTGCGGCTCGTTTGTCACGTTCGGTCGCTTCGCTTGTTCTATAGAACTGCTATCATACGGGCAGCAGATTACAGCGTGGTTGCGAGGGGAAATCATAAAGAATGAAAGGATAGTCGGTTGATTGATTGATTGATTGTTCGCCAATGCTGATTCACTCGTTTCTCTCTCTAACAAACTGGCAATCCACTCTCCCCCCCGGTCCCCCTGTCTCCCTCGCTCGTCCTACTTGGCCCACGTTCGTTTTCCTATGAACCACACGTGTTCAATCTCGTATTCAGTCTCTGGACTCGTCGCGGCTGCTGGGCGGGAAAACTTCCCTCGTTTATTAGCAGCCAGCCAGACGCAGCTCTTTCGCCAATAGCTGTGCAATAACTGTGCAGTAGCTGTATATCCTCTTTAAGCAACGCGCTTTCAGGCGGGTCGGGATTTCTTTCTTCCTGCGCAGAACATCCTCTACATATCTAGGTGCATTAGCTTCTGAGGAATTCTGAGGAAAGCCTTTTTTTTCTTAGCAATGGCACCATCCTTTTTGAATTTTAAGGAGTTCCGGAGGCGGTCTCGAGCTAGCTTTCGTACCGATCGGTCGACCGATACGTCCAGCAATAGTGATCAGCTCAGTCATAATACAACCGGAACGACGGGTTCCCTCACACCCCCTTCCGTCGGTGCCCAGTCTGATTCTGCCCTGAATCTACAGAGGGACCAAGCTCCCCCCGTTCCACCACGGCCGCCTGTCCAGCCTTTTAGCAATAACCGATATAGTGTCTCGGGGATGACGGGCCTAAGCTCTCCTATACTGAACGGCAGAACCGTTCCCACATCGCAATATGCGCCTCGGATATCCAACCTCACTGAAAATGTCTGGGTATGCCTTAACTTGCTTGGCTCTTCCAAGTTGTCACAGCCATATATTTACAAAATGCCTTGACAAAATGCCCTCCTGGCTTAAATTAGCTAACATAACCTCCTCCTCGCTAGGTTTCCCAGAAAATACTACTTGTGGACGGGACGATCGGGGACTCTACTCAACCAGCACTCGACGGGACGGTTACTGTCTGCCGACTAGACGACAATTTCCCTCCAACGTTCTGGCCGGTCTGCGAGTCCCACTTCAAGGCATTGGTTTATCTTACTCCCGGGGCGAACAGATTGCGTTTCGATTTCTCGAGCCCGAAGCTTGCTAACAGCGGGACCTCTAATCCCATTCATTCCTCTTACATCACCGTCCACATGGTACCCCCTACGCATACCCCACCGCTGCAGCTCGCTATATTACTCGCGAAAGACTCTCCCGGGACCTTCGACGCCGTACCCGCACGGATCGAGAAAGAAGGCAACAATCTAGAAACGGCCGTTCGCAAATTCCGAATGGCCGCGTATCTATGGCAAGCATTCACTGCAGAACAGATGTATAGGAATAAACTGGGACGGCGAGTTTTCCGATTTGAGGAAGAATGGGTGACGGGAAGCTGTAACCAGCGGGATAGGGAGATGAACAACATGCAATCAGAGGCGCGCGTCCACATCATCAGGACCGACAAGACCGTTGCCGAACTCCGAGACCTGGAGCGAGCCCAGCAAAACCCCAAGGCCTCGAAGAAGGGCGATCTCTATAGCATCGCGGCGGATGCGGTCAAGAACTACTTCAAGCCACTACCCGGCCAGAAGAATTACGTATCTGTGCTGCTCTTGGATTCGCATTGGGACAAGGATGCCAAGATTATCAGAGGTCATGCTGCGTTGGGCGGAAATGCTGGCGATTTGCATCTGGCCGTGTTCGGATCTCACTGTTTGCAGAGCTATCCTACGACTCTTGACGAGGTGGCCCCGGGTTTCACCGACTGCACGCCTACCGATCTCAACTACGTCGCGAACGACTGCAACGATGCTGGGAGCTCCTGGGAAATGGCGAATATTGGCATCGGTGCCCACATGCACGAGACCGGCCATCTTTTTGGCTGCCCTCACCAGGAAAGTGGTATTATGCTGAGGGACTACGTCACTCTGAATCGCTCATTTGTAGCCCGTGAAGCGTATTCTACGCGGACGAAGTCAAAGGGGGGTTTGGTAACACAGAAAGACGAATGCGCTTGGCACCGACTAGACTGCTTGCGATTCCGGAGTCACCCCTGCTTTAGGCTACCGAACGATCCGGTCCTCAACCCCGACGAGAGCGTCCAGGCCTGGGCAGTCGAGAATGGTCAGGTGATCGTGACGGCAGCCACTGGCGTTTCGTTTATCGAATTGTATGCGGAAGGTGACGATTTATGTCGTTCTTGGATCGAATACGGACTTGATAATGCGATACAACGCAATGTGCACCTGAAGGAGCAAGAACTGCGAGAGCGCCTTCCCGCGGACAAACGGCGCGCCAAGCTCAAGGTCTGCGTCAAGTCGCACGGCGGCGGGAACTTGGATATCCACGACTTCGCGAGCCTGAGCTCGTCGAAGAACTCGTCGGTGAAGCTGGCCTCGGGGCAGACGGGCTTCCGGAGCGGCAAGCTGGGGTTCTCGCAGATGGAGAACAGCAGGCCGCAGGAGCTCATCTTCACGAGCTCCCTGCACCAGAACCGGGTGCTGTCCCGCGTCGTGTTCTACCACGGCTTCGCCGTCGACGGCCTCGAGTTCTTCTACGACGACGGCGAGAGCCAGCTGTTCGGGAAGCGCGGGGGCAAGCCCGGCGGCGATTCTTTTGAGATGGGTAAGGACACACACATGCATATTACTACCTACTGCTTTTCTAAAAGCGTGTTGCCCGGTTCGCAGCGCAGCGCTAATGAAATTATTCTCACAGATATTCGCCGCGGCGAGTACATCACCGGCTTCTTCGTGCGGTCCGGTTTCTGGATCGACGCGGTGCAAGTCCTGACGAGCCTGGGCAGGAAATCAGCCGTCTACGGCAACGCGACCGGCGGTTCCCCGTAAGTTCTCTCTCTTTCTCTGTGTCTAAGGACCCATGGTCACGGCCGGCCGATAATGTGTTTTATTTTTATGCTGACATGATTCTCTCACCCACAGCCACACTCTCATCCCCCCGCGCGGCTACAGGGTCTGCGGTGTATCGGGCTCCTGCGCGGCCTGGGTCGACGGGTTCTCCGTGATCATCACGCGGTGAGACAGGAAGACAGAACGGCGCATTGATACACACATTTCAGAAGGAAAGAAGGAAAGCAGGCAAGCAAGCAAACCAGGAACGGGACGGGGTCAGGTCCCATACGTACATACATACATATACGCATTTCATTGGTGGCCGGAGTTTTTTTTTTTTTTTCTTTTTTGGAGGTCGGTTCCGGTTTGGTTCGGGCATGGGAAATATTAATCATAATCATTCGTCAATGAACATATACCACCATCACCAAACACCAAACAACAAGGAAAGGAGGATCACACACACGCGCGCGCGCATCCTATCATCGGTCTGGACATGATTTCTTGCATCGTCATACCCCCCCCCCCCCCCCTTAGCTATCCTTCTTGGAGGAAAGGGCTGGCGCAGGGCAGTTTCTCTCCCTGTCTCCTTTGGCGGATTGAGTTAAGAAGTAAGAGGCTGGCTAGTAGCTATAATCAACCGAGGGAGGGAAGAAGGATCATGGGGCGTTTTTTTTTTTCATGGCTCCCCTCACTTTATATGCCGCTGTCTACCTAAGGGATGATATGATATGATATGCCTCGTCGCAGCAGCCGAGGGATGGGTTAATTGATGGAATGGAAAGGAAGAAAGAATAGTGGCCGGCGGGTAGGCAGTGAACGTTGAAGGTTACTTAAAAGTCAGACATCCACACACCTACGTACATACGTACATACATAAGATATAGGGGGTGGATAACGGGGTGGGAGGAAAAGGAGGGGGACGAAACTTAGGGATAGCTAGGAAGGGTGGGTGAGTATAAGGACGCTCGCCCGCCCAAGCAGAAGAGGGAAGGGGAGGGGAGGGGAGGGAAGCTGGAGGCGGTAGGGTAGGTATAAGTGTAGGTAATTAATGGATCATATCGGAGTTTGAGCGGATGGAGTTGAATTGAATGGAATTTGAATTGCATACTGCTTAGCTTACCTAGGGTGTAGGGTTAGGGCGATTGATGGCAATGTTATGTTGGGGGTTTTTTGGGGGAATGGAGGATGAATATATTATATAACATCTTCGTTAAGAAACCTGTCCCGTCCCGTCCTGTCTGGAGGTCATGGCGAAACCCCCAACGGGCTTTAAAAGTAAGTGTCCCTTTAAGCACTGCCTATACATTTGTGATCACAGGCATAATTGATTTAGGGTCATATCTAACTTTGCTTCTATAAGTAGGTGAAGAAATGACTAAATAATTTTTTAACTATGCCATTGAATTGCCGTTTCTTTTTCCAGTTGGCATGGATTATCTCGATTTGTGAATTGCTACCTGTTATGGGTAGTTTCAAGGCCTTCTCGTAATTTTTTTCCCTGGGACTATAGACATGTTGTATAGGTAGTGAGTAAGTGAGTGAATGACGTCTTGTCCGGATCTGAAAAGCCAGCCCCATCATCACATGAACGCCCGGGACATGGATAGTGGCTTGGGGAGAGGGCACCAAAGTGCCGGTAAGCGCCGGCGATTTGTTTCTAAAGCTGGCCCCACAGAGTCCCAGCCCAGCCCCCACACAGCCACCCTATCACCCGATATGGCGTAGCGTATGGAATATGTGGACTTGGCAAAAGGAAGGGCGCCACCGGGGACAGGGTGGATGGACAAGGACAGGTATAATGACGGCATACATACCACCTGTACCTCTTTTTCTTTTCTTTTTTTTTTGTTGTTAAGCTCGTCCAAGTTTCTTTCAGTGTCCCGACCCCCCCCCCCTTCCGAGTATTTCGTCACTTTGTCACTTACACAGCATTCATAGTATTGACAGGACAACACACAGCACAGCACAGCACAGCATAGCGTAGAATTGTTGTTTGCTTGCTGCCAAAAAAGTTCCAGTTCATCCCTACTTACTACTATAAGAGCTACCTGACTGGACTTGACCCGACCCGCCTTATACGAGAGAAGAGACATAAGACATAAACACATACACATCGGTAGAAAGACAGATAGCCAGTTACGCTGCTACTGCTACTGTTACTGCTGCCGCTGCTGCGTGGAAAGCTGCAGCTACAGAGGTACGTCACATACACCTGACGCATCTACACCTATACCCATGTACCTAGGTATATAACCTGGAAGGAAGGAAGGAAATACTCGGAATCGACGACGTATGTGTGTAATGCTACCTACCCCAGGTACCTACCCAAGTTGGATATGTGCGTGTACAACTGCAACAGTATCCAAATTATATAACCAAGTCACTCGTGACCACTTACCACTTCCTTCGGTTATTGTTTTATTGCTGTTTTGTCTTTGCAAAAAGCAAAAAAAGACACACATAACTTTTTACATTACATTGCTCCTTCTTTCTTGTTTTCCCCCTTTTCCACCTCTTTCCCCCATCGTGAAATCCCCCCCAAAAAAGGAAAAGGAAAAGAAAAGCACTAATACGTCTATTCGGTCCAGCCACGTATAAAGGATATATTATCAGTGCATTACAATTACAATATTGATTCCGACACCGAATTAAACAACAGCTTTTCCCACCAGTCCTTGCTACTTCGACCTCTACCTACCATCGGGCCCCTTCAAACGACGCAGAGATTCAGAGATTCATATCATCTACGGCGCGTCCCCGCTTCTCACGTACCTACCTTCTCACACATCCACGATCATGTCGAAGCGAGCGAACAGCGGCGCCGGCAACGGCCCTGCGCCCAAGATCGCCGTCGCCGAAGAGCGCTGTACGTTTTCCCCTACATCCTCACCTTGGTCGTCCGTAGAAGCGTAGGACAGAGCGGACCAGGGCAGCCACGGCAGAACAGACCATGATATAACTTCAGCAAGAGGCGCAACTGGCGATTGGTTGCTCGAGGCCATAAGAGAAATAAATGAATCAAAGCTAACACTATTGCCTCTATTTCTTGAACAGCATATAACAAGCAGAAAGATCTTCTCGCCTCCACCACGGGACACTTCTCCCTGCTAAGAGCTCTACACATGGCCGATTACATCACCGAGCTGAACGGTACGACCACCTTCACCCGCCCCCGCCCCGTGTTCCCTGATATCCGACCCGGCCAAACTCTCACTTCAGGGGGCTGCTTGGCCGAACACATCGCATTACCGTATGCTAACTTCTCGCTCGCCTGTGTTTCGTAGGATTCTGTGGTATCATGTCCGTCTTCTCGTCCTTACGGTACTGCCTCGGTGACCCCGCCGACACGAGCAACATCTACCTCGCCCTTGCCTTCCTCCCGTTCGGCCTATTCTTTGACTTCATGGACGGCCGCGTCGCACGGTGGCGCAAGAAGAGCAGTATGATGGGCCAGGAGTTGGATTCCCTGGCTGATCTCGTACGTCCCCACTTGTGATATACATGTATATCTTCTTTTATGTTTGCGCACGGACGGGCTAACCACGTGGCTGGCGACGCAGATCTCTTTCGGCCTGGCCCCCGCCTGCGTCGCCTTCAGCATCGGCCTCCGCACGACAGCAGACACCGTGCTGCTAACCGTCTTCGTGCTGTGCGGACTGACGCGGCTGGCGCGGTTCAACGTGACGGCGTCGTCCTCGGCCATCCCCAAGGACGCATCCGGCAAGGCGACCTATTTCGAGGGCACCCCGATTCCTACGACCCTGGCCATCGACGGCGTCATGGCCTGGTGGGTCAGCCGCGGCTGGACCCTCGACAACCTACCCGGCGGCCTCGCTTTCGAGGGCACCCCTCTCGAACTCCACCCCGTCGTCCTCATTTTCCTCATCCACGGCTGCCTCATGTGTAGTAAGAGTCTACATGTGCCTAAGCCGTAGGCTCACATAATGGCCCGACGATGACGATATTATGGAAGGGCAGGCAGGGATGAAGGGGAAAGGGGAAAGAAGAGGGGGACCAACCACCAGTGCCGCTCTTGTCTCCCATCTTCCCACTGTTTTACGCCTTTTCTTTTTTTTTACGACCGACCCCCCTCTCCTGTATTACGGAAACAAGGAATAAACCAAAATAAAATAAAGGCTCATGGGGAATGGGAAAGCAAGGAAAAGCTTTTCGGAGTTGGGTGTGTACGCAGGGTGAGTTTGGTCACATTTGATGATCAGCAAAAGAAAGAAAGAGAAAAAAGGCGGATGGGGGGATTGGTCGGTGTCCGGGAACCGCGGCGGCCTTCTGGATGGATAGAGAGATGTATGGTATGCGTATGCGTATGCGTATGAACACCCCCAGACCTATAAGACGGAACATCGTGGCTGTTAGACCTTTTATTACATCAAGTACTCGGGCAGAGTCTAACGATCGGAATAACCAGCCATGCCATACCATGCCATGCCATGCCATACCCTAAATACCACACTATGCCACGCTACGCTATGCTATGCTACCATGTAATTTGTGTATGTATGCATGTGCCCTTACATAGATAGGTTCGCTAGCGAGATCTTCATACCACAGGGTTTCTGAAGACCTCCCCCCCCCCCCTTTTGCGCTTTACTGGCTGTTCTTCGGTAGACGGGTAAGTGATGGAGCGGTTTGGCAGCTTTTAAAGAGAGTGTGATACGGGGTGATTTCGACTAGGTAGGTAGGTAACTATAGAGAGTAGTATGGAATGGGGATGTTAATTGATATTATAGGGTGCAGTGTGGTTGTTGGATGCTATAGATTTATTGTAGGTATCGACGATGTGAGTTGAACTTTGGTGAAAACTGTTCGATGAACTTGTTTTATATCATTGCGTTATGGCTGGGAGCTCCTTTGAGAAGTATATTACCCAGGTTTTTACGTATTATTTATTCCAAGGCCGACGGCCGCCTCTTTAATATACTATTGAGCTCCCTTTGCTTCGTTTCTGCAGCACGTCACGTCACATGGCCTAAGTCAATCACGGCAGGGCATAAGATAGGATACCTCTTATAGATAAGTTGTAGCTTCTATAGACGTTGGTAATATGAATTAGATTGGAGCTTGCAGAGGTTGAAGTTCTCCCCCAAATAATATTAAGGGGGGAATTGTGGGGCACAAAAGGGGGTGTGGTGAAAAGATGTGCATGGAGTTGCGTCGACCCTATCCTATCCGAATGGAGAGGGCTTGTTGCGAATACCCCTTTTGGGAACTTCAAATTCATAGTACCCGTATACAGACTTCTTGCTATATTTTTCTCTATGTAATATTTTCCAGTGGCTAGGGAAAATAGCATCCTACTTCTTGCGAAAAATGGCTCTGGGGCAAAAGGCTTCACTTAGTACAGCGAATCATTTTTTAACAGTGTAAGAAACATCAATATGTCTCCTACGAAATCTATCGCTAGGTTCAATCATAATTGCAGGGCGATTTATTTAGTTCCAACCGGATTGATGGTTGATATAGTAGACAAAGAATGGCACATCAAACGAGTGAGTTTCGAAGGTTAACTCCACCCACTCCTCAGCTTTGTGAGCTGCTTGCTTGATTGTCTTTCAGCGACTGATACTTGAGTTGCACCTTTGTTGAAAGAATAATAACTTGAACCTAAAGAGCTTGACGGGTTCGGAAACCCACTCACTATCTAACCAGAGACCCTTTCTTGTTTCAAAATATTGAGGAAGGAGGCTTTATTGGACTGACGAACTCCACGCGCAATTTTGATTCTATCAGTGTCGACGGGTATGTGTTGACACTGGCCCCCAAAAAGCTAATCAAGACAATAAGTCCAACTTCGATCCAGGTCCAACTGCCCAGCAGTCAACCGCTGGCTTTGGGATATAGCCATACGCTGCTGCTGCCTGAGAGCTCACTCCAAAGCCATGCCACCGTCAATTCTCACAGTAAGCGAGGTGGGGCGAACCAGAGCACTGCCTTTGTGGCACAGACGAGTAGATAACTCATCGATATTCGCGACCCTGACGGACGAGAACCCCGAGCTCAGCCAGCCACAGGAGCAGAAATCCTCCTCCTCCTCCTCCTCGTACTACCATGGTTCATCGTACAGCAGCTCATCCCACCACGGCTCGTCTTACGGCGCTGGTGCTGCGTCTTCGGCCCCTGTAGATATAAGTCTCGAAAACCTGCGCGAATGGGAGGACTTCTCGCACCAGCGCGTGACCTCAGCGGTAGGCCGGATCCTGAGCGCGCGCTTCGACAACCCCGTCGAGACGGTCCTGGAGCCGCGCCACCTGCGCGCCAGCGCCGTCGACGACGCCTTCGATCTCTGGAACGGCTACATCGTCAACTTCCTCTTCCACGCACTGACGCCGCATATCGAGGACTGGCTGGGCCGCGACGCGCTCGCGGGGTTTTTCCTCGGCAAGAAACCCTTCCCTATTTCTAAACACCCCAAGGCCGCCGAGACGAAGATGGGTAATGATACGTTTCCCGACTGGGGCGTTGCCACGGCCACCTCGAAACTGATTATTGGCTATACCGTCAATGACCCCATGTGGTCTTCGGACCTGATGCTGAGCGGCGGCCCCGAAGCCGTGGCCGTCGTAAAACGGCTCGCCAACGCCTGCGTGCGCTGCCGCACCCGGTACGGGTGCGTGCTCGCGGCGGGCGAGCTGGTGGTATTCCGATTCTACAGCGTGCAGCGGGCGCGTGCTCAGACGCGGAGGAGGAAGAAGACGACCACAGCGACGCCGGTGCCAACGCCAACGCCAACGCAGGAAATCGTAGGCGCGCACTGGCGCAAGATCCCGTGGTCGACGTCGGGACGCACGCAGCTGACGATGAACCTGGCGCTGTTCGCACTGGTGCTGATGAGCCTGCACGAGGAGACGCGGCAGATCGACGCCCTCGACGCCACCGTCGCCGACGGCGATGCCATGTGGCGCTGGCTCGGCGACCTGTGTCGGCGCGCGCGCGCGCACTATAATTTCTTGTATGGGTTTTATCAGTCTGATACTACCCCCAGCGCCGACCATCTTGTATTTAGTCCTACGAAGCACGGCTTTGGTCCCGTGGCAAAGCTGGGCGCGAAGAAGAAGGGGGATGATGATAAGCAAGATGGTGACGGCGCTGGTGATGAGGGGGATAATCCGGCGAAGAGGAAGAGGGAGAGTGTTGGGATCTTGGAGTACGAGGAGCAGTACGAGGGGCGGGAAGACGAAGATGATGAGAGTGAGCTCCGCGCCAGGGGGAGGAAAAGAAGACGGCTTTCGTATAAGTAAATAGCAAGCGAGGCTCGCACGGTTTTGTCATATACAACACGTCTACAATTTTGCTTTGCGGTATGGTGTGTGTGCGTGTGTGTGTGGTGTGTATATAAGTTTACCTTGGTATAAAGACTTCAGTGTGGACTTCTTTTACTAAGTGGCCTATTTATCGGTGGTGACGAAAGATTCTGTTATCCCGATCCTGATTATTGATTTCCCGGTCTGCCCTGGCACTTGACTCGTCATGACTTGCCGCGTCTCCTTTATTCAACCAAGAAAATGTCATGGGCTTATATTAGATTACCATCTATAGGTAGGGTTTTCCCGACTTTTCCATTTATTTCCTGTCCCAGGCAGCATTGTCTACGGAGAATCTCCTATTGGCACTGCTTCCTCCTCCCAAGTAGGATATGAATGTGAACGAACTGAAAAGCGAACTTTGTGTGTTGTTGTACCACAGAGCGTGTACGGTTTTACTGTTATTGATTTCGGATTTTGTTCAAGAATGGCCTTCCCTCTTACTCAAAACATGTCTACAGTTGGCAAGCCTGTACTGTTCTAACTCGATACCGGTACGTCAGGCGCTCCGAGATAGTAATCATATCTACCTCCCCTATTTTAACCAGTCACCATCATTGCGTCCAGACGCTCGCTGGGGCACATCCAGCTACTAGGCATGCGATAGCCGCCCGTCTTACAAGGCCAGTATCCCAGACTACGAAGCTGACTTGACGATGTCAAGCCGCCCCCCGAGCTCTTCCGCGTAAATCGGGTTTATCGCAAGAGCATGTCCATGGCCCGCCAACTTGGTCGGACATATCTACCAGACATCGTTGAGCCGGGGAAGCTCGCTTCCGAGAGAGCTCCTTCCCTTGGCTGCTGTTTGTTATGCAACGTGCATAACTTTATAAGTAATCCTGGGAAGGGGGGGGAGGGGGTCTTTGTGCAGGATCTTCAACCAGTGCCCTACATACTTGACGGGGCTCGGCTTTCTTTCTGAGTCGAAGCGGATATAAAATTCGGTGGCACATAGGTCCGCGGGTGTACCGGGTGAGTAGATATCCGTTTCCACCTAGGCCTCGGGAATCGGTATACTCTTTTTTCCCTTGCTGTTTGTTTCCTATAATTGCATAAGTAGGTAGGTACTTACTACACTAGATAATCAGATCGATAAGATGCAGATACATGTAGGTAATAGATGGATATATTGGTTATCAAATCGAATTAAAAAACTTCATCTTCTATAGAAACTGGCAACCCCATCCTTCCCGCAATCGTGCATAAGCGCAACGCAGGAAAAAGGGCGTCGTCGACTTTCTATGCTACGTACGTTTGTAGATACAGTTGTAGATAGGCTTAACCAGTTGCACAGCCACGCTCCGATCTATGGACCGAGCCCGATCTATGGACCGAGCCCGATCCCGTAGATTATCCCGCCACTTGCCTCGAATAAGGGGGTCCGTTAGGGGGAAAGAGGCATAGGTCGTTAGGCTGTCGACCCTATTTGGTATTTCTACATAATATATTCGGAGCTGGTATCTTATTTCAACCCGTAGTCGTCTCTTGGCCCTGGGTACGTTGGCTTGGCTGTAGGTAAAAAGATGAAAAGTGTAGAAGTCAGCTGGCTCTGAAGGTAATTTATGAAAACGAGTGGTTTTAATAGTTTGAATGTTGGAACTGGTCTCGGTCCTATTAAGAGACAGACTGAAGTAAAGTTGGGGCCTGGGGTAAGATATATTCACACCCCGGATTTAGACCAGCATTTGATATGATATATAACTTTGGAATCTAAGTCCCTTATATGGAGTTTGTACTTATCTCTATTCATCATATCTCCGGTCATGAATTCTCAAAGAAATTATAGATATGCAGTTAACTGGCAACCTGGGTATGTACATATGGAAGCATCTATTTTTCAACCCCACATGAGCTTGAGCTTACAGCCGCACCTTCCTACTACTCACCAGTGCCCAGCTCCTCCCCAGGCAAGCGGTCCTCCGAAATAGGCGGGCTGGGGTAGCAAGGGCAGGTTGGACTAACCGTATAAGGGGTTAGTGGGATATCTAGACATGTGCTAAAAAGTTATCTGATCTTCCTGATCTCAAGTTTGCGGCACCAAGCCCACAAGGTACAACTGGATACCACCCAGATACGGAACTGGTAAGACTGGATAGTAACTGGATACCTAGGTAGTTATACCTAATATTAATTAGCTTAACCCGTTATTGTACTAATTACTACGTTATCTGCATTCTACATCTGTTCTTGATCTATGTATTTGAATTGAAGATCTCCTAGGAAGATTTTCATGGACTTCCCGACACATCCATTCAGACACAAACCACACACAAATCCACACAGAAATCCACAACGCATCTCCACCACCAACTACCTAAGTACCCTTAGCTTCTTTTTCTTCCTTTAAACCTTTCCAATCCTCCCTCATCCTTTCACAAGCCCCTCCACCTCCAATTGATTGCTTTTCACAAGAAACGCCGAATAGCATCAAATTTGTTTCACGAAATCGCAATCCTATTTTTACGGCTTGTCTAGGCGGGGGTGTTTCACTAATTTACCGACCTCCCGTTAACCACCGAGTTGTTCCATCTGTAGTGGACATCTGTAATCTCTAATATATCTGAATAACTAAACTACACACTTGCACTTGCATACACTTGCATAGTAGTAGTGGTAGTAGGCCAGATATCGACATAAATAACGAATGCAAGACGAGACGAACTTTACGATATAATAGTATCGCCCGGCGCAGTTCTGCGCAAGACGCGAGCGACACTTCTCTTCCTCTCCCCCCTCCCGCGGTTCCTCACAATCGTAACCCTGGCGCTTCAACCAGAAACCTTCGGCGCAGGCCCTCAAGCTGTGGCCAAGATGGCCCAGCCCACCGCCGAGCCCGTCGAGGATTATGAGTATGTTAATATTATTGGGTGGTGAACGTGAACTTCTGGCGACTTCTGACGATATGGGAGCTAACCTTGTGTCTTTTTTTTCTTAATCAAAGTTATGAGTCTCTACCGCCCAACTTCTCTCTGACCCAAAATATGGTCGCGGGCGCCTTCGCCGGTATCGCGGTACATACTATCCTACTATCCTACTATCCATGACAACCCACGACCACCCCAGTGTGGGCATGCAGGAGAGCATGATGAGCTGATACACTCACTCACCAGGAACATACGGTTATGTATCCAATCGATGCCATTAAGGTCCGCGACAACCCCTTCCCTACCTTCCCTGTCTTATATATGTGTCTATCTAGGTTGTCTACATACCTAGGTAGTATATAACTTGTGTATATCCTGCGCGCATACACGACTGAGCTGACATTCCACCACCCGATATAGACTCGAATGCAAATCATAAATCCCTCTGCGAATGCAATGTACCGGGGCATGATCCAGAGTACCATGAAGATAGCCAGCGGAGAAGGCTTCCTCAACTTATGGCGGGGCATGTCAAGTGTTGTAGTAGGCGCAGGTATGATATAATCTATATAACCTATATAATCTTCTCCGCCGGTGTCTCATCCAGTCTCATTCACCTTGCATTCCACCTCGCATCCGCAACCTCGGACTCGGCAACTCATCACAAACCTACTCACAACCGCTATGCAGGACCCGCGCACGCCGTCTACTTTGCCACGTACGAAGCAGTCAAGCACTTGATGGGTGGTAACAAAGCCGGCGTCCATCACCCCCTTGCAGCAGGTAAGCACATCCGAACTGTCGTACGCTGGGTAGTTGTCGAAAATCTCACTTGCTTACTCTTCTGTAGCCACCAGCGGCGCAGCTGCTACCATCGCTAGCGATGCTCTCATGAACCCCTTTGACGGTAAGCTACACTTAATTTCCTAGTTATGCCTAGCTATGTCGAGCCTGCGTAATTCAGAGCGTACACCTAACGATATCTCATCCAACAGTCATAAAACAACGTATGCAGATCCAAAACTCGAGCAAGGTATATCGATCCATGTTCGACTGCGCAAAATACGTTTATAAGAACGAGGGCGTCTCCGCCTTTTACATATCCTACCCGACAACGTTGTCTATGACCGTACCCTTTACGGCGTTACAATTCCTCGCCTACGAATCATTATCAACAGCCATGAACCCGACAAAACATTACGACCCCTTCACACATTGCACAGCAGGTGCCGTTGCCGGTGGCTTCGCTGCAGCCTTGACGACCCCCATGGATGTGATTAAAACGATGCTGCAGACGCGGGGATCCGGTGCCGACGCCGAGCTGAGATCAGTCAATGGCTTCATGGCGGGCTGCAGGCTCATGTACCAGCGTGAGGGATTACGTGGTTTCTTCAAGGGGGTGCGGCCAAGAGTGGTTACAACCATGCCAAGCACCGCTATTTGCTGGTCGGCGTATGAGGCTTCCAAGTAAGTCGGGACATCGGACCCTACCTAACCCAGAAATTTCCCTTTTTTATTTTTTATTTTTATTTTTTCGAATTTATTTCTTTATTCCCAGCTACTCACAAAAAACTTCACAGGGCGTACTTCATTCGGTCCAACTCATCCTGACGTAACATGCCCGGAAATCCCGGTTTATGATTTTTTTGTCAGCCTTGACCAGAAAAGCTGTGGTCGCTGCTCGCTGCTCGCAGCTCGGCTCGGAATTGACCGATTCTATTATCCACACCGACTTTACTGCTTAGCCCCGATGGACTTAGATCCGAGCCCGAGTTAGGAAAATACGATCTAGCGCAGCCTTGTGCGAGGTTCAAATCCCGTACCCCACCCGACATGCCCTTTTTTTTGTTTTTTCCACAATGCAAATGCGACATCGGCGGCCTGGGGCGCGCTTCTTCTCCTTAATCATCCGAAATGGTGATTACCTGAAGAGGAAAATACTGGATACCTCCCAAATATTGGGTTTATTATTTTATTCCCAACGCTGGGATTTTTTTTTCTTCCAAGTACGTGGTAGTCCGGGCTGAACCTAAAAGGGAGAAAGAATGAAGAGTTTTTTTCTTCTTCTTTCCAATGAGCGATCGATCAGGCACGGTGGGGAAAATAGAATAAGGTCGGGGCGGTTCATTCAACATAACTGTATTGTACATACTTAGGGTCCTCAAGGGTTTTTTTTTTTTTTCGTTCTTCTTCGTTTTCTTTTTACCCCTCCATCCGAATACCCCGTTTTTAACCCTTGGCGAATGTTACCCGTTCCGCCGTGGGGCAAAAAATGATCGGATACATAAAAAAAAGGGGGAGGGGGGGGAGGCGGCAACGTCGCGGTCGCAGTCGCGGAGGAGAGTGTCAGAGGGGCGCAACGGACAATGGAACTGGCGCTGAAATTCTTATCTTTTTTATTTCTCACTCTTCTTCATCTTCTTCTACGATCCACGATTTGGTCTGCTCATTTTCTCACTCACTTTCTCCTTGTTTGCTCATGAAATCCACCCGTACGGTATGGTATGGTATGGTATGGTATGGTAACGGCCTTAGAGAAAAAGAGAGAGAGAGAGATGACGAAGAACGCTGAGTCGTGCGTTTGGTGTTGTTTGCGTTATAGTTATATGTATGTTGTGTTGTGTTGTGGTTTTTATTATCTTGAAGGGGTGGGCTTGGTGGCGCCGCTGTGTTTGCGCTGCGTTGCGCTGGTGCGCTACTTTGCATGGACGGGCTCCACTTCGCCGAAGGGAGAGGGGCACTCCTCCTTAGGGGAGAGGGGTAGGGGGGTTAAGGGGGGATGGTTGGTTGATATCCGGGGCGGGTTTACTCAGGGCGGGGCGGGGCGAGTGCGAGGGTTAGGTTCCTGGGATACAGTATGTAGGTATGTATCGGTCAGGAGAAATACCTACTTCATAGACTTTTTTTTCACTATTTTCTTCTTTTACGAATACAGGATCGATTGCGCCGGCGGTTCGTTTGACGACGACAGCGTCGTTGTCGTCGGTACAGATTGATGGCATTTTTCACGTCGCAGTTTTTCGTTTTTGGGACACGCAAATAAATGATCACCGTCGCTTCCTGAAGTGAATTGTTCACCTGAATGAAGATTGGAGAGGACTTATATATATATTTATCTTATCCGGCCGGCTGGATATGCCGTCTTCTCGGCGATACACAGGGGGGCCGGCAGGCTTAGGTACGGTACTGTGTACGCTGCTGATTTTCTTGCTGTTTCTCTCTTTCTTTTAATTACTTGTTCTGCCCTGTCCTGTCCTGTCCTGTTCGTGTGGCTAGGAATACTATACGTGCCTACCTAGGTATGCTTGGCTCGAAAGAAAGAAAGTAGTATATGGCACGGCGTGGCGGGAGTGGTTGCGGTTTTCCCTTTTTTTTCCCCTACCTATTCCTATCCTAGAGGCGATGTCATCGATAGGTCATACACGTATCGTGAAAGCCCCTTGGGGGGGGAGGGGGCCGATGCTTAAAAGGAGCCTCGAAGAAATAGTAGACTGGAATGAATGCATGAATATAGTAATATGAATTTATTTCTATTTTTTTTTCGACGGCCAGGTTCCTAGTTGGATTTTTACAAGACAGCTAGACGATGTGTTGAGGTATCTTCCGTCGCCGGCAATTTGCTCCTAGGTCATCAAGAGGAGGCCGATAGAGCTTCTATCTCTCGATATAAAGTATATCAAGCCGCCAACAGCCTGCCAAACAAACGTTAACGAAAGGGAATTCAGTCGGATTATAGGTATTCCCGACTAGTCCAGGGAATAAAAGGTTTAGATTATAATCAGAGGGGAATATATGACTTGCCTACCTACACCCTACGAAGGTAGATATTGCCCGGCCCTACCTAAACGTATCCAATTCCTTATGTCGTCCTTGGCCTAACTCTGTGTCCGGGTAGCTAGCCAGCTGGTTATGACGCAGAATGATTCAGGGACCTGCGCCCCCCCCCCCCCCCCACCCTTCTTCCCTGTGCGGTCCGGTACCTTTTTCTCGCCTACTTGGAATTTCGTCTGTAAGCACTAGAGTGGACGGTGGATGGGGCCCAAAAGCCTACATACATGAGCAGCAGACTAGTGGAGCTTGGGGATTGGGAATCCCGCTCTTCTATCGTATCCTAATCCTATGCTCAGCACGCTCTCATGCTTTTGAATCCGCGGTGTCCTCGCGCCTCCAGCGACGTACGTACGTCGTGCGTACAGTAGCCAGTCAAGTATCGATCGAGGAAACAAGGCGGATATCGTTGGGCGTGGTTATAAGCAGGAGGGGAGAGGGGCCAAGGTAAGGGGGTATCCATGTATATGGGGATGTGGGCTCTTTGCGAGCGGCCCATCAAAGAAGGAAAGAAGAAGTACCTCGCATAACTGGAAATGGCGTGTTGGTAGATCTTGAATTTCGTACGTACGTACTGGGGAGTAGATATAATAGCAAAAAGCCCTCTTTTATCCCATCGCTTCTCTCGCCTCCGCTTCTGTTCTGCTCTGTTCACTTCCTAAAACGTCCTCTCTACTCCTAGCTTCATCGTCTAAGACCGATAGTTCGGGGAACACATCGTGTTTATATATATATACGGGAGAAAAGAACTCTGAACCAAGAAGAAGAACAAGAAGAAGAATAGAGACCATGGCCACAGACTCAAACCCAGCCCAAACCCTCGCAGCGCTACAACAGCACCTCCGCGAGCAGCAAGAGGAGAGCAGCGGCCAGACAATCGACCTCCTAACCCCCTCGGACCCGGGCTTCGCCGCCGCACGCTTATGCTACATCCGCCCCCCAGCCTCCGCAGCGCCACCGCTCGCGATCGCGCGCCCGCGCACGGAGGCCGAGGTGCAGACCCTGGTGCGGTATTGTGCGCGCGAGGGCGTCGACTTCGTCGTCCGTGCCGGGGGCCACGATTGCGCGGGCCGCAGCCAGGTTCCGGGGGCTCTGACCATCGATGTCCGTGGTCTTGATCGCGTAAGCGTCGCGGAGGATCGCCGGACTGTTGTGTTGGGTGGTGGGGTTTTGTTTGGGGATCTCGCTAGGGTGCTTGATCCCCTGGGTTTGGTCACGCCTGTGTGAGTTGGATATTCTATCCCCGTCCCGTGTTATTGCCCGCCCCCGAAGACCCCTTTCGAGGCGTCTGGTCTGGGAATGTAAGGGTTTCCCGGGAGGCTAGCGTGTACCTCGGGGTATATACTGCTATGACGACGATCTAACCTGGGGGTATATAGGGGTACAGTGGCCAGCGTGGGATACGTAGGCTGGGCGACGCTCGGGGGTTACGGGCCGTTCTCGGGGATGTACGGGCTAGGGGCAGACCAGATCGTGGGGGCGCGGCTCGTGGACGCGCGGGGCGAGCTCATCGACGCCGACGAGAAGCTCCTGAAGGGCATCCGGGGCGGCGGCGGCATCTTCGGCGTCATCGTCGAGCTTACCGTTAAGGTTTACCCGCTTAAGGAGGTAAGTGAAGTGAAGTGAAGTGGAGAGTACCGAGGACTTATAAAAAGTTTCCCGCATGACATGACTGCGTATATCCCAACCGGCGTCGGAGTGCCTTCATACTTCCTACCCTATAATAAGCGTTCTTGCTAACGGAGAAACCATCCAGCTCCTCACATCCCTCCTAATTTTCGACCCGAGCAACCTCAACGCAGCCTGGACATCCTTCGCAGCGGGGTACTCAGCCCTCCTCCACCCCTCCTCCGACGACGAACCACTCCCGCGCGCCCTCCAACTCCAACCCTTCGGCATCGAACTCCCGCACCTCGGCCGCGTATTCGCGATCGGCGCAACATGGGCATCAGACGACCAAACCGAAGGCCGGCGATGGATCGACAAGATCGCCGCCCTGGGTCCCTGTATCGCCAACGACCCCAAGCCCACATCCGTAGCCGCGTACGCCGAGTTCAACGAGTCCCTCGTCACCTTCGGCTCGTACGGGCGGTGCTACACGCTGAACCTGGCACAGCTGACGCCCGCCGTCGCGGGGGTCCTGGCGAAGCATACTGCTGCGCTGCCGGGCGGCGGTATCGGGTTAGCCGTGCACACGCTGCGGGAGGCCGCAGTAAGCGGAACAGCGCCGCCGTCGGTATTCGGCGCCCGCGTCCCGCACCACATGGTCGAGCTGGTAGCGGCGACAGCGACGCCGGAGCTCGAGGCCGCGGGCGCGGAGTGGGCGGCGCGCGTGCTGCGGGAGTTGCGGGAGGTGGATCCGGGGAATGTGCTTGAGTCCTCGTATGTCTCGCTTGTTGGTACGCGCGATGATGATGACGCGGATTACGGGAAGATTTATGGTGGGCATTATGATGCGCTTGTTGAGCTGAAGAGGAAGTATGATCCGCGGAATGTGTTTAAGTATGCCGTTCCTAGGCTTTTCAGTTGAGGGGGGGAAAAGGAATGAGAGATGCTGGCGAGGGTTACTACAGTTAGAAAGAATATGTCGTTAAATAGTCTCCGTTTTATTTATTTCCTTTTAAAAATAATAAACTTGCTATCGACGAAGAACCGTATTTGTAGCGCTTGGTATAAAATCAACCACGTTAAATCCACCCCTTCTGTAGCAATAACTTGTTAAACACCGCAAAACTCCGGCCGCACACCCAAAAAATCCACCCACCCCCCGAAATTTTTTTTAACCGAACGGGAAACCCCCGGGGAAGCCCTGGAATCCGCCTCCGGACCCGGGGAACTTGAAATGGAACTGCTGGCCGCCGCCACCGAACGGGTGACCGCCACCGAATGGACTGCCGTGGAAGGGATTGGCCTGTTGCTCGTGGGAGTTGGGGTCGTCGCCCATGTCGAAGCGGCGGCGTAGTTCGGGGTCGCTCAGTACCTCGTATGCTTCGTTAATGGAGGCCATCTTCTTCTCGGCCTCCTCCTTGCCGATACCCTGCTTGGCCGCCTTATCCGGGTGGAATTGCTTCGATAGCTTACGGTAGGCCGACTTTATCTGCCGCTCGTCCGCGTCGCGCGCCACACCGAGCACCTTGTAATAATCCTTGTTCTTGCTGCGCTTGAGCCCGATCTGGGCCTTCTGTAATAACGGGTTGACGACGTCCTTCTTATCCGGTCGGACTTCGGCGGCCTTATTGTAGGTCGCGATGCTGGCTTCGAACTCCTCTTCGTCGAGTTGTGTCTTGGCTTTGTGGAGGAGACCGTAGAAGGAGTTCTCGTTCAGTTCGAGGGCCTCCTGACAATACTGGCTCGCCTTCCTGCCGCTTGCCTGCGTAACATGTAAGTAGATATTCTTGATATGTTTTTGATATACTTGGGGAAAACTGGGGCGTCAACTCACTTCATAGTATGCCTGACAAGCATAGTCAACCAACCGGCTTAACAAAGCATTAGGGCTCTTTTCAGGGACGATGCCGTCGTTCTTTAGCTGCTGTGTTTGTTCCTTGATTTCGTTGATCAGGCCTGGCTCATTACCAGAGGGGACCAGATGCTTGACACCAGTCATGGGCTGGTTCTTCTCGAGAGCCCTGTCAACCTTCGTGACGATTTTTTCGACGCTCTTCTCTTGCTTTAGTAGTTTCTTGCAAGGCTTAGACTCGGGATCGGAGTGCAAGCACTTTCGGATCTGAGACAGGCCTCGCTCGAAGTCGCCAAGTCCATAGAAGGTGGTCGCGGATATCTGCATATGCGGGGTGGTGTCGCCGGGCTTCAGCTGTAGGATGTGCTGCAGGTCGCTCATCCACTCCTCGACCTCGCCTTTCTCGAGTCGGCATTTCGCGCGGAGCTCCCTTAGGTTCGCGGCGCGGTTGGCGGTTGCGATGGCCTCGTTAGCCTGAGCGATGCACTCGTCCCAGTTGCCACTCGCAGCGGCGGCCTCGGCTACGCGGGCAGCGCCCTGAGCCTCGAGCAATTTCGCATAGTCTTCCGAACCATCGACATGCTTGGCCAGAGTATATTGCTCACGAGCGCCGTCCCAGTCGCCATTGCGGGCCTTGATCTTGCCGAGTTGGATGTGAGCGCCCTCGAAGCCTGGCCGGAGATCGAGGACCTTGTTGAAGTCGGAGGTTGCCTGGGTCATGCGACCGAGGGAGAGATAGGTGGTAGCGCGCTTGAAGTAAGTGAGGTAGTCGTTCGGGTCGCGCGCAATGGCGGCATCGTAGTAAGTCAGGGCTTCGTTCGTTTCGCCACGGGTTAAATGTGACTGGGCAGAGGATAACAGCATGGAGATAGGGGTATCAGCAGGTATATTCTGTGGTGAGAGGGCGTCGACGAGACCAGAGGCAGACAAGACGGTGGTGGCCACTAGGGCCAGACTTGATAGAGGGAGGATCATGATGACGATGGTGATAACCAATGATTATTCAGTGGGTGTAGAGGTAGAGGGCAACCAAGCAGAGAGGTTGTTAACCTCTTTACACCTTTTTGAAATCAATCGTTGAAGGGTGGGTTGGATGATGGTGATGGTAATGATAATAATATGGAGGAGGATAAACTTAAGAGGAAAGGGAGAGAAAGAGAGAGATGAGGGAATGAAGAATTATCTACTCTAGGTACCCAGTCTCTCTGGGAGGTACCCTTTAGCCTAAAGTGCAGTGGAAAGTTGTTCAGTAGAAAATGTATCTATCTACATGTATACAAATAACCTTCAAGGTTGCATTTAGAAATGTCCAAGTATATCACCTTCCATTCCAACTGGATGTTCATTACATCAAAACGTGTTCGCATTGGGACTCGAGCAAAAAAACAATAGGGAGTATACTCGTATCAACAATGTAATATTGGTGCGAATTGTAAGTAACTCGCTAACAATAAGACCCCCTGCAATTCGCGCTGATTGACAAGCTGGCCACTTTGACTTACTTGTCGCAATTGCACCTGCAACTTTGAGATCGAGTCCGGACCCATACAATAGCCGTCATTTACCCACTTAATTCTTGGCAACAGTTATCCATCTAAACCCCCCACCCAACCTGCATACCTAAGTAGAAACTTTACCATAAATGACCTAGCGTATTTACCCCACTAAGATCAACAGATATGGGCTTGTATACCTAGGTATGGATGACTTTTAGGGCTTCCATACATTTAAGGCACGTCTTAACGCGTCCCTCCGGTCTCCATCTTTTGCGGTATGCGGTCTGCGGTCTAATAAACCCCGTCAAGCCCGTTCTCCAGTGTCAAGCTTCCACCTGTCTGTCAAGGTGGGAACTTCCACACACCTAACACCTAATTCCTGCATGTGCATGTGCTTTTGGGTATGTACTTACCTTATGTATTTTTTCTAGTATGTATTTTCTCTTCTTTTTTTTTTTCCTTTCCCCGGCAGTCCGGCAGCAGCCCCCTTGGAGCACGGCAGCCCGACAGTCCGGTCCACGGTGTTCGTGCAGTGGTGCCCTTTTTCTTCCGGCCTTACCTATATCCATACCTACATACTTTACCTTGCATACTCATTACCCATACCCGTATTACATACCTTTACTTACTAAACTAACCGTGTGTGTGTGTTGTGTGTGTGTAGACCGCATACATAAATAAATAGATAAGACCCCTTACCGTTGGGTACCTACCTACATTAGAAGACCTTCACCGTAAGTCACTCATACCTACTTTAACTTTACAATTCCTACCGGAGACAAGTTTCGGTTTCTTCTTTTCCCTTCCCTTCCTTTCCCCTCCCTCTCCCTTTTCACTTTGTGGGCTTGCTGGTGGTTTGGGTGAAAATACCTCCGAGACGACGTCACCACCCCTGCACCTCCCTCCCCCTTTCCAAAGAAAAGACAAATCCTTTTCCGCCCAGGCCATGGCAGTGTCATGATGAAACAGGGATTGGGATGTGCTCCTATAATTTGCTTTTGCTGATCAGACAGGTGACAAGGCCATCGACGGAAACACAAGAGGAGGTTAAAAAACAAGAGAAAGAGAAAGAAAAGGGAAAGGGAAGAGAGAAGAAGGGTCAGGAAAGGGGAAAGGGGGAAAAGGAGATAAAGGGGGGAGAAGAAGAAGACGACGACAAGAAAAGAAGGGAAGCACTAATTCCGACTCCGACTCCGACAACACCAATACCATCAACTCCGACACCTACGCCGGAGGATACGATGGCACATCTGGCACCTCATCTCCACCAGCATCAGCACCATCACCAGTCCAACGCTGCCATCTTTTCCCCCTCCGTCGCCCGTGCCGCCGCCTCCACCGCCAAGGACTGGTCCTACGTCGACGACTGGCTGCGTCGAAAATATGCCGCCTCATCCTCTTCCTCGTCTGCCTCCTCCGTATCGGGCGGTGCTAAGCCCACCGCCAAACGCTCCTCGTGGACCACCGTGCCCCAGTTCGAGCGCAACCCCGAGACCCTGAAGGCCCTACTAGCCCTCGCCGCCGCCAATGAGGCCGCTGACGAGGAACGGGACCAGCTTGCCCGCATTGAAGAGGCCGCCCTGGACGAAATCCGGCAACAGCAGCAGCAACAACAGCAACAGCAACAGCAGAACAGACAGAGACAACGGGAGAAGGAGGCCAGCAGGAAACCCGACAGTCCGGAACAGGAAGGGGAACCAGGGGTTGCCGCCGCCGCCGCCGACGAAGACGGCGTGCAGATCGTGGAGGGGATCCTGGGCGCGCTCGAGGAGGGCCTGTCGCGCGAGGGACGGGCGGCGCTGGACGCCATGGCGGAGATGGCGGTGGAGCTAGGCGGGGAACTGCCGCCGGGGTCTGACGGCGACGGCGACGGTGCAATGACGACGACGCCCGCGGGGCTGGCGGCCGCCTTCGTCGAGCTCAAGGGCCGCGCCGCCGAGGCCGAAATGGCCTCCCACCGCGTCTCCGTGCTGCGGTCCTACGTCGACGCCGAGACCGCCCGCGTCGAGAAATTACTACGCCGCGTCCGCGGCGGCGCCCGCGGCTCCGACCACTCCCCTCCCGCCGCACTCGACCGCACCCCACCGCGAAACCCAAACCGTCACTCACACTCACACTCACACTCACGGGGAGACGCTGGCTCGGACTCCGACTCCGACTTCGAAGCGGACTCCGCGCAGGCCGCGGGCGCAGAGGGTGACAGCAACAGCAACAACAGCGACGACCTAGCAGGTCTAGCCCGGCGAAACCTCGAACTCCAACGCTCGGTACGAACACTCGCAGGCCGTCTGCCAGAACTCGAGCAGAAGGCAGCAGCGACGGAGCGAGCGTCAGGCGGCACGCCGGCACTGACGGTCGATGACGTGCGCGCGGACGAGGAGGCGCACGAGGCGCTGCTGGAGCGCCGGCGCGCCCTCGATGCCCGTCTCGAGGATGGCTTTGCCCCTCTACCCCCGGATCTCGATGCCGCGCGCGCGGACCTCGAGGCTCTCCGCTCGGAACTCCGTCGTCTTGCTGCTCTTCGCGATGCTCACTTTGAGGGCCTCGTTGAGCGCGAGAGTCCTGTTAAGACTCGTCGGCGGCCTTGAGTCCAGTGCAGTTCCCTCCCCATCCCTCCTCGCCCTCCTTTTTTTTCGTTTCGTGCATCAGCCTGTTCTCATTTTATGTGAATTCTGTTCATTTCTTTTTATCCCAAATGCGGGGGGGCCAGAGGAACGATGTTCGGCCCGAGCTCGAGCGGCTGGAGATAGATGGGGGAAGCGTTTGGCGTTTTACCGGGGTTCGTTGGGGGTTGGGTAGAGGGAGGGATATTGTGTGTGTGTGTGTGTGTGTGTTTGGGTGCTGTTGGCACATTTGATCAATCACCGCTGCATATGTACTAGCCAGCCAGCCAGGTCGTCCATCATCGCTCGCTCGCTTGGCGAGGAAATCGCGGGCTGTAACAGAGAGAATAAGATTGCACGATTGGGAATAAAAACCTATCTTTGATCTAACTAACTCACGATATTCGGAATGCCATTCGTAGCGGTAGGGTAGGGGTGATAATCAAAACCAATGAATGCTAAATTGAAACCATCAGGGGTCTAGGCCAAATTAGCAAAGCCAAAAAAAAAGAAAAAAAAAAAAAAAAAGAAGTCTTGACATTAAAACCCTACATGTATTAACCCCCTTATGTACGAAGCGCCGCGTAAGACTGTATATCCATCCATACACCATGCTCTGGGTATTTGCGTGTGCGTGTGCAATGAAGATGACGATGATGTGATGCTACTACAATGTGTATCCCTTCCCTCCCCTCCCCCCTTTGAGCAACCAACAAAGATCGTGCCAAAAAACGCTACGCTATTATTGGTCATTGTAATTCCTATTTGCTCCCGTTCGCCTTCACTCCTACCCCGTACAGATATCAAGACTAGAGAAACAATCTGCTGCTGCTGCGGTAATCGAATAGATCCGCCGTCGATGTGTGTGTGGGCGGGCCGGCGTGTGGCGACGTGACTAACTAGCCCTGTGATTTCCTAGTCCGGCCGGACACGGCGCCTCCCAGTCTACCGAACTGCCTGCCCAGACCGCTAGTCCGCTTCGGCGCCGGTGGTGGGGCGGGATCTTTCTGCGGCACCGGAGGGCCGGCAGGTCGCGCCGGATCCTTCAGTCCGTCGCCGCCAGCATTGTCAGTGAGTCGCAGACCTTGCAGGTCGGGGCCATCATCAAGGATGCCTCCGTTCATTCGTCGCTGCGCCCGCCTCGCCTTGTCCTGTACGCTCCTGAACTTCTCCAGAAGCTGGTCCCACCTGATAATGTTCTCTTCGCGACCCTTCACTCCTAGCCTGTTTGGACGATCATAATTCGACGAGCTAGGGGTAGTGACAGTACTGGACGAGGAAGCATGAGTGTCATGTGTTGTTACTTTGGGGCGCGGAACAGGGTTTTGGATAGAAGAAACTGCCTCGGCCACCGAACCTTGTCGGGAATGAGACTGTGGTACAGCGGAAGAGGTTACATACGGTCTAGGTGCAATGTGCAGGTACCCAACTGAGCTCACGCTGTTCAAACGATTTTTCAAAGCAGCAAAAGCAGACGACTGGGGTAAAAGCATCAAAAGCCCGTACAGGCATTTGTACAAGTACGGATATTTCTCAGGTTCAAGCAGCTGCAGTCGCAGGTCTAGATCGCGAAACAAGTTAGTTTATCTGGGTATATATAGGGGCATCCGACTCACATGTGAACACCGGCGACTCGATCAACTGCACCAATTTGTCGATCTGGATGAGGATATTGACCGTCATCTCAAGTTCGGCACTGTCGCTACCGGTTAGCAAAGCCAAGCCTCCTACTGAACAGTCTCGGCTGGAGAAGGCCCTACAATATTTGCAAGAGATGATATGCTGCCTCGTAAGCTTGTGCAAGCAGACATAGAGAGAATGTCGCCACGGCATTATAGCACCATGAACGAAACAGTGCCACGAAGAAGGTCTGGCCGTCCTATACGCATGTTAGCATGCCAGGCGTGATTCACCGAGCTAGCAGGATATACCTTTGTTTCGAGGTTCCTCAGCCGTTTTCTGAGATCTGCCAGCTCTGGCGCCGTGATGAGGTTATTGTTCAGGTTCTGCACCATGATGCTGGCAAATTCAAGATCCTCTTCTTTCTCGATCGTCTCAGCCAAGGTCCGGTAGATCCGTTCAGGGCTCAGGCTCATGCATAGTTGACGTATGATTAGGTTACCCCGCGTCTCTAGTAGTCTCCTGTCCGTCGAGAATAGCTGTAGGAGACTGACCATGAAGTTCGAGAAGTAGTCATCTTCGCTATTCCTCGAAATTTGCGAAAGAAGCTGCAGGTCTTTTGTGACGACGGCTTCTGCTGGGTCAGAGAGGGTTTTCAGGAGAGCCGGGAAAGTGCCATCGTTGAACGCGACGATCTTTCGCGGCGCTTTGCGATGTAGCATGATGAGCCACGTTAAAGCTGCAACCCGCGTTTCCTCGTGATCATTTAAGAACAGCAGAGTCAACGAATTCACAGCAGCAGCATAGTCGAGATTCGCTGCGGGATGTTCTGGCGCCACCGGTGTTGGCCCACGACGGTTTTGGGCCGGGGTAGGGCTACGGGGGTCCGTTTCGCGAGCACTCGACAGAGAGGCTCGTGTACTAGACGATCCCTCCGGGCGGTCGAGATTCAGCGATGTCTGAGCGCGAGATGGCGGTTTGCTCTGCTGTGATTCGGTCTCATCCGTCAGGGAAACGATGTAATCCATCAACGAGGTGTTAACCCTTGCGGCGGCTTGGCGAATTGGCTCTACACCGCTAGCCATCGCGGGGAGTAGGTGAGCTAGAATCTTGGGTGTGAAGGGCAAAACTTCCTCGGGACAGATATCCAAGAAGGAAACTATCCACCGGAGGCTCTCTAAAAGACTATCTTCCTCTGCGAAGTATTAGCTCTGGCGTTTAGTAAGGTAATTTCGAGACAGTATCTCACCTAGAGGCGAGTCAAGAGTAGCAGTCAAGATCTCAAGAATCGCTTTATAATTGATCTGCACATCTTGACCCGGTATCCAGTCATCCTCGCTACTGATGTCGTCTTCGTCATTTGCTGTAGTAGAACCTGCGTCGTCAACTTCATCAGGACCAAGTTGTACACTGTCGCTGTCGACAGATTCCTCCCGTTTTCTCTTTCCATCACCCTTTGACCTCTTGCTCTCCGCAATTCCTTTCTTGACCCGCGATATACGCTTGATCTCGTTTAGGAACCTCTCCAAGCAAGTCTTGGTAGTGGCGTGGACATCCCGGTTATTACCGCTGAGGAACTTGAGGAGTCCACCGAAGAACTCAGGTAGGTAGGTGACCAATTCCAGATCAGGGATAGAATCAAGAAGCATGATCCAGCCTACCAAGAAATTCCGCGTAAAAGGGTTGATAGCCCCGATTCTGTCCTTCAACAAGGGGATGAACTTGGGAAGGGAGAAAGCGGTTGGAGGTTCTGGCTGATCATCAGGGGCATCGGGGTCCTTCGCTTCCAGAACAGAAACATAAGTAGCGGCCGACTCGGCAACTATGTCTTTGATGAGACGATCAAGTAGTTCCGCGCCATTTTTGACGGACAGCTCAGAATCAGCCCCCAGCTAAGGCGCAGCGTAAGTCAGGGATATATTTCATCATTATGTATTCGCGGCGCAGCCAATATAGGGATTAGAAACATACCTTGCAGAGGGCGTCAAATATGTGGTTAAAATATCTCAAGATTTCTCCTTTCGCAACCTTTGCGATGTTATACATAGACTCGCATGCGTAATAGCGCACCCGGGCATCTTGGTCGACGAAACAGGCCAATACAGGAGGCACAATAACCTCGAGATATCTCGGTAGTTCCTTGTAGTCAGGTCAATAAGGATAGCATGGACAGTTGGGCGCCAGGAAGACTTACTGGTCCCAGGGCAATGGCGGCTGCGGCCAGCCCGATCAAACCGCCATTGCGAGCATGTGGCTGGTGCACGGCGTAGGCGTATTCATTACATAGTTGGTCAAGGATGGCTTGAATCCGTGGGAAGTCTTTGGTGACGACCAGTTCACGAATTTGCCGTTCAAGACTAGGTACCAACGCACAATTATCAGGACGGTGAAGGAAGAAGGGGAAAGGGGGTTTATAGAAAGGAAATGGGGGTATACTCTAGGGCTCCTATCTTCCGCTTGTCATAGAGCTTATCGTTGAGAAAGCGGACAACGTTGGGCTCCATGGCTGCGTTCCAAGGTTGTCTGCTCACCTTAGCAGGTAACTCAACTCATAGTCGAGTCCCGCTGAGACCGAGAAACAGGAGAAGCCGAAGTCTGTTTCTCACACTAGTTTGAGACAGTACAGAACGAGGCTGATGTGGGTGAGTGGCAAGGGTCAGATAGATGGTTGGTTAGCTTAATAAATTACGGTGGGAGTTGTTCAGTTGATGGTGAAGAAGTTCGATAGAAGGAAGGTAACCGAAGGTAGGTATGCAAGTAGGTAGATACATAAGGTAGGTATTGTGTGGCTGAGGCCCAGGTCGTTTACCTTAGGTACCAGAGCTAGGTAGGTAGAGTAAGTATGCTGGTATGTACTGGAGGATAGTTCCCGCTCGAGGACTAAAGTGAGGTAACGGTAACTAGAGTGTACATACATACCTCCGTACGAAGTACAAAACTTATTATTATGTAAGGTAACATTGCGGGGTGACATCAATCCCTACCAAGGTACCCACCCTTCCATCTTACCATAGATAAAAGTAGCTTAGTTTAAAGCTTCCATAGCATCTCGAAATGAGTTAGTCAGCTGTGGCTTGTCCCCTCGCACTAAGCCAACTCATATAGGGCCAATTACTAACAATATGTACTTAAGCAAATATTTGTAACTATCAATTACATACATAGTATGTCTCGATGTATAACCGACCGACAACAACCCAGGACAGCACAATTCGTAATAAGTTGTCATAACGGAGGGGGCTCGTATAATATAAGAACTACTTTAGTCTGCATGTTCCGTAATTGTCTTAGGGGAGCAAGAGAACTGCCCAATTAATCAAGAGCTCCGTGTCGCCTACCTAACTATGACATCACATCTTGAACCCCAAAAGTCAGGGCAGAGTTACCATACCTAAGTAACCTGCCAACCCACTGCCGGCACACAGCAGCCAATGATCATGTGGTAATACGACAGGCAGACTGGGCAGACAACTTGGCTTGTTGGCTTGTCTCTCTCTGTGTGTGTGCCGAAGACCGAACCTAACTGGGAGGGTCCCATCCAACAATCGACCCAACACGGAATTGAGTATGCTGTAATCGAAGCCATAGCAAACTCGCACAAGCCCTTGAAACAACATCCTGCGGCAGTTAGAAGTTTCGTGGTCGTCTAATCGACTACTTTAGTAAGTAAATGCAAACCAGAAATACACCAACAATTTTCCCAATGGGTATGAATATCGGACTAAGTTAGCCTAATTTCAACCGATTGAACTCTACGTGGGTAGGATAGGGGTAAGGGGTAAAGGTGGGTCAGGGTAACATATAACTACTTATCCATCCATACTCCGTATGAACCCTGAACCAGAATGCGAAGTCAAACTCTGCAGAATCAATTGTTTTTCCTACTCCGCATACATACCCACTAACATACACAGTAAGCACCGATATATAACGCGAAAGAAAGAGAGATGCATATGCACATATGCTTCCTTGGCTAGTCATTGGTCGTCGAGTTGTAGTCGCGCATCCTACCCCGAGTTCTGACAACCGGGTTCCCGGAAAGGCCATCAACAGGGGTACGTGCTGAATTCAAAGACATTCTCCAGCCCAGTCCTGGACCCCTGCCATGTGCATACTCTTCACTCTGCAGTTTCCCATCGTCGCGGGAGCCGCGGGCGGTTCCCCGAAGGGGGAACCCCTCTATCCATCTCTACATGCGCTATACCCGTGTTTGCTATATAGTCAAGATTGGCTGCCAAGTTGCCAGCTGCCCTTCATGATTCGTCACCATATTAAAAGAAAAGAGTGAGTTCGGAAACGAAATGCATAGAAAGTAAAGCCGGGCCCGAAAAAAAGCAAGTGTAACAGTAGCGTAGTCAAGAAAGAAGTAAAACACATTGCGGACGGTTCCGCGCCCGAGAAATGGACGGTTGGTCTGGTCTTCCTGCCTTGTCCAACATGTATATATGTAGGTCCTGGCCACTTACCCCTGTTGTTCACAGCGCCTCAATGGCAACGGGCCGCTCAATGGCCACCGAAAAGTCCTAGGTTGCTAGGCTGGGCCAAAAGCAAAAGAAGCATGAAACGGTCGATGGTGGAGGCGTAAGCCACGAAGCTGGATAAACATATACGAACGGGGAGTCTTTAGCCAAAGCCAACAGCGAGCGACACCTTTTATTATTATTTTTTTTTTCATGATCTCACACAACACATGCCGCAAAGTCGCACATAAAAGAGTCCCTGACGTTCTCGATTTTCTTCATGTCTCAGCCAGCCAAGACATCGATATCCCATCTTTCTAAATGAGAGTACCGTCCGTTACGCAGATCTCTGTGTGGCTTCCCCTCCCCTCACTTCCCTTCCCTTTCGTTTACCTCCCCTTCCCCGCCATGCTGAGAGTTGAGAAGGTAACCAGCCAGCCAGCCAGCCAGCAAACCAGTCCGAACCCTAGTTTATATCCTACACACCCGCCACCCTCCAGCCCACGACCGCACATACACAAGGCAATAGACACATCCACACACACACACACACACACAAACTAGCCGCGCCTACTTCGTCCTCCAATTATTGCTATCCCTATGCCCTCCCGTGCTCGCGTTCCGCCAGGACCCGTCCGCGCCGGATCCGCGCGGGGCCCCGCCCCCGGCTCCGGCTCCAGAGCCCTCCCTCTCCCGCTCCATGTTGTTTCTGTAGGCGAGGTGGGCGCGCTTCGCGAAGGGGTCCTGGAGGGTTTGAAAGGTCCTAGTATCAGCTATGTACGTTCTCTAGTTAAAGCAAATGAGTGGCTTGGGGGTTAAGTGGTGTGTGGTGAGGTAGATGTTTGGATGGGATTAGAGGTGGTAGGTAAGAAGAGAGATCGGAGTGGGCAACTATGTAGGAAGGTAGGAGGGTGTATGAAGTAGGTCTTGAGAAGGAAGGTGATCGATCCCTCACCTTCTTCCCGCGGGCATCTGCGATGCGCTTCGCGGCCTTCTCGTCCATCTTGCCGGAGGTCATCCTCGAATAGTCAGGTGGTTAGGTAAGACTAGCTAGCTCGAGCCGAAGACAGCAACGAAATTGCCTATGATGTAGTCGAGATGGATCGGTAGGGTGGCGGCCTGAGAAAGGTGTTGCACAAATCGAAGAAGTTGGGCTGGGGAAGAATATCCTCCGTCCAGATGTCTAAGAAATGATGGTTTGGTGCGGGAAAGAGTAGAAGGACTTGAGAGGTCGTGATAGTGATGAGGTTTTTGGGGTTTCCGTCATCAATTCCAGGAGGTCGGGCGTGGTCTATATATATAATATTCGTGTCCAGATTCGATCTCACGTTTTCATACTGAACCTGACGACTAATCTCCTGGACACCCTTTTCTTCTTTCCAATTCGATCATCGTTGCACCACAGCCCCTCCCCCAGCCTTCCCCGGTGCCTCCTTCCCAGCACACTGCTAGAGTTTCCTTTTGTTACTTTTCGTCTTTTCTTTTTTTCCTTACCCCCCGCCTCGGCCACCGTTGATCCTAGTCGTTTATCCAGCGTGGTAGGGGGGGGGAATTAGAATCTTCCGCAACGGCGCGTCGTACGAAAGGAAGCCCCTCCCTCGAAACTCGCCACCTACCCGCCTCGGCCAACGAATTACCTAGATAGTCTCGGGGCTTTTCCGATCATCATCGACCCGTAGGTGACTAGGCCATATCATGAAGCAGACGCCTCGGATCGGAAGGCTACATGATGAGCTAGCTCTAGGAGGTAGATCGAGAGCGAGAAAGAGAGAACATGATTCATCAAATTTCCCATTCCACGTTGCTGGGGAAGACGAAAGGGGGGCAAGACGACCAAGAGTCACCAAGAGGAACGGGAGTGTGGGAACCTGCCTTCTGCGATGACAAGGTTAAATTTGACCGGGCCGTTCCGACGTTCCTCATTGATTTGTATGCCTCAAACCATACTCTGCGTCTTGATTCGCGGGAGGAGAATATTACGGTTTCCCCACGTGGCAAGCCACCGTTGCGAGAATGGATAGGACAATAAAGGCGTTCGGGACCGCGCGAGGCGACGCGCGCACCGACCGAGCGTGGGATGTTTGGATGCTAAGTCACGTACTTGATGAATAATCACATGACAATAGCACAAACCGAAAGAAAACGGAAAGGAAGATAAAAAGAAACAACCAGCCGGCGTAATGGCGCCCGTTCGCCGGTCCAATAGATCTCTGTACGGATCTGGCCGCGCATGATCTGGCTGGCACTAGCCTCGCCTCCCTGCATCCAAGCCCAGGGGCGACCTGACCAATCGGCTCAAAGGTGTGAGATAGGACGGGACGAACAGGTAAGGGGGCCCCCGGGACGTGGATCATGCCCGGCATGCAAAGCACGTCACTGCCAGGCCCTGTGGTCAGCCGCAAAGGAATCCGCTGCTTTCCAGTATCACGTCGTACAACGGCGACGGGGTATGCGTCTGCTGTAAACCCAGGCTGAGACGTGGCATGGTCGGAGAGGGGGGGCGGGAGCGTTCTTCTATGGGAGGTCCCGCACTTTCTCGGATCTTACTATTACCCAGTCAAGAGTGGACGAACGGGTGGCCTCGACCAGCAACCAGGTTTCAAGTCCGCAGACCAATGCAGTATGCCGTGTCAGGCCGGGCCAGGCCGCGAGTCGACCGGGTCGAACCAACGAACGCTCGGGGGCCGCAGCCGGTTGGGCTGGGATGCATGTGGATTGTCTACAGCAAGGCGGGCCACGACTACCGATCATATCACCGCGAAATTGTGACAAGTGACAGATGCAGGCTAAATGTCATTGTGAGATAAGACGTGCCGGGATAGCGACTAAAGTATATACATAATATAGGTTGGTTAAGGTCCATTGAATTGATATATTTGATATTGGGTAGGTTTTCTATGTCTATGCCACGTCGCGCCCTTAATGGCTGTGTCCGTGGAGCGGCTCACCGGAGACCACTTGCTGGCACTTGGACAGGATCGCCGCCTGCCTCGAAACCTCGGCAAGCGTGCCCACCACACGCTGGTTGCCGTCGACGAAACCATATAGGGCGTACGGGATGCCCACTTCGTCACAGAAGTCCTGGACGAGCTTTTGTGCACGGCGGAGGTTGTGCCGGGGCATCCGGGGGTACAGGTGATGGATAACCTGGAACTGCAGGCCGCCGTGGAAAAAGTCCAACCACTGGGGGCATTCAATATCCATCGTCGTGCGGAGCATCTTCTGGGGAAAGGACTCGTGAGGTCCCAGGTCAGAGGTACTCATTGCGAAGTGGGACAGGCATATCTGCGCGTGAAGAGGCATGGTGACGGCGTGGCTGATTAGGAGGTAGAGAATACGATCGGTGTTGGTGGGAAGCGTCTTGTAGATGACGCCATAACCAAACCAAGTCCAGAAAAACATCTGCCCAACGATTTCAAGGTAGTTGTGCCACCAGGCTGGGCCTCTCTTCGGGGCTTGGCCACCCAAGAGATACATCCACGACAGACGGTACAGGTTGAAGCGGGCAAAGGAGAGAATTATGAAGTAGGAGTGGGCCTGGATGCTAAGCAGGATCTTAGCGGCCCAGTCATACTCCATGACACGATCATAGTAGGTAGATCGCAAATTCCCTAGGAGCCGATGGGTAACAGCAAAGAAGGGCATGTGTTCGATGTCGGGATCATGCTCGGGAGCATTGGTAACAATATGATGGACATTGTGGTTCTTTTTCCACCAGCCGATAGACAAGCCGCCAATGAAGTCCGCAATTATGATGCCAATGACGCTATCGACATGGAAATGGTGTGTAATGCCTATGTGACCGGCATCATGGGCAGTAAAGACAAGCTGATGCCACAGGCAACCGAGAGAGATCGCACTTGGGATATACCAACCCCACCGCAGAAATAGAAGGAAGAGACCGAACAATAAACAATACCGGCTACCCTCGATAGCATAGGACCGGTAATTACAGTCGTAGAGGCGCTCAGCCCTCATTCGCTCGTCCAGCAAGCGGTACTTGGCCACGATGGCATCTTGAGTAGTATGATCCAGTGAGGGATATTTGTCCAAGTCAAGGGTAATCTTTTCCTTGGTGAGGGTATCCAGGTAGGCCATGCCATCGTCCTCAGCGACGGAGGGGGCGGAGGAGACGGAAGTAGAGCGAGTCTGAGCAGCAGTTGGTAGTCGGTTCCGCAGAACAGGATCCTCCTCCCCTTCAAATGTGGGGGAAACTGGGGACTCATCACGGGAGCTCGAAGGTCTGCTGGAAGGAGTTGCGGATTCGACGTCGAAGTTGTCAGAGTTGTCAGAGTTGTCGGTTACCAGTCGGTAATGGCCGCCCTGGATTGGTGGGATGAAGTTGTTCCACCTCCCTTCGATGCGGCCGATACGATAGCGATTCATCTGTTCCAATGCCTCAGGAGAGTGAAAGCTAGGCAAGGTATTATGTTAGAGAGTAATTCGGTAAGGGGGAATAACATATATAAGTCGGGTAAGACGAACGCGGTAACCTCATCAGTGGCATCTCGTCCAACCATATGCATGATAGACTTATCACCACCGGGGTGATATGGAATCCAGGCATCTGCCTTGACGACATATTGGTTGAGTATAAAGACCTTGCGTCCTTCTGCTATCAAACCCTCAATTTCCCTTCTGGACATCACCGGATATGTCCTCTGACCCTTTTGAGCCCCCATCGTCGCTAAGATGTAGCTCTCCTCCCCCTTTTCTAGCTTATATTAAGTATGAAGTAGAGCTTGCTTGCGCTTAGAACCACATAAAATAGGTAATTGAGTTCTCAAGTATGTATTTATTATAACGCATATAATCGCCACAACATAAAAGACCAGATTCAAGG
Source organism: Eutypella sp. D-1 (assembly GCA_023313575.1). Classification (NCBI taxonomy): domain Eukaryota; kingdom Fungi; phylum Ascomycota; class Sordariomycetes; order Xylariales; family Diatrypaceae; genus Eutypella; species Eutypella sp. D-1. The sequence continues at coordinate 129,419 of JAJTTP010000016.1, read as the reverse complement.
ATATCTTCACGATTACCTCTACTTTTTTGTCCGTTAAATTGGTACCTGCGTCGTCGAGGTGTTTAAAGGCGGGTGTTTAAAATATAGAATACCAGAAACGTGTGGACCAGGCACTTAAGATATAAACTACTACGGGGAGTACCACAAGTACGGGATACACTATTAAAGTGACGATAGCGCGATAGGGCGATAGGTGTTGCGTGGCACGTCCCTACGAAAGGAAATTGCCTAAACAGGTACCTTGCCTATCGCCTAGGTACCTACAAAGCAAGTGAGGACAGGAAGGAATAGCGGTAAGCCCCAATTCAGCCAATCATGTTCAATACATCATCCCACCTGGGATGATTTCAATGATCTTCACCAATCAGGCCATCCCCTCCTCTTATACGAATCTAGTTTAGTGAGTTACCAGGTAACTAGCCCCGGAGGTACTTTACCAGCCTATCCGACCCCGCAAAACTTTCCAGGGTTGGTTCTTTTCAGTTTTCGATTTCAGGGACCTCGGGACTTGCGCTGGGCCCGGGCCTGGGCCTATCTAAGCCTGGGGACTGGGGGAGCCTTTCTAGGGACTTTCCACTTAAGCATGTTTACATGGGATAGTATGAACGAGTATTTGATTCTTCATTTGCAATCAAGTACTGACTTCATGAAATAGTACAACGCCTCCATGAGTCCTGACCCCCTTTCAGAGTTGGAGTCTGGGCTGACAAGCAGCCGACAAGCTAGGATAGCATGCATGTATTAAGCGCTATGTCGGGTAGCGAGTTTTCTTAACTCTTCAACCATAACTAGATGTCACGCAGACTTATTGCCCCTTTAGACTGCATTCGCTACTTCGGGGAACGATATTCTTCTGTCAACCTCTTTCACATACCTGAGATCTGCGTGCTACGTAACTAGATATGTCAGTGTTGTCACGTTGTATCCGTGATCATCTCTACGAAACCCCCCTCCCCCTCCCCTGCCCCCAGTTCCGGGCACCTTTGGACCTGGGCTTTGCTTCGGAATGATCAATGAGCCGCCAGCAGAAAAATATTCATTCGGTTGAGGGTAATGGGCGGTTTCCACGTATTAAAGGTCCGTTCCGCGCTGGCTTCCGTTCCCTAAGTGTTTGGCATATAAGGCTATCAACGTAAGGAGCTATCAACAAAGAAGTCAGCATGACAAGAGGAAGTAAACTAAGCGGAAGCGATGGTTGATGTCTCTCCCCCATCGCTAGCAACATTGATTGCGATGACTAAAGAGCCGTGACACAGAAGAAACAGAATGGGGCTGATTGCCTCTTTCTTGAGCGTGTCTAAGGGGCAACTTGTTTATCCTTCTAAATTTCGCACGACATCGATTAGATACCGATGTGAGGTAAAGCCGTCTACAAACTTGACTAGAAGGGGTTGTGAAACAAGACCCCATAGTATAAGAAGTATGAAAGCCTTCTTTACATCAAGGCCGGCGGTCTTGTTGTACTACGTGCCATTTCAGAAGAGAATGCGTTGTTTGCCCCTGCCTTCCCTCCCAGTAGTCTGAAAGTTCCCTCACCCAAGTCCCCTTCCTCTCCCGGCCCCCCTTTTCTCTTCACCTCCATGCCCCCTTACTTAGCGTCTTCGGAATCGTCCGCGAGTCGTCATCGATCTCCCCTCTAGTCAGGAAAGGTCAGATGCCGTCATCCTCTTGACCAAATGTGTTGCAATCTCACCAGGCATACGGGCGGCCGTCCTTCTGAGCCCTATGGGAACTTCTTCGGATGCGACTTCATGAACAACACCACCAACACGAACTGTTGCGGTTCGCAGCACCAACAGCCGCCACAGTCTCATTGCACGCATTGCACGCATCACTGCCGGCACCATGGCCATGGGAGTGAGCCATTCCTTCACCCTATAAAAGACGGGCTCTCTCTATGAGATATGAAGACTGATCATAAGGAGACTCAGATCACACGCATGGTGGAAACTCCCATTCGCATCCCTGCATCCTGTAAGTCAAATGTCTCTGTCTCTGTCTTCTCATACCAGTCACACTACTAGAAACCTATCATCTGTCCTAGCCTAGGGTTATCCCTAATGTCTACACATATAAGCACATAGACACGTCAGCTCATAACAACTGACCACGTACTGTAGCAACAACAACGGCCCTCTCTTTGTAAACGGCCCGCCTACGACGACATCAACAACCAACTTAGCGCGCACGTGCGCGGCGGCAGCAGCTGCAGCGACAGGAGCAGGATTGACGTGCTCCTACCCCTGCGCCTGCGCCTGCGCCGCTGCTGCCACCGCAGCCGCAGCAGCAGTCTCTCGCGGCGGCGTCTGTCTCGCCGCCTACCCATCACCACACGGCCCCTGCTGCGCTGGCCTCGATCCGCGCGACACCCTGCTGTACGGTCGGAGACCCGAGGACTACTACCCCACGCCACCAAGCTACTGGTGCGACGTACACGGCGTGCCGTGGGCGCCGTTCCTCCCGGACGGCTGTGGTAGGAGCGCCGGTGGTGGTGGTGTTGGGTGTGGAGGGGGCGGGAATGGCGCGGGCGGTGCGGTGCGTAGGAGAGTCATTAATCTCTGATGTATAGACGGATGAGACGGGCAGATGGTGGGTGTCGTTAGGCTCGGCTGGAGTTGGTCTGGGATGGGACCTAGATAGATTGTATGATAGAAAATCGGCGCCATCGCCGTATCGAACGTGAAAGGAGAGTTTCTGCGTTGGTCAATGTATGCAACTTCGACATCAACTGCGTTGTCGGCGAAGCATCATATCCCAACAGCTACTCCCTTGGTGTATCGCTACGCTGTAATGGCTGATTGATCTCATTCGCGTGGGTCGTTTATGATGGTCATGCTTAGCGGGTTTTTTTTAATGTATTAGGCACTTTTACTGCGACGCTGGCCTCAACAATGACCGTCAATCCCGAGCCCTCGAACTCTATCAGCCAGTCTAGCACCATAAACAATAGATCACGAGGTCCAATTGATGCCGCCTCGGCGGTCAGAGGGATGCAGATGCTGCAGAACAATTACATAACAATTCTGTCGTAATATCTAGATGGTATGTTTTTTAAATGCATGAATCATAACGACGGAGCACACTTATCCCCCCTCCCACATTACAAATAAAGGGAAGGAAAACAAAAGGCAAAGAGAGAAAACCAAAATGCGTATCCGTTTACACCAGAGACAGAAAACATGATAGACGAGATGCTTGAAACCCATAGACCATGCAGAAAGAGAGAGAGAGAAAGAAATAGAGGAAAAGGGAGCGAGAAAATTCCCGGACGAAGAAACCATCGCCAGAAATGCCGCGCGTCCAGTGTGTGTATATGCAATAAGTGTTATATATCCCCTGATGTAATCCCGGCTCTTTACTACAGTTTTCTCTCGGCCCCGATATATAAAATGCCTCCCGAAGATGGAGATGGAGACAGCCGAACGGAGAAAGTGATGCAAAACAAAAAGAGAAAAGAGGAAAATGAAAATACCCATCCCATAACGTAACATGGTCCTTCTATCCAAGCCTCTGTGTCGTCATATTCGTGGCTGTCGTTATAGTCGTCGTTCGTCTTCGCCGAGTTGGCATAGTGAGTGGAGTGGAGTGAAAGGGGGAGGGAAGGCACCAGGTCAGTTGCGCGCCCCTCGTTTCCTGCCTTCCCGACCCCCCTTTGCACACGTTGTTGTCATTGTTTCCGCCGTCACGTTTGAAACGTCACACATCCGTCTGGCTGGTTGGGCTGGACAGGTCAGGCAGTTGTTGGTGATGGCGGTAGCACAGCAACGGGCCGCAGGGGATCCAACCGTAACCACGTACGCGGCATAGCATTTAAGCAAACAGGCAGGCCATGGGTATAGATGTATGGTTAGCAGGAAGTTGCTAGTCATTAACGTATTTTTCGTACACCCGCCGTAAAAGGTTTGACGAGGCGGGCCGATGCGTCGTCCTACCATCGCACTAGACTAACGAACCGGCATACGTTCCCCGGCGACGAGCCGAGACAGTCCGTGAGCAACGGACCACAGGGCCAAACACCGAACTGTCTAGCGAGCCATCCCTTCAAGACAAGGGCCACCACCGCCGTCGCCGCCATCTTCTTTGCAGGGGGAGGAGTAGACTAGCGCCGACTGCCGACGTTCGAGATACTGTCGTCAGGGGCGAGACTGGCACTATCATCATCCCAGTAAGCGCGGCTCCTACGACTGATGACGCTAGCATCATCGCGATCGCGCGCCGTGAGCTGCGAAGGCGCACGCGACCGCGAGGACGCGCGGCGCGCAAGCCCGCTGCGGGCCTGGGACCCGAGGACGGTGGAGGGGGCCGGCGGCTCCATCGCGACGGCGCGCGGCACATAGCCCGCCTGGGACCCGCCGCCGGGCCGCACCGTGCTCGCAGTGCTCTGGTAGCTGTTGCGGCGGCTGCGGCCCCCGTGGCCCGTGGCCCCGGACACGTAAGTGTACGAGTCCGGCGGCTTGCTGACGCTGCTGGCTGCGCGGCTGCGGCGCGGCGGCGCCTCGGATGGCGCCTGGTACGGCGCGGGCGGCGGCGGCGGAGGCGGAGGTGGAGGCGGTGCGTCACCGTGTCGTGATGGGCCCCGAGACGGGGCGCGTGAGTACGTCGATGGAGCCCTGGACCGCGAGGGGGCGCGCGTGCGGTAGTCGGCCACGGAGCCGGCGCCCGGCATTGAAGGTGCGGCCACTGGCACAGCGGAGGCATCAGGAGGCCATGCCGAGAACCGGGACCCGGCGTTGCTCCTGTACTCGTGGTCGAGGAGCAGCTTCTGGGATGCGGCGTCGTACTTGGAGCCCGCGGCGCTGCGGTACTCTTGCTCGTCGAGCATGAGCGGTCGCCTAGTCCCCGACGGCGCCTCGCTGCGGCCCCGCGTCCTGCGCGCTCCGGCCCCCACCGTGTACTGGCTGCCGACGCGGCTGGCGCGGTCGTCCGGCGGCGGCGACGAGGCGTACGCCTGTCGCGCCCGTTGCTGCTGCTGCTGGTAGTCCTCCGGATAGCGGACCTTCTCCTTGATGGTGCGCTCGACCTCCACGTAGCGCGGCTGGCCCTGCTGGTAGTCGTCGTCGGTGGCGTAGACGGGGGCGCGGTCGCGCTCCTTACGCATTAGCGTGTAAGTCAGGGCGCCGCCGATGGCAGCCCCGACGCTCACGGCGCCCAGTACGGTGCCGACAACAGCGCCGGTGGTCAGGCCGCTGTTGTTGGCCTGCTGCTGCTGTTGCGGCTGCTGGGTCGTCGTTGTCGTCCTCTCGATCGTCGACGTCGTCACGCTCCGCCGCAACATTTTGGGGTGGTCGTCGTCCGCCAGCGTCATTGACATAAGCTCCTGCTGTGGTGGCGGCGGCGCAGTGGCCCGCCGCGGGTAGTAGGGCGTGGCGGGATAGTTGCTGCCGACTGGGGAGCGGACACGGGCGTCGGACGCGGCCACGTCGAAGTTCCACTCTAGGATGCGGCTGGCCTCGCGGCCCGAGGCCTGCGTGCGTCGCACGGTGCTGCCGCCGTAGTTGGTCGGGTAGCCCGGCGGGTTCACATAGACGACCTCCATGATGTTGCCGTCGGGGTCAATGATCTGGGCGTTCTCGTAGTCCTCCTCGTCGCCGTTGTTGTTGTCCTCGTTGTCAGCGGCGCCCTGGTCGCCGTTTAGGTCCTGGCGGCGGTGCAGGAAGCAGTCGAGGCCGTTCCTCTTGCGCAGGTCGGGGTTTGCGCGCAAGGCGGCGGCATAGAAGTCGGCGACGGTGGAGCGCGTGGGCGCGGAGAGCACGATGCGCGAGAGCCGGGGCTCGTCGCCACTGTTACCCGCAGCGTTGCTGGTCCCGGCGGCTCTGACCTCGAAGACGGGGCCACCCGCAGGGGTGCCGAAGACGATGTTCGACGGGCTCGCGGATACGAACCGTACTCCCAGCGGCTGGCAGACGGCCGAGTAGAACGATGCTGACGGTGGCAGGCGCGTGACTTCGACGAAGGGCACCGTTTCCTGCATATGGCCTGTTGTCCTCCCCTCTGCGGTTTCTGGTAAAAGAAGGTGAAGGGAGAAGGGAGGGGCGGTCTGGGAAGAGAAGAGAATATAAGAAAACGGTCGAAGGGCCCCTTCGAGCAGTTGGGCTTAGAGAAGGCTTGCTTCTATCTGCCTGAAATAAGCGCCCAGGTAGGGTAACAATGACCGTGACTGTGGTGTGCGAGCCTTTCGGTATATGCTGGTTGGTCCCCGGTGCTGGTGGTCGTCGTATTATGCACGAGCGTATAGCCTCACAGGGCAGATGCAGCTATCCAGCCGGCCGGCCAGTGAGCAGCCAAGCGTGGAGTTGGTTGCTGGTGCAAGGTATCGTCGGGTTTTGTCGCCGAGCCGGGCAAGAAGTGAGACAAGACCAGACGGCAACTCTGCTTGCTTTCGTAGCTGAGAGTGTCTGTCCGATGCTGGATGCAGGTAATTGGTGACAGTCCTGCGTGCGTGCGTATGCGTATGTGTACGTGTGTGTACCGTAGGTGCTGTGGCGGAAAACAGCCAACGAATGGGAGTCGTGAAGTTCGCTGGCGACGCTCTCCAACCTGGAGATGTAACGGGGAAGGCTGCAGACCCGGATTCGCTTAAAAGAAGGATGAGATGAGAAAAGGCGACAATGTTCGCCTTGCTTCTACTTCGATGGTATGACCTATCAGAAATAATCTATGTGCTCGTCCCATTCGAGACAGAAAATAAATGAATAGGAAAAGCCACTCTTATTTGTTGTCATTTGATGTCTAGCCAGTCGATGAGCGGTGATAAAGAGACGACGGGCGGTGTCGTTTTCGATGTCAATTGTCAATGACAAGCCAGACAAACAGGGTTGATGCCGGTCGAAGCAGCAAGAGAAAGCACGGATATGGAAATAAAATATTCAAGACGGGAAACTAGAAAACTAGAAAACCAGACTACAACCCTTTTTCTCCTTTTTCTCGTTCATAGAAGGTTTTTTTTCTTTCCTTCCATTTTTCTCTTTCTGCCTCTCCGCCCCATCGCTAGATACATTTTATAATATGCAGACCCTCTTTCTTCATCGTCATCGACGGGGGGACCACCTTTTGGCTGCCCGGTTAACCAACCATAACCAGGTTAGGTAGAGATGCAGGAGGGTTTAGAGGCAAAAATACGAATACATAACCCATATACACACACACCAAGGCAAGGAGGAGGGAACAGGGCCAACCAAGCGCACACATATACAACATGTACATCCGCCAGCGAACCGGAATTATGACAGGCTAACAGCTAAGAGCAGGTAGGCAGGCAAGTAGTGAGGCGCTGGGGCTGGGAAAGGAGCCAACTAACGGGCACCTGATAAATGCCTAACGCATGCGTACCTTGATAGGCGGTGGGCGGGCGGTGGGCGGGCGGTGGGTAGATGGGCGGGAGAAGAGCAGACAACACCGGGAAAGGCGAAGAGGAAGTGGGTACGGCGACCCCTTCGATCTTCCCAGGAACGGGATGGCCTCCCGGGGAAGAAACAGCTGAGGGCCCAAGGGACCCAGGCCAGGTCAGCGTAGACAGAGAGGGTTCCACCTGGATTGGATGGGGAGGGGGGAAGACATACACGCACACACACTTTCATACGTCTTTCTGGACGGACGAAACGGAGCGGCCTAAGTCAACCTGACCTGGCCCTGGCGGGCAAGACGAGAGAAAAATATCCCTGATGAACAGCTGGGAGGATACAAAAAGGGGGGACGGGGGACGACGATCTTTGAAAATTCACGTACATGGCCCTAACCAACTGTTGCGTAGGCGCCTCTCTCTTTCGTAGAGGAGGTGTAGGGATAGGGTTTGTGTAGGTAAGATATTTAGGTTAGGTAGGCATGGGATAATAATTGATCTTGGACCTATATACTATGAATTGGGAATGCCATGAACCTTGACCTCCTGGCTGCCAATTACTTCATATCTCTGGACTTTCGGCTTATATAGAGAGTATTGATTGAATACGCGCGACACAACATCATTCACCTGTCATTCCGGAGCTTCTTCCCTGATTTTCTTTTTTTCTTCACCTGGGTGTTTATACTTCAGATATAAACTTATGTAGGCGATCTTCGAACCGGCTAGCCAGCCCGTCCGTCCTAACGCGCATTATACATGCATGTATGTCCTCCGCAAATAATCGTCCTCCCCCTTGTTGCTGCGCTGTGCTGTGCTGTGCTTTGCTGTGCTTTGCTGTGCTGGTCGTCGACGGGGGGTGGTGGTATGTATGGAGGGGGGGAACCATGCCCAATTCATCCGGTTGGTTGGAGAGACTGGATCGTTTCGAGAAAGTGTTGCACAAACTACCCTACGTATTTAGTAGTTACAGGCCATTCGTACACGACATAAGGACTGCCACGTTGGGGATTTTCCCATTTCCTACGTACTTCTCCCCGAGTCCCTGTTTTTCTTTTCCCTCCTTAGTTTAGTCCTTGTGGGCGGGTTCCCCCTTTTAACACATAGTTACTGGCCCAATTACTTTACCGACCTGCCGAACGGCACCCTGATTCGACCGCGGCGTTCGCAAAATCGGCACGATGTTTTCGATGGGTGGGAAGGGAAAAGAATTGGAGGGGCAGGGCAGGGCAGGACAGGCGAAAATACATAGGGTAAAGCCTGGTAAGAAGATGGAGCCACCAGCTCTGCGGAGCGGTATGCAAGACCCGCCGCCGCTTATGAGTGGGCAGGGGGGTATGAGGAAGTGGGCCGGAAGGGAGGTCGGTTTTGCAGACCTGAATTGGATCTCCTGGTCGACTCGATTCACCGATCGGAAGGGCCGAACTCTACTCCTTGTATGATGAGTGTGGTTATATCAAGACTTATCAAATATGGTATGTGCACCGTTATCTCTTTTATAATATGTAAAGTGTGCGATTGCATTCCCTGATTGCCAGTCCGGTCACGCCAAGAGTGATCTGTTCTCGCGCCCCCGGCTACCTTCTAGAGCACACTAATTACAACCCAAGATCCACTGATATCGGGGAGGATGTGGACCGTCATACATAACATGAGCAGGCAGCACAAGAAGAGGCATAAGAGAGAAAGACGGGCCCGAGCGACCAGTCGACTTGTTCATCGGATGTTCCACCTAGCATTGCTACCCATCTATCCCAAACATATGTACATGCCATGCATTCATGGATTCCGATGTCACTTTGCGTCGAAACAAAAGATGGAGCGGACTTGAGAGATAGGACGGCCGTGCGACTGTACATCTATCTGCCCTGCAGTTGAGACACGCATCTGACTCTGAGGCCCGATCTCCTGCACAAGCCGCAGATATGTCGCGGATCGTCATAAGACGTCTTTCAGAGTGAGATACTCCACGCTCGGTCCCCCAATGGCAATGGTAGGACAATACGCCAGCACGAATGCGGGGACATAGCCCAATTGCCATTGGACTACTCAGCTGCACCGATATCCTCGAAACATCTGACGTAGGGCTCGAGGCCACCGGACACACATTCCGCGCGGGATCGCTACTGCGCCGAGCGGAATTCACCCCTCTACCCACCCGCCCTTCACCCTATGTATCTGTCAATCATGAACATCTCGGGGCATGTTGGGGTCCTTGACGTTGGACCACCCCGCAGTTCGAATCCACCCAGATCTTATAGTAATCCTATATGGACCCAAGCTACGCCCGGCTTTAAGAAGGTGCCTACCATCGCATACATCCCCAACAGGCCCTTGGTAAAGCTCATCCTGGCATGGACCCTGCTCTTAATGTTGAAGAGCAGGTAGCGGGCAAAAGGACGTAATTGGCTTGATAAGTGGCAAACCAGCAGGGAAAAACAAAGTGAAAACAGGGAAAGTAGAAAAGGGAATGTGGGCTAAGTTGAAGTAGCCCACCCAGACGACGGCGGAAAAAAACCGTCTTGGATCTCATGTTGAACGCCTGATGTTTTGGTTGTAAAAACAGAGACTGGACAAAAACCGAAGACCCAAGCTCTTTAAGGATCTGCCTTTCGAATCCGCGATGTTGTATGACGGATCTCGTGAGGCGTCTCCTGCTTACTGATTGCCTACCTGAGTCGATGTTCCCACTGCCTACTCCCTGCAGTTCTCTGCCGTCGACTCCAGTGACTGGCTCGCCACTGTTGAGCCCAGGACAAGCTGACTAGATGACTAGATGACGTCCCAGACATCCTCAGCAGCGTGACAAAACTTGCTGCAGGCCACGCTGGCGGAAAGGCTATAATTGCTGATGGCGATCTTTTCATCCACGTACTCATCGGCGAAGTTGTCAGCGCCCTTGGCCATAGCGCCCACAAAGACACATATACTTTCGCTCGGCTTGAGGTTTGCAATAAAATCCCGGGGACGGACGACCTCAGACTCGAAACTCAAGGTGACCTTCCTACAATTTGGCGGCAGGTGATCGGTGATAGGATTCTGGATAACACGCAAGAGCTTCTCCTGGGAGTTGGTAGATCGGATGGAGAGGCGGTGTAACAGCTGCACCATGAGACCAGCAAAGCGCTTGAAGGTACGAGGTATCCGAACGGTGGGAGAGACTTCGATGAGGACACCTTTAGAGGTGTGGATGTAAATCTGCAGCCTACCGGCCTTGTTGATGGGGGAGTCGAGGAGGGTAAGAAGGCACTACGCCGTTGAGAATGGAGTCAGCATGAACAGCATAGCATGTTGAATGCCGGGCCCTCGTAACGAGAAAAGAAAGGGAGGAAGCCATTGGTTGAGCAATGGTATAGTATGTATGATATTGGGCGTGATGAACGCGATAAGAAGAAGTATAAATAACAAAAAGGTAGTCCGCCATTCAAACCCACCTGATGTGTAATATCCGGTCTCGCATCGCTTATGTCGCGGTTCATTTTGCGCATGACTCCGATATGTTCGTCACTGTTGAGAAGCGAATACTTTTCCTCACGTTGACCTCCCATGCGATTGGGGCCACCGCCATGGGAGGCCTTGTAGGTCTCGAGGCTGGCATTGGAGAGCACGACGATAAGTCTCTGGCTGTCCTTATCGCCATTGGCAATGGGGACGTGCTGCTCAGCGACAAGCTGAGGAAGAGCCGGAGGAGGAAGCGATTGGGTGCCTTGGGATTGCGCCATTGTTGTTAGAGATGAAAGTAAAACATACACAAGATGTATGATGTATGTGAGACATGTATATCATGTGATATAAGCAGAATTATGAACTACTCACGAGGTCGCTTCCTGTGTGGTGAAGACATGTTTTGGTTTGGTTTCGTTTGCTGTGTCCTTTTTCCTTCTATCCTTTTCTTCTCTCCCTGATAGGATCTTTTTCGCGAATTGCGATTTGCCAATTGCGAATCGCGGTTAAGAGAGAAAGCGGAATAACAAAACAATGTTGGGGGAAAAATATATATTGGAAGTGGATCAACCAACAGACAAAGTGACTGGACTACTCACAGTAGTAGCCAATTGACCAGTCACTCTAGATAATTTATATGTATTAATCAAGCACGGATCAATGTCTCAAAAGATCAATATGGCCTCGGAATCCAAAACGTATGTTGTATGATATATTGAGGTAACCTGCTTGACGATGGTTTTTATTGTGCCTGTGTGTGTACTCGGAGAGATTTGAAGAATCCGAGTATCTGAAAAGTTTGCGAGGAAGACAACCTTATTTAAGTCGTGAAAGTTCCTTTTTATGTACGTATCCGTACGATTACCTACCCTGGTAGAGGTACTCAGAGCTCTAGGTAAGTATCTACCTAGGTATATGTACCTAGTAGGTATGGTTATCCCATGGATGTACTTCGTAGTGGTGTAGTATAGACAGATTTGATAGACAAATGGGTGTAACTTACTTAACGTTAGCGGCACCGATGTTAGGAACGCCCGGACGCAACTTTTCGAAGGAGCCAATCACAGCGCTACCATCCCGCTCCACCATAGAGGGGTAGAGGGGGATAAGGGTTGGAGAACAGGTTGATCCATGGGTGGGATCCATCGTATAAAAGCATGTACAACCTTGCCATATTTGGTAAGTTTAGATAAATTCAAGTTGCTTAATTGGTCGGCTCAGCGTCTTACTTCATACCACTAGTTCTAATGTGGTTAATACCAGAACTCTACCTAGTTATTATGTACTTATAATACTTATGTAGGTAAGCAAAGTAGTAAGCTGGAAAGTTCCGGGGCGGCTCGGTGACTTTTCCAAGGACACCTTCTCCTCTTCATGTTTCTATATCAATTGTAGGTATATTGTTAGGTATTTTCCCAATGCGATGATTATGTGCCAATTTGACTAGGCGCATCATGAATATCGAAGAAGGGGGCGTTTCTAATGCATGTTGGTTACAGGTGCCATATGCAGACGACGCAGAAGGACCATAACTACACTATGTATCGACCGAGTCCGGAACTCTCCTTTCGTAAACAGTAAGTCCGCGAACTCGCGCAACCTTTGGGATGGTGTAGGGACCAGAGAGATCAACGTCCGGTTCACCCGTCAGATGGAAGTAACCCCGAAGATCGGGGAGCTCCTGGGAACCTCCCTGGGTTCATTATAGAGTCCTTGCTTTATCCTCGGCTTCGGAAGACCTCGATAACTACTTGACCACCAACGTCAGTATTCGGCTTCCCCCTCGCCCCCGAAGCCCCTTCATTTGCTCCTAACCTATTTGACCAATCACTCGACTACCTGTTTAGGAATCCGACATCATACTATATATGCATGGTAGATGGTCTGACTACTACATACAACTGTCGTAATGATATAGGTAGGTGGCTTCGAGTATAGCTACTCCACGACCTATCACTGTCAATAGGACAAGCAAAGACACTTTATATATAAGGATCCAATTAGAGCGTGCATGATATTGCTTCGACGTATTGGAACAGCTGGGCATGTCTATATAACACGTACACCGCTTCACTTTAGAGTTAGAGAGTATGTTCGTAGCATCAATCTCCGGACTGTCCGCATACGGGGATCTTCAGGGTCGTTTAGGCGGGCCTGTGCATCCACCATCCTCGCTGACTTCATTGAGACCTCGTCATATTTCCACCAAGCCCAGAGTACAAGCGCTGTCAGCGGTATCATGAGGGCAAAGTAGATCCATAATCGTCTGGAGACCGCACCGTTCTGCAGGTCTGTCACGAGCTACCGTGTTAGCCTCTCCCAGCGTTGCGTTTTGTTGGGGACAGGGGGCGGGAGCTTCTTGTCTGTCTGTGGCCACTTACCCCTACCGAAGTCGAAGAATGACATGCTGAAAAGCGAAGACAGGAACGTCCCCGGAAGGAATGTTGCACCGAGCATCGCCAGTGTCTTCATTGAGATGCCATCGCGTCGGCTCGCATCAGCTATTTCGCGGCTGAACCTTGACTCTGCTTGTCCGATAATCGTGTTTATCTATATGCATGCTTAGACATTCAAGGAAGTCAAAGTAAGGCTGAGATACACCCAGGCGACCCTTTGGAACTTACCAGTCCTCGTAGCATATTCATACGATCCAGCGTAATCTGGGTGTAGCCATCAAGGCCGTCCAGCTTAGCTTCAAGGAAGTCCAGCCGGCTCGATATAGTCTGATGTACTCTCTGCATTGACGGGTCTTGCTGCTGCTTCTTTAGCAACTCATCTTGAAATCTCTCGTTCGCCTTCATCATCCTTCTCACGACGTTCCGCCACGTCTGGGGGCGCTTCCACAGCACTTCGCATTGGTAATGATGTAGTCTGGAGACTATGTTTTCGAGTATCAATTCGCGATCTTCCTCCACGGGCGCTGCCGGGTCATAGTACCTATTCAGCAGTTCTTCTTCCAGTTTCCGCACCTCGTGTCGAAAGGCCCGCTGCCTCGTGTCATTGTCGAGGGGAAGCTCGCGGTAAAGTTGAAGGACGGGGAGAAAGAGCGGGTGTCCAGCCGATCTGGCACAGCTCTGCACATGGTGTTTCACGAGCGTCTCGATATCCGCGTTTTTGGTGCCTTTTAGATACCCGGAAGTAATCCCCGTCTCGAACGAATATGAAAGCATCATTTCCCATCCTCTACTATTATCGCGCCATTTGACGTCAGATTTCCGGAAGATGATTTCTAGTTGTCCGTCAGTCATACTTCATTCCCTCGCCTACCAGCAACAGAAATCCACAGCCTCCCGAGCGGAGGCCAGATGACGGCGGGCTGGAAAGGTGGACCGGGACTACTTACGCAAGTGCTTCTCTCCGTCAAGCTCTACAAGCTCGTGCCAAAAGAAGGGTCCAACGACGGCCGAAGTCTCCGCCGCTCTTGTTGGCAGGCGCCACTCGCGTACGAGTTGCTTGTATTTGTCTTGCGGAAGCGATAGCGTGCGCGGCGAAAAGGTGGCCGCATTTGCTGCCATTGGATGTACCCTAGTGGACTCACTTCGCATCAACACCTTCTCACTTTCTAGCCTCAACCAATCATCCTACTTACACCAATCTCAATCCACCCTTGGAAGAGACGCCATCCTTTAGTTTTGGCGGCGCAAACACTCCCTATATGAAAACATCAACATTGGACTATACACTTCTCCCATACACCACCGTCGGAAATATAGCCAACCTTTCGCGTAACGAAGTTATCGAAATCGTGCGTTTGCAGCGAGTGCCACTCGAAGCTGTCCAGCCCCGGATCCTAACGGCACCGCCGTGATCAGCCGGACTTTTCTTGATAACAAGGCTGGCATGGATGTTCCAAATGCGTCACGCAAGCCGCAGGACCTCCAACCTCGCACTTACCGAATAGTTGAGTATCTCTAGAGAATGTGTCGCCTCTAGGCGTATATCGCACAGCCTCATCTCCTCTTCAAAGAAGAAGTCGTCCATCTTTGCACAATCTTGCGGTCGCCGTAGCCAGATTAGGTGGTAACCAAACCAAGTAATAGTAAACCGAATACTACGACAGGTACAACCAGCCCATTACATTGGGGACGGTCATGTTAAGTATGGTGAAAGACTAGCCCGGGCTCAACGGCACCGGCCGGGATGCCCGACCTACAGAAATTCACTTTCTTACTTCCTGCAAGCCTCATCATCGCGATCCGAAGGCCTTTAACATGCTATGCGTATATCTATTGCTTACAGGATACCCCCTCTCGTATCACTTGCATGGTTTTCGGTGTGATTTGTGACTTGCATGCGCCCGCATGGGTGTTGATTGGGCTGGTGGGTAGTGCTGCCTACCAGATACAGCTAAACCATCCCCCCATAGGTTCGCGGCCATCAAAACTCCACAACTGCTCTCAGATGACTGACTCCTTCGAGCGCCGTGAATCATCCTCGAGGTCAAGGGCCCGGTGAGTTGTCAACGCGTAATTGACCTGTTTCGGAGATAATCGTATATCGCCACCCATAACCTGTCAGTGTTGGAAAAGCATGATAGGTTTTATTAATACTGTAATATAGGAAGGGAAAAAAAGACTATATTCATTAATTGACAATCATCGCCAATTCAGCATGTGAGCCATGGGATGATACGTTCGTCTACATTCACTAGAGTGGAATTAGGGGTTAAATAGGAGATACAGTCGTTGGGGCCCACATACTCCTCGACCACACCTATCCACGGACCAGCAAACATCCATCCTCATGAGTGAAGTATAATGCATACGATAGAACATTGATAGAGAGGTATTCTAGCATATGAGAATAAATACACGGTTGGAGACGCTGTGTACCTAGAAAATTATCTATATTATTTGAGAGTTGGCCCAATGCGTAAATACTGCAACATTGGGATAGACAAATATCAGCACACCTGATTACAGTTTTTGCTATTGCTAGCGAGGATGCATAAGAAGTAGCTATGTTTGGGGCATCAAAAGAATTTCCCATTCTTAAACATAACTTCTATTTCACTTGTTTTCTCCATCCATTACTCTCGGGTGTCTGTGATGTGCAGCCTGCCCGGCCACTCCCTTACTCTCACACATTCAACTTGGCTTACACGACAAGCAACCACTTCGAGAGAGCCCCTCCTACCTTCAACCAGTGGCCAGCTTCTGCAGACTGTTGATGTCGCCGTTGAAAGTATCGGAA
Organism: Eutypella sp. D-1; assembly: GCA_023313575.1. NCBI lineage: Eukaryota > Fungi > Ascomycota > Sordariomycetes > Xylariales > Diatrypaceae > Eutypella > Eutypella sp. D-1. Next base: position 113,443 of record JAJTTP010000016.1, on the reverse strand, counting down.
TCGCCGCCATACTTATACTTATCGTTGAACTGCCAGATAGTATAGTAGGGCCAGCCACCGGGCGGGGTGCCGGCAGAGGAGCTGTAGCGGGCGAGGACGAGGGGGTTGGTGTCGGTGAAGGCCTTGGAGTTTCCGGTGCACTCCGACCACCACGATGGGTTCGTGTACAGCAGCGGGTACCGCCCCGTGCTGGCGTGGTACGTGTCGCTGAAATCCTTGATCCACGCCACCGCCTCCTTCGCCGACACCACGCATTTGCCCTCCAGGTCCAGCATCCCCGGAAGCGTGATCCCGTCCCCGCTCCAGTTCCCGCCGTTCTTCAGGAAGTACTTGGCCTGCGAGGTCTTGGGTCAGCAGGCTTACCCAGCGAAAGCACCGGGATAAACGGGGAAGTGAAGTGAAGTGAAGCGGACCCCGCTCCGAACTTACCTGCGCTGCGCCGGTGCTCGAGTCCAGGTGCGCGAAGTGGTACGCACCGCGGATGAAGCCGGCATTGGTCGCGCCGCCGTAGTGCGACGAGAAGGAGGGGTCTTTATAAGACGTGCCTTCAGTAGCCTATCAACAGTCAGCGTCGGGTATCTTCCCTTGCATGTTGCCTCAGACATCCAAAGAGATAGGATGGCAAGAACTTTGCTCACCTTGATGATAACGAAGCGGGCCCCGGAGGAGTAGGCATCCTTGAACTTGTACGGTGTCGCTTGATAATGGGAGATGTCGAACCCGGGTACGGCACCGAGGGCTATGCCGCAGAAGGCTAATCCGAGAGCGATGAAAGACTTCATGTTGATGCTTCTCTGTTGAGTTCTACAGCGTATGTAGGAGATTGATGGTGAGTCTGATCAGCCCACCTAGGTTGAGGTTGGCACATCGAGACCATCTTATATGCCTCGATTGAGGTCGTTGATGATGTCTTCTACGTGTATGAGATACTAGCTCAGGGACCGTCATTCCTAGATCACACCCTGATAAGCTAGGAGGAGGTATTGCCCAAAGTCAGTTCGTCATGTCTTTCGAAGCACGGGTCGATCAGCTGAGATACTATAGGTCGATGGGGGGTTTCAGCTGTCACGTCATTGGCGCACACCCTCGCTAATCGCAATTTGTCAACTGCCACCGTCGATCTTAACCCACCCAACCGCCCAACCGCCGCCGGTAATCATCGTAGTAAGATCGCGAGGATTGTTTCGCGTTTGCGGCTAGCCCTAACTATGCAGCTATTTCAGCAACGGTGCAATGACTTGCCTGGGGAGGGGCGGGTGTAATTCCGGCATTTGTGCTCAGCACAGACAAGCTTTTCAGCTCAGATCCGGGGGTTTGCGGGGCTTTCTAGATCTGGAAGGCGCTGGTTCGCCTGATACGGGATAACGCCACGAAGATCTATGAACTCTAGATGAAACAAGAAACGCACGTACTATCGTCGTCTCCCTTATCTGGCTTATGCGTCGAGACTCATGGGCAGATCTTTCCTACTTACGGCCGAGTCATTAGGAACGAAAGGGGCCCGGTCACTTGGTCATGAACTCATAAGTCTCGTAGACGGAGCGATGGTTTACCCGCCGAATTCCTGCTAAAGGCTGGAGAGCCCAACAGAGCTCACTCACTCTACGTCACGATATTAACATATCAACCTGTCAAGGGGCGGGTAAGGGTTAACTACGCTTATTATGTCACTGTCTGGCTACTAGTCTTAGAAACTGGAGGGGTTATGTGATATGTGGTCACTAACCAAGTAGAGAGATGGCAAAAAGACAAACCCGGTTCTGCCCGTCTAAAACAAGCAAAGCCATACATAAGTGAACACAGTAGTTTTAGGATGCCTATATTCTACTCAAGTGACGAGTGCCATGCCATCTAGCTCAAAGTCGTGTCTAGGCTCGAAAATATCCTCCTACGACCAGAAGCTAGTCGGCTATTCTTCCTATCCTAGCAGCATAGACAAAGACCCTACCCTACTATGGGCACAGCATGTCATTGTGCACGAAGACGTCAGCATGAGCAGCGTAGTGTAGAAGATTTCTGGACCGGCCATTAGGATGCCGGCGATTCCAGGTTCCTCGGGCCGGATCGTCTATCTGGACCAGCTAACCAGAAGCCTTATAACGATGACCTTCTAAGTGCAGAAACTATATCACCTCCTCCAGAAGTTGTACCAGCTCCTCCGGAAGCCGTAGCTCTTTCGGAAGCTATACCCGCCCATCCAGACGGCGCCAATCTTCCATACCGTAGCGTAATTCTTCCTGGGACGCACCAAAGCGCATTAGCCAACGGCCATCAGCCAGAAATTCGTCGGATGGATAATATGCGAATAGATCCTCGTGTTTCTTGTGGGGGCGCCGCTTCTGTCCTGGACCGCAGTATTCTACTGAACTGTTTCGTGGTGGCCGCTCATAGGACCACGAGCATCCAGCTCTCTTTAAGGACAGCATTCTGGTGACGGCGCGGGCCATGGCCATGAGGAAAGGCTTCACCGTAGGCCAACGAGGGAAGACCGGGCGTTGACCGCGGGGGGTTCTGTAGCCTGGGGGAAGTACTTTCAATGCTGGGCCAAAATACCATGCGCCGTTAGGCATCCTCGGAGAGAGATCAAGCTGCAGTTCTTCGAGGGATCTGTAACTACCTGCGTCTCCCTGGTCTAGTGCAAACACCTCGGGGGATAAGACCTATGAACGAGTTAGCTGCGCTTTCTTAATATTAGGCAGCTTCAGGATACGGTTCACTGCCCGACTCAAGGGGTCATCGCTGGGTTGATACGGATGATGAGGTTCCTCGACACGGAGTCCCGGGGATCCATTCTTGGAAGCATCCCTAAAACAGAGTTCTAAGACTTCGAGATGGGTGAACTCTGGCTTGTCCAATGCCGAGGCCAGTGACGGTCTCGTTTCGAAGTCCGAACTTTCTGGTAGGTGAATAAATTTCTCAAATGGCACCCAAGTTGATACACGCATGCGTGGCATGGCTTGCCAGATGAGTGATCTGACGCTTGGGTGAAGCCGCCGGCAGCTGGACTCACTGTACGTGGCTCAAGTGACAAGAGGATAGATTTTTCCAGGTTGACTTTCGCACTCACCTTGGAACCTTATAACCTTGGAACGTCCCTGTCCCGGAGACCGGTATACGCACACATGTCTCACCCTACCGTCGTCCAGCCTTGAATTTCTGTCAAACGGTCTGACCGTGCAACAGAGCAAAGTCGCCCGGGCAGCCGGGCAAAGGTGACTGCTTGACTGCCAGGTACAGGTGGAAAATGAATATCTTGGCAACCTCACAGGTGCATTCAGCCGGTCTGACTTTTTTGGGGGAGTAAAAGATGTTGAATTTTCCACGTTCGTCCCGTCCAAAAGGGGGACCGGTGGTGATCATGTTCATAGCTCTGATAGGATGGAAAGTTCCAATATATAGGTATACATAGTACTTACATATATGGGATAAAGTAATCTTTTTGGTTCGCCGATTGATTGATTGATTTTCGGGTCCCGATAAGCGGGCCCCGATAAGCAAGCCCGCCGGTGGATTTTCAACATTTCCAGCACCTGCTAAACCACAACGACGACAACGACGACGACGACAATGATGACCATGAACCCGCAATCCTCTACGTAACAAAATAGAGAAACCCCGCTGCCGTGAAGAGACTATACGCGAGAACAAGAGGGAGAAACACCACAAGACGGGGGGGAAGACGCAATGGCGTCAGAAGTGGCCGCTACTGCCGCCTCCGCTGCGCGGCGGGCGGCCAAGGAATTCACCGGCGTCGTCGTGTCCGCCGGGAAGATGGACAAGACGTTCAAGATCAAGCTGGGTGGCATGCGATATGAGCCCAGGGTACAGAAGGTAAGGTACCACCTACGTTTGCGTACTTGCGCATACACCCACACGACGCTTTTTTTTTTCTTTAAATCTTTTTCTTGGAACACCCACCGCTAACGAAAACACCTCCTTTCCCCCCCCAACCCGCAGTGGTTCAAAGCACCACGGTACAAACTCGTACACGACCCCGCGAACTCGGTACGGCAGGGGGACGTGGTAGCGATCGAGCAGTCGTGGCGGGTATCGCAGCACGTGCGGCACGTGGTGAAGCACATCATCGCGCCGTACGGGCCGGGGATCGACGAGCGGCCGCCCGTGCCGACCCTCGAGGAGCGCATCGCCGAACGCGCCGAACGCCGCGCCATCAAGGACGCCCGTCGCGATTTGCTCCGCCGTTCTGCTGCCCTCCATCTCTCTGCCGAGCACCTCCTCCAGGTTTCCAATAAGACGGCGAATCAGGCCACCAAGGCCATCGCCAAACTCACGCAGAGCGATGGCCCCGCGAATGATTTCGGCGGCGTCGATTGAGGAACGAAAGGGGGATGGTGGGGGAGAAAAGGCTTCCCCTTGGAAAAAAGAAGAAAAATTAGGTTGGAGCCCTCGGAGGGGAAGAAAGAAAAAAGGAGGCTGTGGAAGTGTGTATATATATTTCCTACCCTCCCATTTTACAACTAAGACCCATGGTGGGCGTGTGTACGATGCATAGCGGTGCGTGGGGGGATTCTCTCGGGGTTCCGCTGGGAGGTTCAATGAAAAGAAGAAAGAAAGAAAAAAAGAATACTCACATTGGCCTCCTCCCGCACGGAGAGTGCGCCTGCACATACATACATACATTTGTATATATGACGTCGCGTCTCCGAAATGTAGCATATTTGTACAACTGGAAGGGGGGGATGTGGATGGATAGAGGAGGGTGATGATATAGATGCAATAGACCTGGATCTGCATGAGCGAAAAAGAATATTAAAAAAGGGAAAAAAAAAGGAATTCGATGGTAATAACCCCCAAACTGCATTTATTGATTCCGGTCTTCCCTTTCCCTTTCCCTTTTCTTTTTGCCCTTTCTGCCTCACTGCCTCACTCCCAATGAGTTCCAAGTAACTACCTAAGGTATCATATGCTTATAGTATGCCCTACCCTGTCCATCCAGCCCTAGTAACCTGTCTGTCTGTCTGTCTGCCTGGCCGTCTGTACACCCCGACTCCAGCGCCCAATGCTATGAACGCCCGGAGGAGTTCTCGAGGCATTGATCGTGCGTGCCTCGGGTATCAAAAAAATAGAAGGTGAAAAAAAAAATGAAAAAAATTGGTAGAGGCTGTTCGCTCCTCCTGTCTACCGAGATAACATGCCTTATCCAGGGCTCTCATGTAATCATATCCCATGATTCATCCCGCTCGTTATAGCACGTGTATGAAGCAAACAAAGCACAGACAGCGAGATAAAATCCTCGCTTCCCACCTTCCCACCTCACCCGCCGCGCTCCCCGAACTGCCGGGCCCAGTCCTCGTACTCCTTCAAACCCTCGCCGCTGACGCTGGGGCGGATGGTGCGGAGGCTGGCGCGGAAGTCGCCCAGCTCGATCGGTCGGATCTCGTCCATCGTCATGTGCAGGAGCGCCTCGCCGAGCGAGCGCAGCGGGCCCATGGCCGCGTCCTTGGCTAGCGCCGTGATGTCGGAACCAGAGAAGCCTGTTACAATTGCAGAAGAAGGTCGACATAGGTAAGTTACATTGTGCGGTCTCAATCATTGTACCCCGTCTTGGGTCGAGGATGTGTAGGGAAATATTTGGGGGGGGAGGCTTACCTTCCGTCACGTTGACCAGCTCGGCTATGTCGGCGTCCGTGAGGCTGTGCTTCTGCTGGCTAAGCAGCGTCCTCAGCTGCGTGGCCCTCGTCTCTGGTTCGGGGAGCGGGATGTACTGGCGTCTTACGAACCGCCTGCGCGCCGCCTCGTCGATGGCCCACGGCAGGTTCGTCGCGGCGAGCACGAGGACCCGGTTGGGGTCGCCTTTGTCCTTGGCTGCGGCTGCGGCTGCAGCGCTTCCGGCGCCGCCCCCCGGCCCAGGGCTAGGGCTCTCGCGCCCGGCGGCGGCCCGCTGCAGGTCGCTCCACTGAATCAGGAACTCGGTCTTGATCCGGCGGGTGGCCTCGTGCTCGCCGGAACCGGAGCGCTGGGACAGCAGGGAGTCGATCTCGTCGACGAAGATGATGCTGGGGGCCATGAGCTTGGCTAGGGCGAACAGGGCGCGCACCAGCTTCTCCGACTCGCCCAGGTACTTGCTCGTAAGGCTGCTGGCGGAGATGGAGAAGAAGGTGGACTGGGACTCGGTCGCCACCGCGCGCGCCAGCATCGTCTTGCCCGTTCCCGGAGGGCCGAACAGCAGCATGCCCCGCGCCGGTTCCCGAAGGCCCATGAACAGATCCGGTCGTAGGAACGGGTACACCACTGTCTCCCGGAGCGCGTTCTTCGCCACCTCCAGTCCCGCGACGTCGCTCCAGCGCACCTCATCGCCGTGAACCACGATCTCGTTGAAAATCGCCTTCGCCGCGGCGGAATCGACGCCCGGAGGTAGATTTTTGAGGACCGCCTTCTTCCTCCTCTCCCACTCGCTCCTCTGCGCCTTACCTTCGTCATCCGTGGATTCTGCCGGGGACTGGGACCGGGTGGTATCTGCTGGCACGGGATCCTCCTTTTGCTTCCCTTTCCGCCTCCGATAGGTCGTACTTGGCTCTCTAGGTTCCTCGTCCATTGAGGTAGAGTCGGACTTCAATTCCGAGTTAGACCTCTCCCGCGCTGCCCGTTTCTTGGCGCTATTCGGTTCAGTCTGCACTGATGGCCCGACGGGCTTTCTCCGTATTAAACTCTCTGTCGAAGTCGTAGCTGGGTTAGGGGTAGAAATAGTCCCGTCTGAATTTTTCGCTGTATTCTTCCAAGGGGACGAGCCCCGCCGGTTCAGGCCTAGCCTTGCAGCTTGATCTGGTTTGTCCTGAATAGAGAGAGAGCTAATAGCACTCGAAGCAGCCCCTAGTGCTAGCGTTGAAGGACCATTCGATGTATATGCATAGTCTGCTGATTTACGTGATGGTGGTTCCGGTTCTGGGCGGGCACGGGACGTGCTGGTAGAATTGGTTTCTAGAGGAACAAGTCGCCTCCTATTGCCATCCCAGCGCAGAGGCGGGGAAGCCGAATGGGTTCCGGTATAGTCAGAAGACTGCCTACGCTCAGATGGCTTTGAAGTGCTCTTGGAAACGTCGGCGGAAGACGTCCTCGTGAGAGGTTGTCGAGAAGTGATACTAGTCCAGGCTAAAGTGGCAGCTTTGCTCGCACCTGGACCCTTGGTGAGCTTGGCCGAGGAGCGGGATGATCGCGAGGGCTTCTCAGATTTTCCAGTCCGAAGTGTCGTTCGCATGCTATGTTTATCTGGGCTTGGTGACCTGTCGTCCTGAGCATTTTTCGTGGTTGATGGGCCATATGGTGGTAGAGATGGGGGCCGTGTAGATATAGGGATGGTCTGGTCTGTTCGAATGCCATTATTGCCAACACTATTGCCAACACTATTGCCCACTGCAGGCTGCTCGCTCGAACTCCTGGTTGGATATGATGGCCGGTGTGGTAATGGAGGCGGCTTAGACAACTCTGTATATGTTATAGCAGGTATAGTTCCGTCGCCAATCCATCCTCTCTCTGGGGTCTTATTCCCAGCTGGGGATGATGAAGACCCCGTTACTCTCGTGTCGATGCCGGCGGAAAAAGACGGGTCATCCTCGCGTGATATTCTCAGTGCCTCAAGTAAATCAATCCTTTCTTGACATTGGACTTCCAATTCTCTTATACTCTCGAGAAGAGCGCGTTCGGTCTCGGACTTGGGAGCGTGATTGGGCTGTTTCTTATGGGTTGGGTTCTGGCGAATCTGGTCCAGGGCGCTCTTCCAACATGACATGGCCTCTTTCTCGTCCCCCTGGCTCTCATAATATACGGCTGTCGAACATTTTAGGTAGCTCTCGTCGTACGTTCTCTGTAAGCTGGAAGATCCGGTGCTCGGCCACATCGTTGCCCCCATGTGTTCAGCCCAGCGTGAAGAATAAGAGGAAGAATAAGAGGACGAGGACGAGGACGAGGACGAGGACGACTGCTGGCGGAGGCGAATTGGGCGACTACATGGAACCAGTCTGCTGAATATTGTGATGTATTGCTTTAGTGTTTGCCCTTGTTTCGAAGTAGACAGTAGACAGTAGACAGTAGACAGCAGACAGTAGAAGTAGGTCTGTAGACGTCGTGTGATTGAGTGGTTATACTTCGTTGTACATGTGCTGTGCTGTGCTAGTGGTCGTTGTCTGGTTGTCGATCGCTAACCAGTGGAATGAGTTGATCTACTGGGTACCTAGCAGCCTACCTAAGTAGGTAGTTAGAGAGAACCACTACTTAGGAGTTTCAACAACACACCAAAGAAAATGAAGATTGGCTGGTTCCAAGGTTTTGTTTTTTTTTGCTTTATGATCAGGATAGGTGGATTGCAAGAAGGGGGAAAAAAGGCATAAGATTAAAGATCACCCACTACACAAGCAAGACAAGAAGCAGACAAGTAAAAAAAGTAAGTAGGGAGTACATGCAACAAGTTACCACCTGGAAGTGACAACTTAAGTGATAAAGTGACGTCGTCATTGTAACAAATTAGTGGGGTAAATCCTTCCAGCGTTACTTTCTAAATGTATACCTAAGTACTTAAGTAGTGTGGCTGGGTTTGGTGGTCGGCCTCATTCCTTACGGGGGGTTGCAAAGAGCTGAAAGATAAACAGACCCATACCTACTAGGTGTTAACCTCCTGAGTTTAGCGTATTTCATCAGCAACCAGCACAGGGCTGAGCCTCACTGAGATATCGCTTTGTTTTCGCACTTCAAAGGGGCTGACGTCCTTACTTACGTGTATGTATACTACCTAGGTACCTAGTAAGTACTTTACTTATGTCGCTCAGTACCTCGTTGTCAAAATCACATGATATCGAGTCTCCTATTACAGGAGGGAGATATATGGTATAAGTTCCCCCGATATATTCCGCCAACTGATGAAATCCCGAAAACAACCCACCCATACATCATGGCTTGGCGGAACTACCTGCTTCCTCATCTTCGTCTTCCTCCTCGTCCCGGGGTAGCTGCATGCCCATCATTCCCAGAATATTGCTTGTCGGGCCAGCCATCCCAGCCTGACCTTTGAAGCTCTCCAACAGGTTTTTCGCAAGATTATAGTCGATGTCCACTTCCTCATCCCCACTATCCTCCTCGTCCGCATCCAACCCGGGCCCTTGGATTTCCTTGCCCTTTCCTTTACCCTGGATTTCGGGCTCCTCCTGCTTCGCTTTGATCCTCTTCTTCGTCTCCGTGTCTTTTGACCCGGGGTCTAGCTTGAGCGCCCCGTGTTCCTTCAGCTCGGCTTCCATCTGAGCTGCCAACTGTCTGATCTCCTCCTCTTCGTTCTCGTCTTCACCCATTCCTACCGATGAAACTTGCTTTGAAGAGGCTTTTGTGGACTTCTTCGTATCCTTCCCGGCCGGCATACCCATCATCTCTCTCATCATTCTAGCAAATTCTTCTTCGTCGAAGCTAACCTCCTTATCTTCGTCCTCGCTATCATCGTCATCCTCGTCGGACAAGTCGTCGTCTTGATCCATGTCTTCTAATTCGGCGCCCTCGATGCCGGCGCTCTCGTCATTAAGGAAAGCTTCGAACCGAGACACCATCTTTTGTAGATCCGCCTGCTTCGCGGAGTCGCCAAATCCACTCTGAGACCCTTTCTTGGCCCCTCGTTTCCCCTGTAGCTCGTTCTCGAAGTCTTCGAAGTTGATGTCCAGCCACGCTTCATCGTCGTCCCGCTGGGAATCTGGCCAGGATTGTATCTCCTCGTCGGTGGGAAGAACCTGTTCGCCGTCTTCCTCCAAATCCTCTAGCATTATGGCGAACTCGCGAGCTAGGCGGCTATCTTTCTTTTCAGCGTTGGTAGCCAGCATCTCGAACCCGCTAGTGATTTTCATGCCAGCCTCCAATCTTGCCAACGCCTTATGAGATTCTTCTGTACCGCTAGCCTCCGCCTGCTTTTCTGCTGCCTCCATTATAGAATTCCATGAGGGTGGTGCTTGAAACCGCTGAGATTTCACTTGAGCGAACAGTACCTTAGTGAACTTAACACTCACTGTCACCAGGCCGGTAGGCGGGAAGTGAGTGCTCGCCAACGGCGTAACTAGAGGCTTCATGGATACAGGATCCCGTAGATAGAATGCCTCGATCGCAGGAGCTATGGTGGCAGGACGTGCATGCAGGATATAAGCCAGCTTTCTCGGTATCGTGACTAATGAGTGATGCAAGGATTCCGCAATCTGCTCGGGATATTTTTCTAACCGATAGAAGGCCTCCGCTTGGATGAAGGCCGAGTTGACGAGACCATCAGGACCAGTTTTGAGGAAGCCCACGGACTCAGATAAGGACAAGGGGCGCTTCTCTCCAGAGCCTGCCGCCAGGGGAAGAATCCAGAGTTTTCCTCGGTGGATCCAGACTCGATTTGTGTCGATTTCGGGACTCAGCCATTTGGGAAGGACGTTGGCCGCCTCGACTAGGAGGAACTCTCCATCGCTGTCGAATACCCTCGCCCAGACGTTGGGGAAAGACTTGGTCAGCTCGCGGAGCAGAAACACTACCAGCCACTCGTCCTCGACGGAATCCCCATAGTCCGTAGTGCCCTGCAGGAAGGTCAGCCCCTTGTCGTTCTTGGCCTGGAGCTGGAAGGCGTCTCGCTGCCAGATGTAGTCCTTGGTGAATCGGTCGCAGAGCTGCACGGCAGCTTTCCGGATAGTTTCCAGCTCGGACAATAGTTTGCGGGATTCGAGCTGGTCGTCTATAATAAAAAGCATGTACTCGACACAATTTTCAGGTAACCTCCGGGGGAACTCTTGGAAGCCATCTTCGAAGAAGTCTGTCTTGTCCTTGTCCTCGGAACCCATCTTCTCAGGGGACCGTCAATAGCGTCATATAGCCTGCGACGAGGTTTAATGCGTAAAAACTAGCCAGAATCCTATATCTAGGGCAGAAATCTATATATTTACACGTGAAGTACGGGGTTATAAGTAGCAAGCTTAAATGGCAAAGGTACAAACACCAATCAGGAAATATATTCATGTGAAAACCCCCAGATCTGCATATAGTGGGGCTCATAAAGCTATACATACACCCTAGGTACCTAAGTACTCAAAAAACGAACTAAATGCCTAATTTACGTGGGCTAAATTACCGTGTTTAGCGTGTTCAGCGCGCGTCAAGCCATCCCACCTACCCACTATCTCCCACTACCTAGACAATGCTATCAGCCTGTCCCGCTATATCCCGGTCTCGTCTCGTCGCGTCTTCCCTGTTGGACCACTTCCTCCCAAACCTCACTCTAATAACTTCCCCATTACATTACTTAGGTACTCTGAATAACTTCAACCAAACCATCTTGACAACCCCCTTTACCCACTACTTCACACACACACCACTTCACCACTATTATTCCCTGCTCATGTGATCCCAATTTAAAAAAAAATAATAATTGCCTTCCATACACCCCACCGTATTGTATCACGTACCGCCTCATCATTGAGCGACAGTTTAGCCGCTGTCGTCGCATACCTTCAGTATGCCTGGCGCCGTCGCGTCTTCGTCTAAGCGCTCTCGGCGCGCTGCATTTGATGACGACGATGCCGACTCTGATGCTGCTATTGCCGAGGCCAGTTCAAGTCTAAGAAACGAATCTGTCCGTTGCCGCTGCACACTCTTTTGTCCTGTTTGGTCTGTGCTAACTTGTCGGGTTTAATAGCGAAAACGAGTCCGCATATCCGATGCCGGGCCTAGTAACAGGAGAAAGCAAAGGGGAAATCAACATTCAACTCCCCGAGCACAAAGCGCGGAATCCTCAGAAAACGAACATGGCAACGGCGATCGAGTCATGCCGGAGCCCGACGCACCCCCTACTCCACCACCCTCCACTCAATATGAGATGATGCGCGATGCCGGCTTTAAACATCTAGAGCACATCGAGGACGACGACACCCGAGCCACCCAGCGCATACAAAGTCGTCCCACTCTCATTGGTGATAACCATGCTGCCCTCAATGCCATCATCGAGAGCATCACATGCTATAACTTCATGTGTCACGAAAGACTACACTGTGACCTGGGGCCCTTGCTCAACTTCATCGTTGGTGAGAATGGAAGTGGCAAGAGCGCCATCTTGACTGCTATCACCCTGTGTCTGGGCGGGAAGGCAAGCGCCACCAACCGTGGAGGTAGCCTAAGGAGCTTTGTCAAGGAGGGTCGTGATCATGCTAGCCTAGTCGTCAAGATCAAGAACCAGGGCACAGATGCCTACAAACCCGACCAGTTTGGTGAATCTATCATTGTTGAGCGCTGGTTTACTAAGTCCGGCTCCAGCGGTTTTAAACTGAAGTCTGAGACTGGTCGAATCATCTCCACCAAGAAGGGTGACGTCGACGATGTCGTTGACTACTTCTGTCTTCAAGTCGATAACCCACTCAACGTCCTTTCCCAGGATAACGCCCGTCAGTTCCTGAACGCTGCTAGCTCTGCCACCAAATACAAGTACTTCGTCCAAGGCACCCAGCTGGAGCAGCTCTCCAATGACTATCAGCTTCTCCAAGAATACCTCGACGCCAATGAGGCCAAACTTTACGAGTTTCAGGAAACTATTGATATTCTCAAACAGAAGTCAGAGAAGGCTGTTAAGCAAAGGGATGCCGTCACGAAGAATGTCGAGATGCGCCAGAAACGTGATCTGATCAGAACCCAACTCATCTGGTCTCAAGTCGAACAACAGGAGCAGCTCCTGAAAGAGAAGGAAGACATCGTCGCTGCCGCCCAGCAGGAAATTGAACAAACCCAAGAATTGGTCAACAGGCAAACGGAAGAGCTTGAAAAAGTTGATCGACTAGTGCAAGAAGCCCATGAAGACCTGGAGCGCATCAAGGCAGAAGAAGGCGACATACAGGAAGCAGAGGAAGATGCTCGTGCCAAGTTCAATGAGGCTAAGAAAAAGCTTGTCGACATTCGTGCCCAGGAACGAGATATCCATGGTCAAGTTCAGAACGCTGCGACAAAGGTACGAGAGCACGAGGCCAAGATCCGCGATGAGGAACAACGATTAGAAGACGCCAACGGTGGCCTTCTGGCTGAGAAACAAAAGGAGCTTGACGAAGCACGACAGGCCAAGAAAGATATCGACGACGCCATCACAACCCACAACGCTGATGCGCCACGTCCGAAAAAACACTTGGAGCTCGCCAAAAAGGAGTCGGAACGTGCAGGGCAACTTGTCCAGCAAAAATCGAATGAACTTGATGCGGCAAAAAAAATTCTAAAGAACCTGAAAAATGACAGGATGGATCCGTTTGCTGGGTACGACCCCAAGATACAGCAACTCCTAAAAGCCATCGAAAATGATGGAGGGTTTTCTCAGAAGCCCATTGGGCCCATCGGCTCTCTCATTCAACTCACCGAACCACAGTGGTCGGCAATATTGGAAAATGTGCTCAACGCCCAACTCAGCGGGTTCATTGTCACGAGTCGGCCCGATCAGCAACGTCTACAGTCCCTTATCAATAGGCTGCAAATGCGGTCCTCTCCCACAATCTATATCGCGCCTCGGACGTCACTGGGTGATTTGAGGGAACCTGACAGCAACTTTAGCACGGTGTTGAGAGTACTCAAGATTGAAAACCCTATTGTAAGGGATCAATTAGTCATCCAGGCTAATATTGAGCAACTCCTTCTTGTGGATGAGAGAGAAGAAGCGCAGGACATTATGCTGGGCGAGCGAGCACCCCCGAACGTTGCCGCCTGCATAACTTATCTAGGCGATGGGCCGTTGGGTTTACGAATCACCAACAAAAATGGGAGTTTAGCCTCGTCACCCATCACCCCCACCCAAAACCACAAGCATTACCCGCGCATGAAGTCGAACATAGAGAGCCGTATCAATTTTCAGAGCGGCCTGGTGGAGCGGCTAACGGTCGAATGTAATGATCTTGAAAACTCGAAAAAAGACATCGACGAAGAGGTCCGCAGCTGGCAAACCGAAGTGGGTGAATACGGGAAAAAAACCAAGGTATTGGAAAAGAAGTCCACAGATGCACAGGTACGAATTGATCAAATCGAGGTGGCTCTCGATGCTTTTGATGGTGTCGATGGTAGGCTGCAGAGCCTTAAAGAAGATCTTGCAGATTACCAGAGACAAAAGGATCACTATGGCAATCAGTTCGGCGACCTTACTATACAGAGGAAGGAGTTTAACAAGGAGGTAGAGAGCCTCAAGCAAGAATACGACAATGCCAAGACGGTCACGCAAGAATTCAAGACGAAAATCGCTAAGGCGGAAGACAAAATCAAACGACGTGAGGGGTCACGGCGTGTTATTTTGGTCGAGAAGAATCAGGCTCACGAAACGCATGAACTCGCCAAAGCCAACAAAACGAAAGCTGAGATGTCCAGGGATGAGCAGGTCGCGCTCGTGGAGGAGTACACTCGGAAAGCCACCGAAGCTCATCCCGAACGGGTCTTCATTCCGGAGGGCGAGACTTACGACACCCTCGAGCGCAAGTACATAAGTTTGCGAGAGCAACTGCAAAAGATCCGTCATCAGCTCGGCGCATCGGATGAGGAGATCCACGAGCGCGCTGCTCGGGCGATTGAGGAATACCGCGAGCAGAAGAAGCATCACAAGAATCTCGACTCGCTGGTTGATGGACTCAAGCAAGCCCTAAATACCCGGCTGGAGAAATGGAGGTATTTCCAGCGGCTCATCTCAGCGCATGCTCGAGTCAACTTCGCCTACTTGCTCAGCGAGCGCCAATTCCGTGGGAAGCTCTTGCTCGATCACAAGGCCAGGAAGCTCGAGATCCAGGTCGAGCCGGATGGCACGAGGAAGAACGAGTCCGGCCGCAACACCAAAACGCTTTCTGGCGGAGAGAAGTCGTTCTCGTCCATATGCCTGCTACTTGCCATTTGGGACGCTATAGGATCTCCATTGCGGTGCCTGGACGAGTTCGACGTCTTCATGGACAATGTGAACCGGAAGATCAGCACGAACATGCTGGTAAGTCTCCATCCAAATACAACGAAGCGATTCGTGTAACTAACAGCCTTTTAGATCACGGCGGCGCGTCGCTCAGTCGGCAAGCAGTTCATCCTCATCACGCCCAACGCCATCGAGGGCCGGGCCAATATTGACAAGGATGTCAAAATCATCAGGTACGTTGCTAGTTTTTTTTTTTCTCCACGCCCTCCTTCCCATTGCGAAAGATGCTACACTTACATGACCCACCGCCATGTGTCAAGTTCCCCCGTTTCTGGAAATCATCTTTTACTAATTCGTCTCCTTGCAGACTCACGGATCCCCGACAGCGTACGCTCGCGGACCATTAGGTGCTCCGCCTATCTACATCCCATGTATTATATAATCATCCTCGGTTTATAGAATTTATCTCTTCGAAGGGAGCAGGGGCGAAAGGCTACGGGCTTGGTATGCATGCGGCTTCCGCCGATTTTGGTGGTCCTACGGTATTTTATGGCAGGGTCGGATTATACATAAATAAGGTTTGGTGGGAGGGAAGGAAGAGCTAAGCCGGCGAATTGTTCGCTTGGCATCGGGGGCGTTCATGTGCATGCGTTATACTCGGTCGGCCGCCCGGGCTCTCATCTGTTCTAGGTCTGTCTGTCTGTCATGATAACACACCTACGACAACGTGGAGGAAGGGCGGCGGCTGTTCTCGATCTATCCTATCCCATTGGAGCTAGCTGCTCGGTTTTCTGCTGCTCTCTACATAGATGTCTATCCTAACCTACGTAGCTCGCAGCGGTAGCAGATCACACTATTCACGTTAACGAAGTAAGCCCGGTTCTCAAAGTCGTCGCGTGTATTTGCTGTTACTTCTGTCTTCTGTGTTCTAACCTCCTCTCCCCACCCCTCCAACCTTCGTCCTGCTTCTCGCTCTGACATGATCTGACCTGATAGATGCCTGGTGGGCTTCGGGCGGACGACTCTACCCGCAAGTAGGTAGGTAGGTAGGTAGGTAAGTAGGCAGGCAGGCAGGCATTAGTAGAAGCACACGCTGCAGATTGCTGATCGACTGGCTTATATTCCTTGATGCCGAGTACATGGGGTGATGTGTTTTCTTCTCTTCCCTCTGATTTCTTCCAATGCCGGCTGAAAGAAGCCCTCCGCCGTATGATACATCGGATATGTGGTTTCGGTCAGCCATTTTACTGTGCCATGCCGGATGACGCATTGCGTGTCCAGGCTCTGGTTTTTATCGGAGATGGACGAGAAACCCCAAGGCTGGTCATCTGGGCTCTCTGCTGTACATGGAAACAATGACGACAATGATGTTCGGAGCGGCCTACGCAGCCCCTCATTCATGGCTACTTGTCGCCTGTAGCGATTCATTGACGGCTTGCGGCTTACGACATGAGGCATGCAGGTCTAAGATCTACTTTATTGCAGTGACCAGTTCCGAGCGTGGCGATCGATGCAAACTCGCAAGCTCGGCCAAGGCGATGCGGGTGGGCCAGGCCTGGGTGTGTGTGTGGAAACAAGAGGCAGGGAGATGGGGAAAGGAGGGCGAAGGAAAGTTTTTGTTAGAGTTACCAAGCAAATTCATCAGCTTCATAGTGCCGATATTTCCTAAGAGTATTGCAAAAAACCTGGCCTCTACGTGAAAGCGCTATTCAACACAACATGAACGAATCTACGGTCAGTCTCTCCTATTGCTCAGCGGATGCCCAGCCGGAAGGCTTCAAGGATCTTCCTATCAGCAATATGGTCCGCCAGATTGGAAATCCTAGTAACTTGGCCCTGAAAAAGACTCTGGTGGCTGAATGGGAAGAAGCTAAAGGTCAAGTTCCTTCATGGCAGCCCAAAACTGAAATCCAATTTCGGATTTCGGATGTATGTTCGTTCTCTATGCAGGAGTTGTCCAGTAGTCCTTTAGGGAACAGAAGTTATCGACCATGCACTCTGATAGCTTAGATTATAACAGTCGCGAAGGTTACTGTTGTCGGGGCATAACTCACGAGTTCGGCCAGGCGATCGGTTGCGTTCGTGAACACCAAGCAACCCCCGTTCATTGGAACAAAGCAAAGGCCATAGTAAATCGCACATTCAAGTTTGGCTAGCAAGAGGAAACGACGTGCTCGTCGAATCCTCGGTCCAGAGTAGAACCTCGCCACACGCGGCAAATCCAACTTCGGCAGTAACTCGATCATGTGCTACTGAGGCACTATCTTTCAGATGCTGACCAAAGCTTCATCAGCAAAATTTGTCCATTCCAGACACGAACGACGGGGAGCTTAGCTTAGTTTCGATACCACTATTCAATCTTAGCATCCTCCAGTAGCACTTGACACCAAGGCAACCCAGTTCAGCCTAGATGACTACTCACAGGATTATCAGGATTGTCACTCAAAATCATGTACAGAAACAGTGACCACCTCATCCTAAGCTCCCAGGAGCGTCACTCCATAATTTCAAGATGGCCCCAAAGTGTTACAGTAAGAAATTGGTAATATCTTTGAATGAATATTTCAGATACCTGTGTTACAGTAGTGAAGGGTCACGTACTGTTGACATAGCGCTCTCTGCGCTCCTTTCTCACAGATGTGCCACAGCAAATGAAGAACGTATTGTTGTAGAAACTGCCGTGCCGATAAGATCTGGTAATCGTGAAGCTTGTTTCAGCCTTCAGGCATAAAGCCGAAAGCCATCATGATAATACAGTAGCACACCTTGACGTCAGTCTCGGACGATAACTGCGCTATCCCGGCGTGGCATGTCTTACAGCCAATATCTCAGCTATGTCCGAGACCGCCATTGCTGATTTTAAGCTACACGATGTCGTCAAAGATACTCAAGATAATTCTGAGATTGATTTGATTCGCCATGCCTACGGCGGTTTAATATGCAAGTATCGGGCCAGCCAACCGATCGACCACGGTCCATGACAATAGGGGCTTTTCACATTCAGGCTCAGGTCACCATAAATATATCGTGCTCTAACCGACCCGTGGATAGAGAATTCCTAGATACTCCATAGGGTCCTCCTGGTTCTGATAATACCTACATCTTTGTGTTAACCCTTCGAATTGACAGACAACCTGATCACGATGCACGCTCTTGAGCTTGGGTTGCTGATCCTTTTCATTTTCAACCATGCCCACGCATATGTGCCCACTCTGAAGCTACCGTGGGGTGTTTATGAAGGGCAAACCTTTGAAAACGATACCAATGTAGGCAAATAAGGGTCGAGTACCAAGAGCGAACAAAAGACTGACTCAGTACTAGATATACCTTTTCGAAAATGTGAGATTTGGTGCCATACCTGAACGGTTTAGTGCACCAGAATTTCCATCCTGGGAAAATTCTTCGGTTCAACCTCCTTCTGACGGACATAAATGCATACAAATCGATCCGTCAAAACTCCCTACGCCACCCGGTGGGAGAGCCCCTCTCCATGGCCCTGCTGACCCGGATACGGAGAGTGAGGACTGTCTTTTCCTTGATCTTTACGTGCCGAAGTCGGTCATAGAGGGGCAGGGTGACCCACCAGCACCAGTTGTGGTATGGATATATGGGGGGGCTTTTGCTTATGGAGCCAAGCACGAGATAGGCCCGCTGTATACCGGACAATCCATTCTGAGAACGAGCAACTACAGGACCATCTTCGTCGCCGGGAACTATCGCGTAGGTGCCTACGGCTGGTGACTATATGCAGAAGGTAGGCCAGCCAAATGCCGGGCTGTATGACCAAGCGTTGCTTTTCGAATGGGTGCAAAAATACATCGACCAGGTAAACGGAGATAACAAACAGGTATCTGCTTTTGGAGAGTCAGCCGGAGCAAGTTCCATCTTGCACCATCTAATTCGAGAAGGCGGAACAAGGGACCCCACGTTCAGAAAGTTCGCTGTCCAGAGCCCGGCATTCGAATGGGCATGGGATAACTCGCCCGATGGCAGATTAGACGAGATCTACAAGAACTTTTCGAGTCTCGCCGGTTGCGGTCATTCGTTTGACATTGACTGCCTTAGAGCGTCGAAAAACCTTTCTACCGCCAACCAGGCTCTGTTCGAGAACGTGACACAGACAGGATTGTTCCCTGTCGGTCCAGCTGTAGATGGCGACTGGGTTCAGACAATACCGACTGTTTCTTTTTCGGGGGGTGTGTATATTTTCCTGTGTTGACCAACTCGTGGCCGGAAGCTGACAAGTAGAATAGGTCACTTCTGGAAAGAAGTCGACTCGACTATTATCTCCCACTGCTTGAACGAAACTGCATCGTTCACCCCAAAATGGGTTACATCTAATAAAACTTTTAACGAGTTTCTAGCCATCTTTCTACCTGGCAAAAACCTCGAGCATGTGCGGCAAGAGATTGCTCAGCAATACGACTGTGAGAAGGACTTCGATGGTGACTATAGAGCGTGCATCGCTGCAGTCATTCGTGATGCTTCCTTCACCTGTAACACTCGAGATCTCTTCGACGCATATCCCGACAAGTCACATATGATGAGATATGGTTTTCCCATACCCAAATTTGCCTTTCACGCGGCTGACCTTATCGCTCTGTTCTCAAACACGCACGACGAAGTGGTGCAGCTACTGGATAAGATCGGCTTGGGTACTATATCGGCGGAATTGTACGCCGATCTGCTTTTCGACACCAATGTTTCCGCGGCATATCAAACCTACTTTTCCTCCTTCGCACTTTCGGGTGACCCGAATTCGTTGAAACTCCCGCCGGTCACCAATGGTCCCGCCCCTAAATGGCCGGTCGCAGACGATACAGGCGATAGCCTCACGAATGTTCTCCAGGTCCAAGCCCCTATTCTTGGCCGAGCACCGTTTGAACTTCATTCGGATGATCAGAACACAGAATCAACATGCAACTTTTGGACGAATATAGCAAAGGAGATATTGTTTTCCCAGAACTTGGGAGAGCGAGTCTTCATCAACAATGAGCTATAAAATTGTTCAAAATCCCCACAACGGATGATCAAGTGAAACAAATACTTGCCAAGGGTTAACGATATCTTGGCAACCCATCCTCGAGGAGGATTATATGTTCGATGGATAGAACCCTTAGATAGTCACTCTTTTATAGTCACTCTTTTACGCTTGTCAGCGATCAATCTAAGTATTATCCATCCTACGCCTTTTTTTATATAAAATTAAAACCTTCGTGGTAACGGCTTCGTTACAAAGGGGGCGGACTTCACGGTCAGGTGAGGAAGCAGAGCATTTCTGGATCTATATCGGATTCTGAACTCCTTTTTCTCACAAAATCCGCCCTCTGCCAGTGGGCGAAATAGCTTCAGAAGACGTAGACATCACTAATCGGCCGTTCATGGTCGTGAATATACATTTGTATTGATCTAATGATGGACAAGCACCTATTCACCCATTCCGCGCTATTACCCTCGAAGTGTTTTGGCTCTTTCCTGAAATATAACAGACCCCCCTGACGATGATCGAGTTCTTCCATGGGCGCCAAGTGTGATTCACAGTTACGCGGGCCGTCTCAATTGCCCTTCACCTGGACCCGTCCCAATACTCGAAATTGTGCCAGACATGCATACACATGCGCCATCCGTGTCACGGTGTGTGCGCGTGTCTCTGGGGCATATTTCATAAAGCGGACTGAATAAACGGAGTTTCGGTTTAGCGCTGGCTGGCGCCGACTTCGAAGCTTTGCTTTCGTGTAACCAAGGACTGGGTCCTGGGAGGGCGGAGGTATGGGGCCAAAATACAGGGCTCGCTCGCGATTCAAGGTAGATGGAGCTGGTTATACGGGTCGCACTCTTACATACAGACTACCCAGGTATGCATGTACGAGTGAATAGAGCTATATGCCAATCTGATATATGTCCTTTAACTTGGGGAGAGGGAGGTCTTGGTCTGCTTTTCATAGTGTCACTATCCGATAACTCTACGTTGTCTAGACAGGTGTGTACGTATTCGTGTGTGTATGCATATGAGTGCAAGTAGATAGCGGATACTTCAGCCCTTGGGTACGGATAAAGCCCCCCCATCCCCGTCTCCATGCGTCGCCGTGCGTGCAGAAATCTTTACACATGAACTCACGTGCATGTTCTGTCTTTCTCGCGCATATATATCTATAAATACATACATACACACATACCCAGATACAGAACCGATGGACACAGAGTAGATAAGTACGTGCTCCAGAGCAAGCAAGCGAGCGAGCAATGACCTTACTTACCTACGTAAGCTGGACGGTGTCAAATTCTATTAGATACATAGTCTCTCTCGGAGGCGGTTGGATTGGGCCAGACGGGTGGCATCACAATATGACATGGAGTCGATATACCGACACATGCTTTGCTGACGACAGGCATCAATCACATCGTCGATTAGCCCTGGGGAATTTTTTTCTTTTCTTTTTGGCAACGCCCGACCCCACACCGGTCACCAGCTGGATGGGCAGGATGGGTGGGATGGGATGCTGAGTGGCGTTTGGCGGTTTCGAGGTCCCGAGCGAGGGGAGGGGGCAGGCAGGCTGGCAGGTAAGCCTGGGGCAATATAGGTACCGCCGAAGAGGAAAACAAAAGAAAGCGGAGGGAAAGAACGCCCCCCCGCGCTTTCGCTCGCCCGAATTGGTTGCCGTGCATTGCATACGTCTATGGCTTTCGTGATTCATGGGTGCAAGGGCAAGGGAGGCCAACAATGCTTGCAAAGCTTGCTCGCCCTGCCCCGGCCTGTCTTGTCTGCTACTAAATACTACATGTCACATTTGTCATCTATATGAGGGGGGCAGGGGGGTCGAAAAGGAATAGTCGAGGGAGGGGGAATGGTTTGCTTGCTTGCTAATTGGTAACCGCTTGGGGTATGATAATGATGTTGTTGTGATACGTATATACATATTTTCCCTTTTCTCTTTTCTTTTCTTCCTTTTTCTTCTTGTGTGTGTGTGTGTGTGTCAGTCCAGAAAGGGAGGGGGGACGATTCGCTTCCCACCATTCGATTTCGGTCCGTTCCAATGCCGTTCTCATCATCGCCGCTCCGCATGCGCATACATGTGTTGCATATATGTATGCAGGTATAGATATAGATATGTATGTGGATAGTATGGCCCAAAGTACGCTGCGGAGTTTTCTTTTTCTTTTCTTTCCTTTGCTGCATCTGCAGGAGGTGTGACGGGCGAACAGCTGCCCCACTTGCCCTGTCGGCCTGCTTGCTTGCTTGCTTACTTGTCATATGCCCGGCTGGGACTCACCTACCTTATTCGGTAAAAGAGAGCAGGCAGCAGGAGGCAGCAGGCAATGCGCCTTCTCTCTCTTTCTTTCTCTCTTAGATCCTGGCCCCCTTGCTCCGCAGCACGTTGAGGCCGGCCTGGGCCGTGAAGCCGACCCAGCGGGCGACGCCGCCGAGGGCGGAGCCGGCGCTGCTAGTCTCGTCGAGGCGGCGGCGCAGGAAGTCGCGCGTTTCGCCGTAGCCGGGGGACCGGTCGTTAGTCATAAAGAGCTCGGATGATACGTACACGGCCGACAGGGCGCCGCGCTTCGTATACCAGGACGGGTCGACCGCGACGTCGCCCGCCAAGTGCCAGATCTCGTCTGCCAGAAGCGCCAGCTCGCGCAGAGATGCCGGCACGAGGGACGGCTGCGCCATGACGGCTAGGGCCTGTCGTGGGGGTTTCAGACCGGTGAGCGAGCGAGCGACCAAGGAGAGCGGATGTGGGATGGGGTAGGCTAGCAGGGAGACGTGATAGGATGGGAGGGAAGGTGTGCAAGTGCCACGGGCTGGCCGTCTAGGTCGGGTTGACGAGGACGGCAGTCCCTTCGAGCCAATCGGTAGTCATGGCAGCAGTGAGGTAGTTGTGGGCGTGGGATGCGTGCGTTTGTGGGTGTGCATGTACTACATATGTGGGAATGCGCGGGATGATGGAGGGGGGTGAAGGGGGGTTGATGTAGAGGAGGTAGAGCGCGCAACCACCCAACCACTGCCTGCTACTCGACATAAGAATGCGTGGCGTTCGCTAATTGTGCCTTTCTTGACTAGGGGCGGGGCGGAGAGGAAGAAAGGGGAGGAAGAGGCAGAGGAGCGGGACTTGCTTATGAAGGGAAGTAAAGGGATTAGGTAAAGGATCAGAATCAGACATAACATGACCTACCTCTTGCCAACGATGATTCACATCCCGGTTCCCTAATAACCTCTCCCAGGTTAACCTCTCAACCTTGTCGCTGACATTCCACTGTCCCGCCGATGGTGCGGCCTCTGCCTGCTGCGAACTAGAGAATATCTCCTTGCTCCTGGGAGCGAGGGCCTCCCGCTGTGTCACGAGGTGATAGCGGATGAGGCTAAAAGGACCTTCAGGAAGCAGGTTGGTGCTGATGTCGAGGTAGCCGGCGTCCCTGGCGCCCAAGGTGAGGGCGTGCTGCGTAAAGCCGTGATCGGGGACGTGGGCGTATGCGGCAGAAAGAATGGCTTTCTCCGTCTGGTTGAAGTCGCCCGGCGGCGGTGGGTGATCGTATGAGTGATAGAGACGGGGCGGCGCCGCCTTGGAGATTCTCGTCAGTAGTTGTGATTGTGATAGAAGTGATTTCCTAGGAAACCGGCATAGCGGAGATATTCTCGCGACAAATGCCCGTGAAGGAGCCATAGTGGCTTGGCTTGGCTTGGCTTGGCCTGGTTTGGTTTGGTTTGGTGTGAATTTCCTTCAATGGGTGGGTTTCTATCAAGATATACCTCTGCCTTGGATACTAGAAGTAGGCAATGTGAAGACGGAGGAGGGCAGGCACGAGGCTGAGTTTGATCGGCGGCCGGTTACGTGAGGTTTTTGGTTTGAGTGAGCGAATCTTAGCTGCGAACCTTAGCTTCGGGCTTCGGGCCCTTGATCTCCACCTGCACCGTCTCGGGGCGCTAGGTACCTCAGTTACTAGTTACTGCAGGTGCTGTAGGAGTTGCTGTACACTGCTCTTAGGCAACCTTGGAAGTACCTGAGAGTTATCACCCTTTACATGCATATGCTCTTTATACTGCATTGTGGGGAATTTGGGACTTTCTTAGGTCTACCCGAGCTCCACGACGTGGATTAAGTTGACCCAATTTATTTATGCAAAACTATAAGGACTTCGTACATAAGTACTTATGTATAATACCTACCTAGTACCTAGCCTACCTCCTAGGCTAGGCAGTCTCTACCTAGGGGTATTGGACAATACCAAATACCTACACCAAATACCTACTAAAGAACCCCCATACACTCAGATGTTGCTAACCAACGAGTGATACATATCGTCTGGCTTGCCGATTTGATGGTCTACCCGCGCAACCGCAATACCTACGATCCACCCTCGGAGGAACTTGCTAGGCTAGGTTAGCTCCCGTGTCGGATGGGAACTTTCACGATCCGCCCGGTCGTGGAATGCGCGGAATGCCCTGGGAATGGATCATCGGTAAGCTAACCATGAGCTTGGCACTGCTACGTCAACTCTTGGGATGAACATCCGCGAGTACTCATATTTAACCTATCAAAATCACCATTGCCGGTCTAAGCAATACCTCTGTTCTAGCAATGCGGGTCTGAATGTGAGCCATGAGAGATGAAAAGTAAGGGAAATTAAGAGACTGGCAAACTGGGGACTTACAGCAGCTAGCAAGAGATGTGGGCAGTTGAGGAGGGGTAGAAAGGGGGGAGGAGGACAGAGGCCTACATAGTGGATGGTCAAGGGGTCCCTGGTCAAGTGACACGAGAGACAGGCACATTGCGGCTGCTCTGTCTGCTCTGCCTGTTGCTCTGCCTGCTGCTTCAGTTGGACAGTTGGGGGCAGAAATAGTTAATTTGATTCCTAGCAAGCTGAAACCAAGGATGGAGAAAACCCGCACTGAAGCAACCAACTTCCATGAGGCCTTCCCGCTGCCCTGCGGCAATCCGAGTGCAGGCTCTTATCTCATTGGGCCTGTTCCCTCGTCGCATGTGGTTGGTTGGTCTCATAAAGCGCCAGCGTTTGTCCTACTTCCGCGATATATCTTTGTCATCGTCCTGCCCCGGCTTGATTGTTAACCGCCAGGGAATCTGTCCCGGAGAATTTGCCCCTGTGTTCATGTATAGGATTGGTCGTGAGAGGGTAGTCGTGTACAACACTCTCCACGCAGGGCGTCTTGGTAAGCAAATGCAAAATTTTGTTCAGCAAGCCACATATGCGTCTCGTGTTCCTCGGCCAAAGGCGCGGATTTCCTAGCCTGCATATTACTATGTATATATCAGCACTCTGTCGACCGCCGGTCCTATTTTCGCATTACTCGTGTGTTCGTTCTTAGGGTCTCGCCCTGACCCAGGACAGGACGATGACGCCCTGCTTTTTTCTGTTTCCCTGCAAGCCTGCGAGAACCGTCCTGACAAGCATGTAAGAAGCAGGCTGTTGGACGACAGTAAGACCAAGCAGCAGAGGGGCCTATCTATCGGCGCTTCGGCTTGTGTGCAGTGTAACATGGCGCCCCTTTGTGGGGTCGGTAAATGGAACTGGTGAGAGTAGCGTGGAAAGGTTTTTTCTTATGTAGATGAGTTTCCGGTTATTGGGTAGGCAGAACTGGCTGCCACGCGCATTCTTACTCTCCGTCGATAGGTCGAATCCCGAAAAAGGCCCTATGTCTAACTCTAGTTAGGAAATCACCAGATCTAACCTCCTACTAAGGATTGAGAAGGCCTGGGGTTCTCATTCCGTGGCATAACCTCTGTAATATGAACCCTCCCCGCCCGCCTTCCCCTTACCCCTATGATAAGGAGAATGTAGAAGAGGCACACGGGATATCTTGACAGCGCCTACTCAGGCGCTCACTCATCGAACCGAGTTTGAGGGGGAAGTCCGATACATTCAAATAGCATCGGTCACTAGAAGCGGTGTGTCTGACCAGGACGGACAAGGTTCTCCTGCCCCAGCATCACTGACTCGGAGAGGGAACATCCAATCCCCTGCTGTACTATTCCATGAGTGTGGATAGCCTACTCTATACCATGAGACCCTATAAAAGAACTTATATATGATATGGGTGGCAGTCTAGGCAGACACAAGATCCGAAGCGGTCTTAGTGGCCAGTGATTGAGCAGTGGACATGGCATACGAACGGCAAGGAGCGTTTTAAACCTAGCCTATACCTACTACATATCCTACGGCTGGTGGAACCTTTACCCATTGCTAAGCATCCTTGCAGCTGGTGGCTAGGATTGTTACTGTGTTACCGCACCACATGGCTTTAGATAATGAGAATACATCGAGGGTAGACAGTCATTCCATAATTGACACTAAACCGTTGGCGGCACCTGATATCAAGACACTATGAAAATCTACTAGTAATTTTATCTAGCTACATGCAAGTAGGCCATCGGACGTCGTCCGCAGGTACGGGGTATAAATTCCATGTGTCCACATCGGAACCGAGCACTCGAGATCTTGGCTATCTAACATAGTATAGACAACCCTTTCCCGGTCCGCCGAGGCCGCAGGGAGTACTCATAATCGAGGGGTCAAAAAAAAAACGGCATCATCAAGCCATCAGGGAGAGACGGCACATGTATGCTGACTATTACTACCGG
This sequence comes from Eutypella sp. D-1, assembly GCA_023313575.1. NCBI lineage: Eukaryota > Fungi > Ascomycota > Sordariomycetes > Xylariales > Diatrypaceae > Eutypella > Eutypella sp. D-1. The sequence goes on along the minus strand of JAJTTP010000016.1, from coordinate 86,989 downwards.
TTACCAGCAATTCTAGTCTCAGGTCGTGGGACCAGGGGAGACGACCACGTTCCACCCGCTTCCATTAAGCGCAAGGCCAGAAGCCCATCACCCCATGTAAGCTCTCTTAACGACCCAGGCAACCAGGTAACTTATACTGGATCCCCCCATCCCCCCCTCAAAAACGTGCATGGGCGGTTCCAGTTTCGAATCGTGATCGCCCTGCACCAGTTGTCCATAAGGCTGCGTTCGTATCCCAATGGAGGAACACCGATGCCTACTTCGGCCCGTACGGCGATACGTAGATGCAAGGCACTATGGGCATTAGCCTACGGCTGCGCAGGTTGAGGTAAGTTGATGCTTCATGGATTGACCCCTGGCGGCTAGGGCCCTGGTTCTCTAGGTAGACAACTATTACCGATGCCAACGGTGCTGATACCGTAGGTACCTATAAGATCGGATCGAAGCGTGGCAACGCCAATACCCTAGCCCTCCTATATGTATTTGTCCCTCTTAGCCTTTTCCATATGGCCACTCGGCTGGCTGACTTGCTATGCGAAGTGTGCGTAAGAGTATCCTCAGCACATCATATTAATCGTGGTCTCCGCGATGATGACTACATTTTCTTTACGTACATCTCTGTTGTCGGGGAGCTCGCATGTGACTCATTGGAGACAATCGATCTCCCATCTTTACAGGAACGTTTATTCCCAAGACATGTTTCTGCCTACTTAATATCAAAGGTACACTAGAGAGCTGGAGATGTTTAAAGATATCCGGCTATGGAAGAAAGGTTATAGTGCAGGGCCCAACTAGTGACGTGATGCATAGGGACCTACTTAGGTATGTTAAGTTTACACCGCATCTAATAGGTGGTACTTCCGCATTCATTTGTAAGATCTGACCAAATGCACCCGGCTTCCCCTCGGGCGGCAGCCACAGCGACGTTTATCTCAGCAGGGCAGCTACTGGCCCAGAGACGTGTAGAGGAGAAGCCCCATATGCCAGGTACCGAACTCCAAAGTACCTAGGAAACCCCTCCTGCGAATATGTAGTATAGTCTTTGTCGGCAAGCTAGAGTAGGTCGCGGATCACCCATTGAGAAGCCATGGGTAGTGATCATGAGCACACCCGCGTCTTGGGCGCAGTAAATGGTTGCCTAGCATGCACTCGGGGTCATTTGAAGATGAAGCGAGGCCACCTATCAATTTCCGAGCAGCTCAGACGAGCGCTGCGTCTTCGAACTGTCTTGTCCGTCCGCTGCGGTAGTAATATAGGAGTGGCTTTCCATTTCGCCTCGCAGGTACTACATACTTGACCCCTTGGCTTCGAGAATATCCATGGATGCCACCACTTTAATGCTACTTTGATATCTTCCTTCCCACCCACCCTGTTTGCCTGTTCATGATAGGTGGCCTGGTATAACTATGAGGCGCATCCACCATCAGCTATCATGCGTTGCGTCAGATTTCTCCCGTGTTTCATACAAGCCCCCTCCTTCGTAGCTCTGCCTTCTCCGCATGCCCTTCTCTAGCATATGCCGTCATCATGTTTTGCTCCTAGGAAGTGGGCCAGACTTGGTGATGGATGGCAAACCCACAAGGCTTGACAGTGACTCGCAAACTCCAGGGGCATGTCCACTTTCCAGGGCTCCGGCACCCCATGGCGGCTTGCGATAAGGTCGACTTGTGAACGTGGGTAGAACTCAGGCACAGGTGTAGACAAATGTAGGCACTGTTTATATAGTACAGGTTCAGAGTTCTACAGCATTAGTCCCCGGCCCCCAGAACGTAGCGTATCTTATAGATATACACCACCCTTCCCCCACTACCGTCGACTGTCATTGACTCTCATTGATAGGCCGTGGAAACCGTCTTCAGTAGAGCCGGCGAGGCAGGACACCGCTGGCAATGCCCCCCCCCCCCCCCCCCCCCCCCCCCCCCCCCCCCCGCCCCCGCACGTCGGCTTGGGGGACACGGCAGAATAAGGGGTTGTCTTAAGGATTTATTCCAAAATATTGGGGGACGCAGGAGGGTATCATCATGGCATCTTAGTGTCCCAAACTTAGCACCCGATAGCCTTTCACTGGGATGCCAAGCCTGTACAATATCAAGGCGATGTACCCGTCAGCCCGATGACACTCCGGAGCTAGCTAAGGGGTACAGGTATTAATCTCATAAACTTTATCAACTTTCATATTGCAAACTCAGTCAGAGTCCTAGATGAGGCTTGATCAAATAACTCTTCACCAACCCCTTAAACTCTAACCCCTGGTATTCTCAGGCAGTATTATACGCACACTAGGACACTCACTAAGGCACGTACATAGCCAGGAAGGTACTCAGACTTACTTAATAAGTACTCGATTAGGTGTAGTGGAATGCAAGTGTTATCCACGGAGGTAATACATGCATATAGCGGAAACCTCCAAGAGGAAGGATTGGCCAACTAGCACAACCAGCTCGTCTTGCTCGTCAGGAACAACCAGATAACCTGATACCTAACTCGGCTGCTCGGACGGCATCATTTTAAGGATCATTTATAGGGCCATTTATAGATCGATAAAGGTGGTACAAGTCTCACTAGCGGATTTTTACTTTGACCAATCAAAACTGTCAGTTGACTTCTTTTTTTTTTGCCCGTACTTAGTAATCTGCTCCCGAAACCCCCTGTACATCCTTTCCTTTGCCATTATTGGCTTAGACTACCTATGCATGCCCGGCTTTACTTGTAGTAGGAGACAGGTATCAGGGATATATTTCTGCTTGTCCGACATTTCTGCTAGGTACCCGTGTGTCTTATCCGTGTGTCCAATCCGATTCATCCACCATGTAGCAATCTGTCTACATCTAAGTCGGTACCTAGAGTGCCCAGGTACATGTAGGTAATTGGCAGTTTGGCAGTCCATTGCACCAAATCTAAAAATTCATAAATGGATTGCTTTCACCACAAACCCGAGCAGTCCGAAGCTAACCTGAGCTTGACACCCGCAGGCAACTGTCGGCAGCCGCTAAGAGATATAGGTACGTACTTCGGCGTTATTCAAATACCCGGGTAAGTCTCACTGCCAACCGGTTATCGATAATCATTTATCAGTTATCTGTTCTTCTAATCTCGTATTCGGGCATCTTGAAGCCTCCTTCGGGCGTAGTATTATGTAGTAAGTTCATCGCTGTTACGCCGTGTCGATCATATCTCTATCTACTTGCTTTAGTGGTCGATTCCATCTGGTCTGGGCCCGAGCCGCCTCCCGATTTGGTATCGGTACTAATTACGAATATCGATTTCCTACTACTGGTACCTACATACATGCATTCCTTCTGGGGATTATGTACATAGCAGGTGCCAGGTGGTGTCGATTTTGAGGTACCCAAGTACCTAGAGTAGGAAGATCGGGGTTACCCAAGTAGGCTAGGCTAATTATACCACCAGCTAAGCTACCTAGGTACTTAGGTAGACTAGGGCTGGGTACGAAGTAGTTAGGTTGCGTTGCGTTGCGTCGCGTCTACCTGTCTGATTGTCTGATTGGGGTACAATTGAGAATTGGGCAGTCCCTTACCGTCCCTTACCAATTTCATCCATACCACCACACCTTTTGCCTACTACCACCTACTTTCGCCTATCATCCATCCCATTTTTTTTATTAAAACTGTACCGTACCGACAGACCGACGAGCTGTTGCGTACTGGCCGCCGTCGACGCCGACGTACGTACTTCGTATTTCGTATTCTATTACTGTCGTTACTCTTCTCTTCCTGCCCAGGTGGTTGGTTCATCGCCCTCCGTCAATCCCTCCATTCTATCACGGAGAAGCCTTAAGAACATCTCAATCGATCAAACTCTACCAGATTTTACCAAGCCCAGGTACGTACGCGCATACCGCGCATTCCATTCATCACAGTTTCATTCCGTTATTTCACATCACATTGCATGGCATAGCATGGCATGGCATAGCATGGCATGGCATGGCAGGGCAGGGCATGGCGTGTGGCATGGCGTGGAATGGCGGCATGGTGGCATGGCGGCATAGCATTGCACTACATTACTACAACTATTACTACTACACATCTACACATACACATCGCGTTTGCATGTATGAGATGAGCCAGAGAGGAGAGAAACAGAAAGACACGGAGAGAGAGAGAGAAAGAGGAAGAGAGAGAGACCTTTATGCCAGAGACAGACGACTTAGAGATGCTTGCTGTACCCACATCTCACCCCAAATGCATTTTGACCCTTCACATCTGCAGCCGCAACACGTATGAGGTATCAAAATGGGCACCTGGATGAACAGCCGCCCAGTCAGCGCCGGCAAACGGGCTTCACATCGGCTTGGCATAGCAGCAAGACACACATACATATTACATATACATCTTACACATGCACACGCACGCACACTCAAACACGCACCACCCAAGCACACACATATATCCATCTTTCCATCGGCCCATCCATACATCTGGTTACTTACTAGTAGGCGTGCCTACCAATCTATCCCCTCCCTCCCTACGTACCTATTTTCCTAGGTACCTGCCTGTCCCGAGGTCTACTTGGCTACTCAGGTATGCTTAGATGCCTGCCTCCGTCTTCCACTACCTTAACTGGTGGCAGTCTTTCCGCTGAACGAAAGAATAATCCATATCACCCGGATCCTGGAATCAGCGGAATAGAGTGATAACCTAGGACTTTGTCTACCCAGCCTTATGTCGCTCTTGGTCCATGCCATGCGCTCCCCTCTCCCCACCTTCGTATTTGGCATGTTGGCTATCATGTATTGCTGCTGCTGCTACTGCTGCCAGTGGTAGGCCCGTATATGATCAGATGCCTGTGTGTCTACCGACGAGCGTGTATAGGTGTAAGCCTTCCTATGCGGATGAGGTATCTAAGGGTGTAGGCAGGCTGCTCATGTTAGGGGGTAACAGAGCAGATAGCTCCGTTACTTACCTGCATGTAGGTTTAACGCCTCCGGTATCCGGTCACCAGCCCTCCATTCAGTCCCCAGTCTTCTGGTGCCCAGTGCTTTAGTCGCCCAGCTTATGTGCGAACTACTCCGGGTACCTGGACGTCTGGACTGCTTCGGCTGCTATTACTGGTCAATACCACTGCTGCTGCTGCTGCTACCTCCAGCGCCGGCGCCGACGGTAGTATCGGCCTGGAGGATTGCGGGTTACTGGGTTACTGAGTGCTGGGGTTGGGCTGGTTGCTGGTCGTTAGTTACTGATGCTGGTGTTGATGATGCTATTCCCCTGTCATAAGGATATCTCCCAGTGGCCCATCTTACTCCGGGTATCCTACCCGCCCGTTCAGTTGATACGATCAGCCCCCAATGCATAATTCGTGGGCCGCGCACTTCCTACGCCTGCTTGCCGCTTGCCTTATTTCACGCATTCATGCTTTTATGCCAGCATACGAGGTACTTCGTACCTTACACAGCCTTGAAATCCTATCTCCAGGGCATCTATGTACCTGTATTCTCATGTTCCAGCAGGCATTACCACCCACTGTCTTCTTTTCCCACCATCGAATTACCTGTGGCCGTCGAAAAAAAAAAGCTTACCCTCCAATACAGATAACGCAGAATTTTTCAAGAGCGTACTATCGCGTCTTCTGTCCTTATTAGGCAAAAAGGGGGTATCAATCTGTTATTCCCAACCAGAAGGCTGTCCGATTCGACCGTGGAAGGACATACATTCAATACGCAAACAATGGGTAAGTCTATATTCAGCCTCACTTCCTTGTTTCTATTTTATCGAGTCCGGCAAACGAAACTTCCATGCCCAATCCTTTTCATATCGTCCTATGGCATTTCTCTTTGATGCCCGGTATCAATTTTCTGTAATCTTGATATTGTTCTTGTTCGGACGACTCTACCCAACTCTCTCCTCTTGACTTCAAGGTGAATTATCTCGAGCTACCTACTTAGACAACCTCTACCTTGCCACAATCTACACAGCACAACACATGCACATACTACACTACACACAGGCACCGTAGACAGGCACTGCATCTCTACATTCGTTATCTCGGGGTCGCAGACATGTACCTATGCCACCACTTCTCTCTACGCGCCTTGTCATGTTATGTGTACATCTCTACTCATCTCTACATGCCTCCCTTATGCCCTACATGACAATATGTACGGATGTAGATATAGGTGCAGGAGGTATGAGTGGATAAGGATTCACACAGAGATCTCCCCCATCACAACTCTACATGCTGTGTGCTGTCTCTACATCCCACACATCTTACAGATTCATACGCACGCACGCACACACACATACACATATCTATGGGTATTGTACGGCTAGCCAAAAAGTTGCACTCCCCTACACATATCCGCCCACGCACCCGCCCACGCGCGCGCGCGCACACACACACACACACATACACTATACACTACGCACTACATACACGCCTGTCCACCGCATATAAGTTACAGGTCCTTCCCTACCTGAGGTACTTTGCCTACCTTGGTAGCCCCTAGAATCTCCCCTACCCACCAATCTCATCAACCGATTCGTTTTTAACAGCCATAACCCGTCTGCTTCTCTGACGTGTTGCCACCCTCTGCCTACCATTGACTACACCGGGCTTGTAAGTTGTAACAGCCCACAACATTACCCGCTTCCTCCTCGATGTTGCATTCGGCGAATCAGATCTCCGCGTTCTCTCCTTCCACCTACTTCGGCTTCTCACTCCACCAAATTTGTCTTACCATTCATCCACTTGTCCTCTGGGACGGCCACTGCGTTCCTCATCTCACCCATGCTTTCTAAATTCTTAGACGGCATTTAATATACCATCCATCCCCCCACCTCCCTCTACCCCCGTAAAAACCCTTTCCTTTCCCCGTTCGAATCCACAAACGGCCAGGCCTTTCGTCCGCTTCCAGCTATACTATATGCAACTGCGGCCCGCCGTGTCAACTCGGTCTATCGACCATCCATTCAACGACTGTTCTTACATCTTATTTGACTAATTGTTTTTGGTACTCGTTCTAACTCTGGATTTCAATAGCTGATTCCGGCGATACATACCGCCCAGTAAGTATTACACTTCTGATTTGGATCAATCAACCTACATACAGCCTCCTGGCAGGCCATCTCTGGTATCTTCATAACATACTCCGCCCGCGAAGGTTTGCGCTTGTCGCTATTCCTTGGCTCTAGAGCGGCATTGTGGGATTCTATGCAAGACACTTCCCGGGTTCGTCCAAAACTCGCAAAAGCTTGAATACGGGCTACGGTCGTTGTGTTTTCTGATTCCCGTTTGATTCTTACATGGGCTGTCATGTTATTTAGCCTGGCACTCGAGGCCCGGCTGCGCGCATAACCAATGCTGCGTAATCAACCGGTCTATCCAGAGGATGCTACTAGTGTCCAGCTATTTGAGAACTCCGTCCCCTTCTTACCCTCGGCGTCCCGGAGCGCCGATCCAATTCTTATTACTCGTACGCCACCATTAAAATTATCTTTTGAGACTGACCTTTTTTTAGCGTGAGAGATCTCGTTCTCCTCGGCGTGGTCGATCAAGGAGTCCGGGACGTTCGGCCCGACGTCGGTCTTATTCGCCGCGGAGCCGGTCGCGTAGCCGGGACGACTATCGTAGAACTGACAGGCGCTCACGGTCGCCCATGACAGGAGCTGGAGCACCTCCGGGAGGATCTGGTTCGGGTTACGGTGGTCCACCGCAGCGATCTTACGAAGAACGGGCTCAGGCACGGGAACAGATGATGAACTCCATTCGCGAAACTTCCCAGCAAGACCGCCGTGTCTATGTTGGCAACTTGTCTTACGACGTCAAGTGGCACCATCTGAAGGACTTCATGCGACAGGGTGGGTTTCACTTACTATGAGGGGTGAAGAAAAATTAGGGGTCCCGAAGGCTGACTGGCATTGCCATTACTCTTTTTAGCCGGAGAAGTTCTCTTCGCCGATGTTTTACTGCTTCCCAATGGAATGTCGAAGGTGGGCTTCTACACGTAGTCTATGGCTGGTTTCTTTTGGTTCTCTCTGCTCCGGTTTGTTGGAATTGATGGATTGACGGGTTGGGACCTTGCTTGCGGGTCTTTGTAGGGATGCGGGTAAGTTGTCCCTGATTGTGACGGGTGCAATCGGAAAGCTAATTCATGACTACAGAATTGTGGAATATGCTACAAGGGAGCAAGCGCAGAATGCCGTCACCACTCTCAGCAACCAGAATCTAATGGGACGGCTCGTCTATGTCCGCGAAGTAAGATTTCGACTGATTAATCTGGCCCCTCACCTTTACTAACAGCGCCGAATAGGACCGCGAGGCTGAGCCCCGATTCATCGGCGCCACTGCTGGCCGTGGAGGTTTCGGTGGCGGCGGCGGCGGCGGCGGCGGTGGCGGTGGCCCCGGCTCATACGGCGGCGGCGGTGGCGGCTATGGCGGCGCCGGCAATGTCGGCATGGGAGGCGGTAACCGTCAGATCTACGTGGCCAACGTTTGTTCCCTCTTCCATCTTATACACTGACTGAAAGTGTTGGTGTTAACTATCTTCCACAGCTCCCTTACACCGCTGGCTGGCAGGACTTGAAGGATCTTTTCCGCCAAGCAGGTATGGTAGATTCGATTGTCTTACAAAATATTGGACTCGCGTACTGATTTTAGGTCTTCCCAGCCCGAAACGGGTCAGTACTCCGAGCCGATGTCCACCTAGGTCCCGACGGCAGACCCAAAGGGTCTGGAATTGTGATGTTCGAGCATCCAGACGACACGCGTAATGCCATCCAGCAGTTCAACGGTTATGAATGGCAAGGCAGACCTCTTGAAGTCCGAGAAGATCGCTTCGCCTATCAGGGCGGTGGTGGTTTTGGCGGTCGCGGAGGCTTCGGCGGCCGTGGCGGCTTTGGCGGCGGCTTCGGTGGCCGCGGGGGATTCGGTGGTGGTCGCGGCGGTTTTGGCGGTGGGTTCGGGGGGCGTGGCGGATATGGCGCTGGAGCTGGAGCTGGTGCCGGTCCCGGCCCTGCTGCCGGATTCGATGCTAGCAACGTCGCACCCGCCGCCCCGAATCCCTTCACAGACTATGCCACCGCTGGAACTGAACCATCCGAGATTATCTATGTCCGCAATGTGAGTTACTAAACTAGACGCAACCAAGCCTTGGAGCAAGAGGTACGCTAATACATACGCTTCTAGCTACCATGGTCGACAAGCAATGAAGACCTCGTCGAGCTGTTCACAACGATTGGCAAGGTCGAGCAGGCTGAAATTCAGTACGAGAACAGCGGCCGATCTCGAGGAACGGGAGTCGTCCGTTTCGACAACGCCGGCACCGCTGAGACGGCCATCGCGAAATTCCAAGGTTACCAGTATGGTGGACGGCCTCTTGGGTTGAGCTACGTCAAATACATCACTCCCGGTGCTGGTGGCGATGCCATGGATACCGACACTCATGGTGGTCTCACTCAAGATCAGATCATGTGAATCGTCGAGGCATTCACCGAAACTCTCATATCTCTACTTTTTTTCAGGCGCAAGCAGCATCCGGCTCCGAAAATGGGGTTTCTGACGATTCCCGACTCTAATGCAGTAACTACAGCTCGACGATGGATGGAAAAGATGGACCCGGTATCTGCTTGATGCATTATGTGTACTACATTCTCTTTTTCCCTAACTCACTCTTTTCTTTCTACCCAATCTCATGCAGCACAGCAGCATGATCTGACCCAGCAGGTGGAACTCAGGTCATCCGAATTTGGCCTGAGGATCTCGCAACACCGAGACGCTCCCATCGATGCGCAAGCCCCAATATATAGAGAGCATGTATCGAGCACGGCCGCTTGATGAAGCACCGACAGCTCACAGGATGGTACTCTGGGCATGGTTCTGTTGCGTTTGTTGAGAAGGGTTTTTTCCTAGTCTTCAATAGTTCATGATCAAGGATAGGTGGCGTGCAATCTAGGCAGAAGGAAAGCGGCTTTCGAATGCTCTCCCTAGATTGCACTGCGAATAGCATTCCGACTTTCCGAGGTTTCGGTGTGGCAGTCCAACCTGGGGCGTACACAGGTGCTGGACGGGTGAAAAAACAAAATACCTTCAGAAGGGGCGTAGGATTGGGCGTAGGATTTTGGGAACGTTTCGGCTGCATATCGGTACCGTGCCGTTTAGGGGCTGGGGTCTGGTTGGACCATTCAGTGTGTTGCTATCTGTGACTGGTATCTATCATGAGGTCTTGGTTTTTGTGTCACTCGGGGTCGGTAGAAGATGACGAGTGAGTGACCTGCATTTACCTATGTATTATGATGGTTTTGATTTGTACGGAAAACTCAGTATGGGACGAAAACTTCATACACATTATGACGCTCACGTGCGACTGAGCAACAACACATGTTATCGCGCCGCGCCCTTCCCTCCCAATCGATTGTGTATAGGAAACAGCTCTGATGACGATATAGGTTTGCTTCACTGGGTTTGCTGGTTACTCCCGTTTCGGAAGTCTGGGAGTGTGTGTGCACCCACGTTTCTTCGTCACGAGAGCTTCCCGGGGAGGGAATTGTTGCTGCGTTGGGTCTACTACAAGGAGCGCAACCCGCCCCGTCCGTTCTTCCCTTCATATGATGAACCAATGCTCCTTCCTGGCTTTCCACCTCAAGATCTCCTAGTCGCACATTTACGGATCTTAAAGCTCCCCGTGGGAGGTCTGGTGCTGAGGATTTCAACCGTTTTACACTGCTCTGCTCTGTCCTGTCTTATGAATCATCCACCACGTCGGTGGTTTAACTCGTCAACACGGGAGTAAGAGTAGCCTTTTTTCTACCTATTTAAGGGGGGAAATACACAGTCTAACGGACTCCTCTCTCTCCTTTCTCTTCCCCCTTTTTCTTCCTCCCCTCTCGCAAGATTTACAAAGCGAAGTCGCATACGGTCCAGAGTTGAAGCGAACACAATTACCAAGCCTAGACAGTTGGACGGTAGTAAGTCCCTTGGCGAAACCAAGTAGAACGTCGTCAACGCATTGCGAGTGCCTTCCCTGGAGACATAGAATCCGCGTACCTAGCATTCTCGTGAAGATCGGCGATACTGTTTACCAACCAACCCCCGACTCTCGGACTACGTCATAAAGAAGAAGAGCACACGAGGAGCACATCGTACGGTACGCTGTGCAGAAACTTCCAGAGCCGACATCAACCACACAGGTACAACAACGAGGCGACCAGAGAAGGGGAAGACGGAGAAAAGTTGCCGTGGAGGGGGCAAAAAAGGGGGGCAGAGAGGGCCGGAAGAAAGGAAAATACACAAAGGAAAAAGGGAAGAGAAAAGAAAAGGAGGAAGCAAAGAAAACAACTATGTGCGAGGTCCACATCAAGAAGTGCGGGACGTGCAAGACGGTGTGGACGTCGCACAAGAAGCTGGCGAGCTGCGAGAACGCCGACCCGGAGGCCCGCTGCCCCGACAGCCTCTGCATGTACGTCGGTAACCCCCGCCGACCCGTGCGCAGCGAGTGCGATCAGTGCCGCGAGACCCGCGAGATGATAGAGAGTCTGGATGAGGACTCCCCTTGACTGGGATCTGTTGGATGGGTGTGATGCGGTGTGGTGTGGCGTCACGATGTCCTCGTTACGGAGGGAGGTGAGGCAGGGGGCACGATGACGCTTGATATGATAATCAGAGGGCGGCGGGAGGAAGGGAGGAAGGGGGGAGATAGGGGCGTGTGGAAAGGCAAGGGGGGATCGACAAGATTTTATGCTGTAAATAGTATTTAGGGGGGACGGCGGCGAGTAGGGAGATTAGCGGCGTAATCATTTTCTACCTTCTGACTGCAACACAACCAACCTAGTACAAATTTCTGGTTGTCTAGGACGGTGACCATGTCGGAATCATTTGACTTGTTTGAGTCTGTTTATTCGTATACTTCGTATGTAGCTAGAGGCTTGCTATGCGTGATTCGATAGAAACGCCGCGATGTAGGTTAGGGCATCAGCGTTCATGGCCCCTTATGCAACTTAACATTATTTCGTTCCATTTAGACATGCTCGCCCACTAGGCACTACTGCTGCACTTTCGAGTGATGCTCTTTCTCCGGTGAATGCGCGGTGCGACAGGTATCTGACGGCGCTCTTCCTCCTCCTTCCGCTGCACACCACGGAAGAATCTTTCGACCAGCTAGACCAGCATAAATCCCACTGAAAGGGTGTGGCATGTCCTCCAACCGCCGTATCGAGGGCTTAGTCCCGGATCGACAAGCCCAATCGATCGAGCCTCATAAGATCGTGACAGACCATGGCTGACTTCTTCGCATCGTAACTGTGATCGTGATCGTAATCCACCACTCCAACCTCACGCGCCACCAGCACCGGCACCAGCCTTCTTCTTCTTCGCCTTGCCCTTCCTCTTGCTCCGATCACGGGGCTTCAGGGTGGCCATGCCGGCCTTGCAGACGTCGGCGTAGTGGTCGAAGAAGGCGGGCAAGTGGTCGGCCTCGACGACGGTCGACAGCTTCACCTTCGCGCCTTCCTTCCGTCGCTCCTTGGACTTGCCATTCGTCGCCCGTATTAACACGGGAAGCGGCTGCGCCGGGTGCAGGTCCGGGAACTCGTCCTCGTTCGCGGTCGTGGTCGCGGCTTCGGTGGATGCCGCTTGGTCTTTCGTTACTGTTATCGTCGAGGGGGGGTGAGGGGGGTGAGGTGTTAGACGGTGCTTTCGCAACAACGTTGCTTGCCTGTTGTATGGGTGGGGTGGGGGGATGGGGCGTACGTCTCTTCTGGGTTAGGTAGATCATGCCGTGATCTTTACCCTTCCTGCTGTCGAAAAGCTCGACTAGCTTGGCGAAGAACTGGAGGGTTGTAAGGAGATGTCAGAGCAAATCTTCATGTGATTTCATAGCTGGAGGGTTAGGGGAAAATCGGCCTACCTCGTCATTGCTTAACCGCCCCATACCTGGCGCTGGTTTTTATTGATGATGGGATATTTAGCCCGGTCGGTGTGATGCCTGCCCGGTAGAGAGGCGAAATGTAAGTAAAGAATAGGGCAGAAGAGAGGGTTGGTCTCAGGCTATGTAGAATTAGAAAATCCGTGTTGCATTTTCTTAAAAGTTATGATGCTAACCAAACTTTGGTTGGGATTTCTATCTACATACATAAATAAGTACCTAAGTATCAGAGTTAGGTAGGTTGCCTAGGCCTGCCCCTCGCTATCTGAAGGTACCAAAAGTACCAAAAGTACCACAGCTGTGGCGGGAGCTTTAAGCTTTGCCTCGTACACTCAGCCCTGAAGTAGTCGCATGTACCTGTGGGGTTCCCGCTGAGGGTCCGGTCCACTTCTGCCAAACGCTAAACCAAATATAGAAGTTTTACAATAAAAAGTTATTGCAGTGTATCTTGCTCGATAGTTTTTTGCTTTTTCTCTCTTTACGTCCATATCGACGCAAAAGATGAGAGGAATTCAAACAAAAACCAACTAAACAGGAACACATACCTGGAAGCATAGCACATGCTTAGCTGATATATTATCAGGCACGAGCAAGTATGGCATCGGGAGGCCAAAGGAAGAAGCTGGCGCTGCCCTCAGCGCTGTTGAACGAACTCGACGCGCAACAGTCATCCTCAAGAGGAAATGGGAAACATAGATCTCAGCAGCTCTCGAGAAAGGAGCAGCGCAAAAATCAGAGGGTTCAGAAGAGACAATCCAGGATTCAACCAAGGACTATCCCATGGCCCCCTCCAAGCGCTACGGGCCCAAGGACTAAGCCTGTGAAGAACCCCGTCTCATCTACGAAATCACGTGCTACTATTCAGCATGAGTCTGAGGATGATGAATCCAGCGAGGGCGGATATGGCGATGACTACGAAGGTTTCGATGACGAAGATGCCGACAGCGATGAGGACGACGGCCTTGACTCTGGACTCGACTCCGAGATGGACGATGATGCGGGGTCCGAAGCCGAAACCCCACGCCAACCATCCAAATCCGTCAAGAACAAGCTAGCTCAAGACGACAAGGAGATCTCCGAGTTAGAGAGAAAACTAGGCTTGAAGGGTCGAAAATCCCTGCCCAAGTCCTTCGATGAAGACGGCCTCGGCGACTTGCTCGATGGCCTGGACGACCATGACGAGGGGGACGGCGATCTTTCGAAACGGAAGCGCAAGGCCGAGGCTGACGAGTGGCTGGCTCAAAAGCGCCGAAAAGCAGAAGCCGCTGCCGCTGCTACCGCCAAAGCTTCTCGACTTGATGAAAGTCATGAGGATTCAGTCTCTGACGACTGGGGTAGTGAAGAAGACGGGTTGGATGATCTAGTAGACGGCGGTGAAGATGAGGATGAGGATGGGGATGAAGATGGCTTCGAAGGCTTCTCCGAGAACGAAGAAACAGACGAACCAGCAAGGCCACAGCGAGAAAACCCTTACGTCGCGCCAACAACGAACGTGGCCAAATACGTCCCGCCATCGCTTCGCAGACAGGTGCAGTCAAGTAACGAGGCCGAGGCACAACTACGGAGACGTGTTCAGGGTCTGATCAACCGTTTGACCAACGACAGCATGGTAGGGATTACTAAGGACTTCTTGGCGCTCTATGACAACAATCCCAGGCAGATCGTCACCAATATTCTCGTCGACATCATTTTGGCTTTGGTCTGCTCGCCCGAGAGACGTCCAGATTCATTTTTCACCATGGTAGCTGGTTTCATCGCTGCCATCCACCGAGCTGTGGGCATGGCAGCCAGTGCTTATCTCTTACAACAAATGGTCGATGTCTTCAATAAACACTACGAGGCCGCGTCCGGCGACCAGTCCGATTCCACGTCGAAGCACCTCGTCACCTTACTAGCCGAATTATACAACATGCAGGTAGTAGGCAGCAATCTCATCTTCGACTTCGTCCGACTCTTCCTCGAGCACTTGTCCGAGCTCGACACCGAGCTCTTACTCAAGATCATCCAGTTGTGCGGGCCCTCCCTCCGCCGTGAAGATCCTCACTCCCTGCGAGATATCGTCAATGGCATCAACACAGCGGCCCTCAAGGGTACCTCGGTCAGAACTGGCTTCATGATCGACGAGATGAAAAAGCTACAAAGCAACAAGACCAAGGCCATCGCGCGCAACAAGGACCTCGTCGAGCAACGAAGTCAGATTAAGAAGCGCATTGGCACCCTCAAGGGCTCCCGGGACGAGCAGCCTCTCCGAATTGGCCTCAAAGACATACAGGGTGCCGACAAAGAGGGTAAATGGTGGCTTGTAGGGGCCAGCTGGGCCGGTAAACAAGTTGACAGCAAGGATCATGGCAAGGGTAGCACGAAAGAGAAACCCGATGCAGATGACAACGAGGATGAGGACGAAGACTTCATGGACGATCTTGGTGACGATGACGACCTGGGTGTTCCGGATTTGTGGGAACTAGCCAGGCAGCAGGGTTTTAATACAGAAGTACGGCAGAGGATATTCGTGGCGCTTCACGCGGCTACGGACTACGAGAACGCCGAACTACTCATCCGCAACCTGCGGCTCAACAAGCACCAGAGGAAAGAGATCCCCGAGGTGATCGTGCGCAGCGGCGAGCGGCAGCAGGCGTACAACCACTTCTACACGCTGGTGGCGGCGCGGTTCTGCGGGCTCAAGGAGCTCGCGTTCCAGTTCCGGCGGAGCCTCACGGTGCGGTTCGCGCGCATGGGCGAGGAAATCGACACGGGCGATGCCGGTGAGCTCTACGGCGGCGGCGCGGACGAGGAGGATGGAGAGGAGGGGGGCTATGACTTGCGCTGGCTGTACAACGCGGCGCGGATGTACGGTTCCCTGGTGGCGGACCGGTCGCTGCGATTGCCGGACTTACTGAAGTATCGAAATCTCATGGCGCTGCAAGAGAAGGCGCACATGTTCGTCGAGGTCATGCTCCTGACGGTGTTGCAGGAGGCCGCGTCCCCGGACGGCAGGGGGAAGAAGGTGGGCGGTGAAGGGGAGGCTGCTGCTGCTGGGCTAAGGGGCGTTCTCGAGGGCGTCGACGCCGACCTCGGGCGCGGTATCCAATGGTTCGTCAGGAAGAAGATGCGGCATACGGACCTGGTTAAGGAGAAGAAGGAGAAGAAAGTAGTGCGGAGGCGGTGCGACGAGATGGATCAGATACTGGATGCGATGTTGGCTGAAGACCCGGTGGGATGATCAAGTAGTAGCAGCAGCAGCCCCTATTCATTCGTATATATACATACATATATGCCTCCTGTGCAACAATCTACTATAGATACATGCATATATACACCGACCGAGACTGTCCTTGCCGATCACATCCTTTGCGGCCTCTAGCGGTCTCTCTAAGGTGTAGGGAAGGTAGACCCGGTTATTCTCGGGAAAGCGGCGCTGACGGGCGAAAATGAACCGCCACTTACGGGACCCAGCATTTTTTTTCGGCTTTGTTGACACCCAGCGCCGCCGGTTGGTGCTGCCAATTGCCGATGAAATTACTCATTGTGGACTAGGTTGGAAAGCACCCTTTGGAAAGCACCCTCGGCGTCGTAATATACCCTTTAATGGAATATTCAGCGAAAGATGACTAGTGGCGGCTTATCATTGAATGAACCGATCCAAGCCTTTCTCACTCTCTCTTCTTCCCCTGGCCCTTTTTTTTAATACTGTGACGACAAAGCAACCTCAACAAAATAAAAAAATAAAAAACGAGTAAAGATCGTTTTTTCTAACCCTTTCTCACTTCTCACCGTTGTTGGTGTTGCGTGTGTATGTGTGTGTGTTAGAGAAACTCTTCGAAACTAACTCACATATTTTTTCTTCTTTCTTTTTTTTTCTCCCTCCCCCCTTTTTATTCAACCGGTCCTCCCTTTTTTTTTTCCCCGCGTCGTTGTCACATTGCAGGTCATCATGTTGGCGAGTCGTTTAATACCGCGGACCACCGCCGTTAGGTCAGCTTTCCAAACCCGGTCTCCGTAAGTTTTGCGACTTTCTTCCCTTACTCTCTCCTCTTAAGTAGCGCTTGGTTATTAAATACACCTGCTAAACACCTGCTAACCTCTTAAATCTCGCATCGCATCGCATCGCGCAAATTAGTCTTCCTACAGTCATCTCCCCAGTATCACGATGGAGGAGAGGATATGCCTCGCAAGCTGGTTCGTTTTTCGAAATAAAAAAAATTAAAGAGATGTCTACAGGCGTCGGATTCCACGGAATCGCCGGATCCGCTGACTTGACATACAGAGGAGAAGGATCTCGTCATCATCGGTGGCGGTGTTGCCGGTTACGTCGCTGCCATCAAAGCCGGTCAGGAGGGATTAAAAGTCGCTTGTATTGAGAAGCGCGGCGCTCTCGGAGGAACTTGTCTCAACGTCGGCTGTATTCCTTCCAAGTCTCTTCTCAACAACTCCCACCTCTATCACCAGATCCTTCACGACACCAAGAACCGCGGTATCGAAGTCGGCAATGTCGAGCTCAACTTGAAGAATATGATGAAGGCCAAGGATACCTCCGTTACCGGCCTGACCAAGGGTATCGAATTCCTCTTTAAGAAGAACGGCGTCGAGTACATCAAGGGCACCGGTTCCTTCGTCAACGAAAACGAGATCAAGGTCAACCTGAACGACGGCGGCGAGAAGAGCCTTACCGGCAAGAATATCCTCATTGCTACCGGTAGCGAGTCCACCCCTTTCCCCGGCCTCGAGATCGACGAGAAGCGTGTCATCACCAGTACTGGTGCTCTGGCCCTCGAGAAGGTCCCCGAGAAGATGATCGTTATTGGCGGCGGTATCATCGGTCTGGAGATGGGTTCCGTCTGGTCCCGACTCGGCGCCAAGGTTACTGTCGTCGAATTCCTCAACCAGATCGGCGGTCCCGGTATGGATACTGAGATCGCCAAGTCCGCTCAGAAGCTGCTGAAGAAGCAGGGCATGGACTTCAAGCTCGGCACCAAGGTCGTCAGCGGTGATGCTTCCGGCCAGAATATCAAGCTCGAGGTTGACTCCGCCAAGGGAGGCAAGCCCGAAACGGTACGTTGCCAAGAAGCAGAAACCAGCCCGATGTCCGATGCCCTATAGAGAGATCTCAAAACTAATTCCCTGTTTTCCCCACAGCTGGAAGCTGATGTCGTCCTCGTCGCCATTGGCCGTCGGCCCTACACCGCCGGCCTCGGCCTCGAAAACGCTGGCCTCGAAGTGGACGAGCGCGGCCGCGTCGTCATCGATTCCGAGTACCGCACCAAGGCTTCCCACATCCGATGCATCGGCGACGTGACCTTCGGCCCCATGTTGGCCCACAAGGCCGAGGAGGAGGCTGTGGCCGCCGTCGAGTACATTACCAAGGGCTTCGGTCATGTGAACTATGGCGTTATCCCCTCAGTCATGTACACCCATCCCGAGGTTGCCTGGGTTGGCCAGAACGAGCAGGACCTAAAGAACCAGAAAATCCCCTACAAGATCGGCACTTTCCCTTTCAGCGCCAACTCCCGCGCCAAGACCAACCTCGACACCGACGGCATGGTCAAGATGCTGGCCGACCCCGAGACCGACCGGTTGCTAGGCTGCCACATCATCGGCCCCAACGCCGGCGAGATGATCGCCGAGGCCACGCTCGCCCTCGAGTACGGCGCCTCCACCGAGGACATCGCGCGGACATGCCACGCCCACCCGACGCTGGCCGAGGCCTTCAAGGAGGCTGCCATGTCTACGTATTCCAAGGCTATCCACTATTAGAGGCAGGAAGGAGAAGGCATGATGTAGGGGAAGACAATAATGTATCATGACTACCCATACATATACTTACCGACTTACTCGCTTACACATAAACATAACTGCCGGGCCGGATAGATCTCCATGGGAATGAAAGACCAGAAAACGTTGATGGCCCCGGCTTGGTTTCCACGCCACACCCGGTTAGGGGAGTAAGTAGATAGATAAATAGGTAGGTGGATAGGTTAGCGGGCCTGGGAAGGACAGGACAAAAGAGAAAGGAAGCATCGGTGTAAATGGATGTACATTATTACCACATGACGATAAACGTGACTAGAAGAGGCTTTTTCATTTATGTCTTCGTTTCCTAATGGGTTTTCTACCGGCCTTTTTTGTCTGCTTGTGCCTTATCTATCTATGTTACAGTTCACATGTCCCAAACCTTCTTCCCAGATCACGCTGGTATTTTAGTATTAGTGCGCGTTATCCGAAAGATGTCAAGGATAGCTGTTCTATTATCAAGAATAAGCCACACAATGAACACTAGCGAAGTGAAAGGTAGCGCGAAGGCCCAATACACCCAGTGGTTCCCCTTGACCACGTCGCCGCCGTCGTTGTCGCTATCCCAGTCCAGCGAGGGAATCGCAAAAACGGCGGCGAGGAATGTCGCCGGCAGGAACGCCATGGTCATGATCGCAATAGTCTTCATGGCGGAGCTGTCGCGCTGGGAGGCCTCCGCGATCCTGCGGCTGGAATCCGCCAGTTCGAGGTTGATTGTCGCATCCTCATGCGTCAGCATCGCGAGCAGGACCGTCGAGAGCCGCTCGGATCTTTCTTTCAGGTACTTGAGGTACTCCTGCGTCGCGTCGATCCTGCACTTCATAGGCGGGATGGCCGCAATCAGCTTATCGGTGGCTTCTAGGATCCGGTCCCGTGACACCTGCGGGATGTCATCATTTCCCATCCCGTCTCCAATCACATCGAGCACGGTGTAGAGCATGCGGATGTGCCGTTCCTTATTGGCCACATGGTTCAGGATCTCGCCTATCCACTGGAGAGACGTGGTGAGATAGTCGATGTCGTTCCGGCCCCGGACCTTGGTCTGGTCCGGGCCGTAGCCCGTGTACTTCTCCATGGATCGCAGATTCGACAATTGCTCGGACTCGAGCTCGACGTCGAAATCGCGCCCCAGGGAGAGACTGCACACGTACGCCAGCAGAAACGGGGAGTAGACGTATCTCCCGTGCTTTCGTAACATGTCCGCTATGCTCTCGACCGGGTCCCCCGCAATCTCCCGCCGGACGATGAGAATTGCGTGTGTCTGCGTGGTGGATGGATGGAATGTCCACATTAACGCAAAGCGGGATGTCCCGATGTAATAGGTTCTTGACCCAGGCGACGCAGTAGACCGAAAGGCATGGAAACCGTCATATTGGTGTCGCAAAAGCCACAGCACTCCATAATGCATGCCCATGGTGTTGACGAGCCCGAGGAAAGCTTCCTTGGTTATCCATAGCTTGGGCAGCCAGTTGGACTGGGTGTCTACCTCGCTCTTGACAGCGACCAGCCGTAAGATGGCTGAGGGATCCGCCGCTGCCGCCACTGCATTGCCCGAACTCCTCTCTCCTACGAAGCGCGGTAGGTGTCGGAGCTCCGTTGTGCCCTTCTGGTACTCAATAGGAGATGTAGCGGACGCTAGAATAGAGACGGTCTTGTAAGCAAAGTTCGCTCGCACGGGCCAGAACGCCTGTTGACTCTCGAAGTCTTCGCGGGATATCTCGATGAACTCGTTCATTTCCCTCGGGCCGCAGAGAAGAATAGCCCGATATTGTATGCGCTTCTTTGTAAATGGAGGCTTACTTGAGTGTTCAGGCAGTCCTGGAGCATGCATTTTTAAGTGGCGCCCCCACCCTACTGGGCATGGTTCAGCACCCGCCTCAACATCAGCCCAACCATTTGGACCAGGGGGGCATTGAGGCCGTTCCAAGGTTGGTAATGCAGTGTTGATCTGGAGCTGTAACGTTGTACGGTGTCCTATTGGTAGGTCCAAAGGCAACTCACTCCATCCATACAAGTGATCGCCTGCATTCATAGCCCCTAGAAAATTACCAGTTCTTCAGCTCGCTCATGTCATCAACTTGACGGCCCCTGATCCAACGACCCCATGAAGGAGGGCAAGAATATGATAGGCTTTAGCACTTCAAAATCACGGCTTTGTGGCATCAGAGAAAATTCTCATTGAAAATACATAGATGAAGTGAAGAAATAAAAAGAAAACCCCTAATCAGTTTATATCAACGCCTAGCCCAGGTGGGGCCTGGGAATCACCTGTCGTTCCCGTTTCTTTTTCCCTTCCCCTTTCCAAACCCAGCAGATAATAAAGAGAACGCAAAGAGATAGGTAACTGTCGACCATCTACAGCGCGGAAACGCCCTCCTGGATTGCCTTCAGGTACGTGAACTGGGCATCGTCCTCACCCAGCGACCAGGCCATCACGCCGCCGAGGTTCCGCGCCTTCACGATCTGCTCGAACTTCTGCTGGACGAAGTCGGGAGTGTCCCAGGTCCAGAAGGACTTCTCCGCAGCGTCGTAGTACCATTGGCCGCCCTCTTCAGTGTCAGCCTTGCCCTCAGCGAGCACCTTCGGCCCCTCCAAGAAGGTGACGGCGCCGGACTTGCCGGTGTCGTCGCCGTTCGCGTCCTCGAGCTCATCCGTCGGGCAGCCGTTCGGCTCCGTGCACTCCTGCGTCGTCTGGAAGAACTTGGCGTAGAAGGCAAAGCCGAGGTTCATCTTCGCGGCGTCGAAACCGAGCTCCAGGTACTTGTCAATAGAGGCCAGAGAGCCCTGGACGGAAGTGTGGTGCTTCGTAGTCGCGTCGCGGCGGTTCATGAGGTCATACGACATGACGTTGACTACGTCGACGATGTCGTTGATCTTGGGAACCTGCTCCGCCGTGTAGGCGATCATATCCCTCTCCAGACCCGGCACGGCGATGGAAAGCTCCTTCTCGCCGATGGCGTCCTTGATCTCCTGTAGGAGGAGGGGGTAGTTGGCGATCTCGTCGACCTTGCCCTCGTTGGGGTTCCGCTTGTAGTCCTCGCCGTTGCCACCGGGATACTCCCAGTCCACATCTATCGGCGAGTCTTAGTATTTTCCTACATGAAACATTAAAAGGGGGAACCCAGTGCGGGATACGTACCAACGCAGTCGTAACCCAGGTTCTCGACGGTCGAAGCGACCGCCTTCGCGAACGTCTTCCTCGAGGTCTCGTCTTTCTGGGCGACGGGAAATCCCTCGATATCGCCCCAACCCCCGATGGCCATGCAGACCTTGGTGCCGTTGTCGAACAGTCCGCGGAGCGTCGGGAGATCCACAAAAGGCTGGTAGGGCTGAGGGGGGTCGGAGTTGAACAGCTTGCTTTCGGCAAAGGCGGTGATTACATGAGTTATGCCGGCAGTCTGATCTTTCGTGATGGAGCTGGGATGCCACTGGTCATAGTAGACAGCCAGGCGTGGGCTTACCGCCGCTACAGCTGTCGCAGCACGGGGGATATGCATCTTGTATTAGGTAAATAAGGAGATGATACTTTACAGAGGGCAGCTGGATCTACAGGTAAGGATTTAATCACAGCAACTGAGAATGAGAATGAGAAAGTGGATATAGTAAAGTGAATAAGAGAAGGGGCCTTAATGTGTTCTAGTAGGCCAGATTAGACGCGTATAGGAGGGAAAGAAGTCTACTTATATACCTCTAGGTAGGCAAGGCGCACAAAAACCCGCCGCACTTGTAATATGAAAGGAGTTGGCCTGAAGTTAGTTGCTACTACAGCGTGTGCTACATATGGAAGCTTGAAGCCGTCAGGAAGTTGTGATCAAAGGACTACAACAGCTAACACACAAGTGCCTTCCCAATTCACTTACCCTACGTCACACCCAAGGGGCAGGGATCGGCATATACTCGCCAACAATACAACGGATCGTTACCAATTGCCAACTTCGGCATGCCAATAACGCATGATCCATAATCAGATCGGATGGCTACCTGGGGTATGCAACGTGCCCACGGGCCTGGTAAACGCCTGACGGGCCCGGAGGCCTATCTACCTACCTACCTACAAACTCTATAATGGCTAGAAGGTCAGTAACTTGGCATCGATATGTCCAACACCAACCTCCCCCTCCCTCCCCCCCCTTGTCCAGAATTTGGCTTGGTGTTGGTAGTACACGGATGAGAGCCGACATGAAAGGATTTAACAAACGGAACAATCAGAGGCAGGATATAGGCAAACAACCGTCACACCTGCGCATTCAAGAGCATCAGGATGCCTGGCCGTCCGCTCGGGGAAGTCAGGGGTAAACTGCAAAAAGGCGGTTGGGTGGGTCTAGTGCTCGCAACTGCCCTTTCTGGAAAGTGGAAACCAACCAATGTGACCCGCCTAAAGTAGCCGGAGTCGAAGGCTCATCTTTTTTCTCTCGTCTATCTTTAGAACAGTCAACACCTCAACCCGACGGGATGAAACAGATGATAGGCGATGCCTACCCTACCTCGCCCTACATGACCTAGGCTAGAATTGTTAAGTCCCTACCTAGGTATGGTATGGTAGTCGTTACACTCTATAATTTATACTACGTACGTAAGTCTTGAAGGTATCTCTAATATGGATCATCAGTAGCATCCGCATGTAGACTTCCGCATGTGGTCAGGCTCCCAGAGGCTACCAAGGATCCTTGTGCAGGAAGGGCTCCGGTGCCATTACCTGAGTATTACTTCGAAGTGGCTGATGGCCCATGACTTCGACTGACCACGACTGTAACAAAGGATGGGGCCGCCTGCAGCCTGCCTCGCGCCCGGCTGTGCGATGTGTCGCTGTTGTCTGGAGTATATGAAGGCGCGGAGAAGGGTAAGTGGGAGGGAACAGCGCGAAATCATTTACAGATCGCTGGCAGGTAAGCCAACAAAGTGCACGGGCAACCCGCTCTTTTGCGATTGAGGTCGCGAGTGCCGCCAGCTCGGTGTCCGGTTACTCGCTGAGTTGCGCGTAGTAACCTAACACGGTCGCTCTCTTCCTCTTTCCGGGCTGACCCCCTTGTCACCTCCGCCCATCAATCCTTCCGCAGGGGTTCGACGGAAGAAACGAGAGGCCTAGGCTGCGATGAAGGGTCTATATTGTAGTCGACGTGGAAGCCCAGGTGGGACACCCAGTCCAAGACCTTGCTAATCACCCATTCGATGCTCTCTCGAGATGCTTCGCGTGGTGCGGGAGACTCGACGGTCGCTTTTGCGAGTTCCGCCCGGAGAGCTAAGATGATCACGGCCCGGCTCTGCTCACCAGAGTCCGTCGAGAACAGCGGATCCTACGCAAACGCGCAAATCTAAGATATTCGAGATACGCGAAGTCACGCTTCAGTCGCGTGCTGGTGGCCAGCAGCAAGTCTCCCACAACGTGTCTCGACCTTGGTGAAGGTGCGCAGGGGTATCACACCCTACGCGTGGCTCGCGGCGAGCAGATATGAGCCCGGGAGGTACATATCCCGGCCCGTGTGACGCTCCTTAGCCCGCGGGGTTGTGGGTAGCGCTTCGGGCGAAGCTGCCGATCCGCGGCTCCAGGTCGGAGTAGCTGGGGTGGTGGTTTGGCAACGTGAATATGGGGTGACAGAGGGTTGGTCGCAAAAGACTTTGGGGTGCAACTGTGTTGGTCCCTCGTTGTGGATTTCTGAAGGTTGTATCGTACTTACACAACCATCTTTTCCAACTACGATATCCCAAATTGCTGACGCCCCTCTCGCTGTTATCATGACATTATCAATTTTAATCTCGAACGATATAAATAAGCTTGTTACTGTTATGTGTTATCGGGCTCAGTGGCACGGCCTGGTAAAGCTGGCTGGCCATATTTTATTAAGACCCGGACGAAACCCCGACAGGCCAATACAGAATCCATCCACGCACCACAGCTCCTGTTTGTGATACCAGCAAATCAAGGACTCCAATGATCAAGAACTAGAGTAGTGGAAAAAAACCATGATCTAGTTGCCGGTCGGCTGTAAGTTCAATTTATTGTACTTCAAGGTGTTCCTCGTCTGTTTCAGCTAGCGAGTGTCAGATGTTCAATACTAAAAGCGTAATCGCGGTCTACCTAGGCCGGGATATACACTATATCGGTAGCGACACGCAGAGCGAAGCGCTCTATAGAGCGAACCGGCCTAGTCGGCCTAGTACTTCAAAATCTTCGTTGAGGATCTTCAAGGCTGGTTGCCAAATAGAATCATTCGACGGAAGACGCAGGGGGGCTCTTCAAGTCGTCCGACGTTCTTCATTGAGCGCTTTCTGCCAACGTCCTAGTTACCTATATCCTACATCTCGCTATCCCGGGTAGGTATTACTTAACAGCTTAGGTGGGCTGGATAGTCAAATGGTCTTACTTATAGGATGTAAGTGAAACCCGTGGTTGCGTGGATAGGGGGTTGTGAGGGGCAGAATCAGAAGGATTCATGGCAAATGGTATTACGGCATATATGCGAGATATGCCGATGCACAACATAATATGCAAAGTTATGCAAATATACGTTATCATGCTGGTCTAGAACGGCTTAAACGGCTACACGGCTTTAAGCGGCATCATTAGCGGCACCTTAAGCAAGGTTTAGCTGCAGGGCTGATGCACGTGGTCCCTTAGTACTTACCAGCTTACCTACGTACATTCTGTTCACAAGTCCTGAACTGAACCTTTGGAAGCTTTCTCTCTCGGCAAATACCCCGATTCATGCAAAGGAAGATGTTATACTCCATATAAGATATAAGGCTCATATGCCAATAAGAGGTACGGGTGTAAGTGAAAAAGCCAAAAAAAGGTTCTCAAGGTTTTAGTACTTGCTTAGCATACATACTTTAGTATACTTGAACTAGTTAGCTAATGAGTAACCAGACCTGGCTAGACTGGGTTGGTCATGGAACAGGGCATGACAAGCGATTTAAAAAGGCGCTGATGATTTTTTTGCCTCCCGGCCTGGTAAGGGAAAAAATTAACTAATCCTTCACACCGTCATCTCTAGGGCTATCGTGCTTATAAGAGTCAATTATAATAGTAGCGCAATCCCCATCTCACAGGCCAGAATGGCATTTGATTTGTACCCCATCAAATTGACCCGGATTACGAAATGCGATTCGAATAATGCCCTGATCTGATCTGGTCCGATATTTATATTCAATCTATACGTACCTAGGTAGTAACTAAGGGACACACATCTTTCTCCCTCGTCTTCTCTCCACTTACACGTATATAATACGCGCTTCAAATCCATCTTATTACCGACGTTTATCGTACCTCATGACGTGTATACAAGCAGAAGGGAAAGAAGAAAAAGAAAAGGAAGGGAAATCATGAAGTTCGCTCAGGAGTTTAGGAAGTCGCTCCAGAGGGAGGGTAAGTTACTGAAGCATACTCAGACACTTGACTTCACTCCACTTCAGATATTAACGATGGGTCTAGGCTTCCCTCAAAAATGGGTCGAGTCTGCCATTCCTTATGGCCAGCTCAAGAAGTGTATCAAGAAGGTTACCAATGAACTTCAGGAGCTCGGCCTGGATAAAGACATGTTGGCTCAGCTGGCATCTAGTCAGAAAAGCGTAAACGACGCATCGGCGGCGGCCGCTGCCAAGGATATCGCCTTTCACTACAATTTGGACGAGGATGGCAACAACTCTAAACACAAACACCTCCGTCCAAGATTGACGGTCTTTGTTCATCTCAGCGACGGCGTCGCAGTTGATGCGAGTTTGACCCCCTCCACCAGACGCTTCCTTGAAAGGCTTGCTGCCAAGTCCCACGAGGCTCGAGATAGCTCTCCGGACTCTAACCCCACAAGCCCACGCGCATCACTCATATCTCCAACTTCGTCCATTTTCAGTGATCCTCCCATGAGCCCTGACCGGACATCATTCTATGCCGAACCTGGAAGCCCTTCTATCCAACGAGTAGAAGTGCCTCTGGTCTTTGACGGCGAATTCTTCAACATCTTGCAGACGGACGTATCCAACCTTGACAACCTCCAGGAAGAAGAACAGAAGAAGATGTTGAAGGAGGTCTCCGAGCTCGGCCGGGAGATCGCTCTAGTGACGAAGCCTTCGAAGGGGCGGAGATCAAGAGGAGATCTCGCAAAATGGCGCGAGATCTTCGAGCTCTACTTGGAGGCCCGTGTCTTCTTCTCCACCCGCGAGAGCGATCACGGCGCAAGGACCAGCGCACAGGCCCTGGAGCAGTTACAATGGTTCCAGGCTCAAGTTCTACAACGTAAGATCGTCGAGGGCCTCAGGCTAGATGCCAGCCGGCAGGCATATAGCAGGTTCCTCCACATGAACTCCCTCCTTTTGCAGAATGTGAAGTTCCAGGAAATCAACAACATTGCGGTGACCAAGATACTTAAGAGTACGTCCCGAACCCTCCCTTGGCCACTTGAGTAGAAGAAATACTGACCAGCTTTTGGTAGAATTCGACAAGAGAACATCACTAGGTGCAGCCAAGACGTTTCCGATCGTGGTGCAGTCTGACCGGTTGCTTGCGGGGAGCGTCGCTAAGGATATATGCGCCCAGGTCTCGAGCGAGCTTATTTCGGTCGTGCCGCAGCTCGACGATTATCTGTGCCCAATCTGTTTTGCCGTCGCCTACTGGCCTCTAAGACTAGATTGCCAGCATGTCTTCTGCAGTCGGTGTCTTGTCAAGATGGCGAGGAAGGGGGAGCGGTTCTGCCCACTCTGCCGGGCGGATGTCGTTATGCAGGCAGGCCTGGACCATTTCGACAGCGCCAGGGCAGCGTTCTTGAGGAAATATTTCCCCAAGGAGGTCAAGGAGAAGATCAAGGCTAATGAGCAGGAGCGGAATAGGGAGATATTCGGTCCGGACTATGTGGACAAACCTTGCTCCGTCATGTGAGCGGGGCCTGATGTGTTGACGATATTACGTATATCAGTTGAAACGATACAAGGGGGCGTTTATTGGGATAACGACCAGTTAGGGAAGTTTGGGGTCCTCTTGGGCTGGCTTCATTTGGTGGCAGATCGGCTTGTTATGTTTGATACTTAAGATACCCCACATACTGATGCTTATTATTTGATCTCCTTTCACATCCAATGACATTTGCCTGTTTGCGGTGTCGAACGCCCTGCATGACTATTAAGACGAATTATATGCGAGATTAGGTTTATAATATGACACTACCAGCATATTATGGCTTTGTAGTTACATGTTACGGGTGGGATTTTGTTTGACTATGGGAAGACACCATCGTGCCTCTCGTATATCCCCACACTGCAGTGCAACATACCTAAGTTGTTTTCAATGGGGAGGAGTCATCAGATTGATTTATATACTGGATACCTCCTACAAGCTCCATGGTATCCCCTCACATTGAATATTAGAGACAACCCCTCTGAAGTCATTGAAGTTCTATATGTATTCCCCTAAAACCCCCCTTCGCCCCTCCCCCCATCGCCCCCCTCTTCACGGGCTGGATCGGCCCCAGAAAAAATTCCAACTCCGATGACGGCCCCGATTTTTGTCACAACGGCTTAATTGCCAAATTGCCTAGCTTGATCCCCGCGACCATCCCAATTGGTCCGCTCCCTTCCTCCCTTTTACATAGTTCAAAATCTTTAAAAGGTTCGGTCCAAGTGGCAAGCGAAAGTTTTGGCCGGCAGATATAACAATACAAACGAAGATTAGAATAGGTTCGGAGGGAAAGGTTTAAAAAGAAAAGAAAAGAAATTAAGGCATTACACATCAAGATGCCTCTGATTGATGTCGGGGAGTCAATCCCCCCCAACACCGCTCACGTGAGTCTCTTCTACGATTTCTGTTCCACACCATCGACGAACATGCTAACCGACAAGCATTGAAAGGCCGTCAGCGTCTCACTGCCAACGTGGAATGCCAATGTCGGGTATGAAGAGGGCGCAGACTGGGTCATGAATCGCATGACCACTGGCTATCCTCGTTTCTTCGTTCACAAGAGCATCCAGGCTTTCAGCCGCGAAATCGCCGCCAAATATGGCCGGGAGGGACAGTCCGCCATGCTTTTTCCTACCCCGAGGATAGCCAAGCGCTGTGTCGAATTCATCAAGACGAGGGCCCCGGAGATCACACCTGCTGATCTGCACGTGGTTACGCTGGAACTAGACCCTGCTAGCAACGTCCCGGAAGTCTTACGGTCCATCGCGCCCGCCGTATCGGCCGTTATTTTCAGGGAAGACATTTTTCCCATCGCAAAACAGTACTGGCAGCACTCGGGCGATGGCGTATCGAGTCGGCGGGCCGAGTTTTGCCATGGTCTCTTCAACGAGGGCTTGCTGGTCCCCGAGCGATCACTGCCCTCGCCCCACTCACCGCAGCAAAAGCCGTTCCGGGGTCCTAAGCGGTATCATCGCCCCTCGTCCATGGATCTCATGAAAGGGGGTAATGGGACAGATCGCACACCTGGGAACGGCAAGAAGGAAGAAGAGTTGGCCGAGGCTATCGAAAGTTCAAGGTTCCTGGAGGAGCGTTACGGGAGGAACCTCGACCTCTCCCAGGTCGAGAACGCCAAGTCTGCGATCCGTCGACGCATCGCTGGTGTGCTTACCCACGACGTTGACCTGAGTAAATCTCTGCCGGCCATGGACTCGAACGCGAGGGGGATAACCAACTTAAATGAGGACGACATTTATCTGGTTCCGTGCGGGATGAACGCGATTTTTACGACGCATCAGCTTCTGCTGAAGGCGAGGGAGCCGCGGAAGAGCGTGGAGTTCGGGTTCCCGTACGTGGACACACTCAAGATCCTGGAGAAGTTCGGGCCGGGGGCGGTGTTCTACGGGCACGGGTCGGCGGCGGAACTGGACGAATTCGAGGCACGGCTGCGGGGCGGGGAGAGGTTCCTGGGGTTCTTCTGCGAGTTTCCCGGAAACCCGCTGCTGACGTGCCCGGACCTGGTGCGAGTGCGGAAGCTGGCGGACGAGTACGACTTCGCGGTGGTGGTGGACGAGACGGTGGGCACGTTCGTCAACGTCAACGTGCTGCCGTACGCGGACGTGGTGGTCAGCAGCCTGACGAAGATCTTCTCGGGCGACTGCAACGTGATGGGGGGCAGCATCGTGCTGAACCCCAACGGGCAGTACTACGCCGCGCTCAAGACGGGGATGGCGGAGGTGTTCGAGGAGACGTACTGGGCGGAGGACGTAATATTCATGGAGCGCAACAGCCGGGACTTCAAGACACGGATCGACCGGGTCAACGCCAACGCGGAGGCGATCTGCGAGGTGCTGCTGGCGCACCCCCTAGTAACGCGGGTGTACTACCCGAAATACAACGATACGCGACCGAACTACGAGGCGTGCCGGACGCCGGGCGGGGGTTATGGGGGTCTCCTGTCATGCACGCTACGGAGCAAGGCGCATGCGATGGCGTTCTACGATGCGCTGGACACGGCCAAAGGCCCTAGCCTCGGGACCAACTTCACGCTCACCTCGCCCTACGTGATCCTGGCGCACTACCAGGAGCTGGAGTGGGCGGCCAGCTTCGGGGTAGACCCCAACCTCCTGCGGATCAGCGTCGGTCTCGAGGACGACCTGGGAGAGGTGTTCGCGAGGGCGTTGAAGGCTGCTGAGGGCGTGCCGGAGGGGGATTAATGCGTCTGATTAAATATTCCTAAGAAAAAGGAAGAAGGCGAGGAAGAATACGAGGAAGAAACAGAGGCTAGATACCTATCGATTCAGGAATTGAAATCGAAAGCCAGATCCAACACGCTGCTGCTACCGATCACTCAACGTGACGTCGTCGCATTAAAAAAAAAGAAAAGAAAAGAAAAGAAAGAAAAAAGCTATTGCTCTATCTTGTTACCCCTAAAGCCCCTGAATGTGCGAGCCTGCCTGCCTTAGGTCTCTACTCGGGAAAAGATTAACTGAAGCATTCCTACATACTATCCCGAGGTCCCTGCTACCCGACCCATGTCTCCTATATACGGGTAATTACACAGGCAGGTAGGTAGGTAGGTAGGTATATGTAGGTAGGCAGTCACATGTGATATGGTGGGGTTGATATAGCTAGAAGATACCTGATATTACCTGTAGGTAGGTACGCTGTAACGACTTACGAGTGCGGGGTATAGGGCCTGACGTATAATGTACATGTTATCTATAAGTATATTCTATAAGTACGGTCGGTATATAGTTATAATGGTGCTTATGCAAGCCAATAATTTTATCGCTTTGGAATTTTTCTAAAAAATCGTCTAACACATGCTTGGAAGTCTGATATAATTTTTATAACATCACCACCACCTTCCTTCCTGTCTTCTTCCCTTTTTTTCCCCGTTCTTTTTTCCTTTCTTTTTTTCTTCCCCCTTCTTTTGTCTTAGCCTGTGCGATTCCAGCATAGAAGAGTAGTAACAGCGGTTTTTTTAAAAATTTATTGAATCCCAGATTATAGTGCAAGAGGGGCAACACCGAGCAAGGAAAAAAGCGAGCGAGAAAAAAGAAACAAAAACTCAAGAAAAAAAGAAAAGGAAGAAGATATGGGCGCCGAGCAGTCCTCTACCAGAGGCGCTGCGGCAGCAAATGATGCACCCCAGAAGACCGACTATTACGAATTATTAGGACTCGACTTTAAAGCCACGGATGATGAGTATGTTAAACGCTCTATCCTCTCCCTCTCTCCCGCTCCCCTCCCCCTCCCCTCCCCCTCGCAGGCTCTTTCTCTGTGTGTGTCTCTCTCGGGCTTATAATCTGACTATAACCTCACTCTCCACCACTCCCCCACTCTCCACAGAATCAAGAAAGCCTACAGGAAAAAGGCCCTCGAGCTTCACCCAGACAGAAACTATGGCGACGTCGACAGAGCTACCCAGAAATTCGCCGAGGTCCAGGCCGCCTACGAAGTCCTATCTGATCCCCAGGAGCGCGCCTGGTACGATTCCCACCGCGATGCCATTCTGCGCGGCGACGATCCCACCGACGGCGATGGAGGAGCCGCTGCCCCTCCCACTTATCGCAACGTCCGTGTTGTGACCGCCGACGAGATCTTCTCCCTCATGGGCCGTTTCAACAAGAACGTTCCCCTCGACGATTCCCCCCACAGCTTCTTTACCATCCTGCGCGAGATGTTCGGCCGGATAGCAGACGCCGAGGTGGCTGCGGCGGAGGAGGAAGACGAGTACGAGGAAGGGTCCAGCGTCGACTACCCCTCGTTCGGGTCGTCGGGAGACGGCGAGCAGGCCGCCCGGCAGTTCTACGGGCGGTGGCAGAATTTCTCGACACGCCTGAGCTTCGCCTGGCGGGACCGGTGGCGGCTTTCGGATGCGCCTGATCGGCGGGTGCGCCGTCTCATGGAGAAGGAGAACCGCAAGGCCCGCGAGGACGCCGCGCGCGAGTTCAACGACGCCGTACGCTCCCTCGTCGTTTTCGTCCGCAAGCGCGATCCCCGCCACGTCGCCAATACCCAGTCCGAGGCCGAACGCCAGCGCGTCCTGCGCGACGCCGCCGCCGCCCAGGCCGCAAGGTCCCGCGCTGCCCACCTCCGCAAGATGAACCTCGACAACGGCGGCGCCGCGGGGGGAGAGGGTGCCCACGAGGACGCCGTGCCCGAGTGGGCCCGCTCCCGAGACCCCGACGAGAAGGACCCCCACGCCGGCGAGTTCTCCGAGTCCGAGTCCGAGGAGTCCGAGGTCGAGCACATCGAGTGTGTCGTCTGCGGCAAGACCTTCAAGAGCGAGAAGCAGTACGAGGCCCACGAGAAGAGCAAGAAGCACCTCAAGGCCGTCCAGCAGCTGCGGAGGCAGATGAGGAAGGAGAACGCGCACCTCGCGCTGGACGAGGACGGAGACGACGCCCCCCCAAGCCCACCCTCGGCTCCTGCAGATGGTCCCACCGGATATGACAAGAAGGAGGACGCACCTGAAAACGGAATTAACGAAGAGGTTAGCCCTAGCGGGGTAGCTTCCAAGCCAGAGGCGGAAGCACCCGAACCGACGAGCTCGAAAGTCACTACCGTTGATTCCGGCGCGAGCGACGAGGACGAAGAGGACGACGACTACGTGTCCAGAGACGCCGTGGAGGCCCGTCTCGCCGGGGGCTCTAGGCAGAGGAACGCGAATCCGTTCTCGATAGGCGACGACGATAAGGAAGAAGAGGCAGGTGACAAAGAGACCGACGCCCTCGCCGCAAAGGTCGGCGACGTCTCCATCACTGAAGAAGACGACGACGCGCCGCCGCAGAAAAAGCTCGGCAAGGCCAAGGCCAAGCGCGAGAAGAAGGCAGCAGCCGCGCGCCAGGCCGCCGCTACGAACTCGTCGGGAGTCCACGTGCGTCTCCCCCTCCTCCCTGCCTAGGAATCTTTTGATCTACTCGGTCAAGCCCGGTATGCGATTTCATTTGACTGACGGGTGGTTATCCCAGAAATGCACGGGATGCGACGCGACCTTCGATTCCAAGACGAAGCTGTTCAGGCACCTAGACGAGAACCCGAAACATACGGCGCTGAAGGCCGCCACGCCTTCTTCTAGCAAGTCTGGCGGCAAGAAGAAAAAGAAGTGATGGGCTGTCGCTCGTCGTCATCTCGGGTTATACTCCTTCCTAGGAGGGACCTTTCATGCGATGTGATGGTAGGACGAGACGCTACGTCGAAATGACGCCGACTGGTGCCACCTGAATATGTAAATGCGGCGGTTCTCTTCGATTTGAGTCGAGCCTCACTACTACATCCGCTACTATAAGCCTTCCTATCCCCTAACTGCCCTACGAGGTAGGAATGGGATGATCGATGTGAATAATAACCGCCCCTTCCCCCCCAAAAAAACCCAAGTATGTGCGGACGGACAACTCCTTATCCAGCCCATCAACCGTAAGTCTTGTCTCGTGTGTCCATCATGCCTACAGCATTGCAGATAACTCATGAAGGATCATAATACCATAGCAACGCCCATTTCGCCCGACATTCCCGTGTGTGTCCGAAACCTATACCAGCCGTCCCATCCCCTGACTTCACGAGCCCGAAACCATATTTCTCTCGTCGTCATCGACCTCGTCAATGTCGTCCTCGTCGGCTTCGTCGCTCAGAGGTTCTACCTGATCGATGGCACCCCCTCGTTCGCTCATCTGGGCGACGGGATCGTGGTCGGATACGTGTATGATGGTCTTGCCCTGGACATGCTTCACCGAGCGCCTCCATTCCTGCCAGTCCTCCTCGTCCCGAATAAGGAAGCCGATGAGCATGCTGGGGTCCATCTCCCTGATATGTATCCGGCGCAGCTTCCTCGTGTGGCAGCTGTCGATCTCCTCTTGGGTGTACTGGTTTGCACGATCGTGGTACGGCAGGGCGGGCCTGGTATAGTGAGGGTCTAGGTAGAAGAAATACTGACCCTGGACCCCAACGAAATAGTGCGACGATGATGGACGTCCGCTACAGTCTACAGGTTAGCCGGCCCGATCTGGCAAGGAAGCTGTATGATATCGGAAGACTTGCCCTGCGATGCCAACGGATTGGGGCATCTGTAGAGAGGCTGTAAGCGCTTCCCAATATACCGGTGTGATCTTGTCGATGCCTAGCCTCGTGCCTACGAGAATAAGAGTTGGGTAGAAGATTGTCCCGTCAGGCTTGGCGATCTTCATGAAATTATCCTCGTAGACGTCAGGCCCGTCACCAGTAGAGTAGACGCGGAGGTTCGGTTCGCTAGCGTTCGTCAAAGCCCTGGATAGGAGAGGAGTCGGAGGTCAATTCTCAGAACTCGGAACTCGGAACTCAGAACTCAGAGATATCTGATATTTATGAATGGGGAGAGTTTGTATGTGGAAGAGAAACACGTACTGGATGCATCTCGCCGTCGCCGAAGGACCAAACCATTCGCCGGGGTATTTGCCACAGGCGGAAGCACCGTGATGCACAAAACTATGTATAGAGTATGGGGCTCTTGGATCGTCGGCAAATAGCGAAAGGATTTCTTTTTCTTCGTTGACTTTGGTGCCGCGTCTCCAACCTGCAAGTATCATTGCCAGTTATCGTTGTCAGTTATCATCGTCACTAGCATCAGCATCAGCATCGGCATCGGAGATGTCATACCTCGACCAAGACGCTGATAGACCATGGCATTAGCCAAGAGACTCTGACCAGATCTGATCATGCACCCCCAGCCACTATCGGATGAGAAGCCGTTCTGGTCGGATAGTTGGCTCTTCAATCGCATGGAAAAGGACAAGGCGGCGGTGGCCTTCGGATCATGAGATTTGGCTATGGGCTCGAACTCGGAGCGATACGTCATCCATATTCTGGACTCAAAGTCGTCGAGAAAGGCAGGCGGCCAACCGCCATCTAAGGGTGCTTCCTCGTAGGCCAGGGAAGAATCGAGGCTGGTAGAGACAGACTCAGGCGGGGTCTCGGGAAGCCTAGTCGTTCTTGTTGTTGTTGTCGTTGTCGTCGTCGATGTCGTCGTCGTCTGGGCATTATGGGAGGATCCTACAGGTTCTTTGCTAGGGGAAATGTCGGATTTGGAGTTGGGGCTGCGGCTACGGCCGGGACTACGGCCAGGACTATGGTCGGGACTACGGCCGGGGCTCTGACCGGGGCTCTGACCGGGATTGTTGTTGAGGCGATAAGAGGAGCCGAGACACCAAACGGGTTGGTCACGAACCATGTCGTTGGTGGGTTCGGGATCCCAGAACATCTGGACGATGCGACGTCCGATGTCTACGGTGGTTTCCATGACGTGTCTCTTGTGTTCGTGTCTCTTGTTCTCGTTCTTGTTATTGTTATTGTTATAGATGCATATAATAATAATATAAGTATGGAGTGAGTAGAGACAGTTATTTTACTCTAATGATTGGAAGCCGGAACATTAATGATGACGAGGACGAGGAGAGGGCGGGTCCACGGTGAAAATGAAGACGTACGTAAAAGGAATAGGTGAAGGGGGGCGGGCGAGAGGGTTGAAATGGAATTTGTATTAATAACGACTACCTACCTATATGTAGGTAGTTATCGTAAACAGGAGTACTTTAGGAAGGAAAGTAGACGGTATAATCAGATGAAAGATGGTACTAGTAGATACGGGTGATGGTGGTGATGGTAGTGGTGGTGGTGGTGGTGGTGGTGTAGGTGCGAAGAGGAGAGAAAAGAGTGAAGGAAGATACCTAAGTAAGTAGATAGATGCCTACCTAAGTATGTACGGTGCAGATGGTTGATGAATGCAGGTCGTGGATGAGATGATACCTACCTACCTACATATGTACATACCTCTTAGGTACGTTATGTACCTAGGTAGGTTAATAAGGGCAGGTAAGGCTATATCGTATCTGTCTGTCACAACCTTGGAAAACCCCCCGGGGTTCCGTTCCCTCTTGTATGTACACCTTCTAAGCGCCGATCACCGAGCACCTGCTGTTACGGCCAGTACGCTCACTCACGGGGAATCATAAGGTAATTTTATAGGCTTGCTACGTGAATACCGTAGGTACCTAGGTATTTAGGACAAGCAACCGCAAAACTCCGAAGAATATCATATACCTAGGGAAATAGTTAGTTAGACTACTGTTTTCCAGATATAATGCTAGTGTTGATGATGTGGTCAATCGACCAAGTCATATGAATGCTGTGGCTGAGAAATTAAGCTAACTGCCTGCATACCTATGTACCTAGGGGGGTAGGTAGTCTGCTAGCTTACTTAGGTAACTTAAGGTAGGGGAGCAGCAAGGGCTAATAACTACCTGGAGCTCCAAGTATGTTTATGGCTAGCGAACTTCGGAGAACAGCTGCAGCTGATAACTTTCAAGGTTGTGACTATGACCTGACAACTTCAGTGCATTTCTAGGTACTGATAACTCTCAGGGAGTGCCAGGCCAGGTCACGTTAGCAAGATATTAGCCCTACATAGAGGCCATGCATTGCCCCGCGTTCCCCACTACATACATACCTACGTACCCTACTCCGTATACTAAGTACCCATACCCGACTTATCGATAACAACAGGCAGACGGGTGCCAAAACGTTCCAAGGTTGCGTCCATGACTCCTTAAAGTCCACAAATGTCCTGGACTACATGTACATAATGCGAGTACCTTACTAAGTA
Source organism: Eutypella sp. D-1 (assembly GCA_023313575.1). NCBI lineage: Eukaryota > Fungi > Ascomycota > Sordariomycetes > Xylariales > Diatrypaceae > Eutypella > Eutypella sp. D-1. Next base: position 50,305 of record JAJTTP010000016.1, on the reverse strand, counting down.
CCTACCTAAACACTAAGGTTTAGGTACTCTAAACCGTTAAAGAAACAACCTCGAGCTTCCCATGTAAACGGGTTTCGATCTTGAAGCCTCGAAAGTTATCTTAACACATCCCACATATTCCGTCCGACATTACATATCTGAACAACAAAGGCTTTCAACATAGACCCTCTCGTAGACCCTCTCTCTGTCTGGCCTTCAAACAAACACACAACCCCCATAATCCATCCATCACCCATCATCCATTATCCATCATCCACTCAAGGTCATTAGAAAGTTCCTTAGCACAAGTGGGATCCAATGAGGTTCTGCATCTTCTCATCACCACTTACCTCCATCACCTCCATCACCTCCCTTACCTCCCCCATCTTACTCAGCCTTGTCTACCTAGCAGCAGCCTGCGGGTAAAAATAACCCATCTATTGACTATTGCGGGTCTCAACACATACAATCCGTACTACACAAAATATACTCGAAACCATAGCCAACATGGCCAAAAGGAGAAACAACAATAAACCATATCGTCCCCAGGGTCCTCCACCTGGCAAGCCCCAAGGAGGTCTGCTAGCCAGGTTACTTGCTGAGAATGGTGGCAACACCTCATCACGAGGCACCGCCGGTGCTTTCGCTCATCATACAGGTTATTCACTTGCGGAGGAAGCTAGAAACACTGCCTATAACCGCCGTGGCATACGAGGTATCGATGCTAAGTTACGCTATCAGCCCGTGACTTTTGTCAGCGCCGGCTTCATGGACCCTCTGAAGGATCTCGAGGTTGAGCAAAGGCAGGAGAGACTCAACCATCCAAACCAGGTGAACCAGGTGAACGAGGCCCAGAAGGCTCCATCTCCCCTGGTCACCCTCGCCGATGTCGATGCACCGGATCCTATTCCGTGCCAAGCTGTAGAGGCGCATAATATCGCTGCTGAAGAGCCGTCTGCCCCGTCTTTTACCCTTGACCTCACCGGCGACAAATCCTTACGCCCAAACCAGAAGCCAATTTCTGGCGCTCCCAGTGTGTCCAAACCCAACTACGAATCAGACTCCAGCGAAGAGGTCATCCTATTTAAGGGTCGTGACCCCTCTCGTCAGAATCGCAGCCCAGCAGAGCCCAGTCAGGATGTAGCAGATCAGTATACCAAGAAGACCAATAAGGCCAAGGACACATTGGAGTTCCGCGAGATGAACCTGGAGCTCCGCGTGGTCGAGAAATCCATTCCCCAGAAGAAGTTTAAATCTACAGAGGCACATAAAATCATGCCCAGTATAGCACCACAGCAAGAGGTTGTCACCAAGACAGACGACAACGATTATCTTTCGCTCTCCACCACGAAGAAAGGTGGCAAGAAACGCCGTAATACAACTCGCAAGACTTCGGGCAAAGCTACCCAAATAGAGCCTCAAAGCCCCGTCGATGACGAGGAAGCTGCAATCGTTGCAGACTACATAGCCAACATGCGAGACGATACAGATGAAGACGAGGCGGCTAGTGGTGGCGATCAGCCGAGTGTCGTCACGCATGCATTTAACGTACTCCGAGATCTAGGAGGCACGGATAGCGACGCAATCCCAAAGGACATCCCTAGTGAAGAAGATAGTAGTGACGCCTCTTCTCGCGGTGCAAACGACGACGGATCAGATCGAAGGCGCCGCCTCGAACTAGAGGATGAGCAAATGGCTCGCAGGCTTGCCAAACAGGAAGAACTCGGTTTCGGCGCCGATGAAGCTTTCCTTCTTGATGATGCAGACTCTGATGATGACGAGGACGATTGGCAACTCGCATCCAAGACCAGCCCGCGTCGAAAGAAGAAAGGTTCTTCGAAACAAGCTAGAATCACCCAGAGAAAGGGCCAGTACCCCAGCGCTACGGAGATGGCGGACGCGTTCGATGATCTTGACCTGGTGATGGACTGGCATCGACCCAGCCTCAATAACTTTAAGAAACAGCCCAAGTCATTCGATATTTCCGACTCCGAGCTGGAAGAGGCGATGAACCGAACGTTTCAGAAAGACCGACAGAAGAAGGCAGAGCAGAAGAGGGCTCGCGAAGAATTAAGATCACAAGGATTGCTGGGCAAAAACGTCAATCCAGACAACCTCAAGGTCAAGTATCGCGGGGGCATGTCACTTGATGACCTGGCTAACGAGCTGGAAGCTTTCCTCCTTGGTTCGCAGCAACAGTGAGCAGCCCGTCATTGTTTGTTCATGTCTGGAATTACGTGCTAATCTATTTCCATCAGGCTCTCATTACCCCCGTTTGACAAGAGGTCTCGCATGACCGTCCATCAACTAGCCAACAAGTTCCGGATCAAATCGCAATCAGCCGGGAAGGGAAATGATAGGTACACGGTTCTCTACAGGTCTCGGGCCACTCTCCCCTTCGACCAGGTCTCCTTCGACCGCGCGTTTGCGCGCACCCGGCAATCGTGGTTCCCCCGCGTGGACGTGGACGAGGAGACGGTCAACAAGGCGCGCATTCTCAAGCGGGACGAGCCCAGGCGGACCCGCGGCAAGCAGGGCCACCACGCATACCGCGAGGGCGACGTCGTCGGCCAGCACGCGGCGGAGCTGGGCGCCGAGAACAAGGGCCGCACGATGCTCGAGAAGATGGGTTGGTCCAAGGGGATGGCCCTTGGTAGTAGTGATAACAAGGGCATCATGGTGCCTCTCACACAGGTCGTCAAGAAGAGCAAGGCCGGGCTGGGCGATGCCTGAGCCTGGCTGTGTCGAGCCGAACCGAGCCGAGCACAGCAACACATGTTATCTACGGGTATTTCCCTCCCCGACATGAAGAATAGCATTTAGGTCTTACGGCATTTATATCATATGCATATAGTCAGGAAGCAGGACATGGAGGGAAGCTGGCGTTTTCTTAGACGGGGCGGGCGGACCTAGGGGAGCTTATATCGAAGCGCGCATGCATTAAACGTCACCCACTCACTAGCTGGCTATCTTGACAGAGTGCGGCATTTGTATCGCAGAGCGCTAGAGCGCTAGAACTATGTAGAGCCTATCGCGCGGGATAATTGAGCATAGCGCTGAATCAATCAACTCCTGCACTTCTCAGTTAAGTTACCTTGCCTAACGGAGCTTTTCCACCCCACCCAACACGTAATTGTTGAGATGACTGCGAGAGTCGCGTCGGATTAGGTTACGACGCTGGCTGGCGACTTCAAATAACTCTGAATCCAAAAATGACATCATTCGCACATCAACATGGTTTGGACATGAAGCAACGTTTTCCGGAGAGCATGTCTGAAGTTAATTCCAAATGACGTGGCATCGGCGCGGCTTGCGTCGCATCTGGGTGGCCGACTGAGTCCATAGCTGGTTTCATCACATAGGTGTTGACCGTGGCCAACAAGGTGTCACGATGTTATCGCGGTTATATTTCAATGAATGCGGCGAAACCGAACTGGTTGGGTTGAAATGGCGGTGGGATTGGCATGGGTTCCGGCACGAAATAATGGCAAAGGCACGGTGTTTTTTTTTGTTCATGTTCAGATTCTCATTTCCGGAAAACCCTATCGGGAAACTGTATTGTACAACCGCGAACCCCAGACCGTGTTGTGAAGACATTGCCCCCTAAAAGCAAAACCATCCGTAACGCATTATGAGACTCCCAATGATCAGGGACCTTTCTAGTCCAGTCTTGGCTTAAAGTCTCGTCATGATGCCAAGTAGAGAAAAAGTCCTACGCCAAATGATGAAAAAACCACGGCAACCGCAAAACCAAGCACCTATTTCGTGGAGGAAGAGTACTTGGTGACAGCCTTGGTGCCTTCCGACACGGCGTGCTTGGCCAGCTCACCAGGCAGGATCAGGCGCACTGAGGTCTGGATCTCACGAGAGGAGATAGTGGACTTCTTGTTGTAGGCAGCCAGCTTGGAGGCCTCGGTGGCAACTCTCTCGAAGATATCTGAGGGGCGGTTATGTTAGACTATGATGTCAAAAGACACGCAGTTCGCGGGCATGTGGGGGTTTATGGGCAGAGCTTACCGTTGACGAAAGAGTTCAGAATGGACATGGCACGGTTGGAGATACCAGTGTCGGGGTGAACCTGCTTGAGGACTAGACGCGTTGAATGTTAGTATATGGAGTTGGATCTCAGATTGTGATGGATGTTATGGGTTAAAAATGGCGCGATCGCGTGATGCAACGCGTTTTTTCATCGTTGGGTGACCGGGAAAGGACCGGAATGAATGGTCTGGATCGGATCGGATTGATTTGGCTTACCCTTGTAGATGTATGAGGAGTAAGTCTCCTTTCGCGCCTTGGTGCGCTTCTTCTTCTCGCCAGTGGCAGTCTTCTTGCCGGCATCCTTCTTCTCAGGAGCCTTGGAGGCAGTAGCCGGGGCCTTGGAGGCGGGCTTCTTGTCAGCGGCCTTAGGAGGCATCTTGATGGATTTTAAAAGTGATTTGGTGTGGGATGAAAAAAGATGAAAATGTGAGATGAGTTAGAATGGATAAATCCAAATGTTGTGGTGTTGCTGCTGCTATTAGTAGAAAAGAAGTTGTGGATGTAGATGGGAAATGCGAAGATTGTTGGAAGTGAGAAGAAATGGGGGTGTTGCAGTCCTTTTGTATCTGGACGCGAACTGCACTAGCGCGATTACTGATTTGGCTGATTGACGGAAGGCTAAGGCAGGTAGCTTTAGGTGGTAAGTTAGGTACATTATTGTGGCAGGGTGTTGTGGCAGCTTTTTTTCCAATGGGCCGTTTTAATCAATAGGTACACCCAAAAAATAAGGAAGTAGCTAGTCTACCCAAGTACCTACCGCCTACCTTATTGCCTTAGCTTAGGTAGGGTAGGTACGTACAACAATACTTAGGTGGGGATTAGAGGGGATAAGGTAAGCCCACTCTGGCAGTCTGGGTGCCCACCTGAGTGAGCTGGGCAAGATAACCCACCCCGGGTACTCTCAGGCACCCCACTTTCCCGGCCATTTTCCCTGCTGCACGTCTATAATGCCTGTAATGCCGTAACGCAACGCGCCTACCTAGCATACATGTACACAAGGACCGTACAACACAATAGGAACGCGACTGATCTTTTTTCCGTCTCGACCCTCTCTCCCTCGGGCTGCACCTGGCCTGCTCCGGGGACATCATAACGGAGGGGAGGTACATGATCATTTCAAATCTACCTACATAGTACCCAGATAATACGCGTCTAGGAATGCATTTCCATAAACGGTAAAGACAACACCGAACTGATAACAGCAAACGGAAGAATATGCCATAAGGCAGCCAATCAAAATATTCATTCCGGAAACCTGGGGTATAATTCTTTTGGCTTTTTTGTAAATAGCACCTGGGCAGTGTCAAGCCGCATCAACACTCAGCTCTCGCTGTGGAAGTACCTCCAAGGCAGTCGATTATGTAAATTCCCTAAGCTTTCCAGTGATTATGCATGCATACATCGGGTACCTCTTGTAACAGCCCGCCCGGTCATCCCCGGCATGTACACGCGGGCGTGCTATCTACGGTAGTTGTTAGGTGGACCCTTCCGCTTCCGGACCATCAGTGAAGCTATCGTCATCCGTGCCGCCCCGTGTCCGCAGAGTGGTGCATGTTCGCCTCCGATTTCTCACATCTACGGCCAGGATGCGGACCTGTTATGCATGCAAGTCGGCTCCGGCCGTCAGGGCATTATTACGTTCACATCCGCATATTCCATCCCGATTTAATGGGTCAAAAAGCCCGTACCTGCAGAATACACGTGTATCAAAACCGGGACTTTGCCGTCCCGAGAGCGGAAATGGTATAATTCTATGATAAAAATATAAGTTACTGCTTAGTTCTAGCTCCAGAACTCCTATTGTGTACCATAGATGGTACGGTTATGACTTAAAAATCTTGTGTCATACAAGTGACCAAAACAAACCGGGAAAAGCTCGAGATTTCCAGGTCAGAAAGCACAATCCGAATGATCCAACCCAATAACAAAAAACCAGCGTATGCCAGTCAATACAATCCGAGCTCTCTAAATCAGAGATGCGACTACGAAAGCACTAAACGCAGAAAGTATGAGTCAAAAGACAATCAGTGATAGAAGGAAATGTCGGGTATGTCCCAGGTTGCGATCAATGTTGTAAAATCAGCTCGACGGGCACAATCAGTCAGAGTAGGAAGAGCGAGGGAGGGGACCAAAAAACAAACCCGAAGGTGCAATAGGAAAGAACGATGTTGTTAGTTAGTTGCACATAACTAATATGTGCCAGGGATGATAGGAGCTCGACAATAACCTTGGGAGGCCCGTGTGCTCAAGTGACTGGACTGATCTTTTAGAAAGTCAAGTTGCAATTCTTGGAGTAGGAGTGGGGGGGTGTGAAGGAAGCAAGGAAGGTATATGGGATGGTAGTAGGTAGACAAGCAGGCAAGTAGGGCGGGCAAGGCAGGCTGGGCTGTTGTCGATATATCTGGTTCTGATCTTGCATTGCACACTGATTGATTGATAAATGGAACGCGACTTGTTTGGGTTCCACCTGAATGAGGTAAGGCCAAACTAAGCCGGATTTGTATCACAGGTATGTACCGATCAAGTTGGCAAGGTTGGTAGGTGGTGGTACCTTAGGTAATATGTAATATTCAATATATCGATACCTGTAAACAGAGCTGGCTACCAAGTAGGTGTTTAGTACCGGCCCTTGAAGGTATACCTTCATTTGAACCTACCTTATTGTATGGTGGGTTTAACTTCTCGAGGTTAGTCAATAGGAATACCTGCCTAAGGTAGGGTTAACTATGGGCATTCCAGATAGTCCAGATATTCTAAGGTTCTTGCCGCGTTAGCAAAGTTCTACTGTCAATAAGCGATTAATTGCCGGCAGGAAAGTACCCTGAGCACCTAGGTACATATTTTAGATACCCTAGGTTGATAGGTACCTAACCCCACTCCACCCAGGACTCTCTCTTACAATATCCCCGATCCGGATTAGTGCAAAAACCCGCGCTTCTCCCCCCCCTAAGGTAGTGATTTTGTGATCACTCCTTCTAACGCGACAGTCATACTTAAAGAGCTTCTCCCCCACCACATCTTCTTTCAATTCCATCTCCCAACATATCTCGATTTTTCCATCACAACAACATCCATCTTCACGCAAAAGCATTTCAGCAGCTTCAGTCAATTACGACTTAGACTTCACTAAATCAACAACTTTTTTAAATCCTCAATCTAACCCCCAAACCCACATTCAAAATGACTGGAGGCAAGTCCGGAGGCAAGGCCAGCGGTTCCAAGAACGCGCAATCGTAAGTCGCTCACTCACTTCTAGCACTCCCCAACACTTGAACCCTTAGGTGGCGCGCCACCTGTTTTCTTGTCTATCTGGCCTCTCCCACTCCTAGTTGGTGCTCATCCTTCTGGTCCGGTTTCCGGTTCGGATTTGACGCGTCAAATGGATCAAAACAAGCCCATGTTTCCCTATTCTACCATTTACCATGCTAACCTGAATCTCTTTATAGCCGTTCGTCCAAGGCTGGTCTGGCGTTCCCCGTCGGCCGTGTCCACCGTCTGCTCCGCAAGGGCAACTACGCTCAGCGTGTCGGTGCCGGTGCTCCCGTCTACCTCGCCGCCGTTCTCGAGTACCTCGCTGCTGAGATTCTCGAGCTGGCTGGCAACGCCGCCCGTGACAACAAGAAGACCCGTATCATCCCCAGGCATCTGCAGCTCGCCATCCGCAACGATGAGGAGCTGAACAAGCTGCTGGGTCACGTCACCATCGCCCAGGGTGGTGTCCTGCCCAACATTCACCAGAGTAAGTCATCCGCAGCATCTCCCTTGGCTCGTCGTCGCCACCATTTTCTAACATCCACTTTTTTTCAGATCTTCTGCCCAAGAAGACGGGCAAGACTGGCAAGAACGCGAGTCAGGAGTTGTAAGCGGGGAATGCGATACACTTTTGATTTCTGGTTGGTCGTTTGGGATGCTTCATGAACCACGGGGTCACGGCAGGGCATGGTTTGCTTTTTGCGCAATTTTCACGCGTATCGGTTGTACATTATACACATAATCCATTGGGCAATGGACACGAATGAAAACGCTTTCTAAACCAACACTTTGGTATTGATACCGTCTCTTGCTCTTATGACTCTTGTGAACTGCGACCGACTCGACGCATATCGGCTTCCGCTGAGGAATCCGGAACATCCATGGATTGCGCCAGTCATTTGAGGGTTGCATCTGCGCCCCCGTGTCTGGGCTTTGATGCGACATTCCGCGACCTCGACCGGGGTTATTGATCACCGGCTGTAATGAACGAGATTTCGCCTAGAGGGCGCCGAACGCAATTCTAGATTGATAGTTTATTTCGCAGCAGTGGGAAAGTTATTGGGATATCGGACGCTCTTTTTTAAAAACTATGTTTCAACCTCTGGGCATTCCACTTCTAAATGCATTTTACATTTTTCTATGTACAGATTGACAATGCCATTTTATTCCCGCGCAGCAGTAGTATTTCAATGTCTAAAACTTCAGTGGCGGGGGAGCTAAGACGGAGTGTTAGCAGTTGTTTCTTTGGACATTTGGACACGTAAGATCATAGTGCGATCATAGTGCACGCAGCGGCATCCACAGCGGTAGCAGCAGCAGGGAAAACTCACAGTCGGTAACGTGTGGCGGCAGGTTTCTCTCGTACTTGGAGCCTGTTAAGAAAAAAGTTAGTCAGCCAGGCCCGTAAGGTTTTTTTGTTTTGGTTTGTTTTTTGTTTTTTCCCCTCTCTAGTTCCAGTTGCGTAGAAACTTAAGGGCAATGGTATGTAGTGTAGCTGTCGTCTCGGGTTCCGACGTACCTCCGGGGGCTGTTGGGGGACAATACGGATCGGGATGTTTCCAGGTTTCCAACAGCTTTTCAGTTTCCTTGAGTAATGCCTGTAAGACCCGCAGGAATCGTGGTCGTCTCCAAGTTAGCCATCGGTGCTTCAACTGGTCTCGACGGGGGGGAGTGGCAGCCAGCAAGCTAGGATCAAGTGAGGAGGGTGGAGGTGGAGGGAGAAGAGTGATGATCTAGCGTACCCTTTGTTTCCTCGTGTCTGTGATGTTTCGGTTGGCTTCGAAGAGGGATCGGATGTAGAGAGCTTGGCCGCGCCATAGGTGACGGTGGACAGCCCAGTCGAGTGCCAGCTTCAGAGAGCGCCGGTAAAGCGACCTAGGAAGTGTGAGATAACGTGTGACATAACGTGTGAGATATAGCTTGTGATAAATAAAGCTTGTTTGCTTGCTTGCTTGCTTGCCGGGCTCGCGAAAGAGGGTGGCCGACGGGGTTTTCTCACAGTGCAGCTTGTCGGTTCGACATGTTTGAAGTCCCTTGTCAGGCGTCGCCTTGCCTTGCCTTGCCTTGCCTTGCCTTGCCCTTCCAATTCCTCTTCCCTATCTACCTAGGTATCTACGTAGATATCTTGTTCTCTTCGGGAGGGGGTTGCGTGATTGATCCGGGCGGGCCGCATACACCACGGATCAGGACCGTCGTAAAATAATACCGCAAAGCCTGGCTCGGAAGGTGAACAGGCCGTCAATGGAGTGGAGAGGGGAGAGGTCTTCGTTGGCCGAGAAAGGTGCAGGAAGGCTGGTGGGAGAGAGGATATCGCTTTCTATGGTATCTCTCTTCTTCTAAAGTTCGTATATTTCTTCCATTGGTCGCGAGCTGGGGGGGAGTGATGGATTGGAGCTTAATTCGATAAGGTACTTTTGCAAGTATTACCTTGAATCTCACTGGCTGGAAGAGATTTCGGCCTGAGGCACCTAACTCTTGGCCTTACTTACATTAGGTAATCAGTCCAATCTCTATTTTTTTTTATCAGTCACATATCACTAGCCATGCAAGTGTAAGCCACATCCATGCTTTCAATATTTATAGCCGGGGATACGGATGAATTCGGCAGCCATCGCACAAGTGCCCAGTGCCCAGTGCCCAGTGACAATGCTAGGAGTCATAGGACCTGTGTGATATCTGGCTGACTAGTTTAAGGCTAGTATTGCCAGACTATGTAGGCAATCATCTATCTACTTACCTACCTACCTCTACCTAAGGCTGCTAAGTACATAGTTGAGAGCCTCGGGTATTCCGCCTGTTCACCTGATGGAAATACCGACGTAATCCTGCATCTACATGAGGTTGCGCTAAACTTCCAGTTCGCTTGTTCCCGAGAGACAGGCACATGCATTTCCCATGCGTACCTATTCCATACTCTCATTCTAGAAGCAAGGTATATAATTTCTTACAAACAATAAGCAAATAAGAAAGAAGAAAGTCATCAGAGTACCTAATCAACACCACCCAACTCTAGGTATATCATCATCACTTATACATAGCGACGTTGAAATACTTAATGTCGTCATTGCCCATAAGTAGTACATCGGATCGGGCCTGTAGCGACTGCCGTCCGTCTACCAAGGTTAGTCTGGACGTACATGTAGGTACTGTATGTGTTCGGTAATGTTTCGGGCCAATGATCTGTGACTGATCAAGTGCCCAGGGGAGTGAGTATATGTATGACTTTACTTGTACATGCTTCTAAGTAATCTACTTTGGTGTATTGGTCAGAAATCTCAAACCGTCCATGGGATCGGACAGCTTCCGAAGCCCCTATCACAGGCTCGTCTCGGTTTCTCTAGTGTATTCCCCTTCCCCGATCTGTTCCAATTCTTAAATATTTTCTTTTTTTTTCCCGAGTCTACTTTGGCTTTTATCGGCTTAAACCAGTCGCCAATGACCAATCAAACCCGCCTAAGAGTATCAGGGGCCAGTCATACCCGCATCGCTCCACATAAAAGTTACTTGGAAGTTACTTCCAGGTTGTTACTCCGTACCTAAATTACTTTACAACAACACCAGTTTAAGGATACTTGCTGCTATGCTTGCTGTTATAGTATCTTGTATCTTGTCAGGGCTTCCTTCTTCCTTGTTCCTCCTTATTTATTTTTTCTCTTACTTGTAAGAACTCTCATTATAACTCTTCACACTCACACCTTCCCGTCCTCCAACCTTCCCCCTCCCGCCCTTTTCCCGGGTCTTCCCTTTGCCTTTGCATTCCATCTTAAACGGGTAAAAAGGTAGTAGTAGCCGGGCTGGCACCACCAGGCTTTAATAGCTCCCGCTCCACCTAGCCGAACCAACTCAATCAACTCTTTTCTTTTTATAATTGTAGATTTTCTCTTTATAACCACCACCATCACCACCACCACCATCCCCCCAACCCCCAATTGCAGAGCTTTTGCAACCGTCCGCGATCGCCACCGACCGACACCGACCGACAAAATGTTGTCAAGACGAGTTCTTACCGCGGCGCGTGTCGTGAACCTGCGCCAATCCATGCGCCAACCATTACGGAGCATGCCCTTACCCATCCTAATGAACCATGTTCGAACTTACGCCGATGCCATTGTCAAAGTCCCGCAGATGGCCGAATCCATTACCGAAGGTACCTTAAAGCAGTGGAGCAAGCAAATCGGCGAGTATGTCGAGCAGGACGAGGAGATCGCCACTATTGAGACCGACAAGGTACGCGAAGAACTACTCGAGGGAGGGGAGAAGGGGGGGGACTCTTCTATCGTTGGATAGATTGCCGGATAGATTGCCGGATAGATTGCCGGATAGATTGCCGGATAGATTACCGCATATCTTTTGCTAACAACCCTTGCAGATTGATGTGGCTGTCAATGCTCCACAGGCCGGTGTGCTAAAGGAGTTCCTTGCCAATGAAGAGGACACCGTTCTCGTCGACCAGGAGATTGCCAAGATAGATGCCGGCGCCGCGAAGCCAGAGGGCACCGAGAAACCCGCGTCTAAGGAACCCCCGAAGGAGGAGAAGAAGGATGCCTCTACCGAAGCCCGTCCAGCCCCCGCCGACGCCGAGAATAAGCCAGAGTCAAAACCCGAATCTCAGCACTCCCAGTCGAGCCCTGCACCTCAGCCCAAAAAAGATTCCCCGCCACCCAAGCAGACCTCTAAGGAGACGTCTGCTGCCTCTGGCCCGGTCCTGGGGAGCCGCGAGGAACGACGTGTATGTCTCGAGATTCATTAAAGAACGCCTTTATTAAACCCACAGCCTCCCCCCCCCCTTTTCCCCGGCCCTCCCGCCGGGCCTTCTGCCGGGCCTCCCGGGCCTCCCTCATGTCCAATCATTGTGATGCTGACAGATTGGCTGTCTATAGGTCAAGATGAATCGTATGCGTCTCCGTATCGCTGAGCGCCTCAAGCAGTCTCAAAACACCGCTGCTTCCCTAACCACCTTCAACGAGGTTGATATGTCGTCTCTGATGGAATTCCGAAAGCTCTACAAGGATGACGTTCTTAAGAGGACTGGAGTAAAGCTCGGTTTCATGAGCGCCTTCTCCCGTGCCAGCGTATTGGCTATGCGCGATATTCCCGCAGTCAATGCCTCCATCGAGGGCGAGAACGGTGGTGACACCATCGTTTACCGGGATTACGTCGACATCAGTGTTGCTGTTGCCACCGAGAAGGGTCTGGTTACCCCCGTTGTACGGAATACCGAGTCCATGGATATGATTGGCATCGAGAAGGCTATCGCTGATATGGGCAAGAAGGTGAGCTCACGTCACATTCCGTCCCCTCTGCATGGGCGCCAGCACTCCAGCGCTCCAGCGCTACCAGTCTACTAACCGCTCTTGCTCTCACTCTTTAGGCGCGCGATGGTAAGCTTACCATCGAGGACATGGCCGGCGGTACCTTCACCATCAGCAACGGCGGCGTCTTCGGGTCACTATACGGCACCCCCATCATTAACCTACCGCAATCTGCTGTCCTTGGTCTCCACGCTATTAAGGAGCGGCCCGTTGCTGTCAATGGCAAGGTCGAGATCCGGCCTATGATGTACCTTGCTCTCACTTATGACCACCGTCTCCTCGACGGTAGGGAGGCGGTCCAGTTCCTCGTCAAGGTCAAGGAATACATCGAGGATCCCAGGCGTATGCTGCTATAGTAGATTTGTGGCGTGAGAGTGGTATGCAGTGGTGGATCGGGTACGTCGCGGGTTGTTGCGTGTAGTTCTGTGCATAGTGTACAATAGAACGTTTGCATGTTCAGGCATACCGAATTAGACTTCTGTTTCAATGTTCAAACCGGATAGCCTCTAAACTAGAGGTGGTCTAAGACCATGTGACATGCTGAGGAGCAGACCAAGATTAAATTGCTATGCGGTGATGATATGTACGGGGTATGACTACTCCGCCTCAAGTCACGGCGCATCTATAAATTGATGACCACGGTCCATAAAGGGGCATTCCCTACAGATAGAATCATGTAGTTTAGGTCAAGTAATGTGCATTTATTTTGTCGGAGAACCCTCTAAGGTCCGTGTAAATTCGAAGTATAATGAGTCTTATGTCGATATTGCATTTGTCATGCTACCTATAGCAGTCATGGTTTCTATGAACCATGTCAGAGTATGTGTACATTCATTTAATTATGTACGAGCGTTTTGGTTGTATATGCAGTAGTATCATTCACGCCGCTCTGAATTCTTGCTAATGACTGGATGTCAATCTGACGGTCACTTGAAAAAAAAAAAATTAGCACATAGATGTTATTGATAAGACCAGGGTGAACGAACCTTCTCACCGGCCACCATATGTATACGCCTAGAACGCATCTAGTGGGAAATATTGTCTAGGTTCGTAATCCGCCTTTAGTATAAACATTTAGGACCAGGCTATCTTGTGCACAAGTTCAACCCTGTGTGCGAAGTATCGAGAAAAATATCGAGGCTATATTGTTGAGTGTGCATAGTCAGCCCTCGATTGCTTTGTCTGGTAATATGATACTGAAGCCAAAGTCTGCTTCACGCGTTTAGTCTCCTATTGGGACATACAGAGCGTGTCTGTGGAGTTTGTCATATTGCAAGCATGGCCGTTTATATACATACAGCATTTCTCTATTATATTGTAACTTGGAAGCATGACCTTTTTAATCATCCAAGTTGAATAATGGGCTTCAAAAAGCAAAGGCCAGTAGTACGCTTTTTGTTAATATATACACGCAAGCATGCTCTCAATATATGCTGCCGCTGCTTCAGTTGCTGTTTTTAACAGCATCCATCTATCCTTTGATATACCGCTCGCCTGACTTCCCCCCAATGCTATATAAGGAATTGAAGTCTGAAAACTCAACATTAAACGGCCTATACATTTCCTATGCCGATAGGTCTCTGACCTTGTTGTAGTATGTTCAGTTAGAGCATCTGGGCCCTGTTAATTAGCTAAGGGGCCCGTGACGTATACAGTATATAACCCATGCCACTTGGGGTTGGTTTACAAGAGCCCGTGGAGTTCGACGAACGTAGCAACCCATATATTGCATTAATTATCACATGCATATACTAGAGAAAATTAGGTTGAACAAATCGGATATTAGGTGTGATGGCAAGGGATGTGCTTCAGTAGGGTTGCTTGGAGATGTGTGGCCAACACAAGTATCTGTATAACGCAGTGCCCATTACGCACTTTCTGTTTGTCACCGTCTCTCTTCCCGTACATTCCTCTCTGATATCTGACCCCACGTTGTACATAACACTTCGGCGTAAGATCCAGTATAGCATATAGTTAGGCCATCAACCATCTCCATTTATTTCCGTATCCAATATTGACCAGTAGCAAGGACTATGTGCCCACGGACAAGTAGGCTTACCGTTGTCAAGGAACTCCGAGTGACCCTATGGTCACCTTAATAGACGAGGGTCAGCTCGCAATGCCGTGATATTGTCTCCACTACCACCGGATAGGATATGCCTCATGCCGTTGTCCTCAACCCAGCGTGATACCGATATGCTATCTAGGCGCCTTAATTACAACATTCGGAGCCCCGGTCATAGATGTGCGAGAAATTATTCATCAACTCACCACTACTGAAATAGATGTAACCGGCTCTACCCGCTATTCTCAGAAATGCTCATCATACTGCATCTAGGAGGCTCCCCGACAAGTTCGTCAGCTCAGCAGTCAGTCACTCTTACCCCCATGGGGAAGTAAGATGGCCAAGACAGACACCCACTGCAGCCAAGCGCATAATGCTTACTGGCTGATCGACAACGCTAGTTACGTCCGAGGTTGGAAGCTGGATATATCTTTCCAAGTTACACGATAGCGCGTTTATTCATATATATATGTCCAAGGGTAGGCGAAAGCGGCCATCCTAAGATTTCCCACTCACTCTCGCCGGAACGGACGGAGTATCTATTAGGTCTCCCAACTAGTAGAGCAACCTAACCTAAACTTATCGACCGGCCAGTCTATTATTCTATATCTCCTCGAAAGCATAGATAGGTCTGTTGAAGACAATGGCGGGGTCGCTACTTATTGTCGCAGCGGTTTCGCTGTATATCGGTTCATCACATGCAAAGACCCAGTGTGTGAGTCAAAGCCCTGTTGCGATGTCGGAAAACTTGGGCATTACTAATCCTGACCAGTGCGATGCTCTCTCCAGCCATGCCAGTCTGGAACACAAGGTTTATCTCCCGAGCGACTTGATGTACGATGGTCGGGTCGAATCTATATATTCTGCCAGCGCTGCTCTCGAGCCGTGGTGCTTCGTGCAGCCATCGACCGCCGAGGACGTGTCTCTCGTCATTAGGACCCTGGTGGGAAACGAATGTCCTTTCGGTATTCGAGCTGGAGGCCATGGTATATTCCCCCAAGCAAATAGTGTCGAGGAAGGTGTGACTATTGACTTCGGTAAGACCATTGGGGAATTTTTCTCTCTATCCGTACACCTCAAGAACTCTCGACTGATTTGTACCTGTGGCAGGTAACATGAATACCACGAACTATGATCCAAGGACGAAACTAGTGTCGGTTCAGCCAGGAGGGAAATGGGGGAGCGTATATGACGCCTTGGCGCCGCACGGGGTGACCGTCACCGGGGGAAGGTCGGCCGCGGTGGGCGTTGGGGGCTTTCTCCTCGGAGGTGGGAATTCCTTCCATTCCGCTTCACACGGCTTCGGGTGTGACAACGTGGAGAATTTCGAGCTGGTTCTCGCTGATGGACGCATCATTAACGCTAACTCCGTTGAGAATAACGACCTCTGGGTGGCGTTAAGGGGCGGATCTGGCAACTTCGGTCTTGTTACTAGGTTTGATATGCGCGCCATCGAGTACGCCGACCCAAGCGTTCCGCATATTTGGGGTGGCGGCGTCATTTTTAACATCAACGCCACCGATGCTGTTGCAGAGGCTTTCGTCGACTTCGCAGAACATGTCGATGATGACGAAGCAAGCTCGTCGTTTGTATCCTGGGGTTATCTGCCTTCCATGGGAGGACTGTATCACGGTGTCTCTATGGAGAACATTAACAACGTAGCCACACCTCCGGCTCTCGATGCCTATCTGTCCTTGGACGGTATCGTAGCCCATAACCTACGGTCAGAAACAATGTTGAATATCACTACGGCTGGTGATGGCAAGCCTGGTCTTTAGTAAGTTCGTCACTCTCTCTAGCTGACCCCATCTCTCTTATTATTTTTTGCTAGAAATTATCGTTCAAAGAAGGGGCCTAGGGGGATGCTAACGGTACTATCTAGCAACATCTGGCTTACTGGAACATATGATAATGATATACGAATTCTACGCTTTGCTACTCAGAAGCATGAGGAGCTTGTATCTCGTCTTCAGGAAGAGTTGGGCCCGGACAGTGGCTGGTCCACAGTTATCCAATTCCATCCTTTAACGAAAGCCATGGTGTCCCACGGCAAGGGGTCAAATGTCCTCGGCCTGGAGAGACGCATGCAGGCTGGCACTGGAAACATTCAAGTGGCCATGGTTGGCACGAATAGCTCGGAGCACGACGCCAAGGCCTACCCCTTAATGCTGGAATACCAACAATCAATCGACGATTATGCTACATCGCTCGGTGCCAACTGGGGTTGGCGGTATCTGAACTACGCCGATAGGAGGACACAAGACGCGATCACGTCACTGGGAAATGAAGCTATTGCGAAGTTAAAAGCTGCTTCTGCCAAGTATGATCCCGATGGTGTGTTTCAACACCTACGGAAATCTGGATTCAAAATCCCTATGTGACAACGTACATAATATACGAATGTAATTAACTACCCCATACAAAGCTAGATACGATAAATCCTCGAAGGGGTACAATTCTCTCAGGGTACCGGCCGAAACAAATAATGTCTTATGTGCGTACTGAAGTTCTCGTAAAAAGAGAGATATATATATATCTGTACAGATTGATTAAATCAACTTAGCGAATTGTTCACTCAAACTCACACATCGCCCTCTATAAGATAGGGCGTTCCCGTGCCGAGATCTGACAATCTATCAGTGAGGTATTCCAGCTTCGTCTTCCATGCCCTGCGAAAATCGACATGCCTACTACCGAAGGATCCCGAACTGACATAGCTCATACATGGCATTGTACTCGCTGCCGTTACACCACGATATGTTCCTCGAGTCTATTGATCAAATGGTCGCACTTCCTTGGATAGACCATGTAAGCTACCTAGGTATGTATCTAGCGGTGAAACCCTCCATGCGTCACCGTTGCAAGCACTGCGTGGATGTTGACGGCCTTTGATGATTACCTCGTATTAGGGCCGCAATGTGATTCACATCAGACATGCGTGGTAAAGGACTGCTGATTAAATTTTACATATCGGGGTGGTGTTAGTGCTTGGTAATGGTCAAGCTACAACCCAGTGTTGGCACTCGTGCATTGATGTTCGTACATTGGTGAGGAGAGAATAGAACAGGGATGGCTCTTATATGGGCTGGATAGGTTGTTCAATTCACACGAGCCATCGAGCCACTGGCCATCGGGTCTCTGCGACTGGAAGATAGCTCCGACTTTCCAGCAAAACACTATCTATGACGCCGGCATTCTCTCTGCACGACTAAAGACAGAACCAGCACTCGGGGCAATAGAGCAGTCGCAGGGGGCAAGCACGCGACTACGCCAGTGGAGTGATATCCTTGATCTTCCATCAGTCTACGATGCCTGAGTCAATGGTATCTGAGCGCATCAGTACCATTACATTCAACTTTAGGGCATAATATGATCGTGTTTCCGTTCAAGAATGGTACCCGTTAATAGCTAAAGATACCTGTATCTCGGGAATCCACGACATGGCGAGGACCGCAGGTATGTTTAAATCTCTGGGAAACGAGGGCGACCTGTTGTCGAGATATTCACGCCCCTTAATACCAAGAGTATATAGGAGCTAAACTTATACAAATGTTCATTTGTGACATTTAGATAGCACCAACGATTGGTGCCCGCTCCATCACGCATGTACCAGCTGCGGCAGTAGAGATGTCGCACCCAGTCACATCCATCATATGTAATATGGCCAGCGACAAGACGCCAGCCACCTTGAGCGGAGATACATGCATCATGCTGTGGTACAGCTGCGTATCTATACCGGTGACGCAGGAATAGGCAAGCAGGGTTCAGCTGTGAGCTGGTAATGTAAAGGTTATGTGTAGTTATTCGGTGTGTGGCGAAAAGTAAATGATGCTCGTCGGCGGGAATTTCGTGATGTGCAGTCTGATCCTATTCTTATAGGTCCACTTGACGAAATCCATTGGACGACAGTCCCGACGCCTCTTCATGCAGCTGAGCGTAGCAATCGGAGACCCGAGACAGCAAGCGGGATGCTAACGTGACTAGAGCTTGCCGCAGCAGTTGTGAGATCCCCTGAGATAATCGAGCCGGGTGGTTCCTTCGTCTATAAAATACCGTCCAAGTCGTCATACGAGACGTTCTCCGCCGCCCATCCCATATTCACCACAGCAAGCACACCTCTGCACTTTAGCTCTATCATCAACGCGTCTTCACGACACCACTCGAGATGCCTTCTGGTCTTCCCACTGCCCCCGATGAGCTCATCGGCTATCAACCACCCCCCAAAGTCCCCTCTCGCGGCCTCCGCGGTGGCTTTAAAGCCATCATCCCTTCCATTCCCATTGTCGGCGAGACAACAGTCCACTACAACCCTGTTATCCTCCTCCTCATGGGATACCTCGATTTGACCAAGCCCGGCGCCCTTGACGAAGCCGTCGCGGCCGCGCGCAAGAAGCTCCCCGACTTCATGGACTCGCTTAACATCACCGATGCGCACTCTTATCTTGAGTTCACCAACGACCTACTCAAGTGGATTCCGCACGAGAACTACGAGGGCAAGGACATCTACGACATCATCTGTATGCTCTATTTCATCTTTGATCAGCCTCCGCTGTCGGAGCTGCAGACGCCAATTCATCCTAACCAGGCCGGCCAGCCATTAACATGGCTATCGTCTTGGATAGTGGTCTTCGCTCAGCTGATAGGCTTCTTCATGGACACGCCGGCGTCCCTGACGGAGAAGTCCTTGGAGTCGTTCAAGAACTCGCCCAAGTACAACTACGACGAGGCAGAAGTTCCCGCCCGCGGATTCCTCACCTTCAACGAGTTCTTCGCTCGTCGTCTCATCCCCGGAGTCCGACATATTGCGGACCTTGACGACGACCGTACTATCGTCTATCATGCCGACTGCACCCTTGATACATCTATTCCCAACGAGAGCATTGTAAATATCAATGCCGAGGGTATAGTCATGATCAATAACCTGCCCTGGACCATCGGCATGCTCCTCCAAGGAAGCGCTTACGCGAGTGAGTTTGAGGGAGGCGTGTGGATGCACGCTTTCCTCAACACTTTCAACTACCACCGCCAGCACGCACCGGTCTCCGGCACTGTCCTCGAGGCCAAGAACATTCAGGGCGGCGCCTATCTCGAAGTCGATGCTGAATGTCACCCGATTCGAGTGATGTGTGGCCCTGATGCTCCCGACAGTCCAGGGTACCAATTCCTGCAGACCAGAGGCATGGTCATCATCGACAATCCAACACTGGGCAAGGTTGCCGTGCTTCCCATAGGCATGGCACTGGTTTCGTCAGTAAAGCTGACGGTGCGGGAGGGCGATCGGCTGAATAAGGGCGATGAAATCTCGTATTTCCAGTTTGGCGGGTCTGATGTCATCTGTGTATTCCAGAGCAAGGCAGGCTTGACCGAGGGGGACTTTGTGCCATCACCCACCGTGCCGGAGAAGACATATTCGAAGATGGGGTCGATCTTGGCGAAGGTTTCCTTGCCCAAGTAGAACTGTAGGCATGAGGAAGGGAGATGGCCCTGGAGCAAGAGGGTACTGAGCTCCTTACCTATTTTCTATCATCTCATCTATAGTACACTCTAGTCAGCCAGTGGGACTAATGGTTGGGTGCACCCGCTTGCTTCTGTGACCCTGTATCAAAAACAGTATTTCCTATCAGTACGCTTTGCTGGCACGTGTCAAAGACCAAACCACTCAAGGTCAGTCTCTTCATAGCACGGTACGGTATGTCCGATGCCTTCAGCCGAGTATCCAACTAGATCCTCCCCATCACCATAAACAATTTTCGTAATATTGACATCAGGCGAGTTCGTAATGTTTTGGGTGAACATAACACCCACCACAGTTGACCATTGCTCCAACGTCTCCTCCAAGTTGTTGTAGGACACCATGTCATCCGCCGTCCCGTGCCATATGGCCGTTCTCGGGTACGGTCCCGTGTATTCGGGGTACATGTCTCGGACTTGAGCAGCCCACTTGGTCCCGGTCTTGTTAACTGTACCAGCGCCACAGGCCGGATCCACGGTTCCCGGACTAGAGCCAGGAGACCCGGCGAGACAGCCAGCGGGGAACCCAGAGTAACAAGACGCAGCAGCAAAGACGTCAGGATACGTTGAACACATGACATTCGTCATCATGCAGCCGGACGATGAGCCTGTGATGAATATTCGAGCGGGATCGGCGCCGTATTTGGACATGGCCCACTGGATCATATTGGCGAGCCCGGTACTGTCGCCATTACCGCTACGTGTTAGGCTCCTGTTGCTGGCGACATCTCAGCAATGTCCCTCATTTGGGGTACTGGGAAACATCGCGATAAACCCTTTCTCGTCAGCGTATGATGTGTAGTTATTCTCCTCGTTGTAAAATGGACCCGAAAAGCTGCAAGCGTGGAGCTGCTCCCATCAGCATTCCCTCTTCTGTGGTGGGCCCGGGCACCCAAGGTGACATACCAGGAGTATCACCGCTGGATGTTGCGGTAATGGGTCAGGTATATAGACATCTAGACTAAGATTTGTAGGATTGTGGCCCCATTCTGAAATCTTCGCAAGTTGCGGTACTGCGCCCACGAAGGCCATTACCCAGGCCATGGCCACCAAGATGTTAAAAATCGGTTCTTGTAGCATAACTCGACCCTAATGACTTGCTGTAATGGACCAAAATGACCTACACGCCAGTGTTGATATTAATATCTTTAACGATGAGCAACACGTATCGGACAGTTAGCTTGGCTAGAGTAGGAGTTACATGATGGTAGTGAGGATATGGTATGTTTATACTTGTACAAAGATAACATAACACCGGGAAGTCAATTGTCATGTACGTAATTATGACAAGTCAATCTTGTAGTGAGTCAATCAATGGATGTAAAACTAAGACGAAACCGGAACTATGGCCGGCTTAAGTATGCTGAGGGTTGCATTTTAAACTCTTCGCATTTCACCAAAAACGAGCTCGGAGCAGATGCTGCCGTTGCGTCTTAAAATATCATTACGATTTAACCTGTCTGAGGGTATAAACGACCATAGCATGGGTTACAAAGCCAAATACGAACGCTGCGGCTTCTTTCCCATAGTGCATATCTACATACAGGGTTATGCTGGGTGGTAAATTTCCGCGTGCCAGGCTTTTCACCACCGCACTCCTTACAAACTATAACACTATATCTACACATCTTAAAGCTTAAAGCTGGTAAAAGGCGTATTTTTATATAATTTAAAATACTTCACACCTGTATATTTAATAATTTTAACCAGGTTAAAAATATATTTAAAGTATTAAAAAGAAATAACCTTTAAATACCTTTTATATAATTTATAAAAATACGGCTTAATTTAATTTATTAATCAGTTATTTTTTAAAGTCATTATAAATTTAACTCTATGATTAAAGCTTAATTATAGTTTAAAATAAATGTAAAACTTAATATATTACGTATAACTTTAAGATAAATAAATGTTTAAAACGACATTTTATAATTATATTTAATACATTATAATTCGTGATTTAAACCTGTTTAATATAATAAATTATTTATTTAACTTAAAGCTTTATGTTTTAAAAATATTAAAAAACATTTAAATTTAAAAGGCTTTATATAATGTTCTTTAGTTATATAAAAATATATATTACCGTTATAAAAAAACAGCGGAAACTTTTACCTTTTAAGTTTATTTATAAATATTTATTTAAAAAGCTTTATTACCGAGTAAATTTTAAGCAGTATTATTTTCGGTTTTATTAAACCGGTTTTTATTATAAATATTATTATTATTATTAAACATACTTAATAAAAGCTAAAAGTCTTTTATTATCCTTTTTGTTTTTATTTTTCCTATTTTAATTATTATGAAAAATTTTATTTATATATAATTCATTTATATCGTCAGCTTTATTTACTTTATATTTTTAAATTAAGGATACCCGTAAATATTAAAAATAATAAAACCGTTACTTTTTTAACTTTAAACCTTTTTACGGTAAAACATTAATCGTTTTATTTTTAAAATACCCGTAATAATTATCCGTATTTATAATACCGCCTATATCGCGGTAGCATTATTTTTATAACCCGTATTTATTTTTAACTCGGAAAAAAAGTTAATACGGGTATATACGAATTAAATATTTTACTTAAAAGGTATAAAATTAATAAGCTTTTAAAACCGGTCCTTTTTATTTCAAAAACCTTAAAAAATACGTTAAATAATTTTATCCGTTTTTTAATTCGCGTATTACGGGGAAAAAAAAAGTAATAATAAAGGTAACGTTTAACGTATTATTTATTTTATTTATTTATTTTAACATTAATTTTAAAAATTACGATATAAAAGTATACGTAATATAAGCCGTAATATTTTATAAGCTAATAAAAAAAGTAATAACTAAGATTATAAACAGCTTAAACCCTGAATTTATTAATTACGTTATTATTATTATTATTAATATAATTAATATTATTAATAACATTAATATTAAAAGGTATAAAATATAAAAATTTAACGGCCTTACTTAATTTTAATATGCTTTATTTTTTACCTTTTTTATTAATACCCCCCGATAAAAATTATTTATTAAAATATTAACTAATAATAATAATAATAATAAACTGGTACGGCCGGTTTAATTAATTTAACCGGCGCCGAAAAAGTTATATATAAACGTAACAGTAACGGCGGGGTTAATAAGGAAAAATTATATTTTAATTTAATCGTAAAAAATGCGATAACGTTAAAAATAACGATAATAATTAACGTATTAAACGGAGGCGAAAATAAGCTTACCCCCCTTTAGTTAAAAAATTTAAATTAAAAAAAAACCCCGGCTAATATTTAAACCGCTGCTTTTTCTTTAAGTTAAAAAATAACCATAAATAAATAATATTTAAATTAATAAACGTTAAGATAATTATAATAAAACTTTTAAACCTCGATTTAACGGAAATTATAAAAACGTAAAAAATTAAAATAAGTTAAGCATTTATTATTAAGAATAAAATAACTTATTAATACATATAAAACCGTTTTATTACTTTAAATAAAATAGGTATACGTTTCGAAAAGTTTAAATAATAATTTTTATATATTTTATAAAAAATACCCGAAACTTTTTATACCGGTAACGGATCGAAACCGGTTAATAAAATTATTTAATATAAAATTACCACGTAATTTAGTTTAAAACTTATTAATTTTTATAAAATTAATTATTTTATATTTAAATCTCCGTTTTAAAAATAAGTAATAACTTTTCCCCGTAAAGTTAAAAGCTTTAAAGTTTTTAACTTTAAGCCGGTTAAACTTTAAAAAAAAACTTTAAAAATTATATAATACGACCGCTATTTGGATTATTATAACGGACGTAATTATAATAAGCTCGAAAAATATAAACGGTATAATTAAAAAGCTTACGGTAACCCGGGAATATATTAAGCTTATATTAAATATTTTAATTATAAAAGCTTTTATATTTATAACGATTTATTATATTTTACCCGATTTATTAAAAAGGATAAATAAATTATTAAATTTATTTATATTTACCTTTTATTTATTAAGTAATTAAATAAACGATAATACCTAAAAGTAATACAAATAATAGCGTCGAAAATAATTATTAATATCTTAATAAAAAATTAAGCCTTAACGGTTTAACGGGTTTAAAAATTCCCCGAGGCATTTATGTAAATACTTAAAGGATTTAAAGTAATTATTACCATTTTAACCCTAAAGCTTCGAACACTTTAACCTTAACTTTAACCCTAACTTTAACCATTTTTTTATAATAATTAAAATTTTACCTTTTATTATATTTCGTAAATAACGATTTAATAAATACCGATTAAAAAAACTATTATTTAAATACCGGTTAATCCGAGTATAAATCCGAATTAAATAATAAAGATAAAAATAAGATAAAAGGTTTAAAGTCCAGCCATAACCCGGAAAAGCTTACGCGGATAACGGAAAAGTGTACGGCGTAATAAGAAAACGGCTTTTTACCGGGATAAAAATTAATAACATAATACGGCCGTATTTATTTTTAAAATATAAAAAATAACTTTTATTAAATAAATATTAAAACAAATAATTATAATAAATTTACGGTCCGAATTGGTAATATTTCCCGATATTTATACTTACCCCGATTTATAAAATAAAAAAAACTTAAAGATTAATAAAAATTATAAATCGTTATTTACGGCGTAATACCCGCGGACGGGGAAAATACTTTCGTATTATTTAAATTAACGTCCGTAAAAAACCGGTAATATATAACACTGTTTTAAATACAGCAATTAAAATTAAAACCGATATTATTTTAATATAAAAATTATAAATATAAGTTAAAATAGCTAATAATAAAAAATTAATTAAAACTTATTTAAAATATAATATTTCTTTTTACGGAAAATTAAATCTTTTAAATATTATAAATACTTACGTATATACGATAAAACCTTAATTTATAAATTACGTAACTTTACCTTTTCGTTTCTTTAAACGCATATATAATAAAAATTAATAATATCGAAATAATTAATATTTATATCGATTAAATAAACCTTTATTTATTTTTTACGTTTTTCGAAAATTAGGAATTATTTAATAAATAATATATCGGAAAAGATTTTAATACGGTACATTAAATATAATAATTAAGTTATCGCCGTTATAAAAAATTAAATATTAAAGTAATAAAATAAATAAAAACATAATTATTTAATATTTTTAATTTAAAAGCTTTTATTTATATAATAAATAATACGTTAAGCTTAGTTTTATTAAATATTTTATAAATAATAACGGCGGTTAATAATATTTTATATACCGGCTTTAATTATTACATTATAATAACCGAAATACCGGTAAACCTTTCGGAAAAACCTTTACGCGTTAAATTAAATTTCCTTAAAAAAACCCGGTTACGTTTTTTTTTAATTAATGCATTTATATTAAAAATAAAATTTTAATAACTTTTTTTTTAATATACCCGATATTTAAAATAAAAACGAAAGTATTTATTAACGCCTTATTAAAAATATTAAAACAGGTTATAAAAGCTACGGGTAAATTAAAACATAACCGCGGCTAAAACGTTATTTAATAAAATAATAATTATAAAAAAGTTATAACGCGTTTATAACGGGCATACCGTAAAAACGACCCGGACGTAAAATACATCATCATCATCATCATACCGTAAAAACGATATAAAAAAATAAACATTAATTAAAATATAAAGAAAAATAATACGGAAAGTTAAAAAATAGCATTAAAATAAATTTATTACCGAAATTAATAATAATAACAATATTTTTAAAATTATCGGATAATATAAATTTAAAAAAAATTTTTACTTATTATTAATAAAAAATAGGGATAAAGTAATTATTAATATAAAAAAGATTAACTTATTACGTTATAAAATTTTAATCTTTTAAGTTATCGGCGGAAATATTATAAACTTTTAGCAATTATTATAACCGTAAAACTAAAACGAATTTAATTATAAAAAAGTATAATAAATTTATTTTAACTTTTTATAAAACCCCCGGGTATTAATAATAAAAACGGAAAACGCGTATATCCGTACCCCGTCCATAACACCCGGTAAAAACGGGTTAATAGTTATATTATTATAATTAATTTAATTAATAATCGGCAAAACGGTATATATATTATACGAAATATATTTACGTTATAACTATTATTTATAAGTTTTTAAAATAATAAAAATAATTATACTTTTTAAAATAAATAAATCTGATTTTATTAAATTTAAATTTTAAAAATTTATATCTTTATTTTCGTGCTTAAATAAAAGGTTAAAAAAGTTAATAATTAAGCGTATATCGGTATAAACTTTACGTTATAAAATATTTTACTTATAATAATTCGGCGCCTTTTTAAAAAAATTAATAATTAATTTAACCACTTATATTATTTATAACGTTAAATAAGTATTTACCTATAAAAACGTTATGTTATTACTAATTATAAACATGTTAAAAGTTTTTAATACCGTTTTATAAAACTGCTTTATTTTCCGGTTAAAATAATAAAAGTAAAATATAAAATTTATACGATAAATAAACTTTTTCATAACGGATCGGCGGGCTGTTATTTATATAAAAAATATTACTATTAACCCGATCCTTTTATTTTATAACGTTTTATAAAAGTTTTTAATATCTTTTATTTTTTTATGCTATATATAAAGCTAATATTACGAAAAAAGCTTATATTTAATATTAGATTTAAATATACGGATAATATCGCTATATTATAAATTAAATTAACTACTTTTTATACGGCCGTAACTTTAGCTATAAACGTAAAAAACGTACTCGGTTAAAAAAAATAACGCCTTATTTTTTAATTTAATAAAATACGGACTTAAACATTTTTATAAAAATAAAACATTTAAAATTAATACGGTTATTACCGGCACTTTTAAAGTAAAAACTTTAACGGAAATGGTCCGATAACTTAATATTTTTTTTAATTTATAACTTAATTTTAAAAAATTCGTTATTAAATAAAGTAATAAAATGTTATAAATAACTAATTATATATAACATTTTAATAAAATTATATACGGTTTGTTTTTAAATAAAACCGTTAAAGCCGTTAAAATTTACGTAATACCGATCGTAATATATGTTATAAAAACCTAATAGTTAAGCTTTTAACGCCTTTCGGTTAAAAACGTATTTAAATTAGCCGATATTAAAATAAATTTATTTATAAATAAATTAAATAAATTATTTAAAGTTATTATTAAAACCGGGTTATTTATTTAATATATTTTTTATATTATTATCCTTTATAAAAGATCGGGGATATTATTAACCGAAATATTCCTTATATAAATTAAATTAAAATATTCGGTACGTTTTCGGACGTTAAATAAAGACTACCCCGTAATTACCCGATTATTTTATTTAAAATAAAACCCGACGCGTTTATAATTAACCGATATAACGTTAATTTATTTTCGTTTACTTCTTTTTATAAAATAATAATTATTATTATTTCTGCTTTTTTTTCGGATAAAAACGAAAATATTAAAATATATAAAAAATAACTATTTTCCATTTTATTAACGGCTTTAATTATTTATTTTAACGGCTTTAAAGTTAACCGTATAAATTAAAGTTTTATATTTTATTAAAAACACCGATAACTTTACGCCGTTTATAAACTTTTAATTTAATTAAAAGTTTTCGACGGAAAAATAATAACTACGTATATAACGGTACGATAAAAAAAATATATATATAATTTTAACTTTTTAATAACCGGCTTTTACTTTTATATCGATAATACAGCGGTTACCCGAAACCTTTTCGGTTATTTATCCGATAATTTTTAAGCCGATTTTTTAACATTTTATAAAACGGTTTGCCGTATGCATTTATTTACCGTTTTTATTTAATAAGTACCGAGGTATAAAAATATCGTTAATAATAAAGTAATAAACGTTTAAATTAAATTCGGGGCTGTTTAATATTTAAACTCCGGGGGTATTATAACTTTAATTTATTTTAACCGTATTATAAAAAAAAAATATAAACTTTTTTTTATTAAATAATAATTTCGAAATACTTTTTTATCGTATATACGATAGAATTTACCGTATAAAAAATTACTGCCCGAACTTTCTTTTTTACGCTTAATATTATATTACTTTTTCGTAAAACGATTAAATTATAACGATTTTACCGAGTATTATTAACGCTTTAAATATAACGCGTTTTATTTTTACTAATATAAAAAAAACACCGCCGGTTATATTTTCGATTACGATATTATAAAAAGTACTTTTTAATTTTTAACCCCGTTTAGTTATAAAGCGATTTAAATTTTTAATTACAAAAATTATTTTATTCTTTTAGCCCTTTTTAATAAGGTTAATGTTATGACCGGTCGGGCCATTGGGCCTCATGGGGCTAATACAATAAGAAAATATCCCTGACTTAAGTTCTAGAGAAAGAGATAGCCATACTAAAGTAAGCCACATACGCCACACAACCAGGAAAGATCGGTTAGATCGGTAATAATCTTAACGATATTAAATCGTTATATTCGGATGCGATCCTAACGATTTAACAGTAACCATATATTCTAATGTCAGGAACAAAAGACATAAATAATATATAGCTACGCTTATTACCTCTCTTTTAAATAATTTTTAAGCTTACTAGCTTATAATATAACTTAATTACTTAAAGCACCTTTTTTTTTGCTATCACCAAACGTGACTACTTATTGCTTAAAACCCCAGCACTCCTGCTAACATAAACCCCTTGACTGGACTAATAGTTAGGAATAAACCAGCCGTCACAGTTAAACCTTATTCGATATTGGATTAAATATTAAACGCGTAATAAAATACGGCAAATTTTAAAACTATCTACGACGGGTAACGGGTAGGATAACCGAGGAACGATTTGGTAAAAGATTCGGAGATAAATGGCGAGGCCTTAATAAAAGGGATAGCCATAGGTAAATAAATGGTGGAGGATTTTATATGTTAACCGTAACACGCTGGCACGGCCCGTCTTTAATCAGACTTACTTTAGCCGTCTTATATATTATACAGTGTCGGCACCCAGCTAAGTTAGGCGTAGCTTTGTTTATAAGCTTATATGTAAACAGCTTTAAATAATATGGTCCACCCGGACGTAAAATATATTATATCATTATTATCATTATATAATAAGTAAAAAAAGATTAGTATAAATTTAACTTTTAAGCGACCGGTTTATATTTTTATATCGATAATACGGCGGTTATTCGAGGTTTATTAAATTAGTTATTAAGTAATTTTTAAACCGATTTTTTAATATTTTACGAAACGGTTTCCCGGGTACGTTTATTTATTATTTTTATTTAATAAGCGTTAAAATATAAAAATATCGACGGTAATAAGGTTATAAACGTTTAAATTAAGCTCGGGGCTATTTAATATTTAAATTTAAAAGGTATTATAATTTTTATTTATTTTAATAATAATGATGCATTTTACGTCCGGGTGGACCATATTATTTAAGGCTATCTATATATAAGCCTATAGGCAGGGTTATACCTAAGTATTAGCTGGGTGCCGATATTATATAATGTATAAGACGGCTGGAATAAGTTTATTTAAGAACAGGCCGTACCAGCGTGTTACGGTTAATATAGGAAATCCTCCGCTTGTTATTATTTACGGTTATCCCTTTTTAAGGCCTTACCGTTTATCTCCGAATCTTTTAAATTATACCTTAGCTATTTTACCCGTTATTTAATAAATGGTTTTAAAATTTACCGTATTTTGTTACGCGCTTATTTTAATTTAATATTAAATAAGGCCTGGCCTTATCGAAAAAGTTTAAAAAAATAAGATAGCTTTTATAGTTAAAAAATTAAATTACTTTATAACCGGGTAAGGTTAAAAAGTAAAAAGTGCCTTTTATAATATCGTAATTAAAAACGTGGCCGGCGGTTTTTCTTTTTTTAAACCGGTAAAAGTAAAACGTATTATATTTAAAGCGTTAATAATATTCGGTAAAATCGTTATAGCCTAATCGTTTTATAAAAAGGTAATATAATATTAAGCATAAAAAAAAAAGCTCGGAAAAAGGTTTTTTATACGGGAAGTTTTATCGTATATACGATAAAAGGGTATTTCGAAACTATTATTCGGCTAAAAGAAGTTTACGTTTTTTTTTATAATACGTTTAAAATGGGTTAAAGTTATAATATTACCGGAGTCGGGGTATTAAATAGTTTTAAGCTTAATTTAAACGTTTACGGCCTTATTATTATCGATATTTTTATACCCCGGTATTTATTAAATAAAAAGAATGGGTAAATATATAAAAAACCGTTTCGTAAAAAGCCAAAAGATCGGTTTATAAATTATCGGATAAGTGGCCGAATAAATTTTAAATAACCGCCGTATTATCGATATAAAAATATAAGCCGGTTACCGGAAGGTTAAGTTTATATTAATTTTTTTTTACTTATTATACCGTTTTACGCCCGGTTATTATTTCTTTTATTGAAAACTTTTACTTAAATTAAAGGTTTATAAGCGGCGTAAAAAGGTTTATATCTATTATTTTAATAAAATATAAATCCTTAACTTATACGGTTAATTTTAAAGCTATTAAAATAAATAATTAAATCTGTCGGTAAAAAAAAAGATAATTATTTTTTATACATTTTAATATTTTTATTTTTATCGGAAAAAAAAAGTATAAATAATAATAGTTAACGTTTTACGAAAGAAAATAAGCGAAAATAAATTAACGCCGTATCGGCTAATTATAAACGCGTCGGTTACTTTTTTTTAAAATAAAACAGCCGGGTAATTATAAAGTAATTTTTATTTAATATCCGGAAATATATTAAATATTTTAATTTAATTTACGTAAAAAGTATTTTTAATAATAATATCCTTAATTCTTTATAAAAGATAGTGGTATAAGTAATACGTTAAACGGGTAACGCGGCTTTAACGGTAACCTTAAATAGTTTATTTAATTTATTTATAAATAAGTTTATTTTAATATTAGCTAATTTAAACGCGTTTTTAACCGAAAAGCGTTAAAGGCTTAATTATTAGGTTTTTATAACGTATATTACGATCGGTATTATATAAGCTTTAACGGTTTTAATAATTTTATTTAAAAAGGAGCCGAATACGATTTTATTAAAATATTATATATAGTGAATTACTTATAACGTTTTATTATTCCATTTAATAATATATCTTTTAAAATTAAGTTATAAGTTAAAAAAGATATTAAATTATCGGACCGTTTCCGTTAAAGCTTTTACTTTAAACGTGCTATTAATAACCGCGTTAATTTTAAATGTTTTGCTTTTATAAAAATATTTAAGTTCGTATTTTATTAAATCGAAAAATAAGGTATTATCTTTTTTTTAATTAAATATGTTTTTTACGTCGGTAATTAAAGTTATAACCGTATAAAAGGTTATTAAATTAATACGTAAAATTATAATATTATTTACATATTTAAACCTAATATTAAATATCGGTTTTTTTTATAGTATTAACTCGATATATAATATAAAAAGAATAAAAGATATAAAGGATTTTTATAACATACCGTAAAATAAAAAGATCGGGTCGATAATAACGTTTTTTATACAGATAATAACTTACCGATCCGTTATAAAAAAGTTTATTTATCGTATAAATTTTATATTTTACCTTTATTATTTTAACCGGAAAATAAAACGGTTACGTAAAATAACGTTAAAAACTTTTAATACGTTTATAATTAATAACGACATAACGTTTCCGCGGGTAAACGTTTATTTAATATTATAAATAATATATATAATTAAATCGATTATTAATCTTTTAAAAAAGGCGCCAAATTATTACGGGTAAAATATTTTATAACGTAAAGCTTATATCGTTATATGTTTAATTATTAACCTTTTTAACCTTTTATTTAAGTATAAAAATAAAAATATAAATTTTTAAAACTTAAATTTAATAAAATTAAATTTATTTATTTTTAAAAATATAATTATTTCCGTTATTTTAAAAACTTATAAGTAATAGTTATAATATAAGTATATTTTATATAATATACGTACCGTTTCGCCGATTATTAATTAGGTTAATTATAATAATATAATTATTAACCCGTTTTTATGAAATATTATAAATAAGGTACGGATATACGCGTTTTCCGTTTCCGTTATCGGTATCCGGGGGTTTTATAAAAAGTTAAAATATATTTATTAAACGTTTTCGTAATTAAGTTTATCTTTATTTTATAACTATAATAATTATTAAAGGTTTATAATATCCCCGCCGGTAATTTAAAAAATTAATACTTTATAACGTAATAAATTAATTTTCTTTTCCGTATCGGTAATTATTTTATCCCTATTTTTTATTAATAACGAACGGAAATTAATTTTAAATTTATACCAGCCGATAATTTTAAAAATATCCTTATCGTTATTAATTTCGGCAATAAATTTATTTTAATATTATTTTTTAATTTTCCGTATTATTTTTTTTTATATTTTAATTAGCGTTTATTTTTCCGTGTCGCTTTTACGGTATATTTATTTTAAACGCGTCGTAACTTTTTTACAGTTATCGTTTTATTATATAATATCTTAACCGCGGTTATATTTTAATTTACCCGTAACTTTTATAACCTATTTTAAAATTTTTAATAAAACGTTAATAAATATTTCCGATTTTATTTTTAATATCGGGTTCGTTAAAAAAATAAGGTCGTAAAAGTTTTATTTTTAATATAAATAAACCAGTTAAAAAGAATATAACCGGGTTTTTTCGGGGAAATTTAATTTAATATATAAAAGTTTTTCCGAAAGGTTTGCCGGTATTTCGGTTATTATAATATAATAATCGGAGCCGGTATATAAAATATCGTTAACCGCCGCCGTTACTTATAAAACGTTTAATAAAATTAGGTTTAACGTATTATTTATCATATAAATAAAAGCTTTTAAATTAAAAACGTTAAATAATTATATTTTTATTTATTCCGTTATTTTAATACTTAATCCTTTATAACGGCGATATTTTAATTACTATATTTAATATACCGTATTAAAATTTCCTTTAATATACCGTTTATTAAATAACTTTTAATTTTCGAAAAATATAAAAAATAAATAAAGGTTTATTTAATCGATATAAATATTAACCGATTTAACGTTATTAATTTTTATTACGTATACGTTTAAAAAAACGAAAAAATGAAATTACGTAATTTATAAATTAAAGTTTTACTATATATATATAAATATTTACGGTATTTAAAAAACTTAACTTTTTATTAAAAAAAACGTTATATTTTAAATAAGTTTTAATTAATCGTTTATTATTTATTATTTTAATTTATATTTATAATTTTTATATTAATATAACGTTAGTTTTAATTTTAATTATTATATTTAAAATAATATTATATATTACCGGTCCTTTACGGATATTTATTTAAATAATACGTAAATATTTTCCTCGTCCGCGTATATCGCGCCGTTAATACCGATTTATAAAAAAAAGGGGTTTTAATTAATATCGTCTTAAATTATTTCTATTTCGTTTTCGAAAAGCCGTGGAAAATAAAGGTAATAAAAGGTTTTACCGGTATTAATAATTAACTTATCGTATTTATCTTTATTAGCTTTTAACCCCGTTAAATATTATCGGCTTTTAAGGTTTTCGAAAAAAATATTTTTTTATTTATTACGTACTTATTATCCCGGGGGGGGGGGGGGGGCTTTTAACCCGGTATTAAAATTTTTAAACTTTTTATTCCGTAAAGCATTAAAAGTTTTTTAAATCGTTTAAATAAACCTAGTTAAAGTTTACCGGTTTTATCGGGGCGTTTATAATAAAATCTTTTTAATTTATTAATTAAGCTGTTATTTTATTTACGCTTTTTATTTTTTCGTTTTAAAATAGGTAAAAAAGGATTAATATTTAGGTTTAAAGCTAAGGTTAAAATGCCCGAAGGTTTAATGTTAAAATAATAATAATAATTTTTAAGGCTTAAGGTGTTAACGTTATTATTTTAAAGGTTAAAGGTTTTATCGTCGTTTTAAGATTACTTTTTACGGCCTGCGTTATTTTTTAATATTATTTCTTCCCGAGTTATTTAATAAAAATCAGATAAACACGGGTAAATTTAATAATCTGGCCGTTTTCTTTTATTAAACGGGTAAAGTATAAGAAATTATTATAAATATAAAAACCTTTATAATTAAAGTATTTAAAATTTATTTAATATATTCCCGGGTTTCCGTAAATTTCCTGGTTATATTGTTTATATCGTTTTAACTTATCGCAATTCCGGCCGTTATAAAAATTTAAGCAGCGGTTATATTACGTAATTTTTAAAGTTCTTTTTTATAATTTAGCTGGTTTAAAATCGATAATTTTAAAGCTTTTAATTTTACGTAAAAAAACTATTATTTATTCCTGTTATAAAGATTTTAAAACGTAACGGCCGGTTTTATAAAAATTAATAAGTTTTAAGCTTATTTAAGTAATAATTTTATACCGGATAAATTTATTTATAAATTTTATGCCGTTATTTATACGGAGTTTTTTTAATACGTTTTATAAAATATACGAAAACTATTATTTAACTTTTTTAAAACGTATATTAATCTCGTTTATAACGGTAAAACGGTTTTATATATATTAATAAGAATCCTTATTTTTAATTAAAAATATTTAACCCGTTTTAATACGTTAAGCTTTAATAACTTTTAATAAATTTAGGTTTAATAACTTTATTAACGTTATCTTAGCGTTTATAAGTTTAAGTATTATTTATTCGTGATTATCTTTTAGCTTAAAAAAAGGCGGTAATTTAAATATTGGCTTAAGTTTTCCTTTATTTAAATCTTTTATCCAAAGGGGGGTAAGGCTATTTTTATTTTTATTTAAATTAATCGGAAGCGTTATTTTTACCGCATTTTACGCGATAAGATTTAAGTTTAATTTTCCTTTATTAATCTTACTTTTACCGCTATATTTATTTATAATATTCGCAGGGCTTATTAAATTGGTTAAATAAGTTTTAACTTATTATTATTATTATTAGTTAAGCCCTTTTTTAATAACCTTTATTAAAAAATGTTAATAAAAGGGGTAAATAATAAAGCGTATTAAAATTAAGTAAAGCCGTTAAGCTTTTATATTTTTATCTTTTTAATATTAATGTTAATAATAAAAGTAATAATAGCCGTAATAACGATAATAATATATTTTATAACGTCTGTATTTTAGCTATTAATAATTTTAGTTATTACCTTTTTTATTAGTTAACGGGAAACGTTTATTTACGTTATATATGCATTTAATTTAAAACTTAAAAAGGCCGAATCGAAGTAAGCGGAAAATATAACTAAAATATCGAACTTTATTTTTATTACGGCTTTTACTTTTTTTTATAATATTTATACGGAGGAAAGGATAAAATTATTTAACGTATTTTTCGGGGCTTTTAAAATAAAAGGGATTAGTTATATAAACTTGAAGATTTTACGCCTTTTAAATTAGGCTTTAAGGTTATAAATACCCGTATTTATTTTTTTAGCTTTAATATTTTTTATATTATTAAGGATAAGCATAGGTTTTTATAAAAGGGGTATTATCGCCGCGGCGATATCGTAAATATGGATAATTATCGCGGGTGTTTTAAAGGTAAGCCGTTTAATACTTTGCCCCGGGGGGGTTTAAGGTTAAAAGGGCGGCGGTTTTACCATCCTTAATGTTTACGGGTATACCTAATTTAAAGGCACGAAATGGGTAAGGTTTATAATATAAGTAGTATATATATGCGTTAAAGTTTTAACAATGGTTAAAGTAAAGAAAGTAAAAAAAAGAAGGATGTTTTTATTTATTTTAAACGTATTATTAAAAAAAGGCGTAAACTTTTTTTTACCGAATAATAATTTTAAAATATTTTTTTATTCTATATACGATAAGATTTTCCGTATAAAAGATTCCCGTTTAAATTTCTTTTTACGTTTAATATTATATTACCTTTTTATAAAACGATTAAGTTATAATAGTTTTACCGAGTATTATTAACGTTTTAAGTATAACGCGTTTTATTTTTACCGGTATAAAAAAGAAAGAATTGCTGGTTACGTTTTTTATTACGATATTATAAAAGGTATTTTTTATTTTTTAACTTCACCCGGTTAAAAGGCGATTTAACTTTTTAATTATAAAGCTTATTTTATTTTTTTAACTTTTTTCGATAAGGTTAAGTTTTATTTAACGTCGGATTAAAAAGGCGCGTAATAAAATATAATAAGTTTTAAACTATTTACGGGTAATAAAAGGATAACCGAAGTATAAAACGGAAGATTCGGAAATAAATAATAAGGTTTTAATAAAAGGATAGCCGTAAAAAGATAAATAGCGGAGGATTTTTTATATTAACCGTAACATATTAATACGGCCCCTTTTTCCCTTATGATGATGATGATGATGATGATGAATGTTACGTCCGGGTGGATTATATTATTTAGGGTTATTTATATGTAAGCCTATAGGCAGGGCTATACTTAAGTATTAGCTGGGTGCCGATACTGTATAGTGTATGGGACGGCTGGAGTAAGCGGGTGGCCGTATTAACGTGTTACGGTTAATATAGGAAATCCTTTATTTATTATTACTTACGGTTATCCTTTTTTAAAGCTTTACCGTTTATTTCCGAATCTTTTAAGTTATACCTTGGTTATTTTACCCGTTACTTAAAATAAATGGTTTTAAGACTTGCCGTATTTTATTACGCATTTTATTTAGCCCGTTAAATAAAGCCTAGTTTTATCGAGGAAAGTTAAAAAAGCGAAATAGTTTTTATAATTAAAAAGTTAGGTCGTTTTATGGCCGGGTTAAATTAAAGAATAAAGGGTACCTTTTATAATATTATAATCGAAAATATAACCGGCGGTTTTTTTTTTCCGTACCGGTAAAAATAAAACGTATTATATTTAAAGCGTTAATAATATTTAATAAAGTTATTATAACCCGATCGTTTTACGAAAAGGTGGTATAATATTAAATACAAAAAAGAAAGTTTAAAAAAAGGTTTTTTATATAAAACGTTTTATCGTATATATAATAAAAGAATATTTCGAAATTATTATTTAACGAAAAAAAGCTTACGCTTTTTTTTTATAATACGTTTAAAATAAATTAAAGTTATAATACCGACGGAATCGGGGTATTAAATAATTTTAAGCTTAATTTAAGCGTTTACGGCTTTATTACCGTTAAGATATTTATATCCCGGGATTTATTAAATAAAGGAAATAAATAAATATACGCGGGAAACCGTTTTATAAAACGTTAAAAAATTAGCTTATAAATTATCGGATAAATAATCAAGTAAATCTCGAATAATTACCGTATTATCGATATAAAAGTATAAACCGGTTACCGGAAAATTAAAGTTATATTAATTTTTTTTTACTTATTATACCGTTTTACGCGCAGTTATTATTTTTTTATCGAAAACTTTTATTTAAGTTAAAAATCCGTAAACGGCGTAAAAAAGTTTACGTTTATTATTTTAATAAAATATAAATCTTTAATTTATACGGTTAACTTTAAAGTTATTAAAATAAATAATTAAATCCGTTAATAAAAAAAAGGATAATTACTTTTTATACATTTTAATACTTTTATTTTTATTAAAAAAAAAGGTATAAATAATAATAATTAACGTTTTATAAAAGAAAATAAACGCAAGTAAGCCGGGGTTACGTTAATAAGTTATAAACGCGTTAATTATTTTTTTAAAGTAAAATAAGTAAATAATTACGGGATAATTTTTATTTAATATCCGAAAACGTATTAAATATTTTAATTTAATTTACGTAAGGAATATTTTTATTAATAATATCCCCGATTTTTTATAAAGGATAATAATATAAATAATACGTTAAACGGGTAACGCGGTTTTAACGGCGATTTTAAATAGTTTATTTATTTTATTTATAAATAGGCTTATCCTAATATCGGCTGGTTTAAACGCGTTTTTAATTAAAAAGCGTTAAAGTTTTAATTATTAAGCTTTTACGGCGTATATTACGATCGGTATTATATAAGTTTTAACGGCTTTAACGGTTTTATTTAAAAAGGATTTATATACGATTTTGTTAAAATATTATATATAATTAATTATTTATAACGCTTTATTACTTTATTTAATATCGTGTTTTTTAAAATTAAGTTATAAGTTAAAAAAAATATTAAATTACCGGATTACTTTTATTAAAGTTTTAATTTCGAAAGCGTTATTAATAATAATAATTACGTTAATTTTAAAGGTTTTATTTTTATAAAAATGTTTAAATTTATATTTTACTAGATTAAAAGATAAGGTATTATTTTTTTCTTTTTTAAATATGGTTTTTATATCGGTAATTAAAACGGCGGTTATATAAAAGGTTATTAAGCCGGTGCATAAAATAACGATATTATTTACATATTTAAATCTGGTATTAAGTATCGGTTTTTTTTATAATATTAACTCGATATATAACATAAAAAGGATAAAGGATATTAAAAGTCTTTAAAGTATATTATAAAATAAAGGAATAAGGTCGATAATAATATTTTTTATATATATAACCGTTTACTAATCCGTTATAAAAGAATTTATTTATTATATAAGTTTTATATTTTATTTTTATTATTTTAACCGGAAAATAAGGCGTTTCTATAAAACGGCGTTAAAAATACCCGATATATTTATTATTAATAACGAGGCGATATTTTTACGGGTAAACGTTTATTTAATATCGTAAATAACGTAAATAATTAAATTAATTACTAATTTTTTAAACAAAGTGCCGAATTATTACGGGTAAAATATTTTATAACGTAATGTTTATATTATTATACGTTTAATTATTAATTCTTTTAAGTTTTTATTTAAGTAAAAAAGTAATAATATAAGTTTTTATAATTTAAATTTAATAAAATCGGATTTATTTATTTTCGGGAATATAACGATTTTTGCTATTTTAAAAATTTAAAAGTAATAATTATAATAAAGGTATATTTTATATAATATACGTATTATTTTATTTATTATTAATTAAGCTAATTATAATAATATAGCTATTAATCCGGTTTTATTAAATGCCGTAAATAATATCCGTATATATACGTTTTCCGTTTCCGTTATTAATACCCGGGGGTTTTATAAGAAATTAAAATAAATTTATTACATATTTTAATAATTAAGCTTATTTTAATTTTATAGCTATAATAGCTATTAAACGTTTATAACGTTTTTACCGGCGGTTTAAAAAATTAATATTTTATAACGCAATAAATTAATTTTTTTTCCGTATCGGTAATTATTTTATTTCCGTTTTTTATTAATAGCGAGCAAAAATTATTTTTAAATTTATATTAATTAACGATTTTAAAAATATTTTTATTATTTTTAACTTTAATAATAAGCTTATTTTAATATTATTTTTTTAACTCGGCGTACCGTTTTTTTTAAACTTTAATTAATTTTTAAAATTTTTCGGTATTACCTATTCGGTAAACACGGCGTAAATAGGTAATAACCTTTTTACACTTTTCGTTTTATTAAGTAATATTTTAATTTACCCGTAACTTTTATAACCTGTTTTAATATTTTTAATAAAATGTTAATAAATGCTTTTGTTTTTATTTTCGATATCGGGTTTATTTAAAAAAAAAAAGTTATTAAAGTTTTATTTTTAATATAAATATATTAATTAAAAAAACGTAACCGGGTTTTTTCGGGGAAATTTAATTTAATACGTAATAATTTATCGGGAAAGTTTACCGGTATTTTAATTATTATAATATAATAATCGGAGCCGGTATATAAAATATTATCGACCGCCGCCGTTACCCGTAAAATATTTAATAAAGTTAAATTTAACGTATTATTTACCGTATAAATAAAAGCTTTTAAATTAAAGATATTTAATAATTATGTTTTTATTTATTTTATTATTCTAGTATTTAATTTTTTATAACGGTAATAATTTAATTATTATATTTAATATACCGTATTAAAGTTTTTTCCGACATACCGTTTATTAAATAACTTTTAATTTTCGAAAAACGTAAAAAGAAATAAAGGTTTATTTAATCGATATAAATATTAACTAATTTTACGTTATTAATT
The DNA here is from genome assembly GCA_023313575.1 of Eutypella sp. D-1. Lineage (NCBI taxonomy): Eukaryota > Fungi > Ascomycota > Sordariomycetes > Xylariales > Diatrypaceae > Eutypella > Eutypella sp. D-1. Next base: position 9,974 of record JAJTTP010000016.1, on the reverse strand, counting down.
TTTATTACGTATACGTTTAAAATAACGAAAAACGAAATTACGTAATTTATAAATTAAAGTTTTATTATATATATATAAATATTTATAATATTTATAATATTTAAAAAACTTAATTTTCCGTAAAAAAAAAATATTATATTTTAAATAAGTTTTAATTAATTTTTTATTATCGGTTATTTTAATTTACGCTTATAAGTTTTATATTAAAATAATATCGGCTTTAATTTTAATTACCGTATTTAAAATAATATTATATATTACCGGTTTTTTACGGATATTAATTTAAATAATATAAAAGTATTTTTTTCGTCCGCGGGTATTACGCCGTAAGTAATAATTTATAACTTTTATTAATCCCCGGTTTTTTTATATTTTATAAATTATAATAAATATAAATATTAAAAGGTATTATTAATTCGGACCGTAAATTTATTATATTTATTTTTTTTAATATTTATTTAATAAAGGTTATTTTTTATATTCCGGAAATAAATACAGCCGTATCAGGTTATTAGTTTTTATCCCGGCGGAAGGCCGTTTTTACGTTATACCGTAAATTTTTCCGTCGTTTATACGAACGTTTTCGAATTATGGCTAAATTTTAAACTTTTTATTTTATCCGGGAAGGTTTTATTTTTGTTTTCGAAATCCGATTTAAACTTATAATCGGATTGGCCGATATTTAAGTAATGCTTTTTTTAGTCGGCGTTTATCGGGTTATCGTTTTCGAAATGTGTTAAAAGATAGGACTTTAACCGTTATAAGGAGAGTTAGGGTTAGGGTGGTGATAACCACCCTGGGTTTTTTAAGTGTTTGCGCGGGTGCTTCGGGGAATTTTTATGCCCGTTAGGCTATTAGGTTTTGATCTTTTATTAAGGTGTTAATGGCCGCGGCCGAGGTTTTTTTTACCGTTATTACCTGGATAACCTTTAGGTATTATCGTTAATTTAACTGCTTAATAAATATAAAATAAACGCGGGTAAGTTTAATAATTTGCCCGTTTTTTTTAATAAAATAAATAAGGTAAGAAAGGTTATTATAAATATAAAGGCCGTTATAATTAAAGTATTTAAAATAGGTTTAATATATTTTTAAATTATTATAAGCTTTCCGGTTATACCGTTTATACCTTTTAAGTTTATTATATTTATATTTATTATAAAAGTTTAAATAGCAACCGTGTTATATAATTTTCGGGGTTTTTTTTTTAAAATTTAACCGGCTTAAAGTCGAAAGCTTTAAAGTTTTTAATTTTATAAAAGAAGGTTATTACTTATTTTTAAAGCGGGAACTTTAATACGATACGGTTAGTTTTATAAAAGTTAATAGGTTTTAAACCGGATTATATAATAATTTTATATTAAATAATTTTATTAATTAATTTCGACTTATTACCGATATAAAAGGTTTCGGGTATTTTTTATAAAATATATAAAAATTATTATTTAAATTTTTTAAAACGTATACCCGTTTTGCTTACGGTAATAAAACAGTTTTATACGTATTAACAGGCTATTTTATTTTTAGTAATAAACGTTTAATTTATTTTAATTTTTTACGCTTTTATAATTTCCGTTAAGTTAATATTTAAAAGTTTTATTATAGCTATTTTAACGTTTATTAGCTTAAATGTTATTTATTTATGGTTATTTTTTAATTTAAAAAAAAGGCGGCGGTTTAAATATTAACCGGGGTCCTTTTTAATTTAAACTTTTTAATTAAAAAGGGGTAAAGCTATTTTTATTTCCGTTTAATACGTTAATTATTATCGTTATTTTTAACGTTATCGCGTTTTCCGCGATTAAATTAAAATATAATTTTCCCTTATTAACCCCGTTATTACCGTTATATTTATATACGATTTTTTCGGTACCGGTTAAGTTAATTAAATAAGCCGTAACGGTCCGCCGTTATTATTATTAATTAAGGTTTTAACAAATAGCTTTTATCGGGGGATATTAATAAAAAAGGTAAAAAGTAAAGTATATTAAGATTAAACGGGGTTATTAAGTTTTTATATTCCGTATCTTTTAATATTAATAATATTAATGGTATTAATTATATTAATAATAATAATAATAACGTAACCGGTAAATTCGGGGTTTAAACTATTTACGATTTTAATTATTACTTTTTTTATTAATTTACGGGATATTATAATTTATATTACGTATATTTTTATATCGTATTTTTTAAGGTTAATATTTAAATAAGCGGATAAAGTAAATAAAACGTCGAACTTTATTTTTATTACTAATTTGTTTTTTTCGTAATACGCGGATTAAAAAAAGTATAAAATTATTTAACGCGTTTTTTAAAAGCTTATTAATTTTATATTTTTTAAATTAGGTTTCAAATTTATATATGCCCGTGCTTACTTTTTTATTAAAAGCAGGCGTAAGTACGGGTTTTAACGGTATTACTGCCGTAAAAATGGTATTATAAATACGGATAATTATTACGGGTGTTTTAAAGGTAAAGCGTTTTATGCTTTACCGCAAGGGAGTTTAAAGTTAAAAAGGCGGCGGTTTAATTATTTTTAATATTTATAAATATGCTTAATTTAAAGGCACGGGGTAAATAAAGCTTACGATATAAAAGTTTTATGTATAAGTGAAAGTTTTAATAATGGTTAAAGTAAGAAAAATAAAAGGAAAAAAGATATTATTTTAGGTGTAGCTTTATATATAAGCTTATAAATAAATAGCTTTAAATAGCATGGTTTACCCGGACGTAAAATATATTTTTATTATTATCATCATTATTATTAAAATATTATATATAATTAATTATTTATAACGCTTTATTATTTTATTTAATAACGTATTTTTATAAATTAAATTATAAATTAAAAAGGGTATTAAGTTATCGGACCGTTTTTATTAAAGCTTTTTCTTTAAACGTGTTATTAATAATTATATCGGTTTTAAACGTTTTAGTTTTATAAAAATATTTAAGTTTATATTTAATTAAGTTAAAAGAGAAAACGTTATCCTTTTTCTAATTAAATACGTTTTTTACGTCGGAAATTAAACTTACGGCCGTTTAAAAAGTAATTAATCCGGTTTATAAAGTAACGATATTATCCGTATATCCGAATTTAATATTAAATATACGTTTTTTTTATAACATTAATTTAATATATAATATTAAAAAAATAAAAAGAATAAAAGAAATATAAGGGTTTTTTATAACACGTTATATAATAAAAGAATAAAATTAATAATAACATTTTTTATACGTATAATAATTTACTAATCTGTTATAAAAAATTTTATTTATTATATAGATTTTATATTTTATTTTTATTATTTTAAATAAAGGATAAATCGATTACATAAAATAACGTTAAAAATACCCGATATATTTATTATTAAAAATAATACGATATTGTTTTAATTAGAAATTTATTTAATCTTATAAATAACGTAAATAATAAAATTAACCGGCGATTTTTTAAAAAATACGCCGAATTATTAAGGGTAAAGTATTTTATAACGTAACGTTTGTAATATTATACGTTTAATTATTAGCGTTTTTAGTTGTTTATTTAAATAAAATAATAACGATATAAGTTTTTAAAATTTAAACTTAATAAAATCTGATTTACTCGTTTTTAAAAACATAATTATTTCCGCCGTTTTAAAAATTTAAAAGTAATAATTATAACGTAAGTATATTTCGTAGAATATATATATTGCTTTTATAATTAAGGGTTAAATTAATTAGAAAAATATTATTAATAAACCGTTTTTACTTAATATTATAAAGAAGATACGGATATAAATATTTTTCTTTATTATAAAAACCCGAAAGTCTTATAATTAATCGGGGTTTATTTTTTATTTTTTTATTTATAATTAAATTCGTTTTAATTTTATAGTTATAATAATTATTAAAAGGATATAATATTTTTGCCAATAACTTAAAGGATTAATATTTTATAACAAACTTATTAGGAAGAAAAAAAAAAAAAAAAAAAACTTATTAGGAAGAAAACTTATTAAGAACTTGAATATTGGAGGACTTTTGGATTTTATCATATAACTTTTCGAATTTGCGTTTTTTTATTAAAATAATATCAGATCTGAAATCCTTATATTCGTTTTACTATAGTTACGTAAGCGTATCGCCGACGTAACGATAACGTAATTATATGTTAATAATTCGATAAATTTAAACGGTAATACGGCTAGTTTTTAATAAAGCCGATACCGTTTAAAGCCGTAATAAGGTATAAATAACGCGTTAAAATAATAAAATCGTTACGTTAACGTAATTAATAAATAAAAAAAAGTCGCGATTATTTATTTAAAAAAGGTTTTAATAAATATGGTTACTTTAAATAAGGTTAAAAAAGCTTTCGTTATTATTAATATAATCGTAAAAATCGAATACGATACGTTAACGGAGCGCGTACGTATCGATAATAACGCCGTTATAATCGAACATTTTTACGACGCGATAAAACCTTTCGAAAAAAGCATTAAAAAAAAGATTATTACCGTGTAAAGTTTTAATAATAACGGACCGACCGCGATTAATACTTTTACCCCCTTAATAAAACGATAAGTTAACGTTACCGTAACGGTAACATAACGCCCGGAATTTAAGCTAATAGTACCGATAAAATATAACCGAAAGGTTATAATAAAAAAAAAGAAATACGCCCGATAATATTAAAAACCGTAATATAATTAATATAGTTAAAGCTATAAATAAAACCTTAAATATATAAAAAGCAATAATAACGCGGCATTTTTTTAACGGGGATATAATATTAACTTTTAAAAAAACGGTAATAAAATATAAAAAAAATTAAAAATAAGTTACCGGCGTTTTCGGTACATAAGCGTTACGTTTATAACGTAAGTTTACCGTAATAATTAAAAATATTTACGTAAAAAAAGTTAAAAGTATTTATATAAATTTAAATAAAATATTAAAAAGGTTACGGGATGTTAATAATATTTAATTAATTATTAAAATTAAGCTTTTAATTTTAAAAAATAAAAGCGTAAAATTTATTATTTTAATTTTTAAAATTACCGATATTAAAACGGTATAACGGTTTTATAATAACGGAGTTATATTCCGTATTTATATTTTTAATTATAAACTTTTTATAAAAGATATAATGGTTAAGCTTTATTAGAAGTGTTATAAATATGGGTATATAATAACTTATTACGTAAAAAGCTTTAATGATAATGATGATAATAATGATTTATTTTCCGTCCGGGTGGACCATATTATTTAAGGCTATCTATATATAAGCCTATAAGCAAGGCTGCACCTAACCAGCTAGGTACCGATATTATATAATATATAGGACGGTTAAAATAAATCTATTTAAAAACGGGCCGTATTAACGTATTACGGTTAATATAAAAAATCCTCCGTTAACTATTTACTTACGGTTATCTTTTTTTAAAGCTTTACCGTTTATTTCCGAATCTTTTAAGTTATACCTCGGTTATTTTACCCGTTACCCGTTATAAATAGTTTTAAAACTTACCGTATTTTATTACGCGTTTAATTTTTAATCCGACGTTAAATAAGGCCTAACTTTATCGAAAAAAGTTAAAAAAACGAAATAACCTTTATAGCTAAAAAGTTAAATCGTTTTATAACCGGGTTAAATTAAAAAATAAAAAGTATTTTTTATAATATCGTAATCGAAAACGTAACCGGCGGTCTTTTTTTTTTATACCGGTAAAAATAAAACGTGTTATGTTTAAAACGTTAATAATATTCGGTAAAATTATCGTAACCCGATCGTTTTATAAAAAGGTAATATAATATTAAGTATAAAAAAAAAAGCTTAAAAGGAAAGCTTTTATACGGGAGGTTTTATCGTATATACGACGGGAAAATGTTTCGGAGTTATTATTCGGCGAAAAAAAGCTTACGCCTCTTTTTTATAATACGTTTAAAATAGGTAAAAGTTATTATCCCGGTATCCGGGTATTAAATAGCCCCGAGCTTAATTTAAATGTTTATAACCTTATTACCGGCGATATTTTTATAACCCGGCGTTTATTAAATAAACGTAATAAACGGCCGGATACGGGCGATCGTATTATAAAAGGTTAAAAAGTTAATTTAAAAATTATTAAATAAATAACCGAATAGGTTACGTATAACCGCCGTATTATCGATATAAAGGTATAAACCGGTTACCGGGGGGTTAAAATCGTATTATTCTTTTTTTACTTATTATACCGCTTTATACGTAATTATTACTTTTTTATCGAAAACTTTTATTTAAGTTAAAGGTTTATAAACGGCGTAAGAAAATTTACGTCCGTTATTTTAATAAAATATAAAACCTTAATTTATATGGTCGACCTTAAAGCTATTAAAATAAATAACCAGGTCCGTCGGTAAAAAAAAGGATAACCACTTTTTATATACCTTAATGCTTTCGTTTTTATCCGAAAAAAAAGGTATAAATAATAATAGCTAACGTTTTATAAAAAGGAGTAAATACGGGCAGGCCGGGGTTATATCGGCTAATTATAAACGTATCGGCCATTTTTTTTTAAATAAAATAGCCGGGTAATTATAAGGTAATTTTTATTTAACGTCCGAAAACGTACCGAATATTTTAATTTAATTTATGAAAGGAATATTTTTATTAATAATATCCCCGATTTTTTATAAAAGATAATAATATAAATAATACGTTAAATAAGTAACGCGGTTTAAACGGCGATTTTAAATGGCTTATTTAATTTGTTTATAAATAGGCCTATCTTAATATCGGCTAATTTAAATACGTTTTTAACTAAAAAGCGTTAAAATCTTGGCCATTAAGCTTTTACGGCGTATATTACGATCGGCATTACGTAAGCTTTAACGGTTTTAATAGTTTTATTTAAAAGGGACCCGTATATAACTTTATTAAGATATTATATATAATTAGCCATTTATAACGTTTTATTACTTTATTCGGTAACGTATTTTTTAAAATTAAATTATAAGTTAAAAAAAACGTTAAATTACCGGATTATTTCCGTTAAAGCTTTAATTTCGAAAACATTACCGATAATAGTAATTATATTAATTTTAAAAGTTTTATTTTTATAAAAATGTTTAAGTTTATACTTTATTAAATTAAAAGATAAGGCATTATTTTTTCCTTATTTAAATACGTTTTTTATATCGGTAATTAAAACGGCGGTCGTATAAAAGGTTATCGGGCCGGTACGTAAAATAACGATATTATCTGCATATTTAAATTTGGTATTAAGTGTTAATTTTTTTATAGCATTAGCTCGGTATATAACATAAAAAAAATAAAAGATATTAAAGATTTTTAAAGCATACCGTAAAATAAGGGAATAAGGTTAATAATAATATCCTTTATACATATAACCGCCTGTTAATCCGTTATAAAGGAGTTTATTTATTATATGAATTTTATATCTTATTTTTATTATTTTAAACGGAAAATAAAGCAATTACGTAAAACGGCGTTAAAAACATTTAATACGTTTATTATTAATAATAAAACAACGTTTTTACAGGTAAACGCCTATTTAACGTTATAAATAACGTAAATGGTTAAATCGATTGCTAATTTTTTAAAAAAGGCGCCGAATTATTACGGGTAAAATATTTTATGGCGTAATATTTATATTACCATACGCTTAGTTATTAATTTTTTTAATCCTTTATTTAAGTAAGAAAGTAATAATATAGGTTTTTATGATTTAAATTTAATAAAGTCGGATTTACCTATTTTCGGAAATATAACGATTTTTACTGTTTTAAAAATTTAAAAATAATAATTATAACGGAAGCATGCTTTATATAATATACGTATTATTTCGCTTATTATTAACTAAACCAGTTATAATAATATAGTTATCAATCCGTTTTTACCAGGTGCTATAAATAATATCCGTATATACGTATCCTCCGCTTTTACCATTAATACCTTAAAGTTTTATAAAAAATTAAAATAAATTTATTACGCGCTTTTATAATTAAATTTATTTTAATTTTATAGCTATAATAATTATTAAAGGTTTATAACGTCCCCGCCGGCGGCTTAAAGGATTAATACTTTATAACGTAATAAATTAATCTTTTTTTCCGTATCGGTAATTATTTTATTTCCGTCCTTTATTAATAATAAACGGAAATTATTTTTATATTTATATTAACCGACGATTTTAAAAATATCTTTATCGTTTTTAATTTCGGCGATAAACTTATTTTAATATTATTTTTTAACTTGGCGTACCGTTTTCCTTTAAACCTTAATTAATTTGTAAGTTTTTTCGGTATTACCTATTTAATAAATACGATATAAACGGGCAGTAACTTTTTCGCAGTTTTTATCTTATTAAATAATATCCCGGCCGCGGATATATTTTAATTTACCCGTAACTTTTATAACCCGTTTTAATATTTTTAATAAAACGTTAATAAATGTTTCCGTTTTTACTTTAAATATCGGGTTCGTTTAAAAAAAAAGGTTATTAAGGTTTTATTTTTAATATAAATACATTAATTAAAAAAAACGTAACCGGGCTTTTTCGGGGAAATTTAATTTAACGTATAAAAGTTTCTTAAGGAGGTTTACCAGTATTTCGGTTATTATAATATAATAGTCGGAACCGGTATATAAAATATTATCGATTACCGCCGTTACCCGTAAAACGTTTAATAAAACCAGATTTAATGTATTATTTACCGTATAAATAAAAATTTTTAAATTAAAAATATTTAATAATTATGCTTTTATTTATTTTATTACCTTAATATTTAATCTTTTATAATAGCGATAACCTGGTTATTATATTTAATATACCGTATTAAAATCTTTTCCGACGTATCGCTTATTATATAACTTTTAATTTTCGAAAAACGTAAAAAGCAGGTAAAAGTTTATTTAATCGATATAAATATTAACCGATTTAACGTTATTATTTTTTATTACGTATACGTTTAATAAAATAAAAAATCGGAGTTACGTAATTTATAAGTTAAGGTTTTTTCGAACGTACGTAAATATTTATAACGTTTAAAAGGCCCAGTTTTCCGTAAAAAAAAAACGTTATACCTTAAATAAGTTTTAATCAGTTTTTTATTATTTGCCGTTTTAACTTATGCTTATAGTTTTTATATTAATATAATATCGGCTTTAACTTTAATTACCGTATTTAAAATAATATTATATATTACCGGTCCTTTCCGGACGTTTATTTAAATAATACGTAAGCATTTTCCTTATCCGCGGGCGTTATGCCGTAAGCAGCGATTTATAGTTTTTATTAATCCCCGAGTTTTGCCTATTTTATAGGCCGGGATAAACGTAAATATCGGGGGGTATTATTAATTCGGACCGTAAATTTATTATATTTATTTTTTTTAATATTTATTTAATAAAGGTTATCCTTTATATCCCGGAAATAAATGCGGCCGTATCGTGTTATTAGTTTTTATCCCGGTAAAAGGCCGTCCTTCCGTTACGCCGTAAACTTTTCCGCCGTTTACGCTAATTTTTCCGGGTTATGGCTAAATTTTAAGCTTTTTATTTTGTTTTTATCTTTATTATCCGATTCGGACTTATATTCGGATTAACCGATATTTAAATAATAGTTTTTTTAATCAGTATTTATCGGGTTGTTATTAACAAAATATAATAAAAAGTAAAATTCTGATCGTTATAAAAAAAATGGTTAAAGTTAAGGTTAAAATGTTTTAAACCTTAAGGTTAAGGTAATAATAATTACTTTAAATCTTTTAAATATTTACGTAAATGCTTTAAAAAGCTTTTAAACCTATTAAGCTGTTAAAACTTAATTTTTTATTAAAATTATTACTTATATAACTTTTAAATATTATCGTTTATTTAATTATTTAATAAATAAAAAGTAAGTATAAATAAATTTAATAATTTGCCTGTTTTTTTTAATAAATTAAATAAAACATAATAAGTTATTATAAATATAAAAGCT